>OZ030012.1:126043472-126643472 GCA_964023405.1 Apodemus agrarius
TTTTATAGCTTTGTTTTTTT
The DNA here is from genome assembly GCA_964023405.1 of Apodemus agrarius. NCBI lineage: Eukaryota > Metazoa > Chordata > Mammalia > Rodentia > Muridae > Apodemus > Apodemus agrarius. The sequence continues at coordinate 126,043,493 of OZ030012.1, forward strand.
ATAGATAAGGCTATGGCAGCATTTAGTAATATATAACATTTAGTGATGTTTAATATCCTTCAAAATATCTGTACTTCCAAATTATTTGTTTCAAAGAGATACAGGTTGCAGGGTGATAAGGAAGCGTGGGTGGATAATTGGTACAGACTGCAGCCGATGAATAGGAAAACAGCGTGTACTGGAGAGCACGTTCAGGGCTGAGGATGGATGGCACTGTTGTTAGAACACTTACCTAGCACGCACAAAACCCGAGCATGATCCCCAGCACGCTGTAAACCTGGCATGATGGCCCGCACCCGTAATCTCAGCCCTTGGGAGGGAGCAGAGGAGAGTCCACTCAGGGCCACCCTCAGCTCCATAGTAAGCTTGGAGCCAGCTGCATGGAAAGGCGTCCGCCCGAGTGGCACTGCGTGAGCGTGGCACTGCGTGAGCGGCTCATGGCAGGACGCCCTTGCCTGCGTGTGGAGTGAGACGAAATTCCCAGATAATGGCATCCAAGTTTCATACACTCATGTACAGACGTTTACACACCGACGTGTGTGTGTGTGTGTGTGTGTGTGTGTGTGTGTGTGTGTGTGCGCGCGTGTGCGCGCTTTAAAGATTAATTTCTAGCCAGGCGGTGGTGGCGCACGCCTGTAATCCCTGCACTTGGGAGGCAGAGGCAGGCGGATTTCTGAGTTCGAGGCCAGCCTGGTCTACAGAGTGAGTTTCAGTCCAGGACAGCCAGGGCTACACAGAGAAACCGTGCCTCGGAAAACAAAAAACAAAACAACAACAACAACAACAACAACAAAAAACCCAAAAAAAGAGATTAATTTCTATATTCCCTTAATTCATTTCATTCATTCATGAAGTTCCTGGTGGAAGAATTTCAGCAAAATGTGTTAGGTCACTTGAATGTGTGGTTTGTCCACCAGGAGAGTAGACCAGCTCTGATGGCCTCAGCCAGTTAGTTAACTCATCACTCTAACAAGTTGTTTCCACACTTAGAGCTTGAAGCTGCCTGTGCTTGTGTGCGTTTATTGTCTCAGTTTCTCCGATTCAGAGCACCCACAAGGACTCTACTGGAAGCAGGCAGGGTCCCCTCGAGACAGCTGTCAGTGTTGGCAGGACTCCGTTCCTTCCAGCTTGTTGGGCTGGCTCTGGACTGCAGCCCTTCGTCCTCGTCAGGCGTCACTTTGACTGTATCCTTCGCACGATAAGTCGGTGGCTGTAGCTCGCTCAAGGGGAAGAGATACACAAAAGCATCAGTACCAGGGGACAGGGGCCTTTGGGGAGGTCCAGGAAGTAGGTCTCTTGCCTAGCAGAGAACACCAGGGAGGTGGAGGAAGGGGAGCCAGGGCAAAGGTGAGCTGGTTTAATCCTTGGCAGCAGGGGAAGGGGAGGGGAGAGACTGGACAAAGGAGGTGAGGGTCGGCCACGCGTTGCTGGCCTTGATTTCGGTCTTCTCAGTGAGATCAGCACTCTGTTCTTCCCTCCCTCACAAGATTTTTGTGTGTTGCCTGTATGTGTGTATGTATGTGCTCTACATGTGTGCCTGGTGCCTACCGAGGCCACGAGAGTGTGATGGCGTGAGGACATGCGGAGGAAGGGCAGTTGTCACTACCAAGCGGGGCAGGGAATTGACTCTGGGACCATTGCAAGAGTAGCAAGTACACCTAAACTGAGCCGCCTAACGCTTGCACATGCACATGTGTGTCTGCATACTTGTGCACAGACCTTATATGTGTACAGAGGTCAGAGAAGGGTGTGAGGTGGTCTGCCATGCCCTTATTCCTCTGAGACAGGGTCTCCATGGAGTGGCAAGTCCCATGCATGTCCAGCCTGGCTTTGTTCAGGGCACTGGGGTCCAGGCTCTGGTCCTCATGCTTGCCCGGTACGTGCTGTGACTGAGCTCGCTCCAGCGGCTCCCTTTTCTGCTTCTGTAGTTGTTCTAAGACAGTGTTTAACTACATAGCCCAGATGGTCTCCAGACCTCGGATCCTCCTGCCTCCACCCTCTAAGTGCCGGGATAATACACCAGTCCCAGCATGCCTGGTTTCACCTTGGTGGTGGTGGTTTTGAGTTTTATAAAATTTTTGCTTATGTATCCTTATGCATTCTTTGAACTCAGACTTCATCAGTGGTTATATCTGGAATCATCTCTCTTCGTGGTTGCTTGTGTTATAGTGCATGTAACAGACATGCATGCTGGGATACCATCACAGTACAGTTTTTGACTGTGCATTGTGAAATGGCATTTTGTTCTGGCATTTCTCTGAGCATTGAACATTTTGCATAGTTTTGACTTTGTCAATAGATCTAGTTTGGAGCCTGTTGTGATCTTATACTTATTTTCTTATGAATTGAAATTTTTGTGTTCTAGACGAGAATGATTTGTTGTTTGTAGCTGGTCCTCCTGTTCAGATAAAGTGAATAACCACATTGCTTTCCTAGCACCTTCTGTGCTTGCTTCCAAGGACAGGTCCCATTCTATCCATAGTCAATCGTGGATAATAGACTGAGAGACCAGCCTGCTATGTGATGTCAGGGGATCCCTACATCTCAACGGCTGTTGGGTTTTTTTTTTTTTGTTGTTGTTGTTGTTGTTTTGTTTTGTTTTTGATTTATAAGATTTCTTTCTCCTTCCTATGTACGATGCAGCATTGGCTGCGGCTCTCTCCCTGGCTATACTTTGGCTCTCTCAGCAGTGAAGCTAACTTCTCTTGAGACATTCTCAGTTGTTAATTTTTAATAAAATGTATTGTATTTGAGGTTCACAACAAGGTTATGAGAGGATACGCAGTAAATGTGTAGCACACGAGAGCAGATTAATACATCATCCCACACAGCCTGTAACTGCAAAATCAGATTTAGTTAAAAAAAAAGTCCTAATACAGTTTTATTGTGTTGCATATAGCACTCCAGGTTTTCATCCTACACTTCTGTTTTGTTTGATCTACAGCTCCTTTTCCTCTTCTCTACGAGCAAGAGTCTAGTCACATTTAAAGGGATATCATTAGATTATAACAAGTGGATTTATCAGTACATTCAAACTGCTAAAAGAAAGAAACCCGCCAGTCAAGAATACAATATGCTGTAAAGTTTCACTTCAGTGATGAAGCAAAACACTTTGCTAGACAAGAAAAAAAGAAAATAATTAAAATACTTCACCCCTCCAGTATTTCTTGAAAGGTGACAGTGTTTGAAACCAGGCTGGCATCAGCTCTGCAAAGGAATGGTTCAAACAAACACAAAAGAATAATTACTGTTATAAAAAATATAAACCTGGGGCCGGGCGGTGGTGGCGCATGCCTGTAATTCCAGCACTTGGGAGGCAGAGGCAGGCGGATCTCTGAGTTCGAGGCCAGCCTGGTCTACAGAGTGAGTTCCAGGACAGCCAGGGCTACACAGAGAAACCCTTTCTCGAAATATATATATATATATATATATATATATATATATATATATATATATATATAAACCTGGCCTGGTGGCACATGACAGTTGTGCCAGTATGGGGAGGCTGTGGCTAGAGGGTCACAGATCCCAGCCTCACTCCTGGGATGCGTAGGTCCAGGCCTGCCTGGGCTCCACATGTACCCAGACTCTGCCTCCACCAAAAACGCAACGTTAGAGGTGAGTTTGTGGTCTATCGTGACTGTAATGATGGTATGTAAAGATGAGAGCTAAAGGTCAAAATGATCAAATCTTATGAGCTGAATGTATAATAGAAAAGGGTATAAATTCTAGCAACAAAAGTATACATTATAGAAGAGAAAGAGTAAACGCTGCCGGGAGGTAGTGGCGCACACCTTTATTCCCAGCATTCGGGACACAGGTAGATCGGAGTTCAAAGTCAGCCTGATCTACAGAGGGAGTTCTAGGACAGCCAGGGCTACACAGAGAAACCTTGTTTTAAAAACAAAAACAAAAAGAGTCAAAAAGCCTAAGTATTTATGGTCAGTTACGTTTTTGTCAGCTTATGATTTAATACAGAGAATTAAATATTCTTTGCAGATTCAGGAAGCAGAAAATACTTGTGGCTTTAAAACGCAGTTGTAGAACTTCCACTGCTGAATGTATAGGGAGTAGCTGTGAAACGGATGACTGACAGGAAGTCTGCGGGACCCCCAGTTCTCAGGCCACAGGAAACTGTTCTCTGCTCTTGAAGTGGCGTGTGACCAAAGTCCCCAGGGCTACCAGAGGGATGCACATGGTAGAGGCGGCTACCAGAAGCCCAATAACAGCTAGTGCATATGTAGGGTAATCCTTAAGCACCACATGGCCCTGCAAAAGAGAGACAGAAGAAGCCTTTACTAGTCTAAGATGACTAGCCTCTCTTCCAAAGCAGGAAGAGAAATGGAATGTGTTGGAGTTTAGGTTTGGACTCCACAGGCTTCCCTCCAGGCTCCAGGCTCGGGTGCTTTCTTCTCTAGCTGGTAGCTTCTGCTTTGGAAGGTTCTGGAAACGACAAGACCTATCTGGGGAAGCACATAATTGGGGGCTGATTCTTGGGTTATCTGGTCTCTGGAGACTTTCCTGTCTATCAGGAAGTGAAGAAAAGGGCTGCCTCACACCCCGCCCAGCCAATAAGACCAATAGATCATGGACTGGCCTCTCTGAAACTATGACCCAAGGTTTTCTCTCTGTGTTTATTATGTCAGGATTATGGTCAGTGTGATAATAAAAGAGACATGGGAAGGAATGGGCCTGTAGGTCAGCCACACACACACAATTCTACAGCAAGCATGTACAGAAACCACTCCCACCTTTTCTCTTTTACCCATGGAGAACACTATTTCCATATGTAAAGGTCTTAGGTGGAGCTCTTGGGAAGGAAGAGCCAGCACTCATACAGAGATGTCCTCACCATCTAGGGGAAGTTCCACTGGGATGCTGTGAGGTGACTTTTACGGTCTCCACACAACTCAGAGCCCGGCTCTGCTGTACTAGTGAGCATCTGAGACTTCTCGATGAAGCGCCCCACAGCACAGCAATGGCTCCCGTGTCAGAAACTCAAGGGCTGTGTTCTGAGGTGACAGTGTGGGCTCTGCTCTGTCCTCAGGCCTGCAGGAACATCACATACCTGAGTAGCGTCCCAGGCTTGGTACTGCAGCGTTCCCGTGAGGATGTAGTCACTCAGGTAGAAGATGAAGAGGCCGACGATGAGCAGTGGACTCACAAACGCCCACATGACCTTCCAGTACCAGTTGAGGGTGCGGCCAGTCATGGCCTGAAGGTCACTTTCAAATCTGTTTGGACCACAGGGAGAGCCTGGAGGGAGGGGTGCAGTTTGCCTGCCCCCTGCGCTTAGGAAGCCGCAGTTCTGGTTACCAGTGATCTTTGAGTGTGACCCTGAGCCCATCTGATCCCTTCCTGGGAGAGGTGTTGAGGAAAGGGGACAGGGCTGAGGCTGCCCGAGGGGAGGATGACCAAGAAGGAAGGGGTCATGGGCCATCTCCCCAGTGTCGGCCTTCCGAGGACCGAAGGGTATTCCTAGAGAAGATGGGGCCAGGGTGCATGGTGGAGGGGATGCCCGTCCCCTCAGTCCACAGGGCTAGGGCGACAGTGCCCCTCTCTCTGCCCGCCCACCCACTGTGTCCATTAGTGATGGGCGACAGTGCCCCTCTCTCTGCCCGCCCACCCACTGTGTCCACTAGTGATGGGCGACAGTGCCCCTCTCTCTGCCCGCCCACCCACTGTGTCCACTAGTGATGGGCGACAGTGCCCCTCTCTCTGCCCGCCCACCCACTGTGTCCACTAGTGATGGGCGACAGTGCCTCTCTCTCTGCCCGCCCACCCACTGTGTCCACTAGTGATGGGCGACAGTGCCCCTCTCTCTCTGCCCGCCCACCCACTGTGTCCACTAGTGATGGCGACAGTGCCCCTCTCTCTGCCCGCCCACCCACTGTGTCCACTAGTGATGGGCGACAGTGCCCCTCTCTCTGCCCGCCCACCCACTGTGTCCACTAGTGATGGCGACAGTGCCCCTCTCTCTGCCCGCCCACCCACTGTGTCCACTAGTGATGGCGACAGTGCCCCTCTCTCTCTCTGCCCGCCCACCCACTGTGTCCACTAGTGATGGGCGACAGTGCCTCTCTCTCTCTGCCCGCCCACCCACTGTGTCCATTAGTGATGGGCGACAGTGCCTCTCTCTCTGCCCGCCCACCCACTGTGTCCACTAGTGATGGCGACAGTGCCCCTCTCTCTGCCCGCCCACCCACTGTGTCCACTAGTGATGAGCGACAGTGCCTCTCTCTCTCTGCCCGCCCACCCACTGTGTCCACTAGTGATGGGCGACAGTGCCTCTCTCTCTGCCCGCCCACCCACTGTGTCCACTAGTGATGGGCGACAGTGCCCCTCTCTCTGCCCGCCCACCCACTGTGTCCACTAGTGATGAGCGACAGTGCCTCTCTCTCTCTGCCCGCCCACCCACTGTGTCCACTAGTGATGGGCGACAGTGCCTCTCTCTCTGCCCGCCCACCCACTGTGTCCACTAGTGATGGGCGACAGTGCCCCTCTCTCTCTGCCCGCCCACCCACTGTGTCCACTAGTGATGGGCGACAGTGCCCCTCTCTCTGCCCGCCCACCCACTGTGTCCACTAGTGATGGGCGACAGTGCCCCTCTCTCTGCCCGCCCACCCACTGTGTCCACTAGTGATGGGCGACAGTGCCCCTCTCTCTCTGCCCGCCCACCCACTGTGTCCACTAGTGATGGGCGACAGTGCCCCTCTCTCTGCCCGCCCACCCACTGTGTCCACTAGTGATGGGCGACAGTGCCTCTCTCTCTGCCCGCCCACCCACTGTGTCCACTAGTGACGGGCGACAGTGCCCCTCTCTCTCTGCCCGCCCACCCACTGTGTCCACTAGTGATGGGCGACAGTGCCCCTCTCTCTCTGCCCGCCCACCCATTGTGTCCACTAGTGATGGGCGACAGTGCCCCTCTCTCTCTGCCCGCCCACCCACTGTGTCCACTAGTGATGGGCGACAGTGCCCCTCTCTCTGCCCGCCCACCCACTGTGTCCACTAGTGATGGGCGACAGTGCCCCTCTCTCTCTGCCCGCCCACCCACTGTGTCCACTAGTGATGGGCGACAGTGCCCCTCTCTCTGCCCGCCCACCCACTGTGTCCACTAGTGATGGGCGACAGTGCCTCTCTCTCTGCCCGCCCACCCACTGTGTCCACTAGTGATGGGCGACAGTGCCTCTCTCTCTGCCCGCCCACCCACTGTGTCCACTAGTGATGGCGACAGTGCCCCTCTCTCTCTGCCCGCCCACCCACTGTGTCCACTAGTGATGGCGACAGTGCCCCTCTCTCTGCCCGCCCACCCACTGTGTCCACTAGTGATGAGCGACAGTGCCTCTCTCTCTCTGCCCGCCCACCCACTGTGTCCACTAGTGATGGGCGACAGTGCCCCTCTCTCTCTGCCCGTCCACCCACTGTGTCCACTAGTGATGGGTGACAGTGCCCCTCTCTCTGCCCGTCCACCCACTGTGTCCACTAGTGATGGGCGACAGTGCCCCTCTCTGCCCGCCCACCCACTGTGTCCACTAGTGATGGGCGACAGTGCCCCTCTCTCTGCCCGTCCACCCACTGTGTCCACTAGTGATGGGCGACAGTGCCCCTCTCTGCCCGTCCACCCACTGTGTCCACTAGTGATGGCGACAGTGCCTCTCTCTCTCCCCGCCCACCCACTGTGTCCACTAGTGATGGCGACAGTGCCCCTCTCTCTGCCCACCCACCCACTGTGTCCACTAGTGATGAGCGACAGTGCCTCTCTCTCTCTGCCCGCCCACCCACTGTGTCCACTAGTGATGGGCGACAGTGCCCCTCTCTCTCTGCCCGTCCACCCACTGTGTCCACTAGTGATGGGCGACAGTGCCCCTCTCTCTGCCCGTCCACCCACTGTGTCCACTAGTGATGGGCGACAGTGCCCCTCTCTGCCCGCCCACCCACTGTGTCCACTAGTGATGGGCGACAGTGCCCCTCTCTCTGCCCGTCCACCCACTGTGTCCACTAGTGATGGGCGACAGTGCCCCTCTCTGCCCGTCCACCCACTGTGTCCACTAGTGATGGCGACAGTGCCCCTCTCTGCCCGCCCACTGTGTCCACTAGTGATGGCGACAGTGCCCCTCTCTCTGCCTGCCCACCCACTGTGTCCACTAGTGATGGGCGACAGTGCCCCTCTCTCTGCCCGCCCACCCACTGTGTCCACTAGTGATGGGCGACAGTGCCTCTCTCTCTGCCCGCCCACCCACTGTGTCCACTAGTGATGGGCGACAGTGCCCCTCTCTCTGCCCGCCCACCCACTGTGTCCACTAGTGATGGGCGACAGTGCCCCTCTCTCTCTGCCCGCCCACCCACTGTGTCCACTAGTGATGGCGACAGTGCCCCTCTCTCTGCCCGCCCACCCACTGTGTCCACTAGTGATGGCGACAGTGCCCCTCTCTCTGCCCGCCCACCCACTGTGTCCACCAGTGACAGGTCTGAGTATTCTCTCTTGCCCTTCGAGATTGTCTCAGAACAGCCACTTCATGCTTGGAAGAACGGGTAGATGGAGTGTGGAGAGGGGCTTCTGAAGGGCTCGCTCTTCCCCTCCTCACAGGACGACTGAAAGAGCAATGTCCTACACGAGTGGTTTTTAGCATGTGGTCCCCAGAAGACCAAGGCAAGTGCTAGAAATATCAATTATTACACTTTCTCCCAGACTTTAGCCAGATACCTAATGAAGGAGATCCAGTAATTCTCATTGGCCACCAGATTGAAAGCTCTATGTGACAGTTTTGGCCCCAGATGCATATTCCATCACTTGGGAGGCTGAAAACAACCCAGCCTTGGACAAGGTTCTTGAAAATCCTCAATGCTCAGAGAGTAAGCCTGGAGGCTGACCAGAAAGCATGCCATGATAAAAAGTCTAAAACAGGAACTAGGAAGAGGGCGTTGGATGCAGGCAAACTGAGGAAGCAGGAGATGAATGAGATCTGAGGGCGGAGAGGCATCGAGAGGGAACACGCCTATTGAGGAAGGAGCCCTGCAGCTTAGCTACCCCATGTAGAAGGCAGGGTCTGGGGTCTCCTTACCTCTTCAGCCCATACACATAGCACACAGCGATGATCTCCACCAGCACAATGAGCAGCAGGGACAGCGTGGCTGTATAGTCATTGAATATGTCAAACCAGTAGCTCCCAGCCTCCGTGGTGAACAGCATGCCAACGGCACAGTTGATGAGGCACACCAGGCCTGGAACGCAAGATCACTGCTCATCTCTCTGAGTCTCCCTACTCTCACCCACATTATATGCCAACAGAAGACCCAGGTCCCTAGGTGTACTTTAAAGGGTAGGTTCACCCACATGAGATACAGGAGTGGCTCTGCAGGGGATGTCAGCTCATGGAAAGAGGAATTGGGGACAGGACATATAGCTGGGCTGCAGAGACCCAGTCCCAGGACGGATGCCAGGTGCTAGGGGGTTCTGAGTAGAGAGAGTGTAGCTTTCAGTGAGCCACATGAAGGTTGGATGGAGACTTGTTTTACCCATCCTGGATAAATCAGAGGAAGAGGTGTCTGGCCACAGAGTCCTCACGACCCTGGTTGGGTCGCATGAGAGTGAAGTTAATGGGTGGCCATCGTGGGAAAGGCTAGTTCCTTTACTAACAACCTCACAGTCGAAATGCATGAAGAAGTGGTATGTGCTCTTACAATGAATGATGGATCAGACGGGACCAGGGACTGACAATTGCACAGTGCAGCTCACTGACAGGTTCTGAGTGTTGGCAGCGGGCCTACAATAGCTTTGTTAATGACTTTCAAGAGCAGAGGCAAACACAAGTAGCATTAGAAGTCAGAACAGGGTGGTCCGATTGGGGGGGGGGTTGGTCTGGGAACAGGACATACAATCACCTTAGGAAATGGACAGTTGATGACTGTTACTCTTCAATTAAAACAAAAACAGATGGAGGCTCTCAAAGCCTGGAGACCCAAGTGCAGGCTGGGGAGTTAGCCCCTTCCCAAGGGTGGGCAGTCTGACCCCCTCAGTTCCCTGGGATGTGGTGAGTTCCCAGTCCATCTCCCAGGGCTGAGTGCACAGTACAGGAACTCGGACTCCTAGAGCCTGCTTCTGGAGTTGGTGTGGAAGCACAAGGCTCTCGAGAAAACCATTCCACCTGTTGTCTTGCATCCATTGTCCCTGCCCACCCATGCCCTGCCTCCTCAGCAGTGTGTCCTGACCTGAAATGGCCTCCTTGGGCAGGTAGCTGGAGATGACCTTGTTGTCAGTCAGAGAGGTGAGGATGGCTGTTCCTGTCCCCACCATGCTTCCCATACCCAGTGTTAGCAGCATGAAGAAGTAGAGCACTGACCAGAGCTGGGACACTTCCATGTTTTTAATGGCCTCAGTGTAGACGATGAAGGCCAGGCCTGTGCCCTGGACAGCCTGGGAGTGGTAAAATGATGGCAGTTATTACCTTGGTAGTCTTTTTAACAAGTGTGTTCAGTGTCGGGACCTGAGCTGAGTAAACAGCATCATTGTTTGTTTAGCTCCAAGGTCCTGAGAATCAACTAGACCAACTCAAAAAGCTGGCCAAACACGCGCATGTGCGCATGTACACACACACACACACACACACACACACACACACAATGTGATGAATCCTGCATTGCCCCTTCTACCCCCTCTTACATTTTAGATAAAATATTACAAAATCATATTTGAGTCTACGTTTCCAGTGCCAGAAGTGAGGAAATGCGACAGGCCCTGTGTGGTGGGCATGACCTGGCAGGACTGCTTGGGGGCCACCTTCCTGTTTACGGCCTGGCGTGCACGCTGAGCATACTACTTCTGCTTAGAGTCAAGCGTCTTTTGATAACTGTGGAGGGTCCTGAGTGGATGGGTTTAGACCAACCACGGGACATCTAGACTATTAAGCCATGAATTCCCTAACCGTTTACAAAGCCACGAGAAGGTGACTCGCCATGAGCAAGAGTGACAGACAGTAGGGCGTCGCTCTCCTCAGTGGACATGTCTGTCAGACCGAGGGGTGCTCTGGACGGAATTTGTAATGTTGAAACTTTGACCCTCTAAGTGACTACATTCAGAATAGGCCTTTAGGGCGAGTCACTAAAGTTAGGTAGGTCTGCAAGGGTGGAATCCTAGTCCGGTAAGATGACAGAGTAAGATCACTGATCCTGGAAGCAAACTTTGACCAGAAGCCAGTCTCTAGAAATATGAGAAAGAAAGAACGGTTGGTTTAGCCACCCAATCGCCAACATTTTGTTATGGTAACCTGATTGACTGATATAATAATAATAATGGCATACCAGTGGTGTTGATTATGAGGATGCATACAACTTCAAAGTAATAAAATCTATTCAAAGTTGATATGTGTGTCATTCTTACTACTATTGCTACAGAGTTTTTGAGAGGGGAGTATCTTTTATACCCAGTTAGGATTTACCCAGGTCCTAAGATACTAGACACTCAGAATCACTAAAGATTAGCCTGAGGTAGTGGCTCTGAGTTCATTGGTCTCTTGCCCAGTTACTAACTCGTATTGTTCCCCCCTGAAAACTCTTGAGCTGGGACTTCACAGTTCACGTTGATCTCAGCACTGCTTATTGTCTCCCACACTCCTACTAGGATGGCCAATTGAGCCCCACTTAACAGAGTTTAATAGTTTTCCAAGTCCAAAGTCCCACAGTCTTCTGCATTCCTCCAGAATGGCCATGCCTGCCACAGTGATAGCCTACTCTCAAGTGCCAACTTTTGCTTACTTTTCTCTCATGACAAAACCCCAAGGCAGCTCATAAAAGAAAGTGATTTGGGGCTCACCATTACAGAGGGTCAGAATCTATGACCATCATGGCACAGAGTAGTATTTCAGCAGGCAGGCATGGTACTGGTGCAGTAGCCGAGAGCTTACGTCTTGATCCACATGTATTTAACAGCTAGCTAATAATTCAAAAGCACGTGAGCCTGTGCCAGCCATTCTCATCCACACACCACATTGAGAAGATGTTTTGTTACTTGTATTTCATGGAAACTACTGTGTTGAAGGATTCTGTCCATGGTTGCTCGGGGCCCCATGCCCTTGGGCAGAACTTTCCTTTGGAATGGTTTGTTTCCTGACGTAAGGGAAGCAGAGCAAAGGGAACACAGAATTAACATGCCCCCCCCCACACTTGAACACTTGGTTCCCAGTTGGTGGGATTGTTTGTGAAGAATGGGATGTGTGGCCTCACTGAGGAGGTATGTCACGGGGGCAGGCTTTGAGCTTCGAAAACCCCAGTTTAGCTCGCTCTCTGCCTTGTGCCTCTGGATCGAAAAAGGTGAGCAGCTCTGGGCTCTGTGTGCTCCTGAGGCATGCCTGCTTGCCTGCCTGCTGCCGTGCTCCCTGCCATTATAACTACAGACTCCAACTCTTTAGAACTGTGACCCTCAAGAAACTCATTTATAAATTGACTTGGCCATGTTGTCTTTTCACAGCAAAGGAAAATTAACGGGCTGGAGAGATGGCTCAGCGGTTAAGGGCACTGACTGCTCTTCCAGAGGTCCTGAGTTCAAATCCCAGCAACCACATGGTGGATCACAACCATCTGTAATGAGATCTGACGCCCTCTTCTGGGGTGTCTGAAAAGCAGCTACAGTGTACTTACATATAACAAATAAATCTTAAAAAAAAGAAAAAGAAAATTAACTAGACACATAACAAATATGGGAATTCATAAGTGTTCCTTAAGACTTCTAACCAGATTCATTTTATCTTTCTTTTGCAATAAAAAGAAGTGACAGAAATAGGAGGAAAGACACTATATAAAAGAGATAGAAAATAATTAGACCATCTAAGATAATATTCATGGAAAAATTTAGTTGGAGGATATGAAAGGCCTAATGACCTGAATATAGTAAAAACAAAAACAAACCTGCCTTTTAGACATATAAAAACAGCTTAGTCAGGAATCCTGTTACACCCAAGTCTGCACCTGATAACCAGAACCTAGTGACACCACTTAAAATAGCCAGACACATGAACAGAACTCCACAACGCCCACCTGACAGTTTATAGGCAGAGACCGAGAGCGGTGCAGTGCTCTGAGACGTCCTGCAGCTAGAGAATTCCCTGGACCCCCCGATCCTCCAACTGGAGACTCTGCTGTGAGAAATGGAACCCGGGCCTTTGGCTGAGGTGCCCAGGTGAGCAGCCTTGGGGAGATAGACTTAGTACCATAGTTAGGAAATTAGAGTATGAACCTTATATAATGACCCTCAGCATAATAAAGTATAACTTTTGTTAGACCAACTATATATACCTCCCTCCTTGCTTAAGGGCTTGGATCAAAAGCCACAAGAGTCCAGTGATGTTAACCGCCCCCCCCCAATAAAATTACAGAATTAACACAGTTCTAATTAAAATCTCTTAGGAATCCCTTAAGGAATTTTACCCCACTCAATGAAACTTGTGAAAATGATGCTAAATTTAAAACCAACTACATAAATCTCCTTAGTGTAACAGAGAAAATTCTATGAAAAATAAGAGTGATTTAAATGACAAATCTTTTAAAAATGTCTCTTAGTAAGAGGGGTGGATATATTTATCTGGAAAAAAACCATATCATATAAAGTGAGTAAGATTCTACCCACATTATTAGAAATTTTCTCAAAATTAAACTGTTGACTGAGAAAATTACCTTTCAGAACCACTGCTGAAATAGATGCCAGTTAGCATATGTATGGCAGTAAGAACCAAGGTAGGGAAATGTTAGGGAACATGGGAGACCTTGACTTTCATCTTAAACTCTTCCTTTAAAATCTTGCTTACCTCCCAGGGTGACCTCATAATAGCCACTCCTGCCTACAAATGCAACTAAATGAGGGCCATTCATATTTATATGGGGGTGGATATATATACACACACCCATATATATATATGGGTGTGTGTGGGTGTGGGTGTGTATGCATATCCAAATGACAAAAGTTGCAGCATTTATTTGATATGATGTGAGCATGTATGTGTGTGTTACTTTATCTCTTCTGCCTTTTCTGAGGTTTTTGGTTTTTTTTTTTTTGTTTTGTTTTGTTTTTGTTTTGTTTTGTTTTGTTTTTTGGTTTTTAGAGACAGGGTTTCTCTGTGTAGTCCTGGCTGTCCTGGAACTCACTCTGTAGACCAGGCTGGCCTCGAACTCAGAAATCCACCTGCCTCTGCCTCCCAAGTGCTGGGATTACAGGCGCGCGCCACCACGCCCGGCTGGTTTTGTTTTTGTTTTTTTTTTTAAACTTCTAAAGAGATGAAGGAAAGGAGGGAAAAACTCAGAGAATCCAGGAGAGTTTTCCAACAAGAATGATCCCACGTAGCAGCTGGGAGAGCAGGAGTCCAGGCCCTCCTATCTCCGAGTCAGGGAAAACCATCCAGTTTCCTGTCTTCATGGACTACAGTGTGGAGGCTCTTGCAGGCCCTTCTGAACTAGCTGTGTGGAGAGAGGCAGTCCCCACCCTTCCCAGGCCTCTTACCGTGTTCAACTCTGATTCCAAGCTGCAGTTTCTTATGTGTGGGAACACTTCACTGTACTTGTTTGGGTAAGTAGATGCCAGGTAGTCCTTCACCTCCTCCAGGTTGCTGGCTGTCAGAAAGCCATCTTCAAGGTCAAAAGAATTGGTCAGCAGCAGAATCACCCTGCAGAGCAGACCACCATCTTGACCTTCATGACCAAGAAGCTCTAACACCTCTGAGATTCTCATTGAGGAGAGGAATTCTGGATTAATGACCCTTTGAAAGGAAGACAGCTCTGGATGCCTGTGCAGAAGGTTCAGATCTGAGCGAAGATGGAGGATAGGAACCCTGATCCTACAATGAGACTGTTTAATATCTTGACCAGTAATATCTGATGAAATTGGATGGAGTGTTAGAAATGTAACATCACAATTTAATATGGCGAACGCCACTGAGTAACCAATTAACTTCAGAATCACTTAAGGTTAAATTCATATCAATATTCAAGTTATTTGAATGTACACTGACTTCCATTAATGTCAGTCCACTGTAGAGATAGCTATTTA
Organism: Apodemus agrarius; assembly: GCA_964023405.1. Lineage (NCBI taxonomy): Eukaryota > Metazoa > Chordata > Mammalia > Rodentia > Muridae > Apodemus > Apodemus agrarius. The sequence goes on from OZ030012.1 coordinate 126,058,524, forward strand.
TGGTCAGTGATCACCCTAATGGACATCTGAACATCTGAAAGATGGTCCTCTGTTTGAGGAAAGCCACAGACAGTAAACTGTGTAATCTCTGAGACTGACCTCTAGAGAGGCCTTGGTTACACTTGAGATGGGGAATGGGACTGAAGACACCGGCATTGTTTGCTGTATTTCTGCTCAATGCAATGACCACCGTAGACTGCCTATTCCCCACAAGGCAGGTAACTTCATGGCCCCACAAGCTTCTGGTGCTGGTAGCAGGCAGCCAGGGGTAACTGAGGAAGGAGAACTGAACCTCACATTGTAGACCCCAGCAGTGGTTGGTGTCTGTTGTCTACCCCTTGATGTCTGGGAACCTAGCCCTTCCCAGTCACCCTCTCAGCTCAGAGCTTTGGAGCCTTGCCTTCCCACTTGAGGACCAAGGCTCCGAGGGACAGCTTAGACTCACTTGTTCAAGCAGTTTTCATAGTTGAAGGTGGCCTTGAAGCCATAGATGGAGAAGGTGACAATGCTGGCAAATATGGCAGAAGTAGTATTGATGACAGACACAATGAGGGCATCCTTCTGGCAGTCATTGGAGGGTTCATTATAGCTGGCAAAAGCGATCAGGCCGCCACACCCTAAGCCCACTGAGAAGAAGATCTGCGTGGCTGCGTTGATCCAGGCCTTGGGGTTGGCTAGCTGCTCAATCTGGAAGGCAAAGAGGGACAGGACTGAGGAATCCTGGGCCCCAATCCACAGCTCCCTCTCCCAGGACAAGTAGGCTCAGAGAGGGAAAGAAGTTACCTCCCAACCTCTCCAACTTCCGCAGCTGTCCAGAAGATTCCTTGGTAGTGAATCACATTGCTAAATCTCAGGTAAATTAATCTCTGATTTAAAGAATACCAGGCATTCCCCGGATGACTCATTCTCTTTAATAGAGATCATCAGCCAAAACACCCAGACAGATTGCCCTTGTGCTAGCCCAGATGCTATGTTCATTCTGAGGAAGCTGCATTGCCTCAAAACCACTTGCCGCCAGAAGGCACCGTTTAAGCCTTGACTGTTTCAAACAGCTTCCAACGGACAGTTTTCCATCACAACCCTGGCTGAATTCTAACCTCCATTTTCATCTATGCCAGAGGGAAGACACTTTCCCTCCTGGCCAAGATGGCCTCCGGGGGCTGGAGAGATGGCCAATAGCTAAGGCAGGATGTACCAGGATGTACCAGGGTGGAACTTCCGGACAGGGAGAGTGATGCCGGGAGGTAAACTGAAGCAGGAAACTCAAAGCAGACGCAGAGGGGAACAGACACGGACCAGAGTGGAGTGGGAGGTAAAGGGTTGCCGGCTAGAATTTAGGTTGAATTTAAATAAATGGTAGCTAGAAGACTGCCCAGCCAAAGGCGTAAGCTTTAAACTCTATTAGAATTCTCTGTGTCATTATTTAAACTGCTGGTGGTCTGCAAAATGTTGCACAAGGCATAACTATCTGTAACTCTAGTTCCAGGGAATTCACTACTCTCATATAGACATATATGCAGGCAAAACATCAATGTACATAAAATAAAAATTAATCATTAAGAACTATACTCCGTTGTCAGGGGAGGCAGCCTGTTATTGGTGCGACAGTACTTCAGTTGCACAGTCACTGTTGGGATTGGCGCAAACACACTCTTTCTCTGGCTGTCTAAGCAGGTACTTGGCACAGGTTTTGAGTTAGCGGTGTTGCTCTCTTTCAGTATCAGACCCCATACAAATCTTCTCTTGTGTGAAGTTTTCTTGCCTATTCTTATATAGCTAGTTCCTCCCAACTGAAACATTTCCTTCTAGAGGGTGGCTTCTTAAGACTCAGGAGGTAAGTAAAACTAACAAGGTCTCAAGAGGCTCCTGAAACTTAACAGATTCACAAGGCCACGCCCCAAGATTGATCTTGGTGGAGGGAAGAGACCAGTTGTATAGAACGCTCCGGGAGTGAAGCTTTTATGAGTCCTTGCCTACGCTGGGGTGAGCTTTTCTGTGATTCAGCTTCCTTTGAGTCTCCCATGCTTCTGTAAGCAGCCTTGATAAATGCATTAGGTCAAGTTAGTTCTGGACAGAATTGTTTCTCTGGTATGTTGTTGGTGCCATGTCCAGGATGAACAGCACTTGTTCAGTTTTTCCAGAAAAGGTCATACAGCATCAGCTTTTCACCTTCATCATTTTTAGAGTGGGATGGAGGGGGAACAGGAAGAAGTGATTGTGGAAGTGACAGCATAGTCAGAAGGACACGGGACAATGACACCACCACAGCCGCCATGGCCATCACTGCAGCAGTGACAGGGAAACTAACGAGTTCCAAGAGAAGAGTAGGAGTAGGGAGAGGAGGCCTCAGAGACAGCCACGGCTGAGAAGAGTTGAAGGCTACAGATTACCTTGTCGCTAGATAAATCCTAGAAAACCACAAAGCTAAGAGCTAAGGGTTTAAGATGCCGTAGGTATGAGAGCTGTCACACTAAGGGAGTCCCCCAGAAGGATTGCTACAGACAATTGTCTCCAGGCACAGAGTTTGCTAAATAAGTAATATGTACTATTTCCATTGAAGAACACTGGCCTGGAGAGAGAGGGTTCAGGAAGGGATCATTGCAACCTGTGGGGGAAGGGTCTAAGGAAGCATGGGGACACAGAAGGGACGTGACAGAAGTGGCACCTGTGATCACCGGCCTAGTGTGGCATCTAGACAGGACTTTGGGTGAGACCTGGAACATAATGGGCACAAGGGAGGAATAGTCATCAGGGTAGCAAAAGTGTAGGCAGGAGCTGACAGGGGAATTCATGCTCTGTAGTGCAGAGGGTTCAGAATGGCCTGTCAGAGGAGGCGGCCCAGCCCCTTAAATCATCTCCCGCTCTCGGCCCAGCCTTGGGTTCACACCATCCACCTTGGTTACAGCTCTTCTTCCTCGTAACATGATTTTCCCCAGGCATACCAAAGAGGACTAAAATGTGTAGCAGCACCCTTAGGACTTCTTTCCTGCAGCCCATACCTTGGGTGTGAACATGTATGCCAGGCCATTGGTGGCTCCGTGGAGTGTCAGGCCTCGGACTAGGTAGATGATGAGCACAAAGAGGGGCATTGATGCGGTGAAGTAGACCACCTGTGGGAATCCAGGAGCAGAGTCAGCCTCGGTGGGAATAGCTATGCAACAGTGGGCGGAAAGAGTTCACTTGACATTATCGATATACATCACTGATATGAAGATAACTATGTTTACAGAATCTTTAGTTTAAAATATGTGAAATTAAATTAAATCAATAATATAAATCCTGTGAGTTCTTTAAAATTAAGAGATTAATTCAAGGCAAGTTTTTTTTTTTTTGATGGAGCATAAAGCTTTCCTGCCAGAGAACAGCACAGATAACTTGGATGTAGAGCCAAACACCTGCTTATATCACTAGGAAGGTGCTATCTGCATGAATCATGGCACAGTCTTTGGACCAAATGATTTAGGAGTCTGCCCACAGCTGGTAACAACTTGAAAAAGTACCAAACTTCTTTTACAGGGTCTGAAGGATAAAAATAGGGCCACTTTTATTACCTCTAACATAAAAGTGAAGAAAGCCAGGAGGCTATGAAAAAGAGTTCTTAGTCATTGTCACAAAAGACAGCAGAAACAAAAGGGACCCAGAAATGTGTCGTGTAGGTCTGCCTAGTAGCTAGGTTCAGTCTGCGATTGAAGTGTCCCTTGCTGTAAATATCATGTATAATCCTCCCCACATTTGCCTTTAAAAATTTCCCCTCGGGGCTGGAGAGATGGCTCAGCAGTTAAGAGCACTGACTGCTCTTCTGAAGGTCCTGAGTTCAAATCCCAGCAAACACATGGTGGCTCACAACCATCCGTAATGAGATCTGACACCCTCTTCTGGTATTTTTGAAGACAGCTACAGTGTACTTAGATATAATAATAAATAAATTTTAAAAAAAGTAATATAGAATATCTGAGAAAGATAAGAGTCCCTTTGTATTACACAGATGACCATAAAAACTCTGTGGAGAGACCATACAATCTCAGTGGTAGAATTATGAATTACTTTTATTTGTATTTTCCATAGTCCTAAAATGAACTCAGTTATTTCTGATAACAACAATACCTTTTTATTTTGATAAAAATAATCGCTCCAACAAGAGCTGGGGAGCTGGCTGGGTGGCCCTTTAAGCCCTTGTTGCTCTTGCAGAAGCCCTGGGTTGGGGTCCCAGGACCTGCTGAGATTCAGCTCAGCGCCCAGGTAGACTGAGGAAAGCAGCCAGGGATGAGACAGGGTATCAGCAAAGGCCAAAGAGCTGATGACTTTTGGCCCCGACTCTCCCTTGCTACTCTAAGGCTAAGAGCTGCGGCTTCTGGTAATTAACTCCGGCTGAGACAGCACAAGGATTAAGAGAAGAAACTTAGTTACTTGTGCTCTTCACTCTTTGACTGAGAGGCCGCTCAGCTCACTGGCCAGGCTAGGAATTCCTTAACTCTTCATGATCCAGAGAGACAGGAAAATGAAAAAAGAAGTGAAACATGAACTGGAAACTTAGGGGTTCTTTGGAAAGTCAGTCGGAGGGTTCTTGCTGGGGCAGACACGTGAAGGAATGTTTAGCTGAAATGGACACAGGTGACAGGCGAAGGCAGACTCCTGAAGGAACATTTTTGCTGAAACAGAAACGGGAGAGTGGATGTTTTGCTGAAGCAAGCGTGGAGAACTTTTGGTGCTGCTTCTAGAAACTTGGCAGGAATTTGACTTTGGGCCAGGGACAAGGAAGTGCGCTCAGCTATCTTGGTCATCTTCCTAAGCCCCCAGAAACAGTGAGCTCAGGACTCTGTTTGTTGCCTTGCTTGTTCCTTGACTATTTGTGGTTAGTGCCTTGTTTGTTCTTTAACCCAGAACTGACCTTATTATCTGCATGTAATTAAAATGGTATAAAAGACTGGGAAAAAATAAACCTGCTTCAGCTTCAGACCTGCTGGGGTCATGCTATAAAAAAAAAATTCCCCTCCGCTCTGAGAACACATCCATAGTCCAGTAAGTATGCCATCCATCTCTCCATTGCTCTGTGAATACCACAATTCTAGTATCCTTCCATCTAGTGTCCTTGCTGTGCCATGACAAAACACTTTAAGCAAAAGCAACTTAGGGGAGGAGAGGATTGATCTGACGGATACTCTTAGGCCACATTCTCCCACCATGAAGGAAGTCAGGGCAGGAACGCAAGAAGGAATTTGAAGTGGAAGTCAACGTGGACTACTGCTCACCTGTTCGTTCTCAGCTCAAGCTTAACCAGCTTTCTTATACAATGTAGGACCACCTGCCTAGAGAATGGCACCACCCACAGTGGGCTGGGCCTTCTTATAGCAATTAATAAGGCCATCATCGCCTTATTAACATAATGTTATATACATTAGAGACTTTAGACACTAGCACATTTATAAACTGATGAAGTAATGCAGTGAATAAACTTGATTCAAGATGAACATGATAATCAAATCCCTTAAAGACATGCCAATCTGATTTGGGAAGCCCCTCAGCTGTGACTCCCTTCTTAGGTGACTCTGGGCTTGTGCCAAGCTGACTGTTAAAGCTAACTAGGACAGATGCTTTCCTCTCCATGGCCCTCTGTGCATACTATGGCACCCTTCTCTCCAAGGTCATCCAGGAGCAGCGCCATACTGTTGGGGACAGCCCACCTTGCCAGTTGACTCAGTGCCCCGCAGGATGCACAGATAGACAATCATCCAGGCCAGGATGAGGCACAGTGCTGGCTCCCACTGCACTCCTCCATTCTCCTGGATGGACGGGGAGATGTTGAGGGTTTTCCTGTACCAGAAGTACTGCGTCGATGAAGCCTTCTCACACTCCTCATCGTAGCCCGTGCGGTTACTATTGAGTGGGCAGACAGACCACGGCAGGGGATCCTTTGGAAGGAAGGGAGAATCATCAGAGAGGTAAGGGGAAGTCAGGGATTTGGTGGCGTGATATAGCCTTGGCAGAGGGATCATAGGAGGGGAGGTGGCTGGTTCCCTAAAGGCAAATGGTTGCAGCCTTTGAGATTGACAAGGAATTGGGTTATCAGGGGGTATGGATGGCACAGAGGATGACTGGTTTGGTTTGGACATTGAACATTCCCTGAAGACCCACATCCAGAGGGCTGTCTCCTGGATGGGAATGTTCTGTAGATATTTAGGAGGCGGGGCCCAAAAAGAAGTCATTGGGGTGTTGAGGAGCTAAGGAACCCTCTCTCTTGCTTTCTATTCTGGTTTCATTGTTACTTTCTCCTATACGTGTTTAGGCCATGATGTTCTGCTAAACTTCATTTTTACTAGAGGCCAGGATGCAAATTAACAAACCGTTTCTCTTTATAAGTTAGCATCTAGCTTATTGTGTTCAGTAGATCTGACTAAGGGTTGGTACTTACTGCAGTTCTGCAGGTGGTTTTGAGGACTACTGCGCTCTCTGATGGGTCTAGAAGTCCTTGTTACTAGGATCATGACAGTGACCAGGCCATGTACAACAAGAGAACGCTGACCTACCATCACTGCAACAGCCAAACTGGGAGTTTGAACTCCAACATCGTACAGCATTGTTAGGATGGTCAGGACATGTTTATGATGGAGCTAGAGAGAAGGCTCAGCAGATAAGAACACTGGATGCTCTTCCAGATGACCTAGGTTCAATTCCCAGCACCCACATGGCACTTAGAACCATTTGTAACTCTGCTTCCAGGAGACCCGGTGCCTTTTCCTGACCTCCACAGGCACTGTTTAAATGTAGTACACAGATATACATGCAGACAAAACACGCATAGACAATGTTTTTAGCTAAAATAAATAAATAAATAAATAAATAAATAAATAAATAAATAAATTGCAATGACTCATGGATTTTCTTCCCTCCCTTTAACTTAAACAAGCTAGAGAAAGCAACAGTCAGTACATTTTCAACATCCACAAGCCAGCTCATTTTTAGGATACCCTTAAGAGTATAGACAAATGTTTCATCCCACGGTCCTTGGTGTGGAAGGAGGGAGGTGAGCTCCAGTGCTTTGAAGCTGTTGACGCCCTTGAGCTGGAGATCCTGGCACTAGCGATTGTCTTTCGAGCACTAATCAGCAGGGCCTGAGCCTAGCAGACTCAGAGCTTGGCAGTAAAACCCTCTCTGCAAGGTTGTTTGAACAGGGTTATTTGGCGCCTAAAATCAAATAAACTTAATCGATGTCAATCTATGAATATAACCGCAGGCCAACTACTCAGAGGTATTGAAGGGGACTGAGGAAAAGAAAGAACTCTGATCAGAGTTGTGGGTGGTATGTGAGTAAGCGTGCTTTAAGATAAATCCCCTGTTGACCAGGTTTTGATTCTATAAGGTTGGATTTATAGGACAAAAAGGTGCCATTCACAGAAGCAAGCCTGAGAAATCCCTTGGCTTCAAGGCCAGATTTCACAACACCCAGTGGCATTATCTAGTGGGCCAAGGCTACTCTACATATCATCAGGGAGCAAGGCCTGTACTCTAGGGTGCTCATTCCACAGAGACCCTGACTCTAAGCAGGTCATCTAGTGGATGTGGGGCCAGCTCTGACCTGGATGTTCCCACAGGCAGCCACCAGCTGCCCACATCTCCTTTGTTTTTAGAGAAATTTCTCTCCCTTTAGTGTGGAACATCAGAATCAGAAATGCAATGGATGTTTGGAAATATGCCTTTCCCCAGGCTCCCTCTAAGGTATAATCACAAACCTTTCCCTTCCTTCTGGAGGCCTGCACCCTCTCCCCTACCTGGTATGGTCAGGCCTCTGCTCACCTGGAAGGAGTGGAAGAGGTACCAGAGAGACCAGGTGTTGATGACGTTGTAGTACACAGAGACCAAAAACGATACCACCATGCTAGCGATGCCTGGAAGGAATAAGAAGTCCATGCTGTGAACCAGATCTCCCAAGCAGCTCTAGGACAGACATGCTGGGACCACCCAGGACAGAACTACTTCCCCTCCAGGCTTTTTCTAAACATGACTTCACAGCTGTGACTTGCTTGCAAGGCTTAATCCCTCAACTTCTCATGTTTTTTGACATCTAAGTGCTAGGTCCTGGGCTCTGTGCTCGATGTGTGTCTTAGTCAATGTTCTATTGCCGTGAAGAGACACCATGACCGTAGCAACTCTTATTAAAGAAAGGATTTAATTGGGGCTGTGTACAGTTTCAGAGTCATTTATCATCATGGCGGAAAGCATGGTGGCACACAGGCGAGATTTACACCTGGATCTGAAGGATCAGGAAGAGAGAGTCTGGAAGTGTCTTGGACTTTTGAAACCCCAAAGCGCATCCCAATAACACACTCTTCCCAACAATGCCAACCCTCCCAAGCCCATCAAATTGTTCCTCCCATGGGGCCATTTCAGGACAGGGTTCCCATTAATAGAAGAGAAAACAAAGACCGCCCAGCAGAATCAGGATGTAAGCTTCAGGAAAGAGGTATCACCTACTGCCTGCTGTGACAGTTATTCCCTTTAAAAGAGGTTGAGTCACTGGGGCCAAACTATCCCTCTGTTATCAGGCGGGATGGGGTGTAGCAGAGGCATGAGGTGTGGCGGGAACCAGACCCACTGCCTTAGTCAGACTTGTAAGAAGACTAGGATAGCTCTGTAGGGAGGGGGAGTTGCTCTGAAGTGATCTGACATTGGCTTCTGGGTGCACTGTTCCAGCTCTTGCTATCACACATGTACTCTGGACCGTTTTCCGGTTCTGACCGAGGTCTTGGTGGGAATACATCAGAATCACCACCACGGAGGGAAAACATGGCCAGTAAAGTGGGTGTCAGTGCCCACAGGGACTCAGCTGCTCTCTTTCCTATGCTAGAGTGGGGACACGCCCTCACTCCTGAGCAATTGTTCCCCTTTCTGGGAAGACCCTCAGAGTTACTGTGGGTATCGAGACGGCCATACCTCCTGGGCTTTTACAGGGGAGGTGAACCATGTCTTCTTGAGGTATAAGAGAATAGCAAATGGAGGATATTCTGAAAAGGTATGGTGGGAAGCAAAACCACCGGGTATGAATAAGTCACTTGGCTTCCAAACTCTGGCAACATTTACGGTGCCCCAAAGCCCCTGTGTGGTGAGGTGGAGATGAAATGAGCAGACACTCTTGCATGCCATGTCAGCACCAGGCACACACTAAGCAAAGGACAGCTGTTTACATTCTCAGATGCTCGGCGGCTGGGACTGAATAGAACGTTTCTGTGTCAGGACGCTATGTCCAACCTTTCATAGAATCTCAAGCTGAGGTCAGAGAGGAGATGCCCTGTGGTGGGAGTTTCCCTAAGAGTTCCTGCATGTGGGGGGGGGATCAGAATCCGGGGCCCTCTCTGCCCAAGTTCCACAGCAGCCCTCCCCGAGCTGTCAGTCCACCTAGTCACAGGTCCTAATCATGAACAGCAACCTGCACACCTGTGATGCCCAGGAACATGAATCTGCCGGGAACTGAAACATATCCCACATACCCACACCACTGAGGTAAGGGCTGATGGTCCTCCAGGCACCAATGCTGCCCTGCTGCATGCGCTGCCCCACGGCCAGCTCCATGTACAAGAGTGGCATCCCCTCCACAATGAGCATGATGATGTAGGGGACCAGGAAACTGCCTGTGGACAGGAGCGTCAAGGTCAGTGTGGGCAGATGGGCTTCACCCTGCCTCCCCCGGGCCCCTGTGCAACTGTGCTCCCATCACCTGACTCTGCCCACCCAGTCCTCCCTCACCCCACCCAGTCCTCCCTCTACCCTATCCAGTCTTCCCTCCACTCCACCCAGTCCTCCCTCCACCCTATTCAGTCCTCCCTCCTCCCCACCCAGTCCTCCCTCCTCCCCACCCATCTCCCCTCAGAGATTTCCACGGAACCTTCATTCTTCCTCCTTCCACACACCCATCCCTCTCACCATCTATCTTCCCTCCATCCTATCAATTCAACATCTTATTCATCAATTCATACATTCAGGTCTCTCCATTCATTCATTTTTTTTTTTTTTTTGTACTCATCAATGGATGACATATAGACATGGTCAATTGTTTAAATCGTTGAATACTTCCATGCTGGGGGGCAAACTGCCACTGGCCCCAGCAACTTGGGTGTCACTCTCTCTGCCTCTGCTGGCCAGAGCCTCTATCTACCCTCTTTAAAACAAAACAAAAACAAAAACAAAAACAAAAACAAAAAAACCCTCTGTGTTGGTGAGGTTGGGGAGGTCAGAGGGCAGCTTTGCAAAGCTGGCTCTCTCCTTCCACCTTTACGTGTGTCCCCCATCTGGGGATTGAACCCGGGTTGCCAGGCGTGCTTGTGTGACACGTGCCTTTACCCACTGGGTCATCTCACCAGCACTGACCTCCTCTTGCAGCGCTTAAGGGCTGGTGAAAGGCCAGACCACTAAGTTGCTAAGTACTTTGACATCCCCCCTGAGTGCTTCTGTCTGTCTCTCTACGGCTCTGATAGAATCTGTGAGGCTGAGTGGAGAATCAGCAAACCTGTGTCCTGCCCTGGAGGGTTCCCCTAGGGAGAGGGACTGCAGATGCTGCACAGCTGCCTGGGCCACAGAATGCGCTCCAGGACTGATTGTTTTCAGAGAGCTTAGTGGCTTAGCAGATACAGGATGGGGAAACTAATTGGACCCTCAGTACACAGAACTTTATGCCGTATCTCCCTTCTAAAGAGGATCTCTGTGTATCTGTTTAAACAAGGACCTTCAGTCTAAAATTTTAGTTTGGTAACAGTGACTTAGAAGACCTTCAAATCCACAAATTCCTCAGGAGCGGTCTGTGAGCAGAGCTGTGAGCACTCCACCGCCAGACACATATACAGAGGCAGGCAGGGACACAAGGCTGTCCACAAAGTCTGCTGCTTGGATAGAGGACCTGAGGCTGATCCTCCTTTACACCTCCTGAGCTCAGGGCTCCCTGGCTAGGGACCTGGGAAACCCCAACAGGAGAAGGGCATACAAAAGTAAAACCCTGACACAACAGTAGCAGGGATTGATGGTGGTTTGTAGAAGTAACTGGCTCCTTGGCATTATAGAAAACATAAAAACACCAGCACACACAAGCCCTAATGGCCACATGCCGGGAGCCTGCCTGGCCCGGAATGGTGTGAAGCAGGACATAAGCATTCAGTGTAGAGGTAGCTTTAAAGACGGATAGGTTCTGGCCTTTAAACTCTGTGTGCCGAATGCTGAGGCTGCTAGCTTCTGGAAAACAAACAAACAAACAAACAAACAAACAAAAAACCCTAATAACTCTCTTGCTTATTCTGAGGTTAAAAACCACTGGCTTAGGTGATTAGCACCTGTAGCCTCACAGCAAGAGGTCAAGTAAAGGGTTAATTGCTAGCGCTTTTTTTCCTCTCTTGTCCAGAAGCCTTGCCTCTGCCTGTCAGGTGGGAGGGAGGTTTGGAAAAATAAACATTTATTGAAGGAAAAACTTTTTTTTTTTTTTTACATTTTGTGTTAGATATTTTCTTTACTTACATTTCAAATGTTATCCCCTTTCTTCGTTTGCCCTGTGAAAATCCCCTATCCTATCTCCCTCTCCCTGATCCCTAACCCACCCACTCCTACTTCCCTGCTTCCCCAATCTGGTATTTCCCTACCCTGTGGGGCAATGAGCCTTCACAGGTCCAAGTGTTGTGATCATAAAAAGAGAAAGAGGTTAGAGAATATGGTATACAGTGGTGTGGGGGAAGGGGGTGTCTCAGCCGGCCCATGCCGAGGCATCCCTTCCCCCTGAGGGACCAGACACACACCAGCATAGGATAGAATAGAGTTTATTCAGGGCATGGAATGGGAGTTGAGGGGGGTCGTAGAGACAGAGAAAGGCAGAGAGAGTAGAGAAGCAGAGGCCAGCCATGACCACGTGGAGAAAGGGGGAGGGGAGGAGAGCCCAAGAGGGGCAAGAGAGAGGCTGAGAGTGAGAGAGGTAAGAGAGAGATGAGAGAGGAAGGGGTGAACAGACCCCTTTATAGTAGGCCAGGCCTACCTGGCCGATGCCAGGTAACTGTGGGGTGGAGCTTAGACAGAACCCTAACACCAAGGGCCTCTCCTCTCACTGATGTCCCACCAGGCCATCCTCTGCTACCCATGTGCCTGGAGTCATGGGTCCCTCTGGGTTGGTGGTTTAGTCCCTTGGAGCTCTGGGGATACTGGCTAGTTCATATTGTTGTTCCTCCTATGGGGCTAGAACCCCCTTCAGCTCAGAAGGAAAAACTTTTACACAAGCAAATATACATAAACTCACATATATTTATATATAAATTTATGCACACATATACCTTCATGGATTCTGGTTGGGTCAGCTACTTATTTATTTCACAATTACATACGTACATACACATATCCATATGTGTATGTACATATATGCTTACAGAAGCATATGGAGCAAAAACCCAAGCGCCAGTGTAGAAAGAACTCACTCATTCTGGATGGAAAGTGAGCTCCGATCTTTATTGAACAGAAAAAAAAAAAAGCTTCTACCCTTTTATTGCTAAATGAATTAAGCCCAAGTCTATAAGAAGAAAGCTTCTGTCCTCTTTAGTAAGACTAAGTCTGGCTTGCTGTTAAGAAATAACCTATTTAAAAAGAAAGAAAGAAAGGAAGGAAGGAAGGAAGGAAGGAAGGAAGGAAGGAAGAAATAAAGAAATAAATAAATAACCTATTCACCGGTGGTGGTGGTGGTGGTGGTGGTGGTGGTGGTGGTCGTGGTGGCACACACCTTTAATCCTAGCACTTGGGAGGCAGCCTGATCTACAGAGTGAGTTCCAGAACAGTCAGGACTACACAGAGAAACCCTGTCTCGGAAACAAACAAACAAACAAACAAACAAACACAAAACAAAACAAAAAAAGAAATAACCTATTCTTTCTCCTGGTAAAAAGAAGCCTGTCACAGGTTTCCATACACAGGTGGCACCAGGAGTGCAGACAGGCCTAGGACCACCACTGCTGCTCAGAGGAACCCATCCAGGAACCCTGAGGGCACAGGAGGCGAGAAGCTGCCTGGGACTGGAGCCTTCTGGTTTCCATCTGTTCTCAGAGCTGATCCTGGCCCACAGACCTACATACACAAATACCACCAGGAGAGAGCTGGTCTCCCAAGAGTACTGACACACAAGCTTGCAGGAGGGACAAGCCACAGTCAGTGACAGGAAGACCAGCTAGTACCAGAGATAACCAGATGGTGAAAGGCAAGCACAAGAACAGAAGCAGCAGAAACCAAGGCTACTTGGCATCATCAGAAAACCCAGTTCTCCCACCACAGTGAGCCCTGATTACTCCAACACACCAGAAAAGTAAGATTCTGATTTAAAATCACATCTCATGATGATGATAGAGGACTTTAAGAAGGACATAAATAACTCCCTTAGAGAAATACAAGAGAACACAGGTGAACATGTAAAAGACCTTAAGCAAGAAACACAAAAATCCCTTAAAGAAAACACAACCAAACAGGTGAAGGAACTGAACAAAACCATCCAGGATCTAAAAATGTAACTAGAAACAATAAAGAAATCACAAAGGGAGAAAATACCAACAGAATACAAGAGATAAAAGAGAGAATCTCAGGTGCAGAAGATACCATAGAAAACATTGACACAACAGTCAAAGAAAATGCAAACTGTAACAAACTCCTAACCCAAAACATCCAGGAAATCCAGGACACAATGAGAAGACTAAACCTAAGGATAATAGGTATAGATGGATGTGAGGATTCCCAACTAAAAGGGCCAGTAAATATCTTCAACAAAATTGTAGAAAAAAACTTCCCTAACCTAAAAGAAAGAGATGCCCATGAACATACAAGAAGCCTACAGAACTCAAAATAGATTTAGACCAGAAAAAAATTCCTCCTGTCACATAATAATCAAAACACTGAATGCACTAAATAAAGAAAATATATTAAAACCAGTAAGGGGAAAAGGTCAAGTAAGATATAAAAGCAGACCTATCAGAATTACACCAGACTGAAAGCTAGAAGCTCCTGGGCTGCCGGGAGCCAGCCCAGCAGAGGTGTGTCTTCTTGGTCCTTCTTGAGGCAGCGGAGTGGGGAAGAGCGTGGGGGGGGGTAAGACTTTGTCTTACGGAAAGTTTAGGGTTGCTGTATAATAAGTTTACTTATTTAAGTCTAAGTTACTATGCTAACATAGCTGACCTGCCTTCTGTGTTTCTCTGAAGCCGGAGACTGCAGTCTCAGGCATTTAACACCTCATCCTAAAACAGTAGGAGATTAAGGAAAGGATTAAGTTGCTAGAGCCTTTTCCCCATTGTCCAGATGCCTCTTGCTTGTCAGTCTAGGGGGAAGTTAGGAGCACTTCTACATAAGTGGATATGCATAATCTCACATAAATTCATACATACACCTTCATACATATTTTCACGCAGTCAGTTGGGCCCAGCTTGCATGCATTCTCACAATTTCTTATTTACACACACATATACACACATTCTCACAATTACACACTTACACACACAGCCATACTTACATATGCATAATGGAGCAAAAGACCAAGCACCGGTGCAGAAAGAACTCACTCATTCTGGATGAAGGATGGACTACAATATTTATTGCATCGAGAAAGAAAAAGCTTCCACCCTTTCAATGCTAAATGAATTAAATCCATTTTTGTAAGAAAAAGGCTTTGTTTCTCTTAATAAGACTAAGCCTGTCTTGTCCTTACCATGGGACCTGTCCTGTCCCATGGTAAGGTTTCCCTCTGCCTCCTGCACCATTGTTCTCTTAGTTATTTTATGTTACCTATAGTTTCTTTCTTTCTTTCTTTCTTTCTTTCTTTCTTTCTTTCTTTCTTTCTTTCTTTCTTTCCTTCCTTCCTTCCTTCCTTCCTTCCTTCCTTCTTTCTTTCTTTTTTTCTTTCTTTCTTTCTTTCTTTCTTTCTTTCTTTCTTTCTTTCTTTCTTTCTTTCTTTCTTTCCGATACGGGGTTTCTCTGTGTAGCCCTGGCTGTCCTAGAACTCACTCTGTAGACCAGGCTGGCCTTGAACTCAGAAATCCGCCTGCCTCTGCCTCCCTAGTGCTGGGATTAAAGGCATGTGCCACCACCGCCTGGCACTATAGTTTCTAAGTTATTCCACTCTGCATTCTCCTTCTAATCTTGTTCTCTTCTGACTAAAAACTTCTCCTCAGTTCAGTTCCTCTCTCAGCTCTGTTCCTCTCACTCACTTCTTCTGGTCTGAGTTCTCTTGTCCTTAGCCCTTAAACATCTTTCAGAATACATGATCACATGTTACAAAGTTCATCATAAATTCACACAAAATACCAAGTCACAAATTGAAATAGAAGTTTACAACAGAGAATGTTTACATGCATATCCATTAGGAATAATTATCTAGCTATCATTTGTCTTCTCTACAGGTTCGTAGAAAGTTTAAAACCATAACTAAGTTATAAGTGAAGTTTTGTATAGATAAACCCAGTCAATATTTTATCTTCTGTCCTAACACCTATAATAAATCCTAGTTCCCTTTTTATGACCTTTGGTTAATTGTTTTACAACCTCTTGGAATGTGCTCTGAGTAGGAGAAAGTCTCGTTGCCATCTAAGAGCAATTAACTTGTGACACTTGGGAGACTGGCAGAGTTCTCATTGCAATCTTGACTATCAGAAAAAGATCCTAGTAGCAGTCCCATTATAAAAGAACTTAATAATCACAGCTATAATTTTAGAAATTCTTATAGGATCATCATTAAAACTTAAGTCACCTATTTGTCTACATAGCATCAATATGGACAATATATCTTTGTGGATCTGTAGAGATATGTTCCAAAGGGGTGTGCTATTACTTACTGATTATTATATGTTTAATAACAACAGGAAAAGCATATTAATAGCAGGAATCTTTCCTAAAATTAGTCCCACACAGCCTTGCTGAATGGGCTCACCTGTCGCAGATTATATAATAATCCGAAGCAGGCCTTCAGGATGATCACCTGCTAGTATATTAGCTTGTCCTATTATGGCTCCTGACACTGGGCAGATCTCATACAGACCCTAAGAGAACACAAATGCCAGCCCAGACTTCTATACCCAGCAAAACTCAATTACCATAGGTGGAGAAAACAAGATATTCCATGACAAAACCAAATGTACACAATATCTTTCCACAAATCCATCCCTACAAAGGATAATAGACAGAAAACACCAACACAAGGAGGGAAACTAAACCCTAGAAAAAGCAAAAAAAGTAATGTTTCAACAAATCCAAAAGAAGATAACTACAGAAACAAAAAATAACATAAAAAAATAACAGGAAGCAACGATCACTATACCTTAATATCTCTTAACATCAATGGACTCAATTCCCCAATAAAAAGACATAGACTAACAGACTGGATATGTAAACAGGATTCAGCATTTTTGCTGCATATAGGAAATGCACCTCAGTGTCAAAGATAAACACTACCTCAGAGTAAAGGGCTGGAAAACAATTTTCCAAGCAAATGGTCCCAAGAAACAAGCTGCAGGAGCCATTCTACTATCAGGTAAAATCGACTTTCAACTACAAGTCATCAAAAAAGATAAGGAAGGACGTTTCATATTCATCAAAGGAAAAATCTTACCAAGAAGAACTTTCAATTCTGAACATCTATTCTCCTAATGCAAGGGCACCTACATTCATAAAGAAACTTTACTAAAGCTAAAAAGCACACATTGCACCTCATACAATAATTGTGGGGGACTTCAACACCCCACTTTCATCAATGGACAGATTACGAAAACTCAAACTAAACAGAGACACAGTGACTCTAACAGAAGTTATGGACCAAATGGATTTAACAGATATTTATAGAACATTTCATCCTAAATCAAAAGAATATATCATCTTCTCAGCACCTCATGGTACCTTCTTCAAAACTGACCATATAATCAGTCACAAGACAGACCTCAGCAGATATAAGAAGATTGAAATAACCCCATGCTTCCTATCAGACCACTACAGATTAAGACTGGACTTCAATAGCAACAAAAACAACAGAAAGCCCACATACACATGGAAGTTGAACAAATTGGTCAAAGAAGAAATAAAGAAAGAAATTAAAGACTTTTTAGAATTTAATGAAAATGAAGCCACAACATACCCAAACTTATGGGACACAATGAAAGCAGTGCTAAGAGGAAACCTCATAGCTCTGAGTGCCTCCAAAAAGAAGCTGGAGAAAGCATACACTAGCAGCTTGACAGCACATCTGAAAGCTCTAGAACGACAAGAAGCAAATACACCCAAGAGGAGTAGAGGGCAGGATATCATCAAACTCAGGGTTGAAATCAACCAAGTAGAGGCAAAAAGAACTATACAAAGAATCAACAAAACCAGGAGCTGGTTCTTTGAGAAAATCAACAGGATAGATAAATCCTTAGCCAGACTAACCAGAAGACACAGAGAGAGTATCCAAATTAACAAAATCAGAAATAAAATCAGAAATAAAAAGGGAGATATAACAACATAAATTAAGGAAATTAAAAAAAAACATCAGATCCTACTACAAAAGCCTACACTCAACACAACTGGAAAATCTGGATGAAATGGACAATTTTCTAGACAGATAACAAATACCAAAGTGAGCAGATAAACCATCTAAATAGTCCCATAACCCCTAAAGAAATAGAAGCAGTCATTAATAGTCTCACAACCAAAAAGAGCCCAGGACCAGATGGATTTCGTGCAGAGTTCTATCAGATCGTCAAAGAAGACCTAATACCAATACTCTTCAAACTATTCCACAAAATAAAAACAGAAGGAACACTACCCAATTCATTCTATGAAACTACAATTATGCTTATGCCTAAACCACACAAAAACCCAACAGAGAAAGAGAACTTCAAACCAATTCCTTTATGAACATTGATGCAAAAATACTCAATAAAATTCTTGCTGTCTACAGAGTGAGCTCCAGGACAGCCAGGGCTACACAGAGAAACCCTGTCTCGAAAAGCCAAAACAAACAAACAAACAAACAAACAAAAATCTTGCCAACTGAATCCAAGAACATATCAAAATGATCATCTATCATGATCAAGTAGGCTTCATTCCAGGGATGCAGGGATGGTTTAATATATGGAAATCCATCAATGCAATCCACTACTTAAACAAACTAAAAGAAATAAAACACATGATCATTTTATTAGATGATGAAAAAGCATTTAACAAAATTCAACATCCTTTCATGTTAAAAAGTCTTGGAAAGATCAGGAATTCAAAACCCATACCTAAACGTAGTAAAAGCAATATATAGCAAACCAGTAGCAAACATCAAACTAAATAGAAACTTGAAGCAATGCCAGTAAAATCAGGGACTAGACATGGCTGTCCTCTCCCTATCTATTCAATATAGTACTTGAAGTTCTAGTTAGAGCAATGAGACAGCAAAGGGAAGTCAAACGGATACAAATTGGAAAGGACGAAGTCAAACTATCACTATTTGCAGATAGGATAGTATAGTAAGTGACCCCCAAAAACTCCATCAGCTGACTTCAGCAAAGTGGCTGGATATAAAATTAACTCAAACAAATCAGTAGCCTTCCTTTATTCAAAGGATAAACAGGCTGAGAAAGAAATTAGGGAAATGACACCCTTCACAATAGTCACAAACAATATAAAGCATCTTGGTGTAACTCTAACCAAACAAGTGAATATGACAAGTCTCTTCAAGTCTCTGAAGAAAGAAATCAATGATGATCTCAGAAGATGGAAAGATCTCCCATGCTAGTCAATTGGCAGGACTAATATACTAAAAATGGCCATCTTGCTGAAAGCAATCTACAGATTCAATGCAATCCCCATCAAAATTCCAAATCAATTCTTTATAGAGTTAGAAAGAACAATTCTCATCCATTTGGAATAACAAAAAACCCAGGATAGCTAAAACTATTCTCAATAGTAAAAGAACTTCTGGGGGAATCAGCATCCTGGACCTCAAGCTGTACTACAGAGCAATAGTAATAAAAACTGCTTAGTATTGGTACAGTGACAGGCAGTTTAGATCAATGGAATAGAATTGAAGATGAACCCACATACCCACGGTCACTTAATCTTTGACAAAGGAGCTAAAACCAACCAGTGGAAAGGAGACAGCATTTTCAACAAATGGTGCTGGTTCAACTGGTAGGCAACAAGTAGAAGAATGCAAATCCATTCTTATCCCCTTGTACAAAGCTCAAGTCCAAGTGGATCAAGGACCTCCACATAAAACCAGATACACTGAAACTAATTGAAAAGAAATTGGGGAAGAGCCCAGGGGTGGTAGTGGGGGTGGTAGTGGTACATGCCTTTAATCCCAGCACTTGGGAGGCAGAGGCAGGCAGGCAGATTTCTGAGTTCAAGGCCAGCCTGGTCTACAGAGTGAGTTCCAGGACAGCCAGGGCTACACAGAGAAACCCTGTCTCGAAAAAAACAAAAAAAAGGAAGGAGGACGAGGAGGAGGAGGAGAAGAAAGAAAAGAAAAGAAAAGAAAAGAAAAGAAAAGAAAAGAAAAGAAAAGAAAAGAAGAGAAAAGAAAAGAAATAGGGGAAGAGCCTTGAGCACTTGGGCACAGGGGAAGTTTTCCTGAACAGAACACCAATGGCTTATGCTCTAAGATCAAGAATTGACAAATGGGACCTCATAAAATTACAAAGCTTCTGTAAGGCAAAAGATAGTCAATAGGACAAAACGGCAACCAACAAATTGGGAAGAAATCTTTACCAACCCTACATCAGATAGAGGGCTAATATCCAATACATACAAAGAACTCATGAAGTGAAACTCCAGAGAAACAAATAACCCTGTTAAAAATGGGGTACAGAGCTAAACAAAGAATTCTCAACTGAGGAATATCCAATGGCCGAGAAGCACCTAAAGAAATGTTCAGCATCCTTAGTCATCAGGGAAATTTAAATCAAAATAACCGTGAGATTCCACCTCACACCAGTCAGAATGGCTAAAATCAAAAACTCAGGTGACAGCAGGTGTTGTTGAGGATGAGGAGAAAGAGAAACACTCCTTCATTGCTAGTGGGATTGCAAGCTAGTACGACTACTCTGGAAATCTGTCTGGCGATTCCTCAGAAAATTGGACATAGCACTACCTGAGGACACACCTATACCACTCCAGGGCATATACCCAGAAGATGTTCCAATATGTAATAAGGACACATGCTCCACTATGTTCATAGCAGCCTTATTTATAATAGCCAGAAGCTGGAAAGAACCCAGATGCTCCTCAATGGAGGAATGGATACAGAGAATGTGGTACATTTTCACAATGGAGAACTACTCAGCTATTAAAAACAATGAATTCATGAAATTCTTAGGCAATTGGATGTGCCCTCCCCAACCCCAGCCTTGAACTGGCAAAACTACAGATGGTTTTTACACCAGACTGGAGCCAGCTTCTGGCCTCACCTCTTGCATTTCCCTGCCAGAGCCTAGAAGAGTTGACTGCCTACTGAGCTCACTTTGCCAAAGAATCCAGCAGGAACAAAACAACAGAACTCAGTTGAAACAAAGGATGGGTCCTTGCCTATATAAACTCAGAACTGGAAATTAAACGTTGGGCCTTGATCAGAAAAACTTGGTCTTGGCTCGGTTCTCTCTCACACGCCTGTCCTTTCTATCACATCCGCCGCCCTCTTTCCGGGTGAACTCGGTTCTCTGCAGCTACAGGTGGGTTGGTGGCAGGGGGAGGGGCAGGTGGGTTGGTGAGCAGGGGGAGGGGCAGGGGAGAGGGGTTTTCAGAGGGGAAACCAGGAAAGGGGTAACATTTGAAATGCAAATAAAGAAAATATTTATTAAAAATAAAAGAGAAAGAGAAAGAGAGAGAGAGAGAGAGAGAGAGAGAGAGCTGCCTGCTCATTCTGCTCTCTCTGCAGCTTCTTTGTTCCTCTTTCTCTCTGTTCTGCCCTACTGTCCTTTTTGTTTTTAAGGGAAAGTTAAAGAGGGAACTCTACCAGACTATATGCTCTCTAGATTTCTAAGTTACTCGCCTCTGCTGTCCTCCTTCCTCCCCAATCTTGCACTCTCCTCCTGTTCTGATGTAACAATGCCAGTGCGATGTAATCATCCCTACGGGAATAATCACATGGTTTTCCCAAGCATCCTTATTTTTGTTTTTTTGTTTTTAACAAAAGTTCACTAAAAGTTCAAACATAAATTCAAATCATAAATTGAATAAGAAATTCACAACAGAGATGTTTACATGTGTTTTCATTAAGAGTAATTATCTGGCTAAGCATTAATTTTCTGTCACTGGCTTCATAGGTTCATGGAGAGTTAAAAATTATAATTTTTGTGACTAAGTTATCATTGAAACTTTGTATAGATAAACCCAGTAAATATTGTATTTTCCGTCCTTCTACTTACAATAAATCATTAGTTCCCTTTTTATGACCTTTGGTTAATTGTTTTACATCTCGTAGAATGTGCTCTAAGTTGTGAATGCCTGCTTTCTATCTCAGAAGTAACTAACTCATGAGATGTGAAGACTGGTAGAGTTCTAATGGCTGTTTTCATATCGGAGAGGGCTTTAATAACAGTCCTACTATAAAGGGCTTAATAATTACTAGTGTAATATTAGGAATTCTTATAGGATTATCAGGAAGAATTAAGAAATCATTGATTGTCTATATACCATCACTATAAGACAGTTCATCTTTACTGATCTGAAGAAATCTGCTCAAAAGGGTGGGTTAATAATAACAGGAAAAGCATATTAGTAGCAGGAATCTTTCCTATAAAATGTATTCCTTTTGGCCTTGCCTAGAAGGGCTCATCCATCCTAGTTTTACAATCCATGGTGAAACCATCTCAGGAAAATCACCTGCTAGTTTTTAGCCTCTCCTAGATGGCTCCTGGCAGTCACAAAATGTCTCCATGGTACACATGGATTGCCTGTGTAATAGGGGTATTGATGGTCATCTATAGGACTACTGAGCAAACTTCCCAGGACTTAGTTGCAAAGCGAGGGAAGATAACTGAGGGAAGATAACTGAGGGAAGATAACTGAGGGAAGATAACTGAGGGAAGATAACTGCTTTAAACCTTCAGATTGATTGGAGCCCTGAGCTAGTGGTCTTCTTGCCCCGTGTGTTTACAGGCTCCTGTGTCCTCTCCTTTCTCCCTCTGGTCTTGTTCAGATACCTGCGCTTAATCCCCACAGTGGTTACTGTCTTAGGAAACCAGCTTCCTTCATTGACCTATGTCCCTCCAGTTCTCCTTCAGGCCCAGTCCCACTCAGAGGGGAAGAGGCTATAACAGCTCTAGCTGCTTCTTGTTGAGAGGTGAGTTTGGGCTGGTGCCATTCAGGGAGAGGGACTCTTATAAAGCAGGCTCATGGGGTCTATCCAGGGGTCTGCAGTCCCACATCTTCAAGAACGGCCCAAGGTCCTTCCGCAGGGTCTCTTCAGAACTCAAGTTACATTTTTGAAGAGACTTTATGTTCAAGAAACCTTACGATCCCTTTGTGATGGCTAAGCGTGACTGTCAAAGTGATTACATATGGATCCAACTAAAACCCAAGGACCTGAGCACAGCTAAGGGGAACTCTTTCTGACTGGGTCATTTGAGGTGGGAATGGCACCCTCAGTCCATACCTGCCACACCACGTGGCAGCTCACGTAAAAGGGTTGGAAGGAGGGACCTTTCACTAGCTCGCCCTCACTCTCGCCGCGAAGTTTATCCAGTCTCATGATGAGGCACCCTTCTGCTTGCATTAGAACCTACTTCTTGGAGATTCCAACACAGACTGAAACACCCAGCCTTGTGAACTGAACAACTACTGGATTTTTTGGCTTTTTACTGATGGACAGCCATTGTTGGATTATCTGCATCACAGCCTATAAGCTACTATAATAATTCCATTTACATATATACATATATATGTATACGTATATATGTGTAAACACACACACACACACACACACACACACACACACACACACTTGCTGCCAAGTTTTGTTTCTTTAGAGAACTCTAATAGACCCTGATAGCTAGAACGTTGAGGTGAGGCTAAGATCCTGGAGAGAGTATTTCCTTAGATGCACCACAGAATAACAGGCCAAAACACTTGAACTTTGATTACACTTACATTTTTCTTCTTTAAGCCAGTCCTTGTAATTGGCATGTAGTGTAGACCAGCAACTTCATTTCTTTGTGCAAAGGTTTGACATCAGTGCATTTAACTTTGACCTTTATATGACCTTGTATAACTTGTTAGGCCTTTATAACATACTTAAGCTTTCTTGTTTTCTTTTCCGTTCTAGAAAAATATCCAGCCATTTTATGAGACATAATGATATCAACAAATCAAGAGTCACCAAACCTAGGTGTGACAATATTTTGCAAGCAGGTCCAGCTGATGTCATAAAGGTGGCAGAGTTTTGGCTTAGAAGATAATGCTGTATAAAATCACCTTAATAAAGAAAGTTGAATCCAAGCTACATATATAATATTACCTGTATACATCCTGTTAAACAAGGGGGGTTGTTAAGTTCCCAGGTAAACCTTGCAAAAACAAACAAACAACAACAAAACAAGAACATGCAAGACAGTCTCCACACAGTATAGACAGATCTACTATATCCATACTTTCAACTCTGAATGAACATAAGAACTTATATATCCTGAGATAAATGACATATGAGATAAATAATGCCTTTAATCTTCATTGTGTTGTCCTTTCTCCTGCCTCAGGGTCAGATGGCTATTCTGGCTCAGGAAAGGGTCTTTGGAGGATATTTTTGAGGCAAACACAGTGGATCTGAAGTGGAAGACCAAACTCCATCTCCAGAGCCAGGTTCTTAATAAGCTTAAACAGCATATGACAACTGACACAAAAGACGTTTATTTTCCCCCCTATAAAACGGAATCCAGTGGCTTGCTGAATCCAGGAGACTTGCTGTTGAATCCGGTCACAAGTGGCTGGACCCAAAGTATCTGTTTTCTTTATATACGGTGTAGAATTGTTATCCAGGTTAGTCTTATTCATTGGGTCATGCATCGGGAACAGATTGAAATGCTATCCTTTTAGAGTATTTAAACTTTACAAAGTCATGGGTGAGTGGCAGTGAGCCCCCATAAAAAAGGAATGACGTTTCTAATGACTAAACTGAGACCTTCCCTGCCTAGACTTGGGGTGACCAACTTCTTAGAAGATATACCCGCAGTCAACTTGCATGCGCGTACAAATGGAGGCAGACAACCTGGGAAACTTAGTAGCTTCTCTATTCCTTTAGTCTCTGCCAGTGAGCAGGCTCTGTGAAAACAGATGGGTCAGAATTCTCCCACAACCTCAAGCATGAGAAAAACCCTGTCGTAGTTAATACCTGGGCCATATCTCCTTACCAAAAGCAACCAACCAACCACAACAAACCACAAAATAAAACAGTTGGGGTTTTTTGTTTGTTTTGTTTTTTAATGTCTGGTTCTGCTCAGTGTTTGATAAGGCAGCTGAATAGTGACTTTGGAAGAATCTTTGAAATAGTTTGTCTTCTCTACAATGAGATGGGGTGGGGTGGGGGGAAATAAGGCTTGGGTCAGGATTGCCCTTTTATACTCAACACTTCCCGTCCATCTTGATGAGCGTCTCCAGCTTGTCAACAGTCAGCAGCAAGTACAATCCCTGAGAGAGGCTGGGCCGCCTAGCCATGTCTTAGAGCCAACTCTCTAAAGAGTTTCCTCTTTTAGTCTTTCTTAGTGCAATATTACTATCTTGTCCTTGGCCACAGGGAATCAGTCCCAGCTCTCCCCAGAGCTCCATCTGTATCCAAATATTTAATGCCATCATTTCTCAAAACACTTGGTTTGCCATAAGAGTCACTTAGTCTGTAAACCACGCAAGCTCTTCAAAAGGTGCTGGTAGCCACATTTACTGAGCATTGAGCATGTGCTGTGTTAGGACAGGAACTTCTCTGCTCCGGTCTCACACGATCACAAAATCCAAAATTAAGTGTTTCTAGTGATCAGCAATTCACACACGTTCACAGAGCTGGATGCCAAAAGGGGGCAGGTGGGCCTCCTTTATCCAAATGCCACACATCTTATGCAGTTATATGTAGAGGGTTGGTCTGGTGCAGCTTGTATCTAAATGCTAAATACTGGCTCCCCAAATCTGGTTGTCTCCGATGAGTAGACCCTCAAGGATACCAAATGATGCTATGTAAACCTTGTTCCCCAATTTAAAACTATTGGTTAAAATAAAAATGGTGACAGTCAATTACTGGAGGCAATGAAGAGAGGTGGAGTTTGAGTTATGGGGCTGGGGGGTTGCAGGTATGCATCATGAGGAGAAGACAGTGAACAGGAGGTCTCCAGGAGTCATGGTGGACCAAGAGCACATGCCACAGTGATATGCCACCCAGGACACCAAACTGGTGGCACAGAAGTAGCCCAGAGAGTTTCAGACAGCAAATATTTGGGGAGCACAGTTGAGCTAGTAGCCAGACTTGCAGTTATAGATTTAGATTCAGAGTAAACCTCCCTGCCCCCACCAGTAATTGCATGGAACCTGATAAATAAATATCATAGTTTGTCTCATTCATTTAAAGTTAAACAGGGATAAATTTAATAGATAATCTTATACAGTTATAAACAGCCAAGACTCTACTAAGGAAGTACCTGGGATCAAAGATTTATAGTGAGTGTTGGTACTCTGTCTGGACTCCACCCCCACAGTTACCTGGCAATAGCCAGGAATGCTCCTTGCTACAATTACCTGGCAACAGCCAGGTAGACCTCGCCCACGGTAAAAGGAGCTCCTTGCCTCTCTTCTCTCTTATTTTCTTGGCTCTCTTGTTCTCTTGCCCTCTTGGGCTCTTTCCTTCCCCCTTCCCTGCCCCCTCCAGTCGTGGCTGGTCTCTACTTCTCTACTTTCTCCTTCCTTCTCCCTCTCCTTCTCTTTACTACTCTCTTAACTCCCCTCCCCATGCCCTGAATAAACTCTATTCTATGCTATACTGTTGAGTGGCTGGTCCCTCAGCGGGAAGGGATGCCTCGGCATGGGCCCACTGAGGCACCCCCTCCCCCCACATGTCACCATACCCCATAGAACATATTCTTATGTCTTTTCTCTTTTTATGATCACGACAATGAGTGTCTTCTAAGAAGTCCAGTGTTTAGGCTCTATCTCCTCTTGGGACATATCTACCTACCAATCCAGGAATTCTCTTACATTAGTCATTTGCATAAATCTCAGAAAAACTAGAATCGCCAGCTGTGGCTGACAAGCAGGGTTGCTCACAGTCTTATCTGGTCTCCAGATGAGGATGCCATTTTTGGGGAGACAGCTCCCAGTTGTACAAACTTTGTGACTGTGGCTTTGCCCTGAGTCTAGTTTCACCAAACTGAAACCATTTATGGGTCCTTTCATACTGGACAACAAAATTTCAGACATGTATTAGGCATGTGTTCAGGTCACTGCTATTTACCAACAACTCTGTCCATCTTTCAGCAGGATCTGCTGTGTCCACCCCACTCTATGCGTCTAACTACATAACCGTGAGGTTAAGGATTCGAGGCTGCAACAAGTAGCACCTGTTACACAGGAAGTCACAGAGAAGGTGGATCCACAATGGGGAGAGGCCCAAAGCCCTCCCTGATGGAGAAAGGGGTGTCTGTCTGGGAGGAAAAGTGATCATAGTCCCAAGGATCAACAAGATTAAAAAGGGAAGATCTCTGAGTTTGAGTCCTTTACCCCTTCTTGTTCTCCTGACTCTGCAACAGTGAATGGTTTCTGCTACACCTAATGCACCCCTCTGTTGCTTTCTGAAGGTGCTTCCCTTATTGACAACATTTGGAAGAAATTATGAAGTGTTAGGAAATGTGGGGGCCTGATACAGCCTCTTAAACTTCAGCAAGAAACCAGTCAATGTAGCTCTGAAACACACAGCTCATAGCCATGGAGACTTTCTTTTCTGGTTTATGTATCTGATATTTCCCATTACAGGCTTTAAAAAAAATCTAATCAGGTATTCCTTACTTTAGGCCAGTGGATAAAAGAGATCCAAAGGGGTAATTGATAGAATATCTAGACAGCCTAGGGGAGTCCCTGCTGACTGCAGGACAAGCCAGAGCGTCTCTTTCTTTCCCTTCTCCCTCCTCTCCTCTTTGGTTTTGGTTTCTTTTTGAGGCAGTTTCTCAAGAGTTTCCCTAGCTGTCCTGGAACTCAATCTGTAGACCAGACTGGCCTCAAGCTCAAGATTACCTACCTGCTTCTGCCTCCTGAGTTGGAGGATCACCCTGTGTGCTGGGACTAAGGTGTGCACCACCACGCCTAGCATATTATTTGCTCTTACAATTGATTCTTTAAAATCTTGAGACCTTAATGAATTCTCAATCTATAAGATCCGCCATTCAAAATAGCCTGAAGTAAATATTCTCTTTGGCCTATTTCCCCCATTTAAATTAATAATCTGTAAGTAAACACCCTAAGCACTCTACAAATAACTTATATACACCCATAATAAGAGAATATGGAATACTTTTCCCTGCCTATGTCACATCAACTGGAAAATGAGGGCAAAAGTGGGAGCGCTCATGGTACTACCAGGCAGAAACAAATGCAGGCAGCAAGGAGGGGGAAAATATTCTATAAATTGGAGATGTCAGGCAGGAAGAGCAGCTTTAATTCCCAGTGAATCTCTTCATCTCCATCCCGCAACCCAAGCAGGCTGATCCTTCTTTGTCTACAGCTGTCAGTGGTAGCAGCTTAATCATCACCTGGCCCTCGGCTGCTGAGAATTCTCCTGAGTGTCCCAGGCTCTAGTAATCTTAACGCTAGAGACTCAGGATTGGGAAAGCGGTTAGGTTTCCTTTAGCTCCATGGATTGACAGTTACTGTGCTAGGAATGGAAGTCAGGGCCTCATGATGTTTAAAGCAAAATTTCAGCAGCCCCACCTCAGCTAAGTGTTTCTGCAACTTTCCTCCTACTCATCCACCCATCAACTTCGAGATGTCCACAGACCAGTGTCTTGAAAGACCAGCAGAGAACTTTACTTGTACACCAGGGACATGGATATCTGGGCCAGGCTGTATGGGGTCATTTGTCCCATGACCCCAGCAGTAGCTATGTGAGTTCTGGGCAGCAGGTATGGCCCCTCAGGGTGCCAGCGCCCAACAGACTTCCTTCCTATCGACAGAACTTGCCCTGCTACCCCACTCACCAGCTCCATTTGAGTTCCATGTACCTCTCACCTCAAACTCAAAGCAAGCTTTTCTCTACACTGGAAAACTCCAAGACTAGCTCAGGTTTTGCCTATGTGCTGGAACACCAAGAAAGAAAAAAGCCGAGCAAATGTTCCCTACCTCCATCTATTCATAGCTCAAGAGCCCAGTAGGGAGGAAAGCGGCAGCAGAGTGGAAAATCTAGCCTCTCCCACTCATCCTCCTCTGGAAGACATTGGTTCCTTGGAGTCCAGGCTCTCCTGGCTTAAGAGTCGTGGCATAACTCTCTACCCTACTTCTAGTGGGTGGCCATACAAGATCAAATCACCCTGCCCGGTCAGAGCCCAAGCTCCCTATTCACCTTACTGCTAGTGGAAGTGGGAGCTGCCTAGGTTTCTCACCGTGCTAGCTGTGCTTGGAGAGAGGTTTTGGTTCGGAAGGGCTCTCAGAGTGCTGCAAAGTCAAAGCTGCTTCCAAGTCCTTCTCCACAATTTTGAGTTACGTACATGACCCTAAGTAGACGTCTTCTCAAATCAGGGGTGAGAGATGCCAAGAAATGTAATAGCTCATAGGGATCATGGAGCTTGGTTCCCAGGGACTAACAACCAAGCCACAGGGAAAGGGAGAGTAATAGCTCTCTCTCTGGGATGGGAATGGCCCTAAGGCTGTCAATGTTCACCCAACCTGGAGTCCTCCCCTCTCTCCCACTGTTACTGTTTAGATACACACACACACACATACACACACACACACACACACACACACACACACACACACACACACATGCCTCGTGCCTTCCTGACCATTTCTCCTCACACTATCTTCCAGGAAGAAACAGCAGCCACCTCAGAGCCGACTTTGCAGAGGGACCGTAGCTCAGTCTTAAGCTGTTTGTAAGGCATTCTGCTCTTAGTGTGTTGGTCAATCTACTCAAATGTGGGTCTTTGGGTTGTATCCAGGGCCCTTTTCTAAACCAAACTGTGGAATCCAGTTGGCTCACAGATCCCAGAAGTGGAGTGGCTGTCACAGAGGTCGTGAAGAGCTGTGTGGCCACACGAGGGAGGGAAGAACGAAAATGTTGGCAGGGGACAGCACATGTCTACACGAGTGGCCAGAGCCTGCGCCCAGCTTGTCCTGTGTGCAAGCAGGGCTGGGACACCGCATTCTCATTCAGGAGGCTTCTCAAGGCTAAATCCCCTCCTTGCTCTGTTACCCTTTGGTTGAGGCCTGTGTGGTTTATTCTCTGGAGACGCCTTACAGCAGAGGCCATATTTCCACAGCTGTTTGGAGTTAATGCTCTAAAATTCCAGTGTCATAAGATAGTCTAATTTTAACCCAAAGTATCAAGCAGTAACCACATCAAGTCTGGTGTGGCCCATGGTCAGCTTGTCTCTGTGACAGAGCCTGGGTGCTTATCTATCTGCTTGCTGCCTAGGGCCAGAAGAAAAGGCAAGGCTCGTGCCGAGGTGGGAGTGTGGCCGCCTTGAGCTGTGCCGGGCAATATTCAAGCAGATGAGCTCTGCAGTCCTTGTTATATATCTCAACGGACTCTAAAGAGCCTTACTTAGCTGGTATCACGTTTCATGCACAGAGAAGGGAAGAAAGGCAGTAGACCGCAGCTCACACGCACAACCCAGAGGTTAAAGAGACGAGTGACAGAGAAAACCTTTATGACTTCAACTTAGCCAAAGGTGTTTTAGATTTAGATAGCGGGGCAAAAGCACCATGCACGGCTGCAGAGGCCGAACCTTCCTTCTGTGCGGGACTGTGGGTCAGCTCTTTGGAGGTGACATCCATCCAGATGACAGGAAGGTGAAGGTTTGAGCTGTGAAGCACTCAGTGAGGCCGGCATGCTGCCCCTGCCCATCGCACTCACCTCCGCCGTACATCTGGCACAGGTAGGGGAAGCGCCACACATTGCCCAGGCCCACAGCGTAGGAGACACAGGTGAGTAAGAACTGCAGGGGGTTGTCCCACTTTGGTCGCCCCTTGTCCACAACCCCAGGCTGGGCACACTCTGTGGACCTCGGGCTTCCTGGGTGTTGACCAGGGTCTCCAGAGCCTCCCCAGGGCTGCAGCGCCTCATCCTCTGGTGGGGAGCTCGCAGGTGCTGAAGTCGATTCCATCCTCGGAGACAACTCAGTGTAGATGGGCAATTCCTGTGCCCTCTTCTGCCCCGCCCCCAAGCTCCTGTGCTTTTACTGTTTCTTTCCAGGACTCAGGACTCTGGAATGGCTTTCGACCCTACCAGGCTCTGGTGTGGGTTCCCTTCTTGACCAGTGCCTCCCTCTCTGACTCAGCCTCACAGGTGGCCAGTTTAGACCCGCCCACTGACCTTCGGCCACATTTCTTTCTGTGTCCCTTGTCTCTCAAAGTCCAGGATTTTCTGGGCTCCTCCGGTTGCTGTTGAAAGTGTGCCTGCAAAGAAACTCACAAAGATGCTTGCTTCTGCTGGAGGCTGATGGCGAATTGGAAAATGTTTAGCTACAAACTGCAGAAAAACTCTGATCTATGTACTTGTCAATTCTTATGGTACAAACACTCCCACAATGGCACATCCTGAGCTACCAATAAAATCCACTAAGTGCAATAGGACACAATGATGTTGGGTCCCCGCCTTGCACACACGGTGACAGAGCCAGCCTCAGGAGCATAACTGACAGTTAAGGGGCAGCGAGTGATCGGGGCGTGAGCTGAGCACTGTGTCTGATTTCTAATTTACACACCACGCAGGCCTCAGTAGTAGCCGTGTTTAACAATCAAAGGGGATGGAGCTCAGGTCTCTGGGGCGTCCAGATCCCCAGCACAGCCCATTCAGCCCAGCTTAACCCCACCTGAGTGTCCCCAGGAAGCTGCCCTGGTTAAAGGTCTGTGGATGGGAACTTCACTGTGCCCACCGGAAACAGGACACAAAAGACCATCAAACTGTGTCACTTGAATTCTGGATGAAGTAAAGAAAGTGGGCAGAGCTGTGGGCAGGTCCTGTAGTCTTATTCTACCAACTAAGAAGGTTATGCAATTTTCAGTCATTTGCTCGTCCTGGGAAGTGCACTGTTAATTAATTATCAAAGTTTCTAGTTTCCCCAGATGAGAAAGTCCAAACTCCTTAGTTCTGCTTGCAAAGCCTTGAAGATTTCTTAATTTTGATGTTGGTGCTGCAGTCTTCTTTTTTTAAAGCTATTTTTATTTTGTGTTTTGCCTTCATACTTGTGTTTAGCCTTACCTCTATCATTCATATATACACAAATATATACATATCTGTGTGTGCACTTATATCTGGAACTGGTGTTATGGTCTGTTGTAAGCCACCATTTGGGTGCTGGAAACTGAACCCAGGTTCTCTGCAGGAACAGCCAGAGCTTTTTTTTTTTTTTTTTTTTTTTTTTTTTTGGTTTTTCGAGACAGGGTTTTTCTGTGTAGTCCTAGCCGTCCTGGAACTCACTCTGTAGACCAGGCTGGCCTCGAACTCAGAAATCCGCCTGCCTCTGCCTCTCAAGTGCTGGGATTACAGGCGTGCCAGCCAGAGCTTTTCCGTGCTGAGCTCTTGCTCCAACCTCCCTTTTGAGATGGAGGCTTGCTGAGTTACTTGCCTAGGTTAGGCCTTCAGTCTTCCTGCATAGGTGGGGTTACAGGTATATATTACCACGCCCGACTCATGTTGACTTCTACTTACAATTACATTATTTGAGATTTGTTTTGTGACTTAAGTAAGATATGGTCTATTTGGAGGGAGTTCAGTGTGCTGATGAGGATGTATATTCTATAACTATTGTGTGGATAATCTACCTCTTTAAAATGATAATTGACCCCTTATCGTTATACAGTGATCTTCCTGTTTCTTTTTATGGGGTTTCATTGTTGTTTGTTTTGTCTTGTTTTGTTTTTTGAAACAGGTATAGCCTCCATCTCCCAAATAGTGGGAATTCAGACACACATTACCACCTCATGTAGCTCTTTTTAAAATTTTATTTTGTATTTTATTTAATATTCTAAATTACTCCATTCACTGTCTCCAATATAGGTATTGTGCTTTTGTGCCTAGAACCAGCAAAGGATTTTCCTGAAATATGACTTAGTACCATCTCAAGAGAATTACTGAGAAATATCTTGCTCTACGTAAGATCCACAGAAACCAAAGTAGAGCTATTTCACTCAACGGTGTTGTTGTAGACAGCTCCCTGACAGACCTGGGTCAGCTTAGGATCTTTTGATTTCACAATAGTATAAAAGCAAAATGAATTCTGTAGAAGCTATAGTTTGGGTTTCAATGCTTTCTGAGGAAGCAATCCGAAGTAGGATGCTCTCTGGAGATGTGGCGAATCCTGGTGGCCGCATGGCCTCTGGTGACAATTTGACTGTGAGCTGCTGCCCTGCCTGACGGTCAGGAAGGTCAGTGTAACAGATGCATTTCCAACTCAGGGCCCTCTTCAGTGTATGGTGGACGCAGCAGTATGTAACCCAGTGTGGGAGAAGGAGTGTGGGAGCACAGCCCAAGAATGGAGTCCGGTAAGAATTCTGAGTGCTTGTGAGAAAACTCTAAGAAAACAAAATAAGAGTCTCGGTGACCTCAGTTTCCTCAGAACACAGAAGAGTTTTTGGAATGTGTTTTCATAACCCTCCCAGGCATAGCCAATAGGAGTGATTTTATTTCAAATTATTCTTTACAACTGGCTAGTGTTATTTGTTTATATGCCTCTGTGGAAAAACATGTTTTTGCCACAGGTAGCTTGTCTTTGTGTTTGTAAACAGCCTGAGGTCATGAGAACTTTACTCATGTGACCTTTCTTAACCCTCAAAGTAAAAGTCTGATGCTCTGAATAAAGCTGGCTGTTGCTTTAGACTTTAGTCTGCCTCGATTTTAGGCCCCATGCTGCCAGGTTCCACAGTCTATAGGGGGGTGAACAGAGGAACATCTGTATTTCATGATATCATGACCTTACCTGTCTGTTTCCATAAGTAAAACTGTTCCACAGAAGTGACTTCCCTTCATAACTGGAAATGCTTAATGGTGTATTTAATTCTTTACAAGTACTGGATGTATTTCTAAATGCGCCATTTTCTTTTCTCTCTTTTTAAATAGGCTCTGCCCTGGCTCTCAGATTTGACCACATATTGGATTCACCTGAGAAATTTGAAAACTATGCAAGGCTTGGTCCCACTCTTGGGATTTCTGATGGATGCTGGGGGCTTTTCAACGCTCCCAGACGTTTAGAATGGCAGACATGTTGGGCATGCTGAAATAGTAATAGACTAATAACATTGGAAAGCCTTTCTCTTTTGACCTCTGAGGGTATGTGATATCGAGACCTTGACTGTGACTGACCCCAGAAAGGCACGTTAAGTGCAGAAACAGTGACTATGCCTGAGAAGAGGGCACAGAATCCTGAGAAGTCAGGAATAGACTCTTCTGTGCTTGACAAGAGGTGGGCCCACTCCTCAAGCCTAAAAACAGCCTGATGAGAAATCAGGAGTAAACATATAGGTAAGTAAATGTCTTGTCTTACGTTTTATGGACAGTGATCATTCTGACACCAAGTATCAAGAAAAAATGGGGGTGTTGATGGGATGGCAGCTAGGATGGTAAAAACCCTTCGATTTTTTAAGTAAGTTACAGGTCTATATCAAAAGACTTGCTTTGGGAAATACATCACCGCTACCCACCTTTTTAGACTTACATATATTACTGTAATTTATGGGATATGTTTTTGTGTATGTCTACACAGGTGCATGCAGGTAGAGGACAGTAGAGGATGTCGAATCCCCAGGGGCTGGAGCTGTCGGAGGTTGTAGGCCTCCCAATATGGATGCTCAGAACCAAAGGTTGGTCCTCTGCAAATGTAGCAGAAAGTTAGCCAGGAAAATTTCTCTTCAGCCCTGCAAAAAGGTCTTCCTAGTGCCTACATTTCCTGTTGGTACATGAGAGAAGTAAAAGACATCTCAAGCTGATGTTCCAAGTGATGCCTACACATTTTCAACGGCATCTGCAAAGACAGATCCAAAGAAATCCGTCAGTTCCATGAGTTCAGCAGAGCAAAGATCGCTAGTACAGGAAGAACTCTCAGTCTTGATGAACCAACCTTGATCTACTTTATTATGATAAAAAAGAAAAAAAACATATTCACATGGTGCATGAATAACAGCCATAAATATGGATATTTTCAGCTACACACTGCTCTGTGTGATTTTTATACATTTTAGAAAGTATTATTATGCAGATGTGAATGAAGATGGTTGCAAGTGATGTTTATAGCAAATGATGATGTTTATGGATGCATCTGACATAGAAACCCTAGGGATGGAAGTGTCTTCAGATTCCTTGTACAGTCTAGAGTTGTAGAAAGGTTGGTCCTGGCCCACTGTGAGGAACCTTAAATTCAGAGAAAGGTGACTTCCATTGGAACCCCAGGAAAAATCTCTTAGTGGCCATTATATCCCGGTAGCATTTAGAGAATAGTCAGGGAACAGAGAAATTACATACTCATTGTGACTTTAAAGAAAATAATTATATTAAATCTAATATGTCACCTTACATGCTTCAAAACCTCTGACTCTGGTTGGAAAGCAACTACCCTCTAGTATTTTGTTTTAAGCCAGAAAAAAAAAAAAAAAAAAAAAGATAAGCTTGTTTGGCTCCTTAGAGTTACAGTCAAGTTCTAATGACAGATTACCTTAAATTCTAGAACTTTCTAGAATCAAGAAAACAACAGTCTTCAATACTGGCCTTAACCTTTGATGACAAAGAGGCTACGAGGTGTGACCTTCAGATGGCAGAGGATGGAGGACCTCTCCTAAGGGATGCGCTCCCCTCCCCAAGGTGGTCTTCTGCTGCTAAGCTCCCTAATCTTCTTTACAGATTCAGGAGGCCAGTGACATCAGCAGGCAGTAACTGTGAAACAGAGTGGCGGACTTCAGTCTCTGGGAGGTCCACTCTTAGGCCACCGGGGTAGAGCCTCCCCTACTGAGTCGGTTCCTGATGAAAGTCCCCAGGGCCACCAGGGGGATGCACATGGTAGATGAAGCCACCAGCAAACCGATGACAGCTAGTGCATGTGGGGGGTAATCCTTGGTCACCAGCTGGCCCTGGGAGAAGAGAGTGAGCATCAGGGGAAGGTCCCTCTATCAAAGCCAAGAGAATGACTCACCCAAGCCTTCTCCTGTGGAGGGAAGACGCTCAACAGTGAGAAGGAAGAGGCCTGTGATCTTCATGGCTCTGCGGTTCACAGCCTCAGAGGAGCCATGCCCATTTCTCCATGTGCGATAAAGATAGATAATTCTGGCCTTTTCAAGCCTATGTGAGCTGTGTGTGAAGCTTTCCAAAGAATGCCATAAAAACAGTCTTTCTAGTACCTTACTCTGAGGCCCTAAATGTTAGGTAACCTTTAACACAGATTAGAACTTTCTGTGGAGGTAGAAATGCCCTGTATGAATCTTACTATGTGGTACCCCAGAGAAACCAGCACTTGTAGGGGAAGTTCCACTGGGATGCTGTGAGGTGACTTTTACGGTCTCCACACACCGTGGTTACAAACTCAGAGCCCGGCTCTGCTGTACTAGTGAGCATCTGAGACTTCTCGATGAAGCTCCCCACAGCACAGCAATGGCTCCCATGTCAGAAACTCAAGGGCTATGTTCTGAGGTGACAGTGTGGGCTCTGCTCTGTCCTCAGGCCTGCAGGAGCATCACATACCTGAGTAGCGTCCCAGGCTTGGTACTGCAGCGTTCCCGTGAGGATGTAGTCACTCAGGTAGAAGATGAAGAGGCCGACGATGAGCAGTGGACTCACAAACGCCCACATGACCTTCCAGTACCAGTTGAGGGTGCGGCCAGTCATGGCCTGAAGGTCACTTTCAAATCTGTTTGGACCACAGGGAGAGCCTGGAGGGAGGGGTGCAGTTTGCCTGCCCCCTGCGCTTAGGAAGCCGCAGGTCTGGTTACCAGTGATCTTTGAGTGTAACCCTGAGCCCATCTGATCCCTTCCTGGGAGAGGTGTTGAGGAAAGGGGACAGGGCTGAGGCTGCCCGAGGGGAGGATGACCAAGAAGGAAGGGGTCATGGGCCATCTCCCCAGTGTGGGCCTTCCGAGGACCGAAGGGTATTCCTAGAGAAGATGGGGCCAGGGTGCATGGTGGAGGGGGATGCCAGTCCCCTCAGTCCACAGGGCTAGGGCGACAGTGCCTCTCTGCCCACCCACCCACTGTGTCCATTAGTGACGGGTCTACGTGTTCTCTACTGCTCCTTGAGATGGTCTCAGAACAGTCTCTGTGCTTGGAAGAGCAGGGCAAGTGGAGCAAGACCGAAACTTCTAGGCTGCAGCCCAAAGGTCACCCTCTGCATTCCCACCGTGGCCATATTCTGACTCTCTCCTTCTTCTTGCTTGACTTTTTGCCTACACTAGCAACAGCACTGAAGGACTCATTTACCATGGATTTGATGGGTCAGTCCCATAGGTTGTAGTACTCACCTGCGTGAGTTTAAACATATTCAAAACTTAAGGACCTGAGCCACCTCTATTTCCCAGGAGAGAGGCCTGGGAATTTGATGAGGGCTGTCAGAGTCTGGGTGGCTTGGGGCCAGATGAGATAGCATTGAGAGCAGCTGCAGCCACAGCCTCCTTGCACCCATCTGTTCTACCGTGTCCATGCATGGCTGTGCAGACCTCTGCCTGCTCCATTCTCCTGACTGAGCTGGACTCTAGTTTCCCATCATAAATATGCAATGAGAACAACAGGACAAAGGTCGGGAAATGCCTCTTGTAGGGGAGCTGGCTGCGGCAGTGAGGACTCTTCCTGGAGACCACTAGATGGCAGTGTCTGCTGCACGGGCAGAGGCTCCGCCTGGCCTTTATCTGGGTCACGGCAAGGCTCCCGTTTCTCCCTCCTGCCCACACTTTCCACTACTTCCTGGGATATAACGGTGTGTCCTCTTCAGTCATGTCACCCCTATGGAGCTGAAGGTCAGACCTCTCTTTAACTTTCTGCTACTCTGAAAAACCACTCCATGACTAGTCTTTGTCTCCCTCTGGGTGATCTTTTATATGTCTTCATATTTGGAAATCCAATCATCCAGTCTCTTAAGGGCTTCAACTTGTTGTAAGCAGATGGAGAACATAAAAAGAAAGGATTCCCAAGTTGGTTTGGGAATGTGACCAATTGTAATCCCTTTTCAGCTTCCCAGGAATGTTTAAGATTCTGAGTGCTGGGGGGAAGCCACCAATCTGTTTTATCTAACTTATCTACTGAAACAGTTGGTCACTAAAGACGCTTCAGCATGTCACGGGACCCTGGCTTGTCAGTGGATTTTGGGGCACACTTCTCAATGGACATCTGGCTCTTTAGCGTGTCATGGCTGGTTTTATTCAAGCCCCAAACAGTTTAGATCATCATAAAAATCT
The DNA here is from genome assembly GCA_964023405.1 of Apodemus agrarius. Classification (NCBI taxonomy): domain Eukaryota; kingdom Metazoa; phylum Chordata; class Mammalia; order Rodentia; family Muridae; genus Apodemus; species Apodemus agrarius. The sequence continues at coordinate 126,096,078 of OZ030012.1, forward strand.
GAGGAAGAAGGAAGGCTAGGTCTTTGACCCAGATCACAGTCAAACACTGCATAGCAGTGTGCCCCCGAGTCCCCTTTATGGACTCGCTCAGCAGGGCTGGTGACTTGAAGCCCCGTGGTTCTCAAGGGCTCCTCATTGTTGCTGCTTGATGAAAAAAATGGAAAATAAAATTCTACACTAGTAGGTCTCAGCATCTAGTTCCCGGAACTCCAAGGAGCATCTGCATTCCTGGACCTCAACCTGAACACCAGCAGTGTTTTCACAAGACCTCCCCAGGTAACGTGGTGATGCCCAGGCTTCTACATTCTATCACCCGGAAGGCCAAAACCACCCCAGTGCTGGCTGGGGCACCAAAGTAGAAATCTGACCACATCCATTCTCTCTTTCTCTCTCTCTCTCTCTCTCTCTCTCTCTCTCTCTCTCTCTCATTTTCATTTTTTCTTTTTCTCTTTACTTTTTGTCTTTCTTTTTTTTTTTTGAGACAAATTTTACTGTGTAGCCTGTCCATCCTGAAACTCACACTATAGACCAGGTTGACCTTGAACTCAGCGATCCACCTGTGCTGAGATTAAAGTTGTGCTCCACCACGCCCAGCTAAGGCTGAGTTTTCTAAGTGAACTCAGGTCAGGGTTCTTGGAAAGTTCTGAGGGTGGGGGAAGATCATAAAATCTAATTCTGGAGGCAGAGTCTCCTCCCCGCCCAGAAAGCCATGAGTCCACCAGGGTCAACAGGGAAGCATGTCATGGTACAAAATGGAAAACAGGCAGCAGAAAAAATGCTGTTAGTTGCTGGCAAACTGACAAAGCAAGAGATGACTGAGATCTGAGGGCAAAGACCACACTGACAGGTCTGGTATCTAAAATGGGTATGCTCGCGGAAGAAGGTTGGTTTTCACATGAGTGTGGCCCTGCAGCTTAGCTACCCCATGTAGAAGGCAGGGTCTGGGGTCTCCTTACCTCTTCAGCCCATAAACATAGCACACAGCGATGGTCTCCACCAGCACAATGAGCAGCAGGGACAGCGTGGCTGCATAGTCATTGAATATGTCAAACCAGTAGTTCCCAGCCTCCATGGTGAACACCATGCCAACAGCACAGTTGATGAGGCACACCAGGCCTGGAACACAAGATCACTGCTCATCTCTCTGAGTCTCCCTACTCTCACCCACATTATATGCCAACAGGAGACCCAGGTCCCTAGGTGTACTTTAAAGGGTAGGTTCACCCACATGAGATACAGGAGTGGCTCTGCAGGGGATGTCAGCTCATGGAAAGAGGAACTGGGGACAGGACATACAGCTGGGCTGCAGAGACCCAGTCCCAGGACGGATGCCAGGTGCTAGGGGGTTCTGAGTAGAGAGAGTGTAGCTTTCAGTGAGCCACATGAAGGTTGGATGGAGACTTGTTTTACCCATCCTGGATAAATCAGAGGAAGAGGTGTCTGGCCACAGAGTCCTCACGACCCTGGTTGGGTCGCATGAGAGTGAAGTTAATGGGTGGCCATCGTGGGAAAGGCTAGTTCCTTTACTAACAACTTCACAGTCGAAATGCATGAAGAAGTGGTATGTGCTCTTACAATGAATGATGGATCAGACGGGACCAGGGACTGACAATTGCACAGTGCAGCTCACTGACAGGTTCTGAGTATTGGCAGCAGGCCTACAATAGCTTTGTTAATGACTTTCAAGAGCAGAGGCAAACACAAGTAGCATTAGAAGTCAGAACAGGGTGGTCCGATTGGGGGGGGTTGGTCTGGGAACAGGACATACAATCACCTTAGGAAATGGACAGTTGATGACTGTTACCCTTCAATTAAAACAAAAACAGATGGAGGCTCTCAAAGCCTGGAGACCCGAGTGCTGGCTGGGGAGTTAGCCCCTTCCCAAGGGTGGGCAGTCCGACCCCCTCAGTTCCCTGGGATGTGGTGAGTTCCCAGTCCATCTCCCAGGGCTGAGTGCACAGTACAGGAACTCGGACTCCTAGAGCCTGCTTCTGGAGTTGGTGTAGAAGCACAAGGCTCTTGAGAAGACCATTCCACCGGTTGTCTTGCATCCATTGTCCCTGCCCACCCATGCCCTGCCTCCTCAGCAGTGTGTCCTGACCTGAAATGGCCTCCTTGGGCAGGTAGCTGGAGATGACCTTGCTGTCAGTCAGAGGGGTGAGGATGGCCGCTGTGTTTCCAAGCATGCTTCCTATACCCAGCATCAGCAGCATGAAGAAGTAGAGCACTGACCATAGCTGGGACACTTCCATGTTTTTAATGGCCTCAGTGTAGACGATGAAGGCCAGGCCTGTGCCCTGGACAGCCTGAGAGTAATTAAAAGACACTGGTTACACACCCAAGGCAAGAGGGAGGCACAGTGGAGTATCAGAGCTCAAATGTGTTTGAACAGTATGTCCCCAACTGCCCCCAACATATATAAAAAATGTATATAACTCTTATCTGTTTGGGTTTTTTTTTTCTAGATAAAATTTCTCTGTATAACTGTCCTGGTTATTCTGGAACTAGCTTTGCCTAACAGGCTGGCTTTGAAATCATAGAGATCCTCTTGCCTCTGCCTCCTAAGTGCTGGGATAAAAGATGTGCAGCACTATACCCAGCTAGAGATGTCCATAACTTTTAGGAGTTGTACTATCACTGGAGGAAGTAGGTCATTGGGTAAGTTTTACATCATTTTCTACTTACATGATATATTAATTAAATATTCTTTATATTATTATTGAGGTTTTATAGCCTCCTGTTCTTTGCTTCCTGGTCCATCTATAGTTAAGAGTCTTGGCTTTACGTTGCTCTTGTCGTGAACTCTGCAACCTTCTCCACCCTGGTAGATTGTACCCTCTCACTCCGAGACACAGAGTAAGCCCTCACCCCGTGAGGTTCTTCTTGTCATATACTTGGTTAGAGCTGCAAACATTTTGTATTGACTGATACAAAAATATAGGTAGGCTCAGTGGGGACAGTCAGCCTTAGGAACAGATGAGGACATGATAGCACTTGTACAAAATTAAAAATGAAAATTAATATATTACAGAGCAATGGTTTCACTATCATCACCAGAAGCCATCAGTTCTAAACAATGTCAGTGTTAAAATACTCCCTACTGGGGTGGTCTCACCTTACTTCCATGCCTATGGCTACCACAGAAACACCATGTGATAAACAACAATTAGAATAAGTAATTAACTTAGAAAAGACCGTGTCTTCAATAATAAACATAATTATTGGTTTAAAGGATCATCATAAAGTTAATACCAGATTAGATATGGCTAGCGAGACAATTCATGAACAGGGAGATAAATCTTAGGGTAAATTCTCTTCAGCTTAATATAGTTTGACCTAAAGATTCACTAAACTTGAACTAATGATGTCTTTGTACGTAGTGAACTGTAACCTAACTTGGTGTGTAACAGACTTCAGTCTTTATAACAAGCTGCTGAATCTCAGACAAACACAACAGCCCAGCTTCAGCAAACTATTGGCTGCCAACTGCTTAAAACAAGGATCAAATAAGGCAAATATAAGTTTTATTCAACTGAACCATCTCTACAATTCACTTACATTTTCTTTTTTATGAGTATTGGTGTTTTGCAGACAGATGTGAACTGCTATGTAGGTGGTGGGGAAATGAACCTGGGTCCTTTATAAGAGCAGCCAATGCTCTTAACGTCTGAGTCATCTCTCCAGCCCACTCACTTCCATTTTCTGTAAATCATTTTCTTTTCTGTTGCTATATGTATAGCCTGTACATGAGCAGGTAGAATAAATATCCCAAACTTCTTTTTGCCTAATCTCTAATTACAGAATCAAGCCAATTAAGATCTGTAAAGATTTCTTGCTATTAGATTCAGCCTTACTTACTCTTCAGTTATTGTGCCAAAATGCCATGACCAAAGCAATATAAAAGAAAGTATTTAATTTGGGGCTCATATTGGTAGTGGATTAGAGTCCATGACCATCATGGAGGGAGTATGGCAGCAGGCAGGCAGGCAGCCATAGTGTTGGAGCAGTAGCTGAGAACTTACATCCCTTTATACAAGTAGGAGGCAGAGGGAGCTCCTCAAAGCCCACCCCCATACTTACCTCCTCCAATGAGCTGCACTGCTTAATCCTTCTCAAATAGTTCCACCAACTGAGACTAAGAGTTCAAAGATATGGCGGTCATTTTAATTTAAACCACCAACCACATCCTATTCCTTGATTGTCATGGGCTTGTGGCCATATCACAATGTGAAATGCCTTTAGTCCAACTCTATAACGCCCCATAGTTTTTCACGATCAGAACACTGTTTTAAAGTCCAAAATCTTTTCTGAGACTCAAGCTGACTTAATTGTAACTCCTTCTAAAAGTAAATTACATACTTTCAATATACATTGACACAGAATTTACATTACATTCCAAAAGGGAGGAATGGGTCAGAGTGGCAGAATACTGGACCGAAGCAAGACCAAAACCCTGCAGGGCAAACTCCAGATTTTGCCTGTAGCTCAGTATCAGCTGCCAGAGGACTCCTCCCTTGCAGTTTTGCTGACCGCATCACCCGGCTGTCTCTCTCGGTTGGCTTCCTCTCTACAGAGGCTCTCTCTCCTTGGCAGGTATCTCACAGGATTCTGGCATCTCCAACATCTCAGGGTCTCCAACACAATCCAGGCTTTGCTTTCACAGCCTCACATATGGCTTCTCTGGGCTTCTATCCAGGAACTCCCCTGCCACACACCTGGTCTGAGGCTTTTCTTAATTGCAGAGGAAGATTCCACAATTCCTTTACTCCTGTATCCCCCAGGACTCTAAAGCCAGAACTACCTGGCCAATACTGCCAAGTTCAGCCACTTGAGTTGGAACCTGTTTCCTTCTTGAATTACATCTGCATAACATTTTCCCCATTGCAGCTTTTTAGCAGCAGAAAATTCCTTAAGGAATTTCCTTTTTACAGGAGGATTAGCTGTGGGTGGGTCTTGCTCTGGGACAGCTTTATTCCATTGTACCTCAGATCTCAGCCCTCTCCTTATCTCTTTCAGTACAAACATTAAATTTTGTGGTGTTTTTCTCCTCCTCAAACAGTACATTTTGTCTTTCTTTTTGCCCTACTTGTTATTTTTCATTGTAGCCTTACATAGGGATGGTTACTAATAACCATGCAACAGAGTAAATATTAGGCTGTCTTAAAAGCTCCTCTGCCAATAAAATTAGTCCAAAAAAACTCAATTTAGTTCCAGGAAGATTTTTTTAGAATAAGGGCTGCAAGCATCAACATTCTTTACCAAAATATCAAAAGCGGTTTCTAACACTTGGTAATGTTGTTCCTTTTTGAAACTTCTTGAACTGAGCATCCATAACCCACATTGATCTCAGCTCTGTTGTCCTTCAAGAATGTCCTATAAGAATGGTCCATTTAACCTTGCTTGCAGTATTCTACAGCTTTCCTAATCCCATGTCCCAACATCTTCCATATTCTTCCAAAACCAGCATGACCAGGTCTGTCACAGCAACAGCTCACTTCTTAGTACCAACTTTTGTTTTACTTACTTTTCTGTTGTCGTGACAAAATGCCATGACCAAGGCAACTTATAACAAAGAAAGTGTTTAATTATGGACTCATGGATGCAGAGGGTTAGAGTCCATGACCATTATAGAGGTGGAGCATGGTAGCAGACAGCAGGCAGCAGGCATGGTGCTGGAGCAGCAGCTAAGACCTTATCCATATCCCCAGTAGGGAGCACTGAAGGCTAAGTGGGAATGGCCCTGGCTTTTGAAACCTCAAAGCCCACCCTCAATGACACATCTCTTCCAGCAAGACCACACCTTTTAATCCTTCCCATATAGTTCTACCAACTGGGGACCAAGTATTCGAGCTAACCAGGGACATTCTCATTAAACCACCACAGATTCCCTCTTAACAACCTGGAAGGGAGCAGAAAGAAAACCAGCCAACCAGCCAGTCCTACAGATAAAATGATGACATGGAGATCAGACCATGCAGAGACAAGGTTATGGGACCTGTGGGATAGGAGAGAAAATCTTAACATAGATCTAAATTAAGATCTTCGAGGCCAAAAAAACAGAAACAGAGGCAACAGTTAGGAAATAATATATATTGGCGCACACCTGTAATCCCAGCACTTGGGAGGCAGAGGCAGGTGGATTTCTGAGTTTGAGGCCAGCCTGATCTACAGAGTGAGTTCCAGGACAGCCAGGGTTACATAGAGAGAGAGAGAAAAAAAGAAATAATATATATGAAATTGGCAAAACTGAGAAGAAACATGGATCCATAAATCCTATAGGTTCAATATTACTTAGGCTCAGGCTTAGATTAGATAATAATACACATGTATACTAAATTCACCAAAGATGCCAAAAACAAGGGATATATTTAGTGAAGTCAGAGAAAGAACCATTCACTTACAAAAATAAAATGGCAGACAAGACAGTTCAGCCAATAAGGGTACTTATAGTGCTGGCCTGGTGACTTGTGTTCAGTGTCTGGAACCCATGGAAAGGTAGAAGGAGAGGACTGACTCCACAAAGGGATTCTTTTACCTCCCCACAAGTGCTGTGGCACACACACACACACACACACACACACACACAATCACACACACACACACACACACACACACACACGTAATCACACACACACAATCACACACATGCATGTAATCACACACACAATCACACACACACACACACGTAATCACACACACACTCACACACATGCATGTGTGCACACACAAGCACACCCACAATTACACACATACACAAACCACACACACACAGGTACACACAAGTAATTGATTTAAAACAAAATAATAAAATAAAATTTCAGCATTTTCTTAGAGTGTCCATTGCTTTGAAAAGACATGATGGCCAAAGTAACTCTTATAAACAACAACATTTAATTGGGGCTAGCTTACAGTTCCAAAGGTTCAGTCAATTATCTCTACAGGAAGCATGCATGGCAGCATCTGGGCAGGCATAACGCTGGAGGAGCTGAGAGCTCTACATCTTGTTTCAAAGACAAACAGGAGACTAGATTCCAGGGAGCTAGGAGGAAGGTCTTCCAAAGCCACCCATACAGTGACACACTTTCTCCAATGAGGCCATGCTTCCTAATAGTGCGCCCTGGGCAAGAATATTTAAACCACCACAAACATCAACAATTGAAACCAGAATTATAAGGCAAATATTGTCAAAGTGTTGAGAGAAAAATAACTGTCAACCTGAAAAACTCTACTCTGGGGAATCGTTCTTTAAGAAATGGGGCTATGGTCTGGAGAGGTGGCGTGTTGGTTAAAAGTACTGGCTGCTCTTCCAAAGGACCTAGGTTCAATTTCCTGTACCCACATGGTGGCTTACAAATATTTGTAATTCCAGTTCCAGGGATCAGACACCCTCTTCTGACCTCCATGGGTACTGAGCATGTACATAGTGCATGTACATACATGTAGACAAGATACATATAAAAATAATAATGCCATGGTAGTAATAGGTCATTAATATTAATAGGTCACTGCTGGGCAGTGGTTGTGCACATCTGTAATCCCAGCACTCGGGAGGTAGAGGGAGGCAGATCTCTGAGTTTGAGGCCAGCCTGGCCTACAGAGTGAGTTAGTTCCAGCAGGGCTACACAGAGGAAACCTATCTCAAAACAAACAAACAAACAAACAAACAAACAACAACAAACAGAAAGAAAGACAGAAAAAGAAATAGGGCCAAATAAATGTGTTGATATGGAAGCAAATCTAACAGTTTACCATTCTGAGAAGCTGCCACGTGGGCCAGTGTTTGTTTGTTTGTTTTTGGATTTTGGTGTTTTCGAGACAGGGTTTCTCAGTATAGCCCTGGCTATCCTGGAACTCACTCTGTAGACCAGGCTGGCCTCGAACTCAGAAATCCACCTGCCTCTGCCTCCCAGAGTGCTGGGATTACAGGTGTGTGCCACCATCGCCTGGCTGGGTCAGTATTTTTTAAAAGTAGATTTCTCTCTCTCTCTCTCTCTCTCTCTCTCTCTCTCTCTCTCTCTCTCTCTCTGTGTGTGTGTGTGTGTGTGTGTGTGTGTGTGTGTGTGGCCACAGGGCCAGAAGAAAACATCAGATTCCCTGGAGCTGAAGTTAGAAGGTGCCTTTGAACTGCTCAACAATATGAATGCTGGGAACTAAACTCAGGTCCACTTGAAGAACACCAATGTTTCAGCCTGTTATGCCATTTCTTCTCCCCCTCAGGAAGGCATTCTAAAGTTAACTCCACTCTCCCAAAGATAATTGGAATGCAAGGAAGAATGTTGAATGAATAAATGGTGTGTGTGTGTGTGTGTGTGTGTGTGTGTGTGTGTGTGTGTGTTCTTCACTCATCCCTGGGGCTAGGAACTGAACCTGGGGCCTTGTACATACAAAGTGTGCAGTGTTTGGAAGTTATGAGTTTAAAAGGACTGAACAGTGTAACAGTCATATTTAAAACAGGACAGAGAAACCAGGTCTGGCATACATCTGTAATCCCAGCACTCTGGAGGCAAAGGCGGGAAGCACAAGATTTTAATACCAGTTCTCTGTCTTTAAAGAAGCAAAAACAGGAAAGAAAAGAGAAAGTGTTCTAAAAGTTCTTACATTGCTTGAAAGGGAAGATACTAACATTAAGCTGTGTTATGTTAAACATTAATGAGAGATTTCAGGAAGAAGACATAAAAGTACACATCTCAAACAGTAAGGAATAGTTTGGAAAGGAAACAGAATGAGAGAGCAGGGAAGGAAGAGGGGAATCAGTCTAAACACTTAGTGATTGTATCATCTTGGACTCAGAGCCGAGCTTAGACGTGCGTGAAGAAAAACTGAGCCCTAGAACCAAGAAGGAGAACTGAGTGCCAAAGCTCAGAATGGGCAGCGCAGGTATCCGAAGGGTTATAGATCTTGAAGCCTGGGTTTGAGGGTCTTGGTGTATGGCATGTACAGGAGAGAGGGTCAGGCTACAGGCTCTGTAGTCAGGTTGCTGGGCTGAACAACTATCCGGCTAGTTTTGTGTCAGCTTGACACGGGCTAGAGTGATCTGAAAGGAGGGAACCCCAATTGAGAAAATGGCTCCATAGCGTCCAGCTGTGGGGCATCTTCTTAATGAGCAATGGGCGGGGCCACCCCCAGCCCCGTGGCCCTGTGTTCTATACCACAGCAGGCTGAGCGAGCCATGGAGAACCAGCCAGGAAGCAGCACCCTCCATGGCCTAAGGACCAGCTCCTGCCTCCAGCTTCTACCTTGTTTGACTTCCTTCAGTGATGAAGAATGATATGGAAATGTAAGCCAAATGTCCTTACCTACCCTACTTACTCAGCTCATGGTGTTTCACTAAAGCGATTTTCATCCTAACTAGGACAACAAGCAATAGGCAGAAAGTGTTGTGTCTCTCTGTGAACTGATTTAGAATGGTATACGCAGGAAACCAACCAACCAAACCAACCAACTACTCCCCAGCCTTACTGATAAACCAGTGTCATAGAACCTCTATCCTCCTTATCTTGAACTTACTCTCTAGAAGCAGTCAAAGTCTTTATATTAAATCTAAGGACTAATCAATGTGTTCACCTAACTCTGAATTTTATTGTGCTCAAAGTACAGGAAAGCAGTGGTGTTTGAAACACTAGTAAAAGCAATAATAATAGTGAAACAACACTAAAAAGGGCCAAGATGCAATATTAAAAAGAAATGTGCAAAGCTGTATCTGCAGGTAATAGGATAGTTTATAAAGAAAACAGAAGCAGACTGTGGATGTGAGAATTAATTGGGGGAATTATCAAGGTTTCTAGGCACAAGATTAACATGCAAAATTTTTTTATGTTTCTTTTGCAGCCAACATAAACAATGAAGGAAATAAGGAGAAAGATACTATTCACAAAAGCAATGTAACAGAAGGTATGCCAAGACACTCATGAGGAAAATTAGCTGACAGAAGTATGTGTGTAAGAGAAAGTTTTTTACTAAATCAAACCCCAATCCAAACCAACTGAAGATGGAGGAACAGAGGCAGAGAGGACTCTTCTATACTCCCACGAGCTGATCTGAAGAGAAGGCCACAGTCAACAACAGCGAGTAAAAAAATATTCTAGAAATATTGATTGTTAGGTTTACAAAAGAAATGACATGCTGAATGAAATTCAGAGGACTGGCCTGAAGAGCGGAAGAGGTGGAAGGCTTGCTCGGGGCCATAAACGGAAGAGAAAGGTACGGGAACTGAGCGGCAACAGCAAACCTCAAACAAACAGAAAACTTCCGAGCAGATCTGTTTGCTTTAACTGAGCCTTCTCTCAGCCTGGGACAATGAATGGAGCTATTCCTTGAAGACAGCCCTCTGCCAGAACAGAAAATCATATTAAGTCTCTAAATTCTAGAGCTCCTACCGCCTCCGTCAATGTGGCAAGCAATGAGCCTGGCAACTACAGAGAGCACAAGGGCTGAACTGAAACTGACAGATTCAGAGGCGGGTATACTCAGGCGGGACTGTGGGTATACTCAGGCGGGACTGTGGGTATACTCAGGCGGGACTGTGGGTATACTCAGGCGGGACTGTGGGTATACTCAGGCGGGACTGTGGGTATACTCAGGCGGGACTGTGGGTATACTCAGGTGGGACTGTGGGTATACTCAGGCCGGACAGTGGGTATACTCAGGTGGGACTGTGGATATACTCAGGCTGGACTGTGGGTATACTCAGGCGGGACTGTGGATATACTCAGGCTGGACTGTGGGTATACTCAGGCCGGACTGTGGGTATACTCAGGCTGGACTGTGGGTATACTCAGGCGGGACTGTGGATATACTCAGGCTGGACTGTGGATATACTCAGGCCGGACTGTGGGTATCACAGGCAAAACCCTGCTGTTATCCCGTGAGAGCACCGGCAGCAAAGATCAGCATGACGATCCTCTCTCCACTCCCTAGGGCCTAGGACACACTGTGGCAACCTCTTGGCTGAGAAACTGACCCAGTGCAGGAACACAATCTAGGGCTGGGAGGGGGCAGGGCACAATCTAGTCCAACCTGTTTGAGTTATAGCCTCTCCACCCCCATCCCCCTCAGAGTCAGCTACATAGTACACTTTAGAGCTTGGAAGAAATCACATTCATCCCAGAAGAAAGATAAATTTACTGATGACATAATATTTTTATGTCTATCAGTGTGTATCTTCATGTATGCGTGTATGTGTACCACGTGTGTGCCTGGGCCCATGAAAATGCCCAGGCAAAATGTGGGCAAAAATGCCCACAAATATCCATAGCTCCAGTTCCTGGTCAGATTGCCAGGATATTTGTGGGCATCTTTGACAGAAATCACATAGTCGCAAACACACGATGCTCGGGTTCCCTACCATGTTCTACTTGCTCATTTGTCTTTTTCGCGCCAGTACCAGGCGGCTTTGGAGACCGTCTTAAAATCGGTATTATTATGCCTTCAGATTTGTTCCTTTTACTCGGAGTTGCTTTGGCTGTTCTGGGCTTTCTATAGTTTCATGTAGATTTTAGGATTTTTTCTGTTTCTATGAAGAATATTATTGGTAAGGATTGCATTGAATCTGTAAACTGCTTTGGGTAGTATGGACACTTAAATAATAATGATTATTATTATCATCCCTTGGTGTTTTGAATGAGAATGCCCCCCCCCCATAGCACTCATATATTTGAGTGTTGGTCCACAGTTGGTAGAACTGTTTAGGAGGAGGAAGGGTGGTCTCCGTCAAGGCAGTATGAACAGGGGTAGGCTTTGGGGTTTCAACAGCCCATGCTTGCCCCTCTTCTGCTCCCTCTCTCTCCCTCCCCCTCCCTCCCATCCTCCCCTCCCCCTCCCTGTCTCCGCCTCCTGCTTGTGGATCAGATCTAAGTTCTCAGCCATTCTCCCACACCCCCTGCCTGCCTGTCGCTGCCCTGCTTCCGGCCACGATGGTCATGGACCCACTCTTGAAACTTTAAGCCAGTCTTCTATTAAATGCTTTCTTTGATAAGTTGCCTTGGTCATAGTGTCTCTTCACAGCAACAGAAAATTAGCTGAGACATCTTCTATTCCATAATGATAGGGTATCTTTTCTTCCCTGCCATCTTCAGCTTCTTTCATTAGCATTTCATACTTTATTGTCAATATCTCCCTTTCCTTAGCTCAAACAACTGATAGCAAAAGAGTCCAGCTTAAAAAAATAGCAAATAAATGTCACGCACATATGTTTCCTTCACGCACACATGTTTCCTTCATGCACACACATGTTTCCTTCACACACATGTTTCTTTAAGAAGGGCTGCAGAGGTCAGGGCTGAGCAGTTAACAGCACCTGGTTATTAGAGGACCTGGTTTGGTTCTCAGCAGCCAGATGGCAGCTCATAAACACTGGTAACTCCATTTTCAGGGGATCTGTTCCTCACTTCTCATCTCTGCAAGTACCATTCACACATAGGGTGCACATACATACAAACATGTATACGTACCATGCAAGCAAAGTACTCATACATATCAATTAAAATGAGTAAATGAATGACTCTAAAAAAATTTAAAACCAACAAAGATAGTCAGCAAATATATGAACAAAAAGCGCATGATTAGTAACCTTTAAGGAAACCCCATTAAAAATCACAATTAGATATTATTGCAGAGGAAATGAAAAAAAATATTGTGTCGAGGAGACAGCAGTATTCTCATCTTTTAAAAATTTTGTTTGATAATTTCTTTTTATCTTTTTGTGTGTGTTGGTGTTTAGCGTGCATGTATGTCTGTGTGAGGGTGTCAGATCCCTTGGAACTAGAGGTATAGACGGTCGTGAGCTGCATGGGTGCTGGAATTGAACCAGGGTCCTCTGGAAGAGCAGCCATACAGCACAGCTTATTGCAACATTCCTTTTAAAAACACTCCAGGATATGAAAATAACCATGGAAGGGTAAACATACAGAGAATATGTGGCATATATCCAGAAAGGAATACTATGCAACCACGAAAAGAATGAAACCCCGTTCTTACGCCTACACATGAGATGGAACAAGCTCCTCAGTGCTCGTTGAGAAAGGGAAGTATCTAAGCTGTGTGCTGGAGAGCTTTACATCTTTCTTCATCTGGAAGAAGAAAATCTCAACTGAGAAAAATGCCTCCATGAGGTCCAGTTGTAGGACAGTTTCTTAATTAGTGGTTGCTGGTGTAGGGTCCAGCAACTGTGGGTGGGGCCAGCCCTGGGCTGGTGGTCTTGGGTTCAATAAAAAGCAGGCTGAGCGAGCCATGAGGGGTGAGCCAGTGAGCAGTCCCCTCCATGGCCTCTGCACCAGCTCCTGCCTCCAGGTTCCTGCACTGACCTGCTTGTATGCTGAACAGCCATATGCAAGTGTGAGCCAGGTAAACCTTTCCTCCCCGAGGTGCTCTGGTGATGGTGTTCCATTATCATAAAATAACTCCAACTAAGACAGTGTGTTACCGCATCCCCTATGCCTTTTCTGAGTTTTTGAAACTTCTAAAGAGATGAAGGAAAGGAGGGAAAAACTCAGAGAATCCAGGAGAGTTTTCCAACAAGAGTGATCCCACGTAGCAGCTGGGAGAGCAGGAGTCCAGGCCCTCCTATCTCCGAGTCAGGGAAAACGATCCAGTTTCCTGTCTTCATGGACTACAGTGTGGAGGCTCTTGCAGGCCCTTCTGAACTAGCTGTGTGGAGAGAGGCAGTCCCCACCCTTCCCAGGCCTCTTACCGTGTTCAACTCTGATTCCAAGCTGCAGTTTCTTACGTGTGGGAACACTTCACTGTACTTGTTTGGGTAAGTAGATGCCAGGTAGTCCTTCACCTCCTCCAGGTTGCTGGCTGTCAGAAAGCCATCTTCAAGGTCAAAAGAATTGGTCAGCAGCAGAATCACCCTGCAGAGCAGACCACCATCTTGACCTTCATGACTAAGAGGTCACTGGCTCCAAAACCTGGGAGGAGTGTGGGTTCAGGGCTGCCCCACAGGCAACCTCTTCCCTCTTCCCTCCTGCCCAGTGAGGAGGCGGCCTCCAGACTGGTGGTACTATGATAGGAAGAGCAACTCTGAATGCCTGTGCACAAGTCTCAGATCTGAGCAGACCTAAGGACAGAAACTACCTCCCCACAGGCTGTTTCACGTCTGGATAAGAAGCATCTCATGGAATTGGGTGGGATGGTGGGAGTGTTCTCTGCTTCATAACCAGATTAGTACCCATTGGCAGTGACAGCACTTGAATGTGGCTTATACATTGAGATACTGCTTAGAAATAAACTTAGAATGACTTAAGAATATTTACTTATTTTCTGACAGGGTCTCACTATGTAGCCTTTGCAGACATGGAACTTGTTATGTGGACTAGGCTGATCTTACACTCTAAGATGTGCCTTAAAGGCATGTATTACTACACAGGTATTAGAATTCTTAAACTTTATTTTATACACTGTGCAAATTAAATTATTTTCATGTATACCGAGTTCCACTAATTTCAGTCTACTGTAGAAATAGCTATTTATGGTCAGTGGCCACCCTACTGGGTATATGAACATCTGAAAGGCGGCCCTCTGAGGGAAGCCACAGACAGTAACTGTGTAGTCTGAGAGTTGGCTAGATTTGAAATGGGGAATGGGACCGAAGACACCTGCATTATTTGCTGAATGCCCTTTTCTGCTCAGTACAATGACCACCGTAGACTGCCTATTCCCTGCAAGGCCGGTAACTTCATGGCCCCACAGCTTCTGGTGCTGGTAGCAGGCAGCCAGGGGTAACTGAGGAAGGAGAACTGAACCTCACATTGTAGACCCCAGCAGTGGTTGGTGTCTGTTGTCTACCCCTTGACGTCTGGGAACCTAGCCCTTCCCAGTCACCCTCTCAGCTCAGAGCTTTGGAGCCTTGCCTTCCCACTTGAGGCCCAAGGCTCTGAGGGACAGCTTAGACTCACTTGTTCAAGCAGTTTTCATAGTTGAAGGTGGCCTTGAAGCCATAGATGGAGAAGGTGACAATGCTGGCAAATATGGAGGTGGAGCTGTTGATGATGGACACAATAATAGCATGCTTCTGGCAGTTGTTGGAGGGTTCATTGTAGCTGGCAAAAGCGATCAGGCTGCCAAAACCCAAGCCCAGTGAGAAGAAGATCTGCGTGGCTGCATTGATCCAGGCCTTGGGGTTGGCTAGCTGTTCCATCTAGAAGGCCAGTAGGGACAGGGCTGAGGAATCCTGGGCTCTATTCCCAAACTCTCCTTCGCAGAAGAGGGAGGCTCAGAGATGGAGAAGAAATTATTTCTAACACACAGGCAGTCAGGATGGCCTGAGGCTAGAGTCCAGTCTGTCCCAGACTGTCTCCAGTGTATTCTCTGGCCAGTAAACTACTCAACAATCTTCCTGTCATACCCACTATGACACCCTGCCCATGGAGAATGCGATTACATACTGTATGGTCTAATAGTGCAAAACACATGGAACCTCTGATTCACCAGCCAGGCACTGCGCTTGTTCATGCACAGAAATTTATCCATGAACTAGATGTGGAGTCCAGTCTGAGGTGACCCCAGCACTGATACTTAAGGCATTTGGAACAATGGTGTGCATTGTGAAAGCTGCCACAGTCATCTATTTCCTGCCATAAAATTTGTTAGGCAAAGAATGTGACCTACTCCAAATGCAATAGCATTCCAACTCAAGAATTCTGGCTAGGCTAACTGGAAAGAAAGAGTGGGATCATGGCAACCTAGAGGGAAGGGGTCTAAGGAAATATGGGAACAGATAAGGGACATGATTGGAGCGATAACCATGGTCTCAAGCTCATGGAGGGCATGGATAGGGCTGTGGGTAAGACCTACAGGGAGACCAGAATGAAGGCACAGCACTAGAGGTGCGAGGCAGTGAGGGGGGCAGCAGGAGATGGGTAGAGGATTTAATTTCCGGAATGCATGCTGAGGAGGAAGTCTGGGCACCCAGGATAGCCATAGCCTTTGGCCCAGCCTTGGGCTCACACCAGCCCTGCTGATTACATATCTTACCCCCTTTCTCTTTCCTCCCAGGCATCCCAGAAAGGAACAATCCCCTTCCCTTGCAGCTCCTACCTTAGGTGTGAACATGTACATCAGGCCGTTGGTGGCTCCATGGAGTGTAAGGCCACGGACCAGGTAGATAATAAGGACACAGTAAGGCATCGATGCGGTGAAGTAGACCACCTGTGGGCATCCAGACACAGAGTAAGACTGCTGGAGCGGTGGGAATGGCAGGGCAGACAACCGTCCCACAAACACCTTATTTCCCACAGCTGCTGAGAGCTGCAGGTGCCATGATTCTGATTAGCATACAGGGTCTGAGTGTGGTCAGGAGAAAGGAAGTGTGGGGCGTGACTGACCATATCTGTTGCCACCATGACATTTCTCCTTCAGTGGACTAGAGGCAGCAGGTACCCAGGGTTTTCTTTTCACCTTCCTTCAGCCTCTCTGTCTCTAAAAATCTGTTGAAGGAGCCTGCACAACATGTGTGAGTCTCTCTGTTCAGTATTTGAGCCAAATTTGGCTCTGAATGTTCTGGAGTCCTAAGAAAAGCAGGAATACCAGTCACTTACAAGACCTATGTTGTCCCTGAAAGGTAAATTAATTCAGTAGCTTGGGGCAAAGCCAGCTTTCCAAGATAGGACCTGAGAGAGACCTGGCCAGGCATGCCCATTGGTGGAAAGCAGAGATTGGAACAAAATCCCCACAATAAACGCAATAAATAGTACTGCTGGGATGTTGTGGCATCTTTCCTAAGATGTCTCGCTATTTGGTCAAGCCAATCTCCTCTCCTCACCAACATGCATCATAATCTTAGAATGCGCGTTTGGTTGCTTCGGCAGGGTCACCTCAGACTTGGGTCACCCTGACCTTTGAAAAGCCTCAAAGAAAGAGCTTTGGTACATGTCTGCCTAGCCCGAGAGGGAAATTTTGTTCTTTTCGTTTGAATCCACCAACACAGCTGGTGACCCATGTCTTGATGTGCTTGAATTTTGCTCAGTCTTCCATTTCCTCCTTGGAATGGTACCACATTTCAAGAAATTTTAAGACTGTCAGAGGGATACCAGGCAGAATATAGGGTATGTTTACCATGGCTTCTTATACACTTAGGACACTCAGGAAAAGCTCTGGAATTTCCCTCCCCCACCCGTGGACCATGTTTCTTAGAGACTTTCTGGAGTCCTCACCAAAATGTCTCTCTTCTCTCCCTGGTGGGAAGGATGGCTGGACATGCGATCCAGCCTAACCTATCAGAAGAAATAACTGCTGACCAATAACTAAAAATTTAGAGGAGAATAAAAGATATTTTAAAAGAGAAGGAAAAGGCACCATCTTTAACAAGACCAGTGCCTTCCCAATACATGGAGCTGCCAGGGGACTTCTGTCAGGGAGAGGATCATCGCATCAGCAGAGAACATAGATGGTGAGGGCTGACGTCATCATGTCCCAGGACTGCTGAATTGACAATTATAAGAGGCCTGGACTGGGAAGTTCTGCTTTAACCTTTAAGGGTAGAGACATCAATCACCCTTAGATCTGGGTCATGCTTGGTATAGGTTGTGACAGAGCAGTTGCTGCAAAGGCTGAGCTCAGTTGAGAAAGAGTACCTGGACTCCTGGAGTCCTATGCTCAGCTGTGGGGCAAGTGCTTTAAGAACCTGGCCACCAGGGCATTTAGGCACAGCACTGGGGTTACCATGCAATGACTAAATGGCATAAGTTGTTCTAAGCTTGGTGACTCATGAAAAACATGTCAGTGCTGGAGAAGGCAGCTCAGATGATCAGGAGAGTGAATACTAAGGGCTTGTGGGTTTCTCAGAAGAGGAAAATTGAAAGTGACTAAGTCAGAAAAGACATGGAGAGAACATTCGTGGGTGTCACCAACATGATGGGAAGCCCTTGGAATACTCTGGGCTCTTTCCTGACTCTGCTGTCCCTGGCTGTGATTTTGGAACATCACTTGACCTATCTAAGTCTTTGGGGAGTGCCCTCATGTATCTACTCTGAAGGGCTATTGCAAGAATAAGACAATGCAGGCACGTGTCCAACTATGGATTTGCTTTGCAGAGTAGCTGAGTGTGGAGCATTCAGTCCAGCTTGAGACAGGCGCAGGTGATGGGAACACAGCAGACATGTCAGCCCTAGGAAGGGTAGAAACCTGGACATCCAACAGGGAGAAAGGCCTTAGGCAGACAAAAGGCCTATGCCAGGCATTATGGTACAGCCATGGTCTGCCCAACACTCAGAAGGCTGAGGCAGGGGGATCACTATGAGTTTGACGCCAGTTTGGGCTATATAGTAAATTTCAGGCCTACCTGGCCTACATAAAG
Source organism: Apodemus agrarius (assembly GCA_964023405.1). Taxonomy (NCBI): domain Eukaryota; kingdom Metazoa; phylum Chordata; class Mammalia; order Rodentia; family Muridae; genus Apodemus; species Apodemus agrarius. The sequence continues at coordinate 126,114,370 of OZ030012.1, forward strand.
AGACACTTTTAAAATAAAAGCCAAAACCAAAACCAAAGCCTCAAACCACAAAACAACCAAGCAAAACACAAATCAAGAATAATAATCCAAGAGTTCTAGGCTCCATTGAGTTATTGAAAGCACTTTGAGATGGGACCTCTAGTCAAACCACACATAAACTCAATGAAAGCTGCCCATGCTGAGGCCTCCCTATAATAATAGCTTTGGTATCTGAGGGGGAAGGACTGACTTGCCAGATGTTTAAAGCTCTGCATGAAATGCCCTGGCAGAGCTGAGTTTGAAAGCTGACTGGGGGCTCTCACTTCAGATTCAGTGCTACAACTTCAACCACTTCTGTCTGCTAGTAGAAGAGCATGACAATAACACCATCCGTGCCTTCTGACCCAGTAAGCCTCAACTTCTGGACTGCAAGAGAGAGCCCTTGGCATTGACCAGTGTTAAGATGGTACTCATCTACCCACTCAGATCCAGCGCCATGTCACAATGCCCAGCCCACCTTGCCAGTGGATTCGGTGCCTCGCAGGATGCACAGATAGACCATCAGCCAGGCCAGGGTGAGGCACAGTGCTGGCTCCCACTGCACTCCTCCATTCTCCTGGATGGACGGGGAGATGTTGAGGGTTTTCCTGTACCAGAAGTACTGCGTCGATGAAGCCTTCTCACACTCCTCATCGTAGCCCGTGCGGTTACTATTCAGTGGGCAGACAGACCACGGCAGGGGATCCTTTGGAAGGAAGGGAGAATCATCAGAGAGGTAAGGGAAAGTCAGGGTCTCGGTAGGCTGCTAGGAAGTGACTTGGATAGCAGGCTTTATACCTCATCCTGTATGATTGGGCTAGTCCCGTTCGCTAGGGCAACAGAGTACCGGGGAGCAGAGGACCCCTGGCCTAGACCTTCAGGGTCCTTACAGTTGTAGGCTGGGAGATGACTCACTAGTTAGGAGTCTGTTCTTCCAGAGAACCCAGGTTAGAGTCTCAGTACCTGCATGACAGCTCACAACCATCTGTACCTTTAGTCCCAGGGGATTTAACACTCTCCTGGCCGTGCAGGCACAAGGCATGCATGTGGTATACAGAGTACCTACCCATACACATAAATGAATAAAATACATTTTATTAAGAAGCAAAAAAAAAAAAAAAGTGTGAAGATACTTGGATGAGACTCTTGGAATGGTGAGTTCATGTGGATGGAGAGGCCGCAGGAAGGAGATACTGGTGAGAACCAGCAGCCATATCCCAGAAGCCCTCATAGACTTAAAGCGTGGTTACCTTGCCTAGACAACAGGACATGTAGTCCACTCTCAGCCCCCTGCTGAGGACACTGCAATCCACTCTGTTTCACATATCTGGCTGCAAACCTGAGGATACCTTGGCTGTACCCAAGATCTCTGGGGTGAGCGGAATATCAGTTTTTTTGTTTTTTGTTTTTTTAAGATTTATTATATGTAAGTACATGGTAGCTGTCTTCAGACATACCAGAAGAGGGCATCAGATCTCTTTACAGATGTTTGTGAGCCACCATGTGGTTGCTGGGATTTGAACTCAGGACCTTCATAAAAGCAGTCAGTGCCCTTAACCGCTGAGCCATCTCTCCAGCCGCCCCCCCCCCCCGAATATCAGGTTTTTAATGTCCATGCTGCATGGAGAAACACTAGGTTATGTGAGAACTGGTTCAACAGAACAACTGAGAAACTGGAAGTTCTTCTCTCCCCTCATCTGCATCAGAAGGGAGAGAGAGTGCCCCGACATCTGCATGGCTGGAGGCACTTGCTGAAAAGGACCCCCTCCCATGAAGTGGAGTCCGGTAAAGCAGCGTGTAGTTTGTAGGACTGGACAAAAGCTCTGAGCTGTGAGAGCATGTGAGTGCCGATTTATGTGTACTAAGGCTATGCCTGGCCCATCGCACGTGTAGTGAAGGTCTGCTGTGACCTCGGCAGAGAGCTCATGGGGTGTGTGGGTAAGGGCAAGCCCCAACCTGTGACGTATGGAATGCTTATAGGTAGTAAAGTGGTATTCCCTGGATCCTTCTCTTCTTTCTCCATCTGGGAAGAGGCTGAGATGGGGGCAGATGCTGGAAGGAGAGCAGGGGTCGCGGAATTAGGGCCTCTGAGAGTGAAAGGGTGTTGGTGGGGAGAACAGGGAGAATGGGGAGAACGGGATGTGAATGGTAGAGAGGAAGATCTCATCTCCCTACAAAGGCCAGCTCTCAGTGTAGCGCCGTGGTTCTTCTAGTTATTTCCCACAATGCCTAGACACTTACAGGATATCAGTAATAAAATTTGGATAATTCACTGTTTAAAATGTTTGTCACTGAAAATAGCTCCTACTGGGGCTAGAGAGATGGCTCAGCACTTAAGAGCACTGACTGTTCTTCCCCGGGGTCCCGAGTTCAATTCCCAGCACGTGGTGACTCACGACCATCTGTAATGAGATGCCCTCTTCTAGCGTGTCTGAAGACAGCCACAATGTATTCAAATATATAAAAATAAATAAATCTTTAAAAAAGAAAAAAAAAGAAGAAAGAAAAATAGCTCCTATAGGTCAGGCAGTGGTGGCTCATATCTTTAATTGTAGCACTTGGGAGACAGAGGCAAGCAGATGTCTGAGAGTTCGAGGCCAGCCTAGTCTACAGAGCAAGTTCCAGGACAGCCAGTGCTACAAAGATGAAACCCTGTCTCAAAACAGAAACAAAACAAAACAACAAAAAAGAGAGAGAAAGAAAGAAAAGAAAGAAGGGAGGAAGGAAGGAAGGAAGGAAAAGAGAGAAAGAAAGAAAAAAGTGAGAGATGAGGTGAAGATGTGACAGGGGGATTAGTTGGTGACAGGACAGAGGGAGAGGTGGGGACAAGACGGAGGGATGAGTTGGTGACAGGATGGAGGGATGAGGTAGGCACAGCATAGGAGGATGAGTAACCATTTCAGACTTACTGGAATGGTGACACCATCCCCGTAAGTCCTTGCCACAGATTCTGTCCTGAGTCTGTCATGAGATGTTTGCACTGTTTTCAGTGCACTTCCTGCAGCTGTTCCAGCGAAAGCACACACACACACACACACACACACACACACACACACACACAGTTGTATAGCATGTCCTCACATTGTGGCAAGGATCCAGGTTCTGACGTCCCCACTTGGTTCTAGCTGTGTGGCTTCTCCCACCCTGTCCCCTCGCGGAGAGGGCTCCTTGGGGCCGGCGTCCTTATCCCCCACCAACCCCCACCTGGCCCGGAATCTTCTGCCCTCTCTCATTCTGCTCTGGCCAGAGCTCACCTGGAAGGAGTGGAAGAGGTACCAGAAGCCCCAGGCGTTGATGACGTTGTAGTACATGGAGAGGAAGAAGGAGACCACCACACTGGCCACGCCTGTGGGAAAGCAAAGACCCAGCTGAGGACCGGTGTCTGTGACTCAGCCAGTGGCACCTGGATGGCAGAACTCTGGTGACATCTCAAGAGAGGGTCACGTTTCCTTAGGTCTCATTAGCCCTGACATCACACCTGTGACCTCTTCTGAGGTTACTCCACCCAATCATCTGAGGTAAGAGAGCAATGGCAGGGTTTTGATATGTAAGTGTCAGGTCCTGGGCTCAGTACTTTGTGTGTCGTTAGTACTCACAACAATATTCCTCCTTTCAGAGTAAACTGAAGCTCAGGGTCTGTCGAAAGCTACCTAATAGAGCTGTGGAGAAGCACCAACCATATGCCTAAGATGATACTTGCTTCTTTTGGAGGGTGACTCACTGCGCCCAACCCACCCATGTAGCAGGAGTGTGAGATGTGGGTGGGACAACCCCTGCCCTCCAGCCTGGTCTGACCTATGAGGGTCCCCCAGCGGCACTGTAGACAAGGAGAGAGTCTGATATCAGATTACTATAGAGTGGACCCTCAGGAGTGTCATCCCCGGTCTTTGCCATCCCACATATAACCTGGATGGAGTTGTTGGCCTTGGGTTTGCTGGACTCTACGAGTCATTACATAGCAGCTTTCTCCACCCCACTGGGAGTTCTGGCCAGAGGGTGGGGTTAGTGCCCAAGAGGCCAGGCAGCCTCCATTGCTTTTCAAATGTGCAGCACACTGTACTACCTCACCTCGGCATACTCTGGGGTGGCCCTCAGAGCTCTTCACAGTGAAGGAGGCAGTTTGAAGACGGTCCCTAATGCCCCTGACATAGTTCTTCTAAAGCTGCCCCAGGTCACACCAAACTGACTCCTGAACCATTAGCCTTTCTGCCTGCTCCCCTTTCTGGAGCATGAAGGTTCACAGAACATCTATGGCCACTGATGGCCCTGGGTCCTGGACTTTGACACAGCAGGAGAGCCACATCCTGGAGGTGCCAGGGGACACTGACTGAGGTCATTCTGGAAGGGTGCACACCTGGTATGCATAGGTGACTTGGCTTCCGGACACAGGTGTCACTTATGGTGCCTCACAGCTCCTACATGGTGTGGTAAAGATGAGATGAGCTCACATACTACCATGTCAGTACCAGGCACACATTAAGAAGGGGGCAGTTGTTTACATTCTCAGATGGTCGGTGGCTGGGAGTGAATGAACATTTCTGTGTCAGGACGCGATGTCCTACCATTCACAGAATTTCAAGCTGAGGTCAGAGAGGAGATGCCCTGAGGTGGGAGTTTTCCTAAGAGTTCCTGCATGTGTGTGTGTGTGTGTGGGGGGATCAGAATCCAGGGCCCTCTCTGCCCAAGTTCCACGGCAGCCCTCCCCGAGCTGTCAGTCCACCTAGTCACAGGTCCTGATCATGAACAGCAACCCGCACACCTGTGATGCCCAGGAACATGAATCTGCCGGGAACTGAAACATATCCCACGTACCCACACCACTGAGGTAAGGGCTGATGGTCCTCCAGGCACCAATGCTGCCCTGCCGCATGCGCTGCCCCACGGCCAGCTCCAGGTACAAGAGTGGCATCCCCTCCACAATGAGCATGATGATGTAGGGGACCAGGAAACTGCCTGTGGACAGGAGCGTCAAGGTCAGTGTGGGCAGATGGGCTTCACCCTGCCTCCCCCGGGCCCCTGTGCAACTGTGCTCCCATCACCTGACTCTGCCCACCCAGTCCTCCCTCACCCCACCCAGTCCTCCCTCCACCCTATCCAGTCCTCCCTCTACCCCACCCAGTCCTCCCTCCACCCCACCCAGTCCTCCCTCCACCCTATCCAGTCCTCCCTCCTCCCCACCCAGTCCTCCCTCCACCCTATCCAGTCCTCCCTCCACCCCATCCATCTCCCCTCAGAGATTTCCACTGAACCTCTGTTCTTCTGCCCAAGTGTCTTCGTCCTTCCACACACCCATTCCTCTATGATTCTTCTCACTATAGATCAGTCCACCCATCTATCTGACCATTGATCCATCCATCCATCCATCCATCCATCCATCCATCCATCCATCCACCCTTCTATCCATCCCCTTCTTTTCTTCCTTTTCTCCCTTGATCTGTCTACCCATCAATCTATTTACCCATTTTAGTAAAGGCTATGTTCCCCCAAGCTGAATGGAGTACAAGCCTCAGAGATTATAAACTAATATCTCTCTCTCTCTCTCTCTCTCTCTCTCTCTCTCTCTCTCTCTCTCTCTCTTTCTCTTTTGCCCAAAGTGTCAAACAGTAACCACGGCAGGCCTAGTAAGTCCCATGGTCAGCTTGTCTCTGTGACAGGACTTACTTGAGTACTGTTTGGGGTCAGATGGAAATCCACGGCCTGGTGCCAAGTGGGAATGGGGACTTTTTTCACACTGCCCAAGGGTCATTTTCATCACTCTCCCAAGCCCCAATAACACATTCAGGCAAATGAGCTCTGTAATTCTTTTGACAAAGCCACTAAACCAACTGAAAATTCAGGTAAGATAAATTAAATACAACCACATTACAAATTTTATACAAAAATATGAAAGTATATCATAGGCCCGTATTTACTATCTAGAGCTTAAAATGTAAAGAATAGGGGAAATCTTTAAAACTTCAGGTTAGGCAAAGCTGTCTTAGCTGCAAAAGCAGCTGCGCCATGTTTGGAAGGCAATGTTGACAAACTGAGCTACATTACATTTCCCCCTCTCGAACAACACTTAAGGGAACAAAAGACCAACTTCAGACTTGGAGAAAATATACATAAAACACACAGCTGAGAAAGTGTGATTGATGGGAGACTTTATAGAGGAATCTCAAAATTGACAGACATTCCAAATAACACCCTGTAGTGTACTCATGCTGCAACTCAGAGTACACGAGATCAGGGCTTTTATAAAGAATGGAAATGCGCTGGCTCTTAGTTCTGAGGGCAGCAAGGCTCAGTGCTGGCTTTGAGAGGACACTTTCCCCAGTGAAGGGAAGCACAGCAGGGGACAACAGTGAGACGTGAACTCAGTTTTTATAACAAACTTCACTTCTGGGATTACTACAATCTATGCTGTAGGCCAGAACCCTAATAACCTAATCACCTAGAAATATCCCACCTCTGAACACTATTGAGTGGGGATCAGGTTTCCAACACATGAACAGAACAGTATCTGCAAATGGCAAATGGCCTCATCAGGAGCTGGTAGAAACTAGAACGCACTATGAATGTGCACATCTATACAACAATGAGGTAAGAGAAATATACTGTATATTGATGTAAAAATATCTTGCAGTTGGTTTGAAGTAAGTCTTCTGACTAACCCTCTTCTAAATGAACTACTCCCATACCCCTATGATTTAGAAATTCTGATGTACAAGGTGACTCTGACATCCTTGGTGAATTAAATATGGTCACTATTCTTCAATGCTCCTACAAAGAGGGGTGCTCTCTCTCTCAGCCCTCTGATTCTAGACTGGCCTTGAAAAGAGCTTTGTCCACTGGAGTGTGTGTGTGTGTGTGTGTGTGTGTGTGTGTGTGTGTGTGTGTTTAAGCCATTTGTGTTCCAAAACCTTGCAGTTTTTCATTCTCATGGAGTATGGCCAGTGGGCCATGTATGGAGTCCTTGCAGGATCAGAGACCTCTTGCTGGAGAACTGTGGGTCCTTACCTCAAGTGCTAATGTGTAGGGCCTGCAGTCTCATGAGCAGGGACAGATGAAGTAGAGCAGCTATTTCGGTCTCACACCATATGTATGAAGTGACTATTGTTGTCATAAGTCATTCTCTCCCCCCCCTCCCCCGCTTATTTCTCAGTGCTTACACTTGGGTTCCATAAAAGCAAAGTTCTCTGACTCCCAATGCATTTAACCAAACCAGGGTATTTACTATATAGACTTCCTAAAATTTTACCAGTTTCCCAGAGTAGGACCCACCATGCAGTCAGATAGATCTGGTCATAAGGTCTCCTACTTTGTTTGTTGTTTGTTTGTGTTTGATGAATTTGATACTTTGGAAGTTTACCAGAGAGTTGTTTTGTGGAATGTGTCTCATCTGGTGTTCTGGCAGAAACACTGAAGTGACCTGATGTTCTCCTTCAGAGGTACACGATGTCCTTCTTGGCAATGCTGACCTTACACATGGCTTATGTGGTGGCTTCTAGGTTTCTCTGCTGAACTTTACTCTTCTATTTGAAATAATAAAGTACTTTGGAGGAGATTCTTTCTGTTTGTTTTTGTTTTAGAACATGGTTTCATTATATAGCTTAGGCTGGCATTTACCTGCCTCAGCCCCCCAAATGCTGCGTTCTAGGCACTGGGCCTGCCTTGGAGAAGTTTGAGACCAGTTAGCTAGAGCACTCACATTCTTTTGTGTGGTCATTTTACATGAGCCAATAATTCTTACTTCAAGCAGTGACTGGTGCATTTGTTACATTTTATAATTCTCCTGCCTGTCCTGTGTTCTAACATTTTCGAGTGATTTGTCATGTACAACAGGTAACTGGAGCACATATGAGCATTTTTTGTCAACATCCCTGCCACCTGTACTTCTGTGTTAGCTTGGGTGCGTGGGACACTTATCAGGATGGCTGGGAGGAGATGGCATGAGTCTTATTCTTGCTTCTCTGAAGCCTCCCGGCATGCCTCTACCAGCATTGTATCATGCAGCACTGCATCCCCACACTGGTCTCCGGACTCCCAGCTTACAGGTGTCTCCTTGGTTTTGTCGGAGACTATGGTACTTTATCCCTCAATCTCTTACCTGATCAAACACCCTTTTCTTGGTCCTTACACTTGAGATACAAATTGTGCTCCCTTCTTGGTCTCTGAGGACTTCTTTCCCTCTGTGGTCTCTGCTCCCTGGCTCAGAGCCCTGAGCACCTTCACCTCTGTCTCCCTTTTTCATTTCTGCACATCTGGATCCCTCGGCGGCTTCCCTCCCTGCCTTCCACTCTGAAAGACTTGCTTTTTAAGTAATGAGCTAGGTGGAAATGCAGCAGGCACCGTTTCCTCCTTCTATCTGTCTCCTTACTATTGAGGAAGCTTTTGCCCCGTACTCAGGTCTGCATGACACTAGGAAGCTGGAGCCCAGGGAGTACCTGGTGACTGCAGGTTAGTGTCTTTCAGGTCTTACTGGACCCTTCACACATACCATGTTTCCCCAATCACCTCTTCAAATACTAAGGTTGGGTCTACATCTTCGGTCTCACAGCTCCTGCTCTTGAGGCATCTGTTGTCATACTGTTTACAGCTAAACTTTCCCCAGACTTCTAAGCCGCCCACTGAGGACAGAGAGGTAGACTTTATCTGGATCACCACTGTCCTTAGCTCTTAACAAGGGGTCTGTGGAAGAGTAGGTCCTCAACAGATTGTTGGTGATAATGGCCCTCTGCTAATTGCTCTATTTAGAGGGGTACGTAATAAGGATATTACTGGAGGATAATGGTGGGAATGTCTTGAAAGTTACACATATTGCTAATAACAGAGCATGTAAAAAATTCACATAGGGGCCAGTAAGATGGCTTAGTAGGTGAAGGTGCTTGCAACCAAGCCTGATGGCCTGAGTTTGAGTCCTTGGACACACATGGAGGAAAGAGAGAACTGAGTCTCAAAAGGTGACCTCTGATCTCTACACAAACAAAATAAACAGCCTTAAAAATTCACATAGAACTATTTTAACCTCCTTTGACTTTACTCGTGTGCCCATTGGATCAGACACAGAAAGTCTATTCATAAGGATAAGCAGTCAGAGGGACTCTCTGAACTTATGATAAGACACTGTAGATCAAAACAAAAGACCAGCATATTACAACAAACGTCACCCTCTGAAATAGACTTGCTGTGAGGATGAGAAGAGAACAGGCAGGATTTATATTTATTGGGCATCATCAGGCAATGATGAAGAACAGTGCAGAAGAAAACAGGTTTCATAAAGATAGAAAAGGAGCCAGGTAGTGGTGGCAAATGCCTTCAACTCCAGCACTCAGGAAGTAGAGGCTGATGGATCTCTGTGAGTTCAAGGCCAGCCTGGTCTACAGACTGAGTTCCAGGACAGCTAGGGCTACACAGAGAAACCCTGTCTCAAAAAACCAAATAAAATAAAACAGAGATAAAAAAAGTATGGTGGTTGAATTTGAAGCCCAGTGGGAACAAAGAGAGGAGCGCAATGGAAATGATTAAGAAACTCATAGAAAAAGAATCAAGAGGTGGACATTGTAAGAACAGTCAAGGCATGCATGGCCTTACTCTATCCAGAACTGAGGGACGAGAGCACTACAGCACAACAGCTGGAACATGTGCATTAAGGAGATTTGTAAGACAATTTCCCGATAGTGTGATTGAGATTATAGAACATCACATATGTTTCTGATACTTTAAGTGTCTAGGACATAACTAAGAATTAATAAAATTAGCTGCAGAATTCTCCTTCACAGAATTAAACATCTGAAAACAATGAAAAAAATTTGGAGTAAAAGAGATTACAACCCATTCATGGTTCTAAAAGGAAAGATAATCACAGACTTCGTATTTTCTATTCCTGAAAGAACCACTTGTTGATGTAGCATGAGATCTGAAGAAAGAACTCAGTTGTGGATTGTGTTCCAAAATAAGTAATTGCTATAAAATAAATAAGCAAAACAACGAAGTCTAAAAACAATATGGTTAGCCCGGCAGTGGTGACAAATGCCATTCATACCAGCAGAGGCAGGAGGATCTCTGTGAATTCAAGGTCAGCCTGGTCTACAGAGTGAGTTCCAGGACAGCTAGGGTTACACAGAAAAACCCTCTCTCAAAAAACAAAAAATAAATAATGAAATAATAATAACAGTAATAATAATCATAATAAGGATGATAATGATGTTAATTTCATTGTAAAAATAACATAAAAGAAAAGGAATTCATAAACAGAGAAACATGATTTTTTTTTAAATTTATTTTTTTTTAAAGATTTATTTATTTATATGTAAGTACCCTGTAGCTGTCCTCAGACACACCAGAAGAAGGTGTCAGATCTCATTATGGTTGTGAGCCACCATGTGGGTGTTGGGAATTGAACTCAGGACCTTCGGAAGAGTAGTCAGTGCTCTTAACTGCTGAGCCATCTCTCCAGCCCTAAAATTTATTTTTATGAGAACACTGTAGCTGTCTTCGTGCACACCAGAAGAGGGCATTAGATCCCATTGCAAATGGTTGTGAGCCATCATGGAGTTGCTGGGAATTGAACTCAGGACCTCTGGAAGAGCAGTCAGTGCTTTTAACCACTGGCCCACCTCTCCAGCCCTAGAAATATGATATTAATAGTAAAATCCCATTACATATTTGAAATCCCAGATTGTAGTTTTTTAAATGTGCTAAGTAGAATGGGATAAGGAAAGGAGCAAGAAGCAGAGGTACTCTGTGGTTTGAATGTGTCCCTCGAGTGCTGGAAACTCGGCCTTAATTCATACGGTAGTGATATGTGGGGGTGAGACTATGAGAGATGGATTGGATCATGGGCTCTGCAGTGGTGAATTAATGGAATATGGATGGAGTGGCTTTGGGATAAAAGCAGGTCTTCCTAGGCAGAGTTGCTCTGTTTAAACATGTAAGGTTGTCATGTTATGATACAGCATTGTGCCTCGCCAGTGCTGGGCAAGCTGCACTCTGCAGGTTAAGCAGGTTAATCTTCATCGTCACCGTGTCTAGATCCAGAGCCATTGTAGGAGCACGCCTCTGCGTGTGTCGGTGAGGATGTTTCCAGAAGAAAACCTGAGAAACTGAGAAGAGTATCTACCTTAAATATGGGCTAGTGTTCTGGACTGAGCAAAATGGAGAAAGGGGCTGAGGAGATCATTTAGTCGGTGAAGCACTTGTCCTATAAATGTGAGGATCTGAGTTTCGATGCCCAACACCCACAGAAAAAGCTGAGTATGCCTTCCACCCAGCACGAAGAGTCTGGAACCGGAGACAGTACATGCTCGGGGCTCGCTGGCCGGCAAGTCTGACAGAGCTGGTGAGCTCCGGGTTCAGTAAGCTCAGTCCCAAAACATACGGTAGATGGGTCGGAGTTATGCCTGGTGGTTAAGAGCACTTGCTGCTCTTGCAGAGGACATGGGTTCAATTCCCAACACTCACATGGTGGCTGACAACTACCTGTAACTCCTGTTCCAGGGGATCCAACACCCTCGTCTGTCCTTCATGGGCACCGGGCGTGTATGTGGTACAGACGCATGCAACACAAAGTTAAATGTTTTTAAAAATTAAAAATAGCCAGGCACTGGTGGCGCACGCCTTTAAACCCAGCACTTGGGAGGCAGAACTCAGGGAGATTTCTGAGTTCGAGGCCAGCCTGGTTTACAGTGAGTTCCAGGAACAGCCAGGGCTACACAGAGAAACCCTGTGTCAAAAACAAAAATAAAAACAAAAAACAAACAAACAAAAACCCCCCACAAAAACCCAACAACAAAAATTAAAAAATAAGGTGAAGAGCAATCGAGGGAGACACGGTAGTAATCTCTGACACATAAAGGTATAGATAACATGTGAGCATGCATCCCCCAACATGTATGTGTCTCTCTGTGTACATGCGTGTGTACACGTGTGTGCACGTGTGTGCAGGTGCGTGTGTATGCATGTCATATGTGTCTGTGTCTGTGCATTGTGTCTGTGTGTGTGACATGCAAACAGATGTAGTGGTAGGGAAAACAGCAGCTTTCATGCTCCCTCTGCCAGGACAGATCGTAGCCTGAAGCTGTGAGCCAACGAACTCTTCTTTCATTAAGTTGCCTTTGTCCTATTCATCCTGCCTACCTAGGTTCTCTCTCTCTCTCTCTCTCTCTCTCTCTCCCCCCCTGTGTGTGTGTGTGTGTGTGTGTGTGTGTGTGTGTGTGTGATGGGGTGCACTCACATATGCCAAGGCATGTGTACAGAGAGGTCCGTGGTTTAGAAATAGAGAGCGTAGGCACAGGTGAGGAAAATTGGAACCCTTCTTATTCTCCCCGACCACCTGGATCTAAAGCTTCCAGAATTCTCTTCTAGTCCTTTCTCTAGAGCTACCTGGTAACACCCCCCTTCACCCACTACCCAGTACATCCTGGCCACCACCCTGCTGGGCTTCATAGTGACGACCATGCCTCTTGTGCTTAGCTCTGGCCTTGCCCGCAAGTGTAAAAAGTGAAGATCTTCAGGTTGTGACCCAGGGCCCTTGAGGACATCCTGGCTGCTCCTCTCACCTCTCCTGCCGTTGTCTAGGTCTCTGCTTCCTGTATCACAGTCACCCAGAGTTTCTAGCTCTCTGTGCCCTTTGCACAGTTTGCTCTGCTTGGAGTATTTTACCCTTACCCTATCTGATGTGCTCATTTAATGATGCCATTGCTAGAGGCTTCCTAGACTCTCCCATATACCAAGTCTGTCTGCAGTCTTTTTCAGGAAACAGCTCTACCTGCTCTGTGTGTGGGACGCTTATACATGTGCCCCCACCCCTTTTTATGGTTACTGATGATTCTATCATGAAGGTGAATGGGGGCTTTCCCACCAATACATGGACTCTGAGCCTTTTCATTTACCACAGGTGAATGTCACCACAGAGCAGGCATGGCATAGCCTAGGTGCCTGTAGGGGCTGCATGGTCACTTTTGATTTGGGGAGGAAGAGGCTTCCAGGTGAGGATGGGGGGATGAAGTGCACAGAGTAGAGGGAGGAATCAGACATTGTAGTGTGTACACAGAGACCAGCAGAAAAGGGAAGAGACTGGAACAAAAGGGATACGGAACCCTTAAAGGAGAACCTAGAAGACACCCAAACTCTTGGGCAGACTCCCTCCAATGTCCACCTGAAGCCCCGACTGAGAGCACCACGAGCGGAAGTCTTGCCTTTATACAGAAGCCACAGAGTCCTGTAGACCGAGCTCCATTTGGAGACAGGGATTGTGACTCCTCCTGACGTTACCTATGCTTCTCTGGGTATGCTTTCTATTTGTAACAAGCAGGGCCAACCTTAGGAGTGCTGTGAAAATGGACTTGACCATCTGTAGAACATGGTCTACAGCATGAGTGACTGACGTGCCAGAAGCCCAGGGCAATAGGCTGTCACTGATGCTGGAAACACCAGGCGAGAGCAGCGGAGGGTCCTCCATGGCCCAGACCATAATGTAGGGCTCAGCACCTGGAAGCCCATTTTGGACATTATTGTGCTAACTAGAGGCTTAATGCCTGACCTCTGACACTTAGATTCTGTGTTCCACCCAGAACTCTAGAAACGGCACAAGACACAGCCCAAATATGCATGCACACACCCCGAGTGAACATTGTAGGGTAATTACTTTCCTGTCCATTCCTGGACACTTTGGTGTGCACCATGCCAAGGCTGGATGCTGGTTTGAGCCATGGTCACCACAGCATCTGATTCCAGTGGTGTGCAGGCCCTCCCAGAGCAGCTCACACAGCTAGCAGTCCCTCACCTCTGTCCAGGCTTGCACCCTGGAAGTATGTAGCATTCTGGATCAGGCTACAGTGGGAATGTTTATACCAGGATGGAAAGCAAATGCTATGACTTGGGGTTCCGTATGGCAGGTGAAGCCCCAGCAGCAGATATAATGGGGCCATTTGAACAACCCTGACCCTTCCACAATATGGTCTGTAGACTAGCAGTATTAGTCTCAATAGACCTATTTAAAAAAAAATGTCAGATCTCAGGTCTCTTGTAACATTTTTAGCAATCACAGCAGAATTAAGGGGGGGGGGGTAAAAAGAACTCACTTCCTGTCCCAAAGGGAAATTAAGGTTTTGAAGAGGAACAGAACATAACTCTTGAGAATAACATTGCCCTCTAAAGAGTCAGACCCGTGATTTCCTCCTCCATCCTCTAGAGAAGAAGAAGGTGGAAACCCATAACCCATGTTTTCTACAGTCACACAACTGCTCTTTCTTCCGTGCATTTTACATGCATTTGAATAACACATGCGTACGAATGCACACACACACAGGTACACGCATGTACACACACACACACACACACACACACACACATATATATAAGCTGCTAGTGGGTTGTTTTCTCACACTGGTATTCAGCACATTTGCATCCCAGAAGGAATTAACACCTTAGACTGGTCTGCTGACTTTTTTGAAAAGGGGATTTTGTAAAATTCCTCACCATCCGTTTTGGTTTTGTTTTGTCTTTGGTGCAGGGGTGTGGGCTGTGCAGAGAAGGGTGACACCTGGGATATAATCTTCAGAACTGACTTTCTGTGTTCAGGCTGAAGGGAGCAGCCACAACAGAACTCCTCAGAAAGGATCCTAATCTGTTTGATTCTGCGAGGTATTTGGCAGTTTATCAACAAGCTCCTCGTTGACTCGCCTGATCACATCTGTATCTGCTAGACTCCAGGGCAGGGGTCTCTGATCACATCTGTATCTGCTAGACTCCAGGGCAGGGGTCTCTGATCACATCTGTATCCACTAGACTCCAGGGCAGGGGGTCTCTGATCACATCTGTATCTGCTAGGCTCCAGGGCAGGGGTCTCTGATCACATCTGTATCCGCTAGACTCCAGGGCAGGGCTCTCAACCTTCCTGCATTCCTCATGTTGTGGCGACCCCCCGGGTCTCTGATCACATCTGTATCCGCTAGACTCCAGGGCAGGGCTCTCAACCTTCCTGCATTCCTCATGTTGTGGCGACCCCCCAACTATAAAATTATTTTTGTTGCTACTTCATAACTGTAATTTTGCTACTGTTATGAATCATACTATAAATAAGTTTGGAGATAGAGGCTTGTTAAAGGGTGTTCCACCCATGGGCTGGGAACCCCTGCTCTAGAGTCTAGTTTCTCTCTTGTAGCTCTATGGAAGATAAGAATGAGTTCAGACCACCTGGGTTTGGGGTGATATTAATAACTTCGTGTCAATTGACAACTATAAATCCAGAGTGGGTGGAAGTGCCACCAGCATCCCCCATTATTCTCTCTCTCTCTCTCTCTCTCTCTCTCTCTCTCTCTCTCTACATGTGCACGTGTGCACGTGTACTAATGGAAGTCTGAAGCTGATGGTGGACATCTTGTTTCTTCAGTCTTCACTTTATTTACTGAAGTAAGTAAGGCCTCTCAGTTGAACTCAGAGTTTGCTGATGGACTAGTCTACCCTACCCAGCTCGCTCTAAGGATCTTGTCTCTGCTTTCTGTGTCTAGACCCTTACACCTGCCAGGTGTTTATCTGGGTTGGCTCTGGGTGTCCACACTTTGATCCTCATGGTTACACTGCAAGTGCTCTATCCACCGGGCCGTCTTCCCAGCCTCAGTTTATAGCTCTTCACTCAGGTCTTGCTTATGTACTTGGTAAGTTTTCATGGGGTGCTTCCTCTGGCCTCATGGACGAGTGGATGGGCAGGGTGAGAGAGAATTCTAAAGCCCCAGTGTCTGTGGCCAAGTGCTCCTTTGATTTCACAGGCAAGGAGAGTCACAAAAACCAGCAGGGGGTGGGGGGAGCACGGAAGTTCTCCAAGTAAAGAGCAGGGCCAGGCAGGGAGGAGCTGCCTGGCGGGCAGTTGGATACCTAACCCCTGGGTAGTCAAGCAGGCGAGAGCTTAGGGACGGGACTGAAGATGAGCGGCATAGGAAGAGGTGGAAATACCAACCAGGAGACAGCCAAATATCTACTGTGCCAGGGCAAACAATTGTTTTTGTTTGGGGCACAGTTGCCATCTGTCGAGCCTGCGAGTGCCCCTCTCAGCGGCTCCCCCCTCAGTCCCAGGTCCCGTCTGCCCAGCTAAACAACTGCCCCAAGCCCAAGGTTTCCTTTGGCTCCTTCTCCCAGTTATCTTAAAGGTCTCCTTGTGCACATTCAACTTCACAACCGCTTAGCCCCACTCGTGCCACCAGAGGACTGTTCAGGTGGCGGTGCCAGTGTAAACAAGGAATTAAGCAGTCATGTGACAGCGTGGTTTCCCTGGCCTGGTGGCTGGGAACTATGCACCGAGGATAAAGACGATATTGAGGCAGATGTACTGAGCACACAACGATGTGAAAATCCGCCTCTGACAATTCTCTCTAAAGTCAGTTATGAAGCATTGGAAGCACGTGATAGCATATGCCCTCTCCTTGTGGCACACTTGAATACTTCAAATTAAAATAAACCAGAGAATTACGAATGTACTGTTTCTTTAAACCTATAGAGTAACCTTTTGTTGAGTTGATTTTGATCTGGCTAGAGTGACAGGAGGCAGGAGGGTTAGATTTTCTTAAACAAGTTAGATTTTGTAATACACTAACATTTTTCACTGTCCTGAGAGTAAGAAATAACGTGCTGATTAGCGCTCTCTCCCCACGTGTGCACGCACATGCTATTAGAGCTCTCCTCCCATGCACACACAAACATGCTGATGGGTAAATAGGAACCCAGAGAACCATTGATAACACTTGAAAATATTTTTTTTTCCTTCTCTTTTCTCTGCGTGTTTTTAAGCACAACTGCTTAAGAACGTTATACCGTTTGGAATCTGACTTCACCTCCCTATGCTTATCAGATGATAAAACTATTAAGATAAAATTTTATTAAAACTAGGTAAAGTTCATGGCAGCCAAGGGCGCCACTGCGTGGGCGTTCCACAACTTAATGAGCCAGACTTTTTTTCTGAAGGGCTTAGCAAGTTTCTCACATTTTGATCTTATTAAAAGACGGTGGTCATGTTATTTTCTGTTTCTGTTAGTATGCTGCTTTTTCCTTTAGATGAGGTTTTAGAAAAAGTTTTTACGCTGAGACTTACTTCCTTCACGCCATACTGACCCAAGAACGGTACTTGGACTTCGGAAGGTCCCAGTCCCAGAGTTCTCAGCTCTTTCAGCAAGCGCAGGGTGAGGTGTCTGTCCTACCCCTCACCCCCAGTTTCTTCCCTTGGTAGAGGAAACATTTATAGAAACAAAACAGCAGAACCAAGAAGCAAATTCTCTGGGCATAGAATTATTTGTTTTTCCCTCCTGTGATTCCAAGCCCAAACCAAGTATTCACATCTACAAACCAATCCTTTTTATTTAAAAAAAAAATAAATAAATAAATAAAAAAAAATCGCTCACGATCCTTTTGACTTGTGTTTCAACTTGCGGCTGGGATCTGCAAGTTGCACGACAAAAGTTCCTGTTAAACAATTTACTGCTCGCTTTTACACCTCTGCGGAGGGGTAACCACCTATCCTTCAGCGACAGCAGGTTCCCTACTAGCCGGCCGCTGCCCTGCACCTGCTGGAACCACAGTTCCGACTCAGGACCGCGAGGGTCAGTTTTTTAGTACGAAAGTCCCCGTGCCGGGGCGATCTCTGTCATAGGAGCCACCCGCCCTTGAAGCGCGTGGGACCGGGGTGTCCGGGACGGACCCCGAGCTGAGGCTCCCGGGACCGAATGCCACCGCGGCTTGGCGTCCAGGCACCCGACGGGTCCCGCGTGTCCACACTCACCTCCGCCATACATCTGGCACAGGTAGGGGAAGCGCCACACGTTGCCCAAACCCACAGCATAGGAGATGCAGGCGAACACGAACTGCAGCGGATTGCCCCATTGAGGCCGTGTCTTCTCCATGTCCCGCGCTCGCTCAGCAGGGCCTGGTCTCTGGCCGCAGCTCGCCCGCCTTTTAATTGCTAATCTCATTAACGCGCGCGAGAGGGGCGAGGCCGGTAAGTGGGGAATGGTGAGCCCCACCCTGCCTAGCCTCGGCGGGGAAGGCACCCCTCCTTGGCCCGCGAGTGGACTTCAGAGCTCCAGGAAAGGATCTTGTTTCCTCAACTCTTTACGATTAATAGATGACAATACGATATGCCTGGCACTGCTATGCAACAGGAAAACACAGCACCCCCACCCTTGCAGGGCTCACATTCAGGCGGCAGGAATGTTTAAATATCACGGGATGACCTGTTCTTAACTTCTTTTCACCCATTGGGGTATTTTATTTAATTCATACCGCCTAGTTCACCTAAGTAGGCGGATTCAGGGGTAATTTAGGTAAACTCTTAGAAGCATTAGAGCTAACTTATATGGTTAATTCACTACTCCTAGAACCTCAGCTCTGATGCCTTCTTTTGGCTTTAAAGGGCACATTTGTGTGTGTGTGTGTGTGTGTGTGTGTGTGTGTGCGCGCGCGCAAAAACAAACAAAACCCCAAATCTATTAACTGTTTTAAAAAAAGTTCTCTTCATGTTTTTTTTTTCCTTGTCTTATTTTAAATAACCTTTCCCTTCCAGGAGTGGCCTTTAGTCCTAGCACTTGAGCTGCAGGAGGATCTCTGTGAGTTCAAAGACAGCCTGGTTTGCATAGTTGAGTCCAGGACAGCCAGGACTACATAGAGAGACAAAGCAAAGCAAAGCAAAGCAAAGCAAAACAAAACAAAACAAAAACCCAAACCCACCAATAACAACAAAAGCCCAACCTCTTCTATAATGACTCCAAGGTTGTGAAAGCATCTTTCAACTCCTTTCAAAGTAGCATTCAACTCCTTAGCAAAGCAAGCATCAGCAATGAGCAGTTACTGTCTCCCGAGACCCTCTGACTGACCCCAGAGCTCCCGGTTCTGCTAGGCTGACTGCTCAATGCACTCAGGGAACCTCCTGTCTCTATAACCTCCCCATCCTCTCAGTCTTTGGAGAAACAGTCATTGCCACTGTCCTGGCTTTATATGTGGGGGCTGGAGCTTGACGCTCAGATCGTCATGACTATATGCAGACTGTTTCCAAATGAGCCATCCTACCGTCCCCAGCAGTCTTGGTATCGGGTCTGCCTATAAGCATGGCGGTGGATGGTTTGGACAATGGTTTGCGCCTCCAGCTATGTACTTACATGGTTTTGGTATCATAAGCTAGCCTTTCTACAGGGTTCTTGGCTACACAGTGACACTTGGAAACTGGACACATCAGAAAAATACTCAGAACAGTTACCAGCCACTAGTAATATGAATTGACATGGAGAATTTGTTGATTGATTAAAGCAGTGACTTTTTATTCCCTACTCCAGGAACCAGACCAGTATCTGGACTTACCTGCCTTGTGAAGCTAGCCCAGCATGTAAGGCTCACGGTGTGAGACTCTGTCTCTCTGTTCTTCTCTGTGTTGTGTCACGCCAAGTACATGCAGACGGTCGGTTCTCCAGGCCATCCCGTAGCTAATCTGACAAGACCCACTGCGTGATGGCTGCTGCGTCACAAAGGCTGTGGTGGTGGGGTGTCCACGTGGAGAGAGGGAGGCTGTGGTGGTGGGGTGTCCACGTGGAGAGAGGGAGGCTGTGGTGGTGGGGTGTCCACGTGGAGAGAGGGAGGCTGTGGTGGTGGGGTGTCCACGTGGAGAGAGTGAGGCTGTGGTGGTGGGGTGTCCACGTGGAGAGAGTGAGGCTGTGGTGGTGGGGTGTCCACGTGGAGAGAGTGAGGCTGTGGTGGTGGGGTGTCCACGTGGAGAGAGGGAGGGAGTGTGTGGACACTGTTGGTAGACTAACACGTGCTTATACACTCTCCTCTGTTTATTAGTTTCCGTGGAGTAAATTCCTCAACTCCAGGCCATTTTGAGCTTCCGACGTGTTGTGCCTGGGATTGGTGTTCTCACCACGCGTGTGCGACGATCTAGGCAGCCCAAAGGCTGAGCTAATGGAGTGACTTCTAAGTGTTAGCTCTATTTAGACAATATATACAATCACTTAGTCCTCAGTAATGAACGTATCAAATAAAACACGTTCTCAAAATTCCTGTTCATGCCCCAAGGACAGAGGACTGGGCAGCAGAGCAGGCTCAGTTCTTTGAGGTGTTTCTCTTTGGGGTGTTTGGAGCCCCAGAAGCAGTTTTCAGACAGGTTTTAGTGCTCAGGGGAGGAAGAACCCTGTTTTCAGAGTGTACCTTCACAATCAGGACTCTAAGGCCTGCAGTCCCTGTTATCCACGTTCTGGAAGAGAAGAAGAGGGGACACAGCTTGACCGAGTGTGGGTATGAGCCACCAAGCGTGTCCCAGTTCTATAACCTGGCCCTGTCACCTATGATGGTGACACAGTGTCCCAGAGTTCTATATCCTTGCCCTGTCACCTATGCTGGTGACACAGTGTCCCAGAGTTCTATACCCTGGCCCTGTCACCTATGATGGTGACACAGTGTCCCAGAGTTCTATACCCTGGCCCTGTCACCTATGATGGTGACACAGTGTCCCAGAGTTCTATACCCTGGCCCTGTCACCTATGATGGTGACACAGTGTCCCAGAGTTCTATACCCTGGCCCTGTCACCTATGATGGTGACACAGTGTCCCAGAGTTCTATATCCTTGCCCTGTCACCTATGCTGGTGACACAGTGTCCCAGAGTTCTATATCCTTGCCCTGTCACCTATGCTGGTGACACAGTGTCCCAGAGTTCTATATCCTTGCCCTGTCACCTATGATGGTGACACAGTGTCCCAGAGTTCTATATCCTTGCCCTGTCACCTATGCTGGTGACACAGTGTCCCAGAGTTCTATACCCTGGCCCTGTCACCTATGATGGTGACACAGTGTCCCAGAGTTCTATACCCTGGCCCTGTCACCTATGATGGTGACACAGTGTCCCAGAGTTCTATACCCTGGCCCTGTCACCTATGATGGTGACACAGTGTCCCAGAGTTCTATATCCTTGCCCTGTCACCTATGCTGGTGACACAGTGTCCCAGAGTTCTATATCCTTGCCCTGTCACCTATGCTGGTGACACAGTGTCCCAGAGTTCTATATCCTTGCCCTGTCACCTATGATGGTGACACAGTGTCCCAGAGTTCTATATCCTTGCCCTGTCACCTATGCTGGTGACACAGTGTCCCAGAGTTCTATACCCTGGCCCTGTCACCTATGATGGTGACACAGTGTCCCAGAGTTCTATACCCTGGCCCTGTCACCTATGATGGTGACACAGTGTCCCAGAGTTCTATACCCTGGCCCTGTCACCTATGATGGTGACACAGTGTCCCAGAGTTCTATACCCTGGCCCTGTCACCTATGATGGTGACACAGTGTCCCAGAGTTCTATACCCTGGCCCTGTCACCTATGATGGTGACACAGTGTCCCAGAGTTCTATACCCTGGCCCTGTCACCTATGCTGGTGACACAGTGTCCCAGAGTTCTATATCCTTGCCCTGTCACCTATGCTGGTGACACAGTGTCCCAGAGTTCTATACCCTGGCCCTGTCACCTATGCTGGTGACATAGTGTCCCAGAGTTCTATACCCTGGCCCTGTCACCTATGCTGGTGACACAGTGTCCCAGAGTTCTATACCCTGGCCCTGTCACCTATGCTGGTGACATAGTGTCCCAGAGTTCTATATCCTTGCCCTGTCACCTATGCTGGTGACACAGTGTCCCAGAGTTCTATACCCTGACCCTGTCACCTATGCTGGTGACATAGTGTCCCAGAGTTCTATACCCTGGCCCTGTCACCTATGCTGGTGACACAGTGTCCCAGAGTTCTATATCCTGGCCCTGTCACCTATGCTGGTGACATAGTGTCCCAGAGTTCTATATCCTTGCCCTGTCACCTATGCTGGTGACACAGTGTCCCAGAGTTCTATACCCTGACTCTGTCACCTATGCTGGTGACATAGTGTCCCAGAGTTCTATACCCTTGCCCGGTCACCTATGATGGTGAAATAGTGTCCCAGAGTTCTATACCCTTGCCCTGTCACCTATGCTGGTGACATAGTGTCCCAGAGTTCTATACCCTGGCCCTGTCACCTATGCTGGTGACATAGCTTTCAATCATTTGCTCGTCCTGGTGGTTTCCATTGTTACCTAACTACCATCTAGAGCTTTCAGTTTCCCACAAGATAAAGTCCAAACTCCTTAGCTTTGCTTGCAAAGCTTTGAGGGCTTTTATAATTGAGTTCTGAGGAATCTGACCTTGCATACCTGGATTCCAGAAAACAGTTTAACTCTTAAGTATAAAAATACACAGCATTTTGCTGCAGGTGGAAAGTCTACCTTCTGAGGATGGACAGGGCACAGTATGAGCCACAGTCCAGAAGGGGTGCATACAATGCCCTTTTCAGAACAAACGCAGCTCTGCAGGACCCGGGCATCGAGAGCCGGCTCAGCGGCTAAGAGCACTTGTTACTCCTGCAGAGGGTCTGGGCCGATTCTCAGCACCCTCGTGGCGGTTCACAACTGTCTGTAATCCCTTTAACAGGGGATCCGACACTCTTCTGACTTCTGAGGGCTCCTACCACTCAGCAACATACATACATATTAAATATTTTTTAAAAGTAAAAAATGAAGCTTTATGATACTACCATGTGTATGAAGCTAGTGTTTTTTGCATGTATTCTAAGATGAATACTAACAATTTTAAATAGGTTCTCCTCCTGAAATTCCAGGGACAGATGTCTCATACTAATAGGTACCTTTTTCAGAAACTGCTCACAGAGTCCTAAAGTCTTCAGGATTTTGATATTGTGCCCAGAAGTAGCCCACTGCTGTAACTTGTATACATTGCATTTCCATGTGGTATTTAATTGCCAAGCATTAAGGTGTCCACTATCAGAAACTTGCAGCTAAGCCTATTTTTGTAAAGAGAGAAACTGGGGTTGGCTGTCTACAAGACTATCGTGTAGACATTTATGGCTGGTGGCTCCCGTGTGGGGACTAAACAAACACAGGACATGACCGTCACTACACAACGTCCACTGGCAGCCCCGACCTGGAAGTTCAGTGCTAATACCTGCTGTGAAGCGCCCCTCCCTCTCTGCAGGCAGCTGTGTGGACAGAGTAGTATGCTGTATGCTGCACTGTTTTCCTCAGGAGAGGATGTGACTTTTTTCTTCCCTCTTTGGGTGCTGACCAGGGCATCCCAGGTCTCTCCAAGGCTGTGTGTCTAAGGGGACTCAGTCCTTTGAGAGGTGACTCTCATTGAAAGATGGGAAATTCCTGTGCTCTCATCCAGACCTGGACCCCTGTTCTTTCTGCCTTTCTATATTATGGACTCCAGATTCCGCTCTGTCTCACCAAGCCCTGACTCTGGCCCTCCCTGCTTTTCTGCTTCCCTTTCTGCCTGGACCTCACAGGTGGTGAATCTGGTCACACATCTTGGTCCCACCCACATTTCCCCCATCCCTTCTTGTTTTTTTGTTTTTTTAAAAATTCCTGTGCAATCTAAACCCCAGGAGTTCTGAACCCTTGTGCTGCTGTTAGGAGAATTTGGAAGTTTCACAAGGCTGTGGCTGCATATGTGGCAAGCACGGGTGTGAGATGTCAGCAGGGCCCTGCTCCTTTAGTAATCATCTCTGGTTGAGGTGTTGACCTGTGGCCCTGAGTCACAGTTATCTGTGTGCCCCAATCCTTTCTTCTCACATCTCTTATCCCACTGCTGACTTAACAAAGGTCCTAATAATCCTATAGGTAACTAAGGGGGGATTTCAGATCTGAAATTCACCTTCCTTCCTGGTTATCTTCAGCATGGCTTCTCACTCCTTGGACTTCAACAACCAACAGTCGCCTCTCTCTTCTGGCATCACTTCCCTTTCTCTACTTACAAATATTCTCAAGGCTCACGAACGTTTTAAAACCTTTTAGGACTGCCAGTTACCAATTCTGGATCGAAATGTGTGGCCTACATTTGTTGCCTCTGTGCATCACTCCAGGCACGCCCTAACCTTTGACAAAAGAAAAGAGTGGCAGTGGTGCCTAGGTCAAAATCACAAGGATGTATGCCCAGAAACACAGCATATCCTTTCTGTTTTCCTTCTGTTATTTGGGAAGGACAAGGGAGTGCCTTTCTTCCTGGATAAGCCTCCTCTCATGCCAGGACTAAATGTATCCTCAACTTTTGAGTCTTCATGTACCCACACTGGCACTATTCTCTCATGTACACAGACCGGTACACTAGGTATACACTAATTTCTAAATAAAGGTGAGATGTCTTAACCTAGGAACAATTTGTCTCAGGAAGGGGTTTCCTGTCCTGTCTTATTCCTTTCAGATGCCAGTCCTCTTCCTGAAGTGACCCTCCTACTGACCCTTCCCTGCTTTACTATGTATTCACTTGGGCACAAATCCCTGAAAACATGCTTACATTCAAACTTCATGTTATGGGAAAATTTAGTGGCTTTTCTTTGGCATCTGATCTCTGCCTCACATTTACACTATAGATATGTTTATTTTGCCAGCCTGTAATAGTACTTATATAATTATAAATTATTTATATATTTTGCTGTTGATATATATCTGATTTACAGTTTGGTGCTGTTATGAAGAATGCTGCTAGCTACCTTGTGGTACTTGTGTTCTGGTAGATATGTATTAGCACAAGTATTTCCATGGGCAGAAATGAAACATACTAAGATATCTTACAAATGATCCATGCAGTAGTTATAAAAACTCACATATATGAATACGCATGTACATAGGTAAACATGAATTTATATATATGTGTTTGTATAACAGTACTTTCATGTTTGCCTTAGAATTGAAGTTGCTTATATTGATACATAGTCTGGTGAAGGAAAAACATTGTTAAAAAGTTATTACCAGTGCAAAATACAAAGAAAGGTCACATGTGATGGAATGCCTGTAATCCCAGCATTCTGTGAGGCAGAGGAATGAGGATCATTCCAAGTTTGAGGCCAGATTAGGATTTGATTGTTTCATTTTGAGATCATTTTGTTCTTTCTAGATTTTCTTGGGGTTACTTGCAGAGAATTGCTTAGCTTAATCTTTATATGCATACATATTTGAACATACAATGATAGGATAGAATTCATTTATATAATAGTTGCATGTTATTGATGGAATTTCAGGGAAAATGCATACTTTCTGAAAAGGATATTACTTTTCTCAAAAGGTCTATGTTTTGCACTTTTAAAATGGGGTCAGTCTTGACTTCACTGAACACTTATTTCCAAGTAGTTTAGATTACGCAACAAATTTAACAGGAGGTAGACAGTCCCCAGGACAGCAAAAACTGCTGGCCACAACTGAAGACAAGGCGCTCGTCACAGAACTGGGGCTGGGGTGCCAGCTAAGGCTCTGCCTGTTTCCTGCCCTGTTTCTGCCGAGGTTGACAAAGATGAGAAAAGAAAATCAAACAAATATAAGTAAGATTCAAAAGCAAAGAGGCCTTAATCTTAAACTAACAAACCAAAACCAAAACCTTAACTTGGAAAATGCTATAATAGATGACAATTTTTATTAACATAATGATAGAAATTCAGGACTTCCAATGACTTCAACTAAGATAAATTCAGCACAGTGTGTCCCTTTGTCCATATACCCATTTCCAAAAGATAACCGGGGCAAGAGTGTAAGTAACCTGGATGCTTTTCTGTGAATTGATGCTTGTGGAATCTGAAATAATTAGGCGGTGTACACAACACAAAGTGGACATTGTTTTCTCAGAAAGGCCCAAATGGAACAAATACATTTTTCAGGTCAGTTCAAACAGATGCAGAAATAAGCTTATTTAGAGAACACTCTGGCTTCTCACCACGACCACTCAGCTGATCGCAGTGGGTTAAGCAAGACCCAGCCACGTGTTATGGAAACAGAGGACCAAGGGAACAGTGGTGACGCCTTGGAGATTTTGTTGGTCTTGGCTAAATTTATTCCTTCACCTCAGATATTTTTGATGGGAACAAGAATCAAGACTCACTAGAAGGCATAATCTGGTGGGGAAAACAGCTGGAACACCGTGGAAACATTTTCCAGGGTCAAATGTGGCTGGGGCCATGCTGTTTCCACCAGTGGCCCCTAAGGAACCTCCTTGTGTCCTGCTGGGCTGTTTTGTGTTTGTTCTCTCATTTCACAACAGCAGAAGTTCTACGAGCCCCACGCTGCCAGGAAATACATATGCTTTGTTTCACAAGCTCAAGGTTCAAAGTATATTCCATTTCTTTCACCTCTGGATCCTCAGAATGTGGTCTGTTAGTCGTGGAGGAGACCCTGTGAGACACACAGGCTCTCAGACCCACCTTAGAGAATCCCAGGTGCTGTGTGGATATGTTGATATCTTGAAAACATTGTAGGTTAAATGTTTCTATTTTTTGAGATTACAATATAATTACATCATTTTCGCCTTTCCTTTCCTCCTCCCTTCAAGCCCTCATATATACCTCTTCTTGCTCTTTCAAATTCACAGCCTTTTCATTGTTGTTATACACAACACACGTGTGCACATGTACACACACACACAAATATGCACATACATGTACATTCTAAAATACAGCCTTAGTCTGTATAATGTTACTTGTAGTATGTTGTCGAGGCTGACCATTTAGTACTGGATAACCAATTGGTGTTCTCATCCCTATGGGAAGACTTCTTTCCACTCTTAGTATTTTTGTCTGTGGTTGTGTACGGTTGAAGCCTTTTTGATGAGGGTGAGAACTACACTCATATGTGAGTATATGGGAAAATACTTATAATGTAGTTAGGGATTATGCTGTTTTAGTAAAGTGGTGGTTGTAGCTTATCTTCCAAGATCCATGACTTCACTCTCTAGGCTAGGTTTCTAGTACCAGGCATGCTTTCTCTCTTTCTGAGCGGATCTTAAGTCCACTCACAGAGCTTTTGGGTGTGTGCGCTGCTTCTGCACCCTGGTTGTCAGATGCTGGACATTTTTGTGGTTCGTAGGGGCCATAGCTGGGCATACTGGATTTTATACTTGACTGCACATCAGAATCATTTGTGAGGCTTTGGAAAAATAAAAGCAAGCCAGGTGTGATGGTCTATCAGTTATCCCAGCACTCAGGAAGCTGAGGTAGGACAATCAAGAGTTCATGTCCAAATTCGATTAAATAGCAAAGTCCTGTCTAAAAACAATGAAAAATAACCTCAACATCCCAAATCCACAGAGGCTTGTCTCAAAGGGGAAAGAACATGGTTGACGGGTTATCTGGAGTTCCAGGCATCTAAAGCTTGCCATGACAACTGGTATGTGCTGCCCTTTTCAGGGAGACAGTTCTTCCAGCACTTCCTTGCTGAACCCCTCGTCCCTTTTCCCATTCACCCAATGACATCATTGCCATTATTTATTGTCAACTTCTGATTTTTCTCTTCTGTAGCTGGGTGGTGGTGGCGCACCCCTTTAATCCCAGCACTTGGGTGGCGGAGACGGTGGTCTTCAGGTTTGTGCCCATCTTGGTCTTCAGAGTGAGTGCCAAGGCAGCCAGGGCTACATAAAGAAACCCTATCTCAAATTTTTTTTTTCTGTAAAATAAGTTCAGATCAAGTAATGGAGGGTGGGGAGGATTACATATCCCAGGAGTGCAGTGAGAACTTTGGCTTCTTAAAAACTCATGTGAAATATCTATCTATCTATCTATCTATCTATCTATCTATCTATCTATCTATCTATTCCCCCCCCCCCGGTTTGGGATAAGAATCTTCAGGTGATTATGACTTGCCTCACACACTAGCAGGGGAGTGATTTTTTATTTATTTTTTATTTTTTTATTTTTTTTGCCAGTTGCAGATAGTTTAGTTCTGGGGGCTCTGGAGAGGATTTAAATGGAAAGAGCCCTGAGAGGGTGTGATGGATGCTGCCCCTGTCTGTTGCTGTGGCTTCTGCTGTGTTTGTTATTGCTAGATTGCTGGTTTGCTGGACTTCTGGATATTCTGACAATGAAGACTGGTCTCTCAAGGAACCCAACACCCCTAATAAGCAGGAAGTAGCCTATAGAGGTCTACACCTTTTCCTCAAACCTTCTTTCTCTCCTACCTAGTGTTGGGAACCTGGAAGGAATTAGGGTGGAATCCAGTAAAATATCTAAAAACAAAACAAACCAATAACACCAGCACAGGACTGCTGGGAATATGTGCGCCCAACCCCCAGGTACGTTGAAGATAATTTTGCTGTATACGTATATGCCACACAAGTTTCTTCTCATGCACCCAAGGAGCCCGAACCTTTCCCTGCTTCCTGAGATGTCACGTCACCTGGAAAAAACTCAAGAACTACATAAGAGCATTTTTGATAAACCCACTTCCTGCAGTATTACAAGGAGTGGCACTGTTCCACAATTTCTCTTCTGATTGTTTCCACTTCTTACATATAACCTACCCAGTAGC
The DNA here is from genome assembly GCA_964023405.1 of Apodemus agrarius. Lineage (NCBI taxonomy): Eukaryota > Metazoa > Chordata > Mammalia > Rodentia > Muridae > Apodemus > Apodemus agrarius. The sequence goes on from OZ030012.1 coordinate 126,142,724, forward strand.
ATAATTTCTGTTGACACCTACTGCTTTGTTTTCATTTATGCAGTATGCTTATGTTGTGCTTAACAAAGCAAGTCCCACCAAGTAACAAACTACAGGAGCTCCAGGTTGGAGAGTAAGCATGCTGTCCACTTCTTCAACGTCCCCCTCCTCCTACAGAGGAAATCAAAACTTTCAAAGTATAGACTTTATAATTTATAATTATAAAATACTCTTCATGATTCTGTTCTTCATTATGCTGTTGTGGTTTGAATGTGAACTGTTCCCCCAACAATTCATGTGCTTGAACAGTTGGTCCTCAGTACTGCTGTTTTGGAAGGCTGTTGAACCTTTAGGAAGTGGAGCCTTTTTGGAGGAAGAGGACTACTAAGGTCAGACTTCCAAGTTTTATACTATGGCCCCACTTGCTACTCTCTGCTTTCTGACTACAGAGGAAATGAGAAGGCTTCACACTGCTGTCAGCAGGCCTTTCCCACAGGCTATACCCAAAATAATCCCTCTTTCCCTTAAGTGGCTTTTTTTTGGGGGGGGTGGTGGAGTCAGGTATTTGGTCACAGAAACAAGGCAAGGAACTTCTATTCCTTCCTACGTGTTCTAAAAAAGGAGGTTCTTTTAATTTGCATAGATTTAACTTTATAGTGACATATCTTTTCCTATGTTTTACTTTCTTTACTGTCCAAACATGCTGTATGTAGCTATATCCTGTGCAGTTTAATTACTCTGGATGCAGCATTTGGGGATTTTCTAAAACCAGTCTGTTTTAAAACTCGTTGGGCTTTGAGACATGGGACAGTATAAGGCTGGGTGATTTTCATGATGTACCAATTCTGTGCTTAAGAGAAAGGCGGGACCCCGTGTGAAGAGGGATCCGCAGGCTGCACTTACTGGGTCAGCGATGCTGCTCCACTCACTTCCTATGTCCTACTCTCGGAGTCTTTTGTTGGCTTGATCTGTCAGTCATAGAGAAAGCAGTACTATCTACAATGACTGCGGACTTCTTTCAGTTGTGTCAACTGTTACTGTATAGAACGTGAAGCTGCACAGGCCAATCAAATTACACTGCTCTATTTTCTTATAAATGAACACTTTCGCCATGTGTGGTAGGCTCCAGCAGCCTCAAGTTCTCTTTTCATAATCCTGCAGAGTGCTGTGTTCGACATGCACAGACATATCACCTAACAATCATATCATCTGTAAACACTGTCCGCTCTGTTTTCTAGCCTTCTGCTTTGGTTTAGACCTCCAGCACAATGTAGATGTGATGTGAGGATAACAGAACTCACTGTGTTCTGGAGATTAAAGGGTAAGCATGTGACATACCTCTGTTAATCATGATGTTGAAGCTTATCAAATTAAGTCAAAATCTTCGGTCCTGAACCTCTGAGTAGTTTCCCCATTTCAGCACAAAAGACAACATGCTTGCAGTGACCTCTGAGGACCGTGTGACCTGACCCCTCACTGTTCCTGTGACCAACTTTCCCACTATTTTTTCTGTTTAGGGCTCCAGGCACAGCATGCCACCCGCTGCTCCATCAGCGCTTCATCTCTGCACCGCTGTGCTCCCCCACAGACACCCCACGGCGAGTTCCCTTACTTCCTTCACGTCTGTGCTTAGAAAGTTACATTCTCATCGTGTCCCTAGTGGCAGCCCTGTCTCTCTTCTTAATACTTCTAGTTATTTAGGCCAACTCTGATCAGCAAAAGATGATAGCAGAGCTAGTATGGTCTCAGGTAATGCCCTGCCTCACATACCTAACTGAAATGGCACCTTGTAGTCCTCCTCTTGACCTGTCTGACCCAGACAAATCTCTCCTTTCTGATGTACTTTGCTGCGCCTGCCTCTAAGAACACTCTAGGTCTCCCTGTGGCCTTACAGGCTTCTGCTACTTAGTTTTCTTGTTGATTCCTTTCTCTCAGATTTCACGGTGATAGGGCATCCCATATTTTCATCTCTACTTGGTGGAATTCCCTCTGCCATGGCTTAAAATTTTTTCCACTGATACTCTTATTGCTTCATTACTAATCCAGACCAACATGCTGAGGCTGGGACTTGGATGTTTACCCCTGTGTTGATACCCCTATTAGGCATCTATATAAAACAGAATCCTGCTTTTGTCTTTTTACCTATATGCCCAAAACCCTGCTTCTAATACAGCTGATAGTGGCCTAGCTGCAAACATCTGGAGTCAACCCTTGAGTTTCTTGTTTATCGTCTGTGAATCAGGGCTAATATGCTGTTGAAGTTTTACATCCAAAGCATATCCAGAACCAAGCTCTCTTCTAGCATTGGCAACTTGGAAAGACTTTGAGCATTACCCACTAATATTGAGTATTCACATATGCCGTGACCAAGCAGCGACACCACACTTTATATATTTCTTTGTACTAGCCCAAACTGGCAATCTCCAAATGTGCATCAGTAGTAAAACAGATGATTAAACGATAGCCTATCACAAAAGGCAATACTACTGAACAACGAGAACATGCTAATGATTGCTATATGTATTAACAGATGAAATCTCCTACTCTCACCCCAGTGGTGAGTGGAACGGGACACAGTGGAGCACATAGGGTGCATGGTTCCATTACATAGTTAAACAACAAGGACAACAGCAAAAACAGGTAGCCTAGATGAACTGTGGGTGCGAGAAGTGAGGAGAGTGGGTGCTTTATGGAGGAACAAAGTACCCGGAGAGACCAGCAGGCCTCTGTGGGTGCAGCTAATAGCACTTCTTCAGCTGGGCTCTACCAGAGTCCTGTGGCAGGGTTCTTCGAACTATGCTCATGGCGTGTAGACTCAGCAGTCTGCTGAGCCTCAACCACTTTCACCACCTGCACACATCTCGTCTGACTTGCTACTCTCCCTGTATTACTCTGCTCCCCAATGGCTCGAAGTGGGCTCTTTAATGTTATTACCAGGTTTTACTATTCTATAGTTCACAGCCTTGGAAAAGATTTCCATGCTCGTAAGAATATAATGCCGAATCCACGGAGCAGGAGAAATGGCTCAGTGGTTAGAACACTTGCTGCTCTTGCAGAGACCTGGGCTTTCTCCCTAGCATCCACATGGAGCGAACAGCGGTCTGTAACTTCATCTGTTCCAGATGATCTTCTGGCTCCTGAGAGCACCAGGCACGCAAGTAGTGTGCAAAAGTATGCAGGCAAAACACTCATACATATAAAATAAATAATACATAAGATTTTAAAATTCTAATGCCAGCACTTAGGCGGCAGAGGCAAGTGGATCTCTAAGTTTAAGGCCAGCCTGGTCAACAAACCAGGTTCCAGGACAGCAGGGACACAGTGAGACCCTGTTTCAAGCCAATCAGTCATCAATCTTGACTTCTTACAATATTCCACTGGCAGGCTTCAGCCACACGACTCCTCCCTGCCTTCTAATGTACCAGTCATCCCCAGGCAGTGCCTGTGACTTGCTCTTCCCTTGACTTCAGGTCTTTCCGCAGCTGACTTCCCACACTGCTTCCGTCTCTCACTAGACTGTCCTGTCCACATTACTGAGTTGCAGCTATAGTCCTCCATCACTCCTGCCTTTACTTAGTCTACTTTTCTGTTATCACTGTTGAACATTTGGTCAGAGTTTCTATAGTAGCACTTATAACATTATCTGTATAGAACCTATAGGGTCTTTTCCATTTCACACTGAATTGGTGTGGAGACACAGACCAGAAGGTGATGTGAGGCTAGAAAAAGCTCGGAACGGTGTGCTTGTAAGTCACTGAACAGAAGGGGGTTCAGCAAACACCAGGAGCCCCAGGAGACCCGAGGTGCACCTCCTTCACTGCACCCAGCAAGAACCAACTCACCACATCTTGACTTCTGGTTTTGGCTTCTATAACTAAGAAAGAACACATTTCTGTTATCTTAAACCATTAATTGTGTAATCTGTTAGAGCAGCCATAAGGGACTAATGCATATAATTATATAATTCAGTTACCTCTATTTATTTTTTAGATCCTCTTTAAACTCCATGAAGACACACATTATTTTGTTCAGGACGCATCTCAAATGGCATACAACATACACTCAAACAAAAAAATATTGATTTGCCTATGAAATTTAGTAAACATTATTGAAAATATTGTTTGAATTGAATTTGTTTAATAAACAAACTATGATAGACTGGGGAACTTTTCAACAATGAAAGGAACATATTACTGGTGTCTACACAGACAAGGACAGATCTTAAATATTAAGTACATTTTGTTGATTGAAAGAAGCTACATTTAACAATTAATTTATGATTCTATCATATGAATTTTTTAAAGATATTAAGATATCAAGGGAAAAAGCAGATCAGTGGTTGCTTAGGTACCAGGTTAAGAAGAGTGATACAAGGGGCTGAGAAGGATAAAATATCCTGTTTCTCAATTGTGGTAGTGGTCACTTGGAGATTCACGTTTATCAAAACTCATCAGATATTCCCTTAAAATGAATACATATTATTTAGAAGGTCTGATAGAATAAAGCAATTAAAAATTTAGAAAAATGTAATAATTATCTAAAGCAAATACTACGGACCCTAAAATGACCCTAAAATGTTATTTTGAGGCCCAAAACTATGTGTTAATGTACAGCACAAGGAAAAGATGTAAAACCCAAACAGCAGATAGTTGCTGACTATAGGGAACTATATAAGACAAAACTGGTAACTGAATTCACACTGTAGACCTCAAAGACATTCCTCCATTTCTGGAGAGCCCCCTAGGACAAACAGCAGCAAGCCTAGTCACGCAAGACCTCTGCTGGGCTGATGGGAGATGTCCTAAGAGACACAGACAGTTGTTCATTACCTCATTACCTCACTCCAACTCTTTCCTCTCTACTGCCCTTTTCTTCAAAATGGGCTTACTTCAGATCACTGCACTTATACACACTGGACGTATTTAAAGCTTTCACTGAATGTGATCAGAGATCAAGCATTTCTTTTTGTTTTTTTTTTATTTTTTAAAGTTAATCATTAACGGCCTCAGAAACATTGTTGGCAGCTTTCAAGTAATAGATGTTTACCAAGGAAGGAAAATTCCAGGCCAGTTTTGACATGAATATTGAAAACTTAAGACCCAGAAATATATAACATATCATAACTGAGGTCAGAATCCAGGGGTGGACAGGGTATGGCACACATATGTTGGGCATCACTTGTGAGCTCCAGCTTTGGTGATAGCAGCCTGAGGGTGACCGGAAGGGAATCATCAGGACTCTCACTCAGGTGTAACAGAATGGCTATAGACCGTGGGAAGACAACACACACTGGGCCTGAGAGAACATTTTTATATTTAGGATGACTGCTTTTGGGTACAGTCTCCCTTTCCTTTCTTCCTGAAGGGAGCATAAACTCGGGTGGGCATTTTCTTCAGCTGCACAGTTCTCAAAGTGCAGATGCAGAAGGCTGGCTGTCAATCGCTATTGTAGCAGTTGCGGGCTGTATGCCTTGGTTCCTGAGAGGTCACTACATATGCTGCAGCAGCCAAAGTGAAATCAAGGTCAGACTAAGACAGATGGTAAAAGATGCGATGAGCTGTTTTTAGATTCAGGCAGTTTATTACTTACATCAATAACAAGAGAGTAAGCCAAATGTGCCAGCTTCTTGGGTCTTTCCCCCACATATCCAAAAGGAAAAGAGTTCATCAAAACAGGCAGGGTAAAGACAACAATAACTGTGAGATAGTGTATTACTGAGAAACCAAGTCTAGACCTCCTAGTAAGCATCTTTATATTGTACATGTCAATCTATTCTGAGGTCACTGGAGGCCCCCCAGGGAGAAGGATGTGAGTGAGAGGTGGCTTCAGACAGCTTCCCATACTCTTATGCTCTGGGAGGAGCAGAAGCATCCAGCCAGATCCAAGATTAGCAACACCTCAACACTTGCCTGAAAGGTGTCCTAAGGAGGAGAGCCTCTCTCCTACAGCACCCACCGACTTCTATGGCTAAGGGCAGTACTATTAACAACTGAGGGTTGTTTAACATTTAAAAAATAAAATGCAGGAAATGAAGGCATCAAAAGCAAGATTTCAAAGCCAGCCTGAGCTATATAGTATGACTGTTTTAAAACAAAACAAAACCCCCACAAAACTTTTAAAAAAATAGATATTGTAATTTACAACATAACATAAAAAGAAAAAATGTATTATCATTTCAGTAAATGCAGAAAAAGAATTTTAAAAAATTTAACACCTGTTTATAGATTTTAGGAAAGTAGGAAAAAACTTCCTTACCTAATATAGAATATTGAACATATAATTCTTATTAAAATTTTAGAGCATTTCCCCCAAGACTGTGAAAAAAGCAAGAATATTTTCTATAACCATTTCTAGTTAACTAGAAATCCTAGCAAGTGCAATACAGCAAGAGAAAGAAATAAAACACATATAGCATCTATTTATCCAAAATCAATTACCTACATTTTTTCCAGTATTTAAAACAAAGCTCAGATGGATGGTTGATAATTTCATGCAATGCAATCCAGGAAGTCCTGAGTATACATCCTGTATACCTTTCACTCTTAGGAAGAGTCCCTTAAGCCCTCATTCTGGATGCCAATTAATCCTAATAAGCTTGTTTGTTTTCCAAGGCCACATTGGAAATGAAAACATATATTGATACATTTCCTTTCTTTCCCTCCTCACTTCCTCCCTCCCTCCCTTCCTTCCTTCTTTCCATTCTTCTTTCTATTGATTTAATTTATTTTATATATATGAGTATTTTGCATGCATGAGTGCCTGGTGCTTGTATAAGTCAGAAGAGGGTGTCAGTTCCCTTGGGACTAGAGTTTCAGATGGACACCGTCAGGTAGGAGCTGGGAATTGTTTCAACTCTATGGGTTCTCCGCAAATCGATAATTAAGTGCTTTTAACTAGTGAGCCAGCTCTTCAGTTCTGACTATCTTTTCATTAATTCACATAGACAGGTGATTTTGTGGTGCCTTTAATGGTTGACCTGATGGCAGTATGAAAGATGCCAAGGCCATCCAAATACCTTTCTTTATGATTTCCCTTCAGGGAATATTTAATGGTTTTTGTTTTGTTTTTTTGAAGATGGTTTAGTTTGATGAGATGGAATTATCCTCAAAGACTTGCTTACATGAGATAAAATCATGTCTTCAATTTCTAAAAGCAAATCTTAGAACACAGACACTTATGCATAAGCAGAGGTTAAACAATACCAAAGTTTTATAATCTAATATATTAAAAATGCAAGCATTTAAAAATATAAGGATATATAGGAATCTCAGTTTATCAAAGTCAAAATAATAGATAGTAAAGGCTTTATCAATATTTAAAAAAGAGCAAAATATTCTATATAATCAGATTTATAAGACATTAGCAAGTGATTAAATATATACTCAGCACAGACAGATACACATGTAAGATGAGAGCAAATAACCATTTAAATTGAAGATATTAATAACAAAACCCTTTGCATTTTATTTTTGTGAACAAAATGTCTCAATCATAATTTCAAAGGTTTCAATTTAAAGATAAATCAAAGCCACCTCTTACACAGTTGTTTTTATTTTATTGTGTGGGTTCTGATCGCAGAGCCCTGCTGCATAGTAGTTAAGGGCTGAGTCCTGGCCAGGAGCTTCATTAAGATGGCTTACCAGCAGCCTGCCAACAGTTAGCTGTGCACTATCAGCTCACTTAGGGCTCAAACTAGTTTCCTAGAGTCAAAATATATAGACTAAATAGGCTTTTTCAATTAAGTGGTTCAGTAATCTTAAAACTGGGAAACCAAGTGAAATTTTGCTGAGGTTTGAGTTTAAAAACGAGGCAGAACAGTGAAAGAGAAGAATCAGTGCTGGAGACAGGCGCACAGTGGTTATGCAACCCATCTGTTTATCTAACAGTTTTTAAGGTTTCAGAAATACGTTTGAATTTATTATTCAACAAGAACACACTACACAGAATATTTCAAAGCCACCACCAACAAAACAAAAATTCTACCCAGCAATGTATTACGTACGGTGGGGTGTCTTACCAAGCCTTTTCTTTCTGGCATTCAGCTGAGAAAGGTGTAGAGAATACAACTAAACTGTTTCTCAAAGACATTTTCTGTTAGTTACAAGGTTTGGTTTTTGACTTATTCAGAACATCCTGGTCCACAAATGGAATTTTAGAGGGAATTATGTTTGCCTAAAGAAATAGAGGAAAGCAGGGTGAAACTGCATCCTTAATGTAAGCCCAAATGAAACCGAGGAGCAGCTGCAAACAGATGGATGGCAGAAATGTGCAGCAAATGTTGCTTTGTTAGTATATATTTATTTCTCTTCCTTTTCAGATTCATTCATCATCCTAAGATTGACTTCCCATCTTTTTTTTTTTAAGGAAGAAATCACTTCAATATTATTTGTTCCTTTAGAACTTAACAAAGCTTCAAAATTCTCACAGTACAGTCAAAGCTAGTACTAAGAATTTGAGTGAAAATTACAGATAGAAGCTCTGATCAGTGCACTTTTCACAGATAGAAGCTCTGATCAATGCACTTTTTTTCTCGGAATAAACTCCCTAGTGGTGGAGATGGAAAAATATTGTTCACATAGGATGTTGACAGGTTTTCTCTGAGAAATAGAACACTTCTTCCATGCTAACGTGTGAGGGTTAAATGCTTTCTTTCTAAAGTCTAACTGCCTTGTGAGCTTTATTATTCTCATACCACATCACTGCATCACATATTGTAGGCGTCATGTCTTGTTTCCGATATTTATATATAATCACTGAGGAAAAGTATATCAAAAGAAATATTAAAATCTCTTGAAAATGCCATTTCTTTACACACATACAAGCCAAAGTTCAACCTGGAACTTAGTGACTTTATGTTGAGTCAAAGTTTGAAAGAATTCTAATTCACATATAAGCTAAAAGGATATTCTGCAAATAATTCTAAAGATTACACGTACTCTTGAGTCCATCTGCTTTTTAAACTGTGAAAGTATAAAATGAATATGACCTCACTATCCATAACACAGGCCAACGGTAAGTAAAGATGCAAGAACTGTCTGCATCTCCTACGACAAGCGGCACTCAGGATGGGGCAGGGCAAAGGTTAGCAGAGTCTTCCGTTGCTTCAGCTTATTCTCCCTTATAATTCATTAGAAATGCTGACTGAGTGGAAAGTAAACATATTTTCCATGAGTTCATACATTTTGATGATCAGATAAATTAAGATTTCATTATTAAAAATAAAAGGTTTATTTGTAAATCTTAATAACTTTACTATTTATCTTTACATTTAAGGACTGTACAAGTATAGATGTTACCAGCTTCTCTCACATTAAAAGGTGCACTCAGTAATGCAAAAGGATGGCTCTTCTTCCCCTCTAAACTGCTTCCTACCATGAAGAAATCTCACTGTACTCGCATGGAGGCTCTGGAGCATTTGACAGAGAGGTGTTTGGGACAACAGAAAAGAATCATTACATTTTTTTCTCTTCACACTTACAGAACTGAAGAGAAGAATGATAGTTCTAATATTACAAGGAAAGCCTAAACATTGGAAAAAGAAGAGAATATGACAAAATGCTTCAAAATACATGCCTGAGGTGGATGGAGATAACTTGCATGTTCATATGTGGCAGGTTCTAGACAAAACCTCTAGTCTTTAATCTTCAGACTCATATCTGGAAAGAAAATTAAGAGCATAATGTCATGATCCTTTTTGTTCTTGCTACTGCCGTATGTGAGACCCCCCCCCCCCCTATCCCTACTGCAGCAGAAGTTAGTCACACTCAAGGCTAGTGCTATGATGGTGACTTGGGGTCTACATCAGATCAGCTAAGATGTCTTCAGATCCTAGGCCTGCATTCAGAATGTAGACGCTTGATATCTTAGTATAATTACGACAATCCTAAGATCAACATGAACAGCTGACATGACTATGAGTTAAGGATTAACAAGCATCCTCTCAAGACAAATCTACTCTTGACTTCACTTTACAGATGTCTTCCCTGAGAACAAATGCAAAATGACAGCTTCATCTGGGTTTCTGTGCAAAGCCACTGATGACAAAACGACCCCAACTATCAGAGGCCATCAGTGCCAGAACACTACAAGGCATAAGTACCTAGTGTTGCCTTGCTGGCTGCTGTTTCTGTGCCTTTGCCTGCAACTGAGTACAGTGTGGTGAGGGAAAAGGTCTAGCTGAGCCTAAAAGCAACCCTGTGAACTAAACAATGGGCCAACGCAGGGCCTGACTCATTGGTACCACCAGGCCAGTGGGGAGAGGAACCCCAAGTCAGGATCAGCCAGCTTACTTCGCCAGTCTTTTCCGTAGGTCTTTGATTTGATCATTCTTTTTGGTGAGAATCTCTTTCATGTTCCGATAAGCTGCTGTTTGTTGAAATTTCTTTTCTAACTCCTGTTTTATGAAAAATGTCAGTCCATTACTAAGAAACATTAAAGAAAGAATAACAAATGTGATAAAAATGCATATTGTTTGCTAATTTTCTAATTTCCTTAAAAACATATTTATATAGTATTATAACCACCTGAACTTTAAAAATACTTCAAAGGAGAAGCTAATAAAATAGTACTATTTTCCAAGGTAACACCATGTTAGCAAATAACTTAATACACTCTGCCCTAGATATGGGAACCTGTTCAATATACAAATTAACTTTTAAGTAAAATATTTTTCTAACCCCCCCAAGTTTTAAATTCCAAGGAGGAGGGTTTGAGTGTCTTAAAATTTTTCTTTTTAAAATTACGTTTATGTGTGTATGACAATGTGAGTTTATATAAATAGTCACGCAGGGAATTGGAATTACAGGCAGTTGTGAGACATCTGATGTAAGTGCTGAGAGCCCAATACAAACCCTCTACAAGTCTTAACCACTAAGCATCTTTCTAGCCCTTAATTTGAGGATGTTTTAGTTCCCAGGACTGTAGAACAGCCAGCAGAACATCTGCCTGAGATGTAGGAGCCATGAATTCCATACCCAGGACCCAGTCCTTCTTCAAAAAGAATTATGATTGAAAAAATAGATTTACTTATTTACATTATATATATGAATATTTACATAATATGTATTTATGTATGTACACCATATGCTGCCTGGTGCCCATCAAGGTCAGAAAAGGGCACTGGATTCCCTGAAAGTGGAGTGGCAGGTGGTGAGGAGCCACCGTGTGGGTGCTGAGAGCCAATCGGGGCTCTCTGTAGAACCACACAGGCTTTCAGCTGCTGAGCTCTCCAGCCCTCATCCATATTCTCAAACATGTAATCCCTAAAGTGAAGAATGTATTATTCCCCATATAAAGCATTTTCAAAAAGGTTTCAAAATCTCAAAACAACAACAACAAAAGCCATCCAGGTCTCTCTCAGGCTATAGAAGAACCAGCAGGTCGACAGCACAGCCAGGGTGCGGGGTGGGGGTGGAGAGCTCGTGGGGGAGGGAGGGAGCAGTGTGTTCATTATCACAAAGATGGGAGAAGGTAAGTGCCGAGCAATGATAGCTCTTCGGGGCACGCGCTGGTTAAACTCAGAAGGAAATGCTGCCGACGCTGGTAGCACTTATCTAGGCCCATCTGCGCCTCGCTCCTGTGCGCATTAGATAACAGACGTGAACAGGCCAAGCTCTTCCGGCTGCGCCTCCCACCTTTTCAGCCATGCTCAGTTGCTCCTGTACTCTGAGGAGGTCATGTTTGGCTGCTGCTAGGTTCTCCTCCAAAGATTTTTGGTTTTCTGTCTTGTCATTAAGTGTCTTCTGAAATTCACTCCTAAGAGCTGCAACTGTGCTTTCCAGGTCATCCAAGTCTTGGGCCTTTATAAAATCCTATGAAAAACAAATACATGAGTATAATTTCCCTTGACATACTAAATAACAGTGGTTTTAAAATAGTGACCGGACATCCAGGGAGAGGAAGAGCAATGCTCCCTGTGTGTGCACACAGTTTTTCTCACCAGTCTGGGTAAGTGCCAGCCCCAGCAGGGTTGCCAGCATGCTCAATCCAGCCTCAGCCTTGGTGGACACAGAGCAGATACTCAATAGTCACTGGATTCCAAATACAGGAAATAGGAGTGAGAGAAGTAAGATCTCAATTTGACAGTTGTGAGTACCAGGGTAGGAACTGGCAAGTCATATATATGGAGAGGGGAGTTGGGGGGCATAGTTTCTGTAAATCAAGGTGGGCCCAGACTTGCTTTGTAGCCAAAGATGATCTTAGACACCCGTCCCCCTGCTTTCACCCTCCCCAGTGCTGGGATTGCAGGCATGCACCGGCATGCACCAACATGCCTGGCTTATGTGGTACCAGGGATCAATGTCAGGGCTTTGTGCTCCCTAAGCAAGCATGTAGTTAACAGAACTATATCCTAGACCCTGACAAACCATTCTGAAAAGCAAAACAAAACAAAACAAAACAAAACAAAACAAAACAAAACAAAAACAAAAAAAAACCCCAACAAGTAAGACAAACCTTTCCTGCCCTCCTTCCAGCCTCCCTAGCCTCTCATCTGTCCTGTGGCAGCTTGCTTGCAGGTGCCCCTCACCACACCCATCTCGGGGTGCCTTTGGTGTGGACCTCGTTCCTCCAGCTCTTTCGTCCTGCCTTTCTCAGCCTTTCCTCTCAGCCCATCCCCATTTCTTTACATCACTCTCAGCCTACAGAAGCACTCTCTACTAGAGACGCCAACTGTCTAGGAGCAAGAGTGGGCAACAGCAGCACAGAACAGAGCACCCACCCACAAAGACACGGCCAGACACCTCCCTACAAACACACTTGAAACATCTTAACTCCATATGCCTAAATCTCAGCACGAAAACACCAGCATAAACAGCCAATACAACATGCCTCCTCCAGAAGTCAGTAACGCCATGGAATAGGACCCAAGCAATAGCAGTTATGAATATGTTCAAAGGCCCTAAAGAGGATAGAAACAAATGTCTTAATGAAGACAGTGAAAATACAAATGGTCAGTCGAATGAAATAATGAAAACATTTCAAGACATGAAAGTAGAAATAGAATTGCTATAAAGAAAATTTAAACTAAAAAATCTCAGATTACAAAACACGGAAGAAAGAATTTCAGGTCTTTAAGGCAAGATAAAAGAAATGAATAGCTCAGTCAAAGAAAACATTATTCTTTAAAAAATGCATGCACAAAATACCCAGGAACTCTGGGACACCATGAAAACACCAAACCTGGGGCTGAAGGGACGGCTCAGCAGTCCACAGCACTGGCTGCTTATCTGGAGGTCCTGAGTTCAATTCCCAGCAACCACACAGTGGTTTACAACCATCCATAATGTGATCTGATGCCCTCTTCTGTCATGCAATCATACATGCAAATATGCATAAAATACAAATATACATAAATAAATAAACCTTCAAAAAAGAAAAAAACCAAATCTGCAATAATAGGGATAGAGGAAAATGCAGAAACTCAGATCAAAGTCATAGAAACTATTTTTAACAAAATCATGGATGAAAAATTTCCCAATCTAAAGAAGAAAGTGCCTATCAAGACACAAGAAGCATACAGAACACAAAATATATAGGACCAGAAAAGAAATTAACCATAACACATAATAATCAAAACACCAAACATACAGAACAAAGAAAGGATATTAAAATTTGCAAGGGAAAAAGTCCAAGTCACATATAAAGGCAAGGCCATTTGAATAACACCTGAGTTTTCAATGGAGACTCTGAAAGCCAGAAGGGCCTGGACAGATGCTCTACAAACTCTGAGACACCATAGTTGTCAGCCCAAACTACTATACCTAGCAAAAACTATCGATCGTAATTGGCAGAGGAAAAACAAAACATTCCACAATAAAACCAAATTTAAGCAATCTACCAATCCCATGCACTACAAAGAAAACTTGAACCTGGATAAGTTAACTATACCCTAAAAAGGGACATACATAAATAATTGCAGAACAGTAAATCAAAAGGTTGGGGGAACCTGTATCACAATAATAAAATCTTAGGATTTAGTAAATTCTGCTCATTAATAACTTAGTATTAATGGTCTCAATTCCTCAATAAAAAGACAGAGACTAGGTGGGTAGTAGTAGCCTGCGCCTTTAATCCCAGCATATGAGAGGCAGAGGCAGGTGGATCTCTGTGAGCTTGAGACCAGCCTGATCTACAGAGCAATTTCCAAGACAGCCAGAGCTATTTAAACCCTATTTAAAAAAAAAAAAAAAAAAAAAAGACACAGAAAGACAGAATTAAAAAACAAGAATCATCTTTCTGCTGCATCCGAAAAATACACCCCAGTTTTCTCTAACGGAGTCCTTCTGGATGTATCGATCATACACTTCAGGGCAGACTCAAGCCCAGGAGGAATTGCCTAAAACAAAGTAAATTCTATGGTATTTTTGTTCATTTCCCTTAGCTTTGGCATTTTTTTTTTGGTCTTATTGTTATTTTGATTTTTCCTTTTGTGTTTTGCAGGTCTCTTTATTTTTATGGGTTATCTTATTTATTTATAAAGTTATTTTTTGCTTTTTTTTTTTTTTTTTTTGCTTTGAAAATGAGAAAAATAACAAAGTGGAGTGAGTGAGGTCTACTTAGGAGGAATTAGAAGAGAAAATATGATCCAAGATATTGTTTGGATTTTTTTCATTAAAAATCAAACAAAAAAAGAATTTTGGATAAGGGAAAAAAGTAAAAGCATAGTAAAGATTTTGAATTCTTCAAACTGATATATAGGTGGACTATGCATAACAGGTTTAAAGCTAAGCTGAAAACTGAGATTTTTCTCTCAAAAGAACAAATAGTATAGGTGTAAAAGTAAGATTAGTCACAGTCATATAGTCATTAGTCATATAAAAATTTAATAGGCTAAAGGGGAAAGCCTTTGGAATGTAAACAAAGAATACAGAAAAAAAAATAAAAAAAATAAAAAAATTTAATAGGCATGTTTTTGTTATTAGTCAAGAAACTATGAAGATTATTACTAATAATGAGTATAAGTGTTTCTAAATTGACAAGGATCTTAAGGTTTTTTTTTTTCTGTTGAGTTATATGTACTTCTTTATAATTTGACAACTGCAGTACATATCTTACATCTGGATCTTGCTTTTGACTGGGTAAAAGTTACAGAAAAAAAAAAAAAAGATCTGCATTGCTATATGAGGAAATGACCCTACACCTGTTCAATATGAGGATGAAGCAGTGTCTTCGACAAAATGAAACTGTAGTTGATTTTTAAAAATATTTAGACTCTAAAAAGCTCTTTTAACTAGTAAAGGCATGTATTCACTTTGCTTTTGTATCAAATAGTAAACCTGAAGCAAAGCTCCAATTGGCTTTTAGATAAATTTATTACCCAAAAAACGTTTGTAACTGTGTAACTTTTGAGAAGTTATAAAGTTGTTCTGGAACATTCGGGTCTCTCTCTCTCTCTCTCTCTCTCTCTCTCTCTCTCTCTCTCTCTCTCTCGTTCTCTCTCTCTCTCTCTGTGTGTGTATAAAAGAAAGACTTTTTCCCGTAGCTGTATAGCCATATAAGAAATATGTCAGTAAGTATCTGCAGATAAAGTAGTGTCTGAGACTTGCCAGCTGAGCTGTTTGCACAGGTTTCCTGCGAGCAGAGCGTCCTGCAGCTGTTTTCCCATCCAGTGTGGAAGGGACTTCCCAGGTGGGACTTCCCATTGTTTTTCCTGGCCTCTAGTATAAATTGCTGGCCCCTCAGTAAAGCTTTGGCATTCTCCTCCCCCAGGCCTATGCCCGATACAGCGCGGGCGCTGTCGTTAGGTTGATTGGCCATGCCTGGTGACTGTAAAGCTGAGAAGTGGGTTCAGGGTTTAACAAAAATCTAATAATATCTGGGGATATCGCTCAGTATGAGAGCATTGGCATAGCACATATAGGCTGGGAATATATAGCACATATACCCATTCCATAAAAAGATAAAAAAAAAAATCTTAGAAATGGAAAAAAACCACACAGAGGTAGATTTGGGGATTATTTAGCAGACATTTACAATAAACCATAGAAAAGACAATTCTGCACTGAATATTCATCTGAATCTCCTTGCTCATATAAAATCACAATACTGTGTCTCACTCCATGAGAGATGACGAGACACTAATGGCTTCCCAGCATGCAGAGCGATGCTCAGCTATTATTCTCAGGTAGGTCTGCAGAGCTGCTACTCTGGATCGTCACTGCTTCCTCGAGCATACCAGATACAAAAGAAGCCACAACAGGCTGGAGGTCACTACAGCCTACAGTACACGGAACACAGATGAAGCCACAGCCCATGAGTCCTCTCACTGTCACTACAGCCATGGAAAACTCAAGTAACATTCAGAATAATAAAACCTAAATGCAAAGTTTTCCTTTACTTCCTTAATAATAAACGTAAGAACACCCTGCCTGCTATTAAGCCCTGTAATGTAAGTGAGTCCTGTAAGCTGTGAATCTTCCCTGGAAATGGACAAAGGAGGGAGTTTCTGAGTCAAGGTAAGACAGCAATAGCACTCAGCAGAGAATGACAGGGGAGCTGGAACATGATGAACAGTGATTATGACCAAAGTTTCTAATTTTATTCTCTTTAGATATAGAAAAATATCCTGTAAAAAAAAATGTTACCTGTTGATTTCCTTGATCGAGCTGCAAATCTTGAAGTACTCTTTCCAGTTTTGATTTCTCATCCAGAGCATTTACAGCCTGTAATCAAATGTAAACACAGCACACTCAACTTATACTCCAGGCTAATTCCTCAACAACTGTGTTGAAGGATTCCCCAGTTACCTGTATTTCAATGGTCTTCAGCCTTGACTTTAGTTTCTCATTCTCTTGTTGAAGTCTCAAAATTTCCTTTGTGAATAAATCCAAATTTTATTATTATTTAAAAGATTTATTTATTTTTATGTGTATGAATGTTTTGCCTGCATGTATATATATATATATAATGTGTATGCCCATAGTCACCAGATGAGGTCATCAGATACCCTCATGGACTGGAGTTACAGCTAGCTGTGAACTGAGCCTGGGTTTTCCACAAGAATAGCAAGTGCTCTTAACCACTGAGCCCTCTCTCCAGCCCCCACATTTTATTATTTTAGCCAAAATGTGTTTAACATGAAATGATCACTATTTGTTTCATTTAAAAATAATAATCAAAATCATGCAGTGGCTCAAAACTCCAAATGCCTTGGTTAGGAGTGAAACCCTACGTTCACAGCCTGCCTGAGCCCCAGAGCCGTGAGCCAAGGCTGGCTCCAGGTCTCACAGAGCTGGCCTCTCAGAAGCTCCCGCTCTCCGGCTCTCCTTTCAGCCACTCACTCTCCTTGCTTGCCGCTGCTCACCGAGCTTTCGGATCCTGCCACTTGGGCCACACTGCTGCCACCCAACTGAAAACACACTGCCACCATCCTTTAACACCCAGTGTCCCGCTCCCGACGGCTGAGCTGAGGCCAAAACCCTTTGTTGTCCTGAGCAGCTCTGATATGACAAGAGCCCACCCGGCCAGTCTGAGCGTGCATTTTACTCCCACACACTGCACTCTGTTGTCTAAGTCATGCCAACCTTCTGTCCGCTCTTCTACCTAACGGGCCCTTTAGATTAACCTGTCTTCCTCTTTAAGGCCCAGCTCAGAGTCCCCCTCATTCTAGCACTGTTCTCATCTCCTCACACCCACACAGAGCTCTAGCTTCTTTATAATACTAGGATACCTGCAGAACCCTTCAGTTCTTGCATCTCTGCTTCTGGAAATGTTAGTTCCTACTTTCCAGTGAAATAATAATAGTTTTCAGAGTATACTATGTACTGCACTGCACTATAACAACAGTGACGTGTGTACTGCCAAGAATATGGGATTTGGGAAAATATTTTTATGCTGATTTCTATAAGCATTTAAGTAAGCTATACATTATTGTGGATCATGCATGTCAAATGCACACCAGAAAACACGATTCAAAATTCCATGCTCTGTACTGTGAAATTCCATGTACTTTACTGTGAAAAGATCTATCAGTCACTTCAGATTCTACAAAGTAAGCACGCCCTCTTCTGGTCACTGGGCTCCATCAGTACAACTGCAACAGACTATTTCTCTCACGCTAGGAATAGGGGAGGAAAGAGGCAGAACTGAGACTTTCCCATTTCTCAAAATGACTGACGAGAATATTACCTTGTTTAGGAGCTCTGTTGTTCCACCTTCATTAATTGGAACAAGTTTAGGCTTTGTGATATCTACGGTGGTCTGCAACAAAATGAAGAAACCAATCTAGAATTACCACAGAGTAAAGTAGGAATCATCGTGAAGCATTTCCACTTCCTAAGTAGAAGACATAATCTATAAACACACCCAGTGGGACTTCACCTCTACAATTGTAATGATTCTTGTTGTGCTCACTCTGCTATGTCCAGTGCCTATGATGTGCCCTAGGGAGCTCAATATATGACAGAGACAAAAATGAAACCCAACTTCCCTGTACTCCTTTATTAATACAGATGGAAAGGAGGGAGACAGGGCGCTCAGAGTCAGACTTGATGAAAATCTCTGGCTCCAGGACTGGACTTTCCATCTGTGGTAGCGGAAAGTGATCTCTGCATGGACTTCACACCATGATCTGTAATGAATATTTATGTATTTATTTATGATATGTGAGTACACTGCAGCTGTCTTCAGACACCCCAGAAGAGGGCATCAGATCTCATTACAGATGGTTTGAGCCACCATGTGGTTGCTGGGATTTGAACTCAGAACATTCAAAAGAGCAGTCAGCTAACCTCTGAGCCATTTCTCCAGCCCCTTTAGTAGCATGTCTAAAATTAATAATCCATGCCCTCTGACCCAAAATTTCTTAGTCAGAAATATGATCCAAAAGAGTTATTAGAAAATGTTTTCTGTATGTTTATACATGGATTCATTTCAGCAGTGTTTAGCTATCTGACGTGGGACTAATTATGATTTATGGTATATCTAGTAAGTGACATCACAGCACATAAGAGTTCAGAAAGTCTGCTAGGATGTCTCTATCTCCTGTCTTGGGTATAACTTGTGGTACAAAGCTAAGAAGCAGAGTCAGGATATAACAACAGGTCTGACCATCATAAAGTAGGTGGTCTGTATCAGCTGAACAAAGGGGTTAAAGGGATTGAGACTGGACTGCAGGGAGGGAGGGAGGGAAGGAAGGAGGGAGATGAGAGAGAGAGAGAGCGCACAAAAACAGTTTTTTAGTTACTTGTGAAATTTTTAATTGTTTGTCTGCAAGTACAAATGTCAACTTAAGTTCTACTCCCAATTTGAATGTTTTTCCTTTGAACGTCTCACTTTTGGCTCCACTAGTTACCTTATGAGGATTTCAGGCACCACCTACTGAGAAATACAGGAAGCTAAGGAAATGCCTCAATGGATAAAGCACTCACACACAAATCAGGTGGGTGTGGTGGCCTGCCTATAATCTCTGGGCTCAACAGGTGGAGACATGGGATTCCTAGTGACAGCTGAGCTACCCTAGAAGAACTGGTGACCTCTGAGTTTAGTAAAGGTCTCTGCCTCAGTAAATAAAGTGGGATCAAAGAAGAGGACACTCAGCATCAATCTGGCCTTCATATGCAAGCATACACATGTGCACCCACACATATGCAAACAGGCATACACACATGCATAACCACACGTGTAAAAACAAAGACGGACTTAGAAATACTAAAAACTACCTTTTTATTTGAAGATGCAAATTCTGCCTTTTCAAATTCTGCAACTTGTTCTAATAATTCTCTGAAAAATTAAAGCAAATTTATGAGAATATTCATTGAGAATAGGCTTCTAGCACACAAAAGAATAATAATAAAAAAATTATAAGAACCAACCTATCACATGCTAGGGAGATGAGCATAAGAGGGCACAAGACTGATATTTAATTATAAATGGTTGAGAATCTCATCCCCTGTAAACCAGTTTGAATCGTCTAAGCTCTTGGCACTCTGTACTTGATAGGTATATGATATGTGTAGTAAGACATAAACAGCAATGCTAATACATGTACGAATGACACTTGCATTTCTCTCTATCTCTGAGGAAAGCATGATTTCTCTATTACATAACATTCACTGCCACCTAGGAAAGAGTCTGATTTGTAATAGAGTACTCTTGGATATGAATTAGTCCACAGTATCTGCTGAGAGAGAATACTGGCATATCCCATGAAAGCCAGTGATGTGAGCAAGCCCCTGATGATACCAAGACAGACAGTGGCCTGCACTCCTGCACGCAGACCACTCTCCTATCTCCAGACATCAGCACTGGCGTCTTCTCACCAGTCACCTACTGAGAAACCGGCAGCCGCAGAGGCCAGAGCTCCCTTCCCTCCTCGAGCTGGACTCACTGCCCAGCAGTTTCCTCCTGAGGAGAGGCGGCCTGCAGAACAATCTCCGTGGCTTAGCAGGGAGTCCTTCCTGACTTCTGCCATGGCTTTTTGTTTTTGTTTTTTGTTTTTTTGAGACAGGGTCTTACTGTATAACCCAAGCAGTCTCAAGAATTGAAAGTAAAGGTGTGGACCACAACGCCCCACTGGCACATTACTTCTTAGAACCAGCTTCAACTTCACTGATCTTACTAGAGGTTTTGAATTTATAAGCTTTTCAATATTGTAACATTTTAAAGCCTTTTATAGTTTATATTTCCTAAGGTAAGCGTATGGTTTCAAATGTAGTTATCTATTAGGCTGAACAGATGGAAATGGTTCTAGTATACCTTCAACTGTTCTGATCTTTACTTCTTGGCAGACCTATGTATCAAGACCACTGTAATATTAATCATGTTATAAAGATGCCCTAAGGAATAATTACTTTAGACTGAAAAGCAGTTTCATGTATAGTTGTAACTGATAGTGGAAACAGAGTCTCTTTAAGAGGACTTGGAATCATCAAGGGACTGCGTTTGCCCCTACCCAGTGTTTCACACAGCCCAGGAAAGTACTAGCGAAATAATTTCCTAACTTTTAAGATCATAGTTGGGCCTCTATATCTCAACTGCAGGTACAAATTTTACCTGTTTTCAAGTTCAGAGATGTCTGTCTGTAGCTTCAGATACCACTTCTCAGCTTGTGAGAAGAGCTGCCGCAGGAGCAGGACATTGGTGTAAGATGTATTGATGAGCTCGGACTCCACCTCACTGTGAACCACAGCCTGCAGCCCACTCAGGACTTCTGAGACCTCATCCATGGTGAAAGTCTCCTCCACCAGCCTGAAAACAGCATGAAACCGTTGGCTAGTTACTCACGGGAGCAGCTTATTAAATATAACTGAAGTCAAGAAACCTATGTCATGACTTTTAAAAAATGAAAGATTACAAGAAAAACTCTCTGGGGGAGATTAAAATGATGAGATTGTGGGTAATTGTTCAAATGTGCTCATTTTTAAATATAACTACATATTGAAGAATATCCCCTAAACCTCATCTACTCGTTTTTAACTTTTCAATATTATTTTTTTTTTTACTTTATACTCCTCTAAATTAGTCTTATCATAATTAGTAACTTAAAAAACTCTTCTGAAGGTCCTGAGTTCAAATCCCAGCAACCACATGGTGGCTCACAACCATCCATAATGAGATATGCTTCCCTCTTCTGTGGTGTCTGAAGAGAGCTACAGTCTACTTACATATAATAAATAAATAAAGCTTAAAAAAAAAGTCACATAGAACACATAACTTCTCTACTGTCCGTTACTTCTCTAACATTTTAGTAATCAAATGAATTACTTAAATATTAGTATGCCTATGAGACAAACACTGCAGTTATATATTAACTTTCTTAGCAGTCTAGAGATACACATGCAAAAATTAACATTTTAAAGTACCACGATGTTGCAGAAATGAATATCTAATCAATGGCAGCATTCAAAACTACTCTTACCGGAACTACTTGGGTTAGAAAGGAATGTCAGGGGCTGAGCCGTCGTCTTCACTCCCTAACTGTACACAGGGCTCGGAGGGTGGAGGTGTGCCTGTGGCTCCCTGGGGGTTACTAGGTCCAGCAGTTTCAGACGGTGACCAACAGCTGGAGCCCTTAACAGGCCCTGTGCACATCTCTGACTCTCCATGACAGTGTCACAGCAACAGTTTTGTTCCTTACAGCTTTGCCCCTCTACGGTCTCACACCCTCAGACCCTTAGCCTCACCTCTCCTTCTTTCTTCCAGACAAAATCCAGCATCTTGGCAGAATCATATTCAAGTTAATAGAAAACACTTTTAGCACAGTTACATTTCACTAAGTAGTACTTAACATATAATTCTTTAACACTGTCAAACTAGAAAAATTTAATCATTCTTAACATTTTAGAGTCTTTATTAAAATGTTAATGTTTTCTATATTCTTTAATAGACTATATCATATTTTTGACAGTTACACTGCTTTTATCCACTGGGTTTAATAAACCAGATTAGGTTAATTGGTTGAACAGACACTAGTACAAGGCCGATGACCTCCACAACAGCTACAGACATCCTGAAGACCTTTGCTCCTTACATGTGACTTGACATTTAACTACTTGCCATTGTTCAACAAAACTTACCAACTTTTGTTTCAAGTCAACTAACAATGTTGGTACTACCAAGTATAAGTTTTATGCTATTTTTTCCTCTCCAACGATCAATGCTGAGAAAACTGCCTTGCACAAATACATAGTACAAAATGACAAAAATATATTTATGGCCATTTCACAAAGTTTTGGAAAGTGTCTTAATCCCAAAACAAAAGTCGCTTCATGATTTTTTTAATGAAATTCAACTCAGCACCTCAGACAGCAATTTTTAAAATCAAAGACTCAACCCAATAGATTCCAGAAATATACTAACTTGATATTTACCTGCTGAGAAATGATGGTAAGAAAATCTTAAGTCTTTGTCATAATTAAAACATTACATCTCCCTAAGAGCAGAATACTTTGTTTGTTTGTTTTTTGAGACAGGGTTTCTCTGTGTAGCCTTGGCTGTCCTGGAACTCACTCTGTAGACCAGGCTGGCCTCGAACTCAGAAATCCGCCTGCCTCTGCCTCCCAAGTGCTGGGATTAAAGGCATGTGCCACCACAGCCCGGCAGCAGAATACTTTAATATACAGTAAAATCACTGCAATTCAAAGCATACAATAGTCTAAGCAAGAGTTTCCGGCAGTTTGATTGGTGTTAGGTGGCATGATGGCCTGGGCAGTGCAAACTGTGCCTGCAGTGAGTTCAGAAGTCACATGACAAAACTGGGAAATGCTGGCAGAATACTTCAGAGTAATTTTGCATTTAATTATGAAATAATTTTTAGTGATTGCATCTTAAGAAACATTTTACTAATGCTAAATTTTTAAGGAATCCACACTCATTCAGTTTTAAGAAGTTAGGCCTTAAAGTCTCTTGATACCTGCTGTCCTTGAGGTCTTGAAAGCAGGAATCTACCGTTTTAAGTCTCAAGCCTCTTTTTGAACGAGCAAAACGCATGTAATTAATGACCTCATTTTGATGGTGCTCATTTAGGCCCAACTCTGCCTGTAAAAGAGAGAACGGGTTAGTCGGGAGGCTATGACAAAAGAACTAACAATGAAAATAAACAAGGTATTTTGTTGGGCCCAGTGTCCTGGTACCTGCTTTTAATCTCAGCACTTGGGAGGTGGAGGCAGAGGCAGGCAGATTTCTGTGCCTTTGAAGACAGACTGATCTACATAGTGAGCTTCAGAACAGCCCAGAGACCAATAATAACCAACAGCGATGCTGATGATGATACTGTGTTGTAGTAACTGATGTATATCATATTGGCCGCCTTCTTGTCCTCCTACCAACTCAAATAGACTCAGGTTACAGTCACATGACTACTTCTCAGGAAAAGAGGGAATCCAGAGAGGTGTGGGGTAGTTTTTGGACTTAAGATATGGGGTATACCTTATCCCTCTGTCATCTCTAATGTCTCTGAAAGTAGCCAGAGTAGGTAACTAGGATGAGCCACGGCCATTTTTATGCCCTGGGGCTGGCAGAACAGAAAGATGAGTGAGACCTCTGTCCTCGCCTACGGGAGCATCCCTAACGAGCTCACTGCTCTAAATGAGATGGCTGTGGTGTGCAAGGCAGCAAACATCTGCACTCCTTAATACACTGGTTCTCAGATCGCCACAGAAACCTACGCTTACCAAATACAACCTTACAAAGCATATCTGACTTGAAAACAGGCACCAATCCTTTTTATAAACCAGATGCTGTTTTAAAATAAAGAAGCTGCACAGGTAAGTGCGGGTACAGAGAATAACATACACTGCCCCACCCCACCCTACCCCACCCCCGGGAAGGCACAGAAACTATCTCTGAGGGAGCAAAAGACTAATCAGTGAGGAACAGATCAAAATCATGTTTTCTTGTCAGGCAGTGGCTGCAAAGCCTTAGGAGGCAGAGGTATAAGGCAGGTGAATCTGAGTTCAAGGTCAGGCTGGTCTACAGAGAGTTTCAAGACAGACAAGGCTATACAGAGAAATCCTGTCTTGAAACGGCAACAACAAAAAAATGTCTTCTAGACATGACAGAACTGGTGGCCTAGGAACTTACAAATGTGATCACAAAGTCAGGCCAATCAACAATCCAGCACAGAGACAGGGAAGGATTTATGAGAGCCCTCTTCTAGCTGAGGAGATGCCAGACAGCTGATGATTTATGAGGGTAGAGAGACAGTTTCTTTTGACAGTGTGGCATAAATTGCAGTAGATAGGCTTACAAAACAACAACAACAACAACAATAACAAAAACAGGACAGGAAGAAAAAGATAATTCTGGAAGAAGCTAGTGGGAGGATTTTAAATACATTGTATGAATGTATAAAATCTTTAAAGGATAAACATACTTTTAAAAAAGAAGAGTGGGCTTATTGCTTAAAATGTTTAATTTATGTGCATTGTTGGATGAATCATTGTATCAACTTTCAACTTACTAATGAATAATCTACACCCGGTTTCCAAGAGTTATCAAACTGACATAAAAGAGTAAGAACACAAACACGTACTAACTTTTTTGTGATGCCAACAGCATCTTTTTGTTTTGTTTTGTTTTGTTTCTGTTTTTGAAATCAGGAGAAGCAGGACTAGTTCTAAGCACAGGCTTGTTTACGGAATGGGCTGTTTTGTTCAGATGTATACACAGTGACACTTGATGGGAATTGATTGCTGAGATCTGTCAGCAGCCCGTTTGAGCTTCGCTTTCAATAACTTCACCCCCCTCTCCGTCAACTTCACTCCCGTGCTTTTATCTATGTACAGCTATTTAATTGTAGGATGAAAGGTTGGATGAACTGGTGTTTTCACTTTTATCTGTCTCAGGGTAAGCCCGAACTCTTAATACCCAAATGGTCTTCAGAAGTGCAAACAAAGAAAACACCACCCATATTCAATCAGCTGTAAAATAAAGTGCTTCAGGAAGTTAGATTCCACCAGTTCTCACAGAAAGTTGGAACCAGCCCGTAATTCTTCAAACCGGCAAACGTGAGCCGCTGTGACGGCCACAGCTCCGGAGGAGGCGGCGAGGCCGGAGACGGGCTCCAGCCAGGACGCTCTCACCGCGGCTCGGCCGCTCTGGTTCCAGCCTCCCTCCTCGGCGCGGGCGGCCGCGAGGCCCCGCTCGTCCTCCGCACCCTGGACGGGCCCTCGCCAGGACGGGATACTCACCATGGCGGTGGCGGGATCGGACAGGAAACACGGAGGCCCGCACCCGGGGCCTGGGGAAAGTAGGTTGTTTAGAAGCCGCGGGTTGCCAGTGGGAACGGAGACACGTGGGCCCTCGGTTATACGCTGTCATTGGCTCTTGGTGTCACGTGACAGAAAGTGCCGCGTAACTGGCTAATTTCCGCAGCTACATTGGCTTTGAGATCCGGAAGTCCCACCTTTTCTTGCCACGCTAACCTGGGGCGGCGCCTGCCGTTGCCAATGGCAACAGAGAAATTTCCGGGATGGGAGGAGGCGCGGGGGGGGGGGGGCGTCGCCTGAGGTGCCAGCTTGTTTGCCTACCATGGGCTCAGAAGTTGGGGCTTTTGCACCAGGATCCAGAGCATGATTCCAGACCTCGGCCGCCCGAGAATAACAGAGTGAACAGGGCTTCGGCGTGACTGCATCAGGCTAAGCTAGTGCTGGCAATGATGCACGCCCTTCCTCCTGCATTATTTTATAACGCTGGCAGAAGAGACTAACTTTACCCTTTTTTTTTTTTTTAAAAAAAAAATGTGCAAAACCATAGGTTTATATAGAGCAGTGAATTAAGAGAAACAAACACTAGATTCGCCAGGAGAAGGTTGTGGAATAATGCCTGATCTCTCTGGCAGAAGTTTTCATTTATGAAGTCTAACTTGAGTCATGAGCATCTTCAAGTTTAGCCGATGTTCCATAGTGATGACTGCCTCTAATTAAGACACTGTTCTGTCTGCCATGGTGGCCGTGCCTTTAACTCCAGCACTTGTAAAGCAGGGGCAGAAGGATCTCTGTGAGTTCAAGGCCATCCGGGCTACATAATGAAATCCTGTCTTAAAAAAAAGACACTGTCCTATGAAAGACAATAGGAAGAGGTTATCACTAATATCGATGAGCACACGGCCACTATAGGCCAGTGTCATATCTTATGAGGAGGCACTGAGTAAGCCAGCCTCATGCAGAGCTGCCCGCCTTCTGGGCCTCGGAGACAAGCAGGAGGGAACAAACATTCAACGTTAGCTCTCGGTTATCAAAAGTTAATTTTGTTAATTTTGATGGTGCATTTTGAGATTGTCTTTCACAACCACTACAAAGTAGAGTTTAAAGTGAATCACAATTGGGTACTTTTAGATGCAGAAGAATTTTAGAGACATGGTTCCAGAACTACTTATAGAGGAGGAGACTGAGAATCTACAGACTGGAGAGGTAGATGGAGGCTTTGAACCTTGAGTTTTAAAGCAGTATAAACTTGTTTTCAAAACAAAAATCAAAAGACTATTGCCAAGTGTTCTAGTTCAGTGGGTATTAATTAGATTAATAGATTAATTGGATTAATAGATTTATGATTCTGGTTTCAAGAATCTTCTTTCTTTTTTTCTTTCTTTCTTTTTTGCTATTTTATTCTAGCTAACTGATATTAATTAGGTAGAAAGTGTAATAATTGTCCCAGGAGCTAAGCTTAATTACTTGAAAGTCAACTTGGGGGCTTGCCGGTGGTCCAGCAGGTCAAGGCCCTTCCTGACAACCCTCATTGCCTTATTCAATTCTCTGGATCCACGTGGTAGAAGAGAGCCCGATCAGAACTATTGTCTTCTGACCTCCACATGAACACTGCACCATACCTGTGCTCCCCTTCCACACACATAAGCATGCACACGCCTACACACATGACCTTTAAATTTCTTAAGTGAACTTAAACTTTTGTTGTTAGAACAAAGTGCTAAAGATAAGCCCTTTAGAATAAAGCTAATTTATAAAGACATCTTTAGGAAAAGGTACAATAATGAAAACATATTCCTTAGTTAAATGGTCAGAACCAAACCAAACAAAACAGAACAGAAATAAGTTAAATGGAGAAGAGTTAGAAGAGAAAATGTGTTCAGAAAAGCCATATGTCATGATTAGTCGGGGAAGGCAGATCTGAAATATAACCACATAATCACTGCCAAGGGTTTTAAGTCTCATCCTAGTACAGATAACAGAATTTTTTGGTCCATATTTACCCACCCACCCACCACCACAGAGGTAAAGTTCTGTCTTCTGTTTATGGGAGTATCATGAACAAGCTGTGTCAGAAACAAGCACATTTGCATCTTTTCACAATATTATAATTTTTTATGAATGATATATTCACAAGCAGCTTCAGTTTTATTAGCTGAAATTTGCCAAGTAGTCTTCCTTTTTTTCTGATCTTTACTAATATTACTTTTTAGGCTGAATATTACATATCATTCATTAAATCTACCTGTAGTATATAGAGGTATATACATATATGTATGTATGTATATATATGTATATGTATATGTATGTATATATATATATATATATATATATATATGTTAAGCACAGCTACAAAAGAGACAAAGAAGCTATAGCAAAATTCCAAGAGGCCTATCTGAAAGGAAGAGGCAAGAAGCTAATATGGCTGCAAAGGGAATCTTAGATCAGATCAGATTGGTCGGAGATCTACTGCAGAGTCAAGCCACAGAGTAAGGCTGAAGGGATCTTCAGGGTTGAGCATCCGAGGTGAGAGGCAGGACAGTGATGGCCATGAGAGTGGACAGACCTGTTCAGATGTCAGGTCAGTGAGGCTGTCACCACTGTACTGTCAGGTGTCCTTCGCTTTATGGGGTCCAGGTGAAGGTGTTGTACTCCCCCTTCAGTTTGCTGTTCGATAGCTTCGCTGGTGTTCCTGACATACTTGTACAATCCCAAATTTATAGGATGATACTCTATCACCTGAGACTTTCCTACATGCATGCTATGTGTTTTGATCCCTGCCACCCCCACCCCCATCTCCTCCGATCCAATTCCAACAAGGAGTTCATGGGTATCCCAGGACTGTTGAAAAGCAGGAGAAGGGGCAGTTTACTGCCATGAGAGGGGCTTGGCACAGTGCCATTACACAGGAGTCCTTTCCTTAGATGATCCAGAGAGAATGTATCTGCCCGTGGAAGAATTAAGACCAGCAGCAGTGATCTTATGAGTGTAAGCCGAGCCACTCCGAGGCATTGGAGGGTGGTCTGGAGGTGCTAGTGTTGTGTTTTATAAAAAGAGAACCAGGGTGTGTTTGCTAGAGCGGGGTATGATGCGATGGGAGGTGTGCATGGGAAGGGGAGTTGAGAAGGGAGTAGACAGAGAAAGGCAGGGTGGAGAGAGAGGGCGAGGGAAGAGAGAGGGAGAGAGGGGTCAGAGAGAGAGAAGGGGCAGAGAGAGTAGGAGAATAAGAGAGTAAAGACGAGAGGAGGTGCCTTACGGCCCCTTTTATAGGAAGCTAGGCCTACCTGACTTGTTGCCAGGTAATTGTGTGATCCTAGAAGGAACACTAACAACCAGCTTGGCTGTGCCCAACTTCGCCTTTGTCCAGGCTCTTCATTTTTTCTTTCCCCGCCTTCAGTGGCATGGAAACATACTCTGTATCCTTACAAAACCCATAAGGATAAATTCAACTGCTCACAATGAACCCATCCAAGCCCAGTTAAACTCCCATTTTATCATGCTGTGCCTCACATTTCTGTCAGTGTTGTTCAATCTCATAACCAAAGTCGCCATTATTTAGTATCTACTGTGGACTAGACACACTTAGTAGTAAATCCTCAAATGTAATTGCTTCTTTTGCCGTAGACACTGGGTTTGCACATGGAGAAAAGAGCCTTGCTGTGCACTGTGTTTTCAGGTTCTTCCCACCAGTCTGTGTTGCTGAGGGGATGAGTGCTCCCTCACAGGCAAGCTCCTGTTGTGCTGTGTTAGTAGTGCGGGAGTCTAAAGGAGACAGTGCACCGTGCAAACAGGTCATCTGTGAAGCTGTTGAAGTAAGAGCTACCGGCAATGAACGGCTGCTAAGAGAAGGAGAATCAGTTGTCTCCAAAAACAAGCCCTCTGACGGTTATCCATCCTAAGGGGTCAGCCTTAAATTATACACGTATGAACAACACTAAGAAGATTCAAAGGCTATATTTATATATTAGTATGTATGTGTGTACTTGTAATAATAATTAAAGAAGCGATCATGAATCTGAAAGGGAGTCGGGGCATGGGAAGAGTTAGAGGAGGGAGAAGAAATGATGAAAATAATGTAAACATAGTCTTTGTGTCTAGAATTTAAAAACATAAAAATTTAAATTAAAAAAATGAAAAAAAAACCGACAAAGTAGAACAAAAAACAAAACAAAACAAAAAACTCACAAGTTAACAGGAAGAAAAAGACAGAACACTAGAAGGTTACATTTTTAAGGAGGAAAGCTTGAAAGTTAAGCTGGAAGTAGATTGGGTAGAGTTAGGAGCAAACCACTTTGGGGAGTCATCTTAAAGCAGAGTCTTTATACTATAGCTTGACAGAATTCTCCCCTAAAATCTGTCTGACTTCTCCAGACAGCCGTGTGAATTGAGGAATTAGGCAAGAGTTTTAAGAAGGAAAGGGCCGGGATGAATGGTGTTCTGGCTAGTTTTTACTCTAAATTTGATACAGCCAACAGTTACAGGGGAAGAGGAAGTCTCAGTTGAGGGATTTTCCAGGTCATATTGGGTGGCCATGCCTGTGGGAATTGTCTTAATTTTTTTAAAGTGCGAGAGGATCCATCTCACCGCGGTGATGCCACTCCTGGGCGGGTGGTCCTGGATTGTACAAGGAATCAGCCTGAGCATGAGGGAAAGCCAGAGTGAGTGGGTAAGCAGCTCTCCTCCATGGCTCCGGCCTCTGCTCCGGCCTGAGCGCTGAGCGCTCTGACTTCCCTCGAAGGCAGACTGTTACCCGGAAGTGCAAGCTGAAACAACCCTTTCTTGCCTTTCTTTTGGTGAGAAGGTTGTTCTGGGACAGAAGGGCTCAGTGAGGAGCCATGGGACTTCGCTGATTTCCGGGTTGCAGGAAGCTATTTTCAGTAAGTTGCAAATTTTGCTAGGGTCAGGCAGCATGGAAAAGTGCTGACAAATTAGACTTATGAAATGTGTATTGCACGCACTTAAGGTCAAGCAAGGAAGTGGTTCACCGTAAAATACAACCAGCTTTAAGATGGTGCGGATCGTGGGAAGACTTAGAACAAATCAGAGATTAGTTTCACTGATAAATCTCCATTTGTTGACAACACCCCTAAAAGGAAATGAATAACAAAACCATCAAAAAACGCAGCTTATCTTAAGAAAACTATCACAATTAGTTGTGGGGAGCACTTTCTTAGGAAGTAAAAGAAAAGTTGCTTGAAGAGACAATCTCCCACAAATCTTTATTTTACAGTTCATGTACTTATACTCATGTTGTTAACCTGCCTTGTGCCCACTGATTGTTCCCAAAGAACTAGATACGTGACAGACACTGTGGGGAAGGAAACGACGAGAGAGATGGACTTGATACCATTCAAAACTGGCCCCGTAATCAAGTCAATCTCAAAGCAGACAGTGAGTAATGAGACACGTTTATTTCTCACATGGATGGTTATTTTTATAATCTGAAAGAGGAGAATTTCAGAGATGTATTCCAGAAGGTGGTGAGATTTTGATGAGGCCTCAGAAGTGTAGAAAAATGGGGGAGACTGACATGGATGAGAGGGTTGTCCCAAATGAGGAATTAGATATCCATCAGAACCAGGAATGTACATTTATGTTTCTTAATGGTTTCAGGAATAATACTGGAAGATAATGAATTTTGAATGAATTTCCCTTATTTAGAAATATTGGCCTTCTCGGGGCTGTGGTCTTCCCTGTTTGCCAAGATTAGTGACAAACCCGTTGCCTTTTGTCTTAGAAAATGGAACAGAACACTTCCATCTGGTAAGGCAGTTTTACCTACAAAAGGCAAAGTTGTGTGATCTGAGGAGTCCTGCACCAACTGGGTTTATAAATGGAAGTTTTCGCTGAGAAATAGGGTGAAGGGGGCTACACCATGATAGAGGTAAAAAAGAAAGTCCCATTCTCTGTCAGCTGATGCAGAGATAGCTTCCCCACTACTGTAATTAAGTTGGTTGAAGGAAAACGTCTTTATTTAATGGTTAACCTGGGATATGCTTGCAGAATTGGGCAGATGAGAAGCAGGAACATTTCAATAGACGTTTGTGAGTTTCTGCTATTCCTAAAAGCTATGTCTATGGGCTGTTTTTTTTTTTTTTTTTTTTTTTTTAATCCTGAACAAACCCTATCTCTAGAAAAGCATACCCTATCATTTCAAACATACCCA
Organism: Apodemus agrarius; assembly: GCA_964023405.1. Taxonomy (NCBI): domain Eukaryota; kingdom Metazoa; phylum Chordata; class Mammalia; order Rodentia; family Muridae; genus Apodemus; species Apodemus agrarius. The sequence continues at coordinate 126,174,512 of OZ030012.1, forward strand.
GATATCTCTATTTCCCATGTTAAAGGAAAAATTTGGGTGAATTTATGGTTTGTTTGTTTTTTTGTTTTTGTTTTTGTTTTTGTTTTTGTTTTGTTTTGTTTTTTACAATCAAAAGTGTTTTATTTGTTCTGTTACTGGACTCTGACATTGCTGTTACCTTTGAAGCCTTCGTTTTCCTCTGAGGCTCTGTCCTCCCTCACTTACTTCACTAGGCTCAGGTCAAGACTTTCCTGCAGTCATTCAACCACTAACTGTTTCTGACTGAATGATCCTGCTGTGATGTTAAGTTGATAGGATCCAACCTTAAGTCCTCTCAAGCACACTTGTTTGTTTGTCGTGGTTTCACAAAACCAGTTTGACGTTTGTTTTCCAGTTCCATCTGGACTTTATAGCATGTCTTCTAAAGCTTTTTTTTTTTTCCTACTCCCCAAACACTCCTTGTCCTTGTTAATTCCAGCACAATTGCTCCTCCCCTTTTCTAGAAAGCTAAGCTCCTTTGGTAGCTCTGAACCGCTGCTTAAAACAAACTGCGTTACAAGTGAATAAAGACTTAAAGCTTTTCAACTCTTAGTAGGGGAACTCACTTGAGGACAAACGTATGTTAAAAAACCCCGATAAGAGGATGAAACGAAATGACCTTTTTTGGGAAGACAATCTAGAAATTGCTGTCAAAACTGAAAACGCACACACCCTTCCACCCATGAAGTTGCCTTCTCGTCAGAGAACTTTAAGAAGAACAAAAGCACAAAGATGTGTGTACACATGTCCTTGCAGCTCTCTTGGTGTGGTGAAGTATCCTGAGATAGTTCCCCCCCCCTTAGGGTGCAATGATAGGTTACATTACAGTGATTCAGGGTAAATTTCTTCACAAGAATAAGGAAGACTATGGACAGGCTAAAAATAGATCCATGCTATGTAATATGAAAAAAAAATAATTAGAGAAGAATGGTCACATTAAAATCTCAAGTTTTATAAATGCGTGAGCAAGTAAATCAGAAAGGCAGTTTTGTAAATTCTGCACACCAATTGTACAAAGGGGACTAAAGCAGTAGAGCTCTAACTTTATACCTGACTGTCACTTGGATTTATTAAGCAGTTTTTACTATTGCACTTTAATGACACAAAAATAGAAGAAGTGGAGAGTCGTTGCTTATTAATTTACAAAAATTCCCCTGCTGTGAGTCAGACTGGTTTCATGGAGGAGTCACTGAGACGTGTCTGGGTAGTGTGAAAACTGACGAGCATTCTCTACCTTCCCTAGGAAGTGAGAGTTCATAGGTTAAAAATTAGATAGAGTGCGTACTTGGTTAACCTGGGATATGCTTGTAGAAGTGGGCAGAAGAGAGGCAGGAACATTTCAGTAGACATTTGTGAGTTTCTGCTATTCCTAAAAACTATGTCTATGGGATGTTTTTTATTTTTGATCCTGAACAAACCCTATCTCTAGAAAAGCATACTCTATCATTTCAAACATACCCAGATATCTCTATTTCCCATGTTAAATAAAAATTTGGGCAGATTTATATGCCTAATTTCATGAACAATTACACCAACCTAGAAATCAGTCATGTCCACAAAACTGCAGGATGGGCCAAACTTCACTTTTAAATATTTAAAGTAAAAATTAAAACCATAACATCGAGCACTGCCAGAGAGGTCATTAGGAACTTAAGATTGACTTGTTCACTGTCTTACTATATTTTCCAGGCTGGTCTCAAGCTTTATGGCTCAAAGTATCTTCTCACTTTAGCTTTTTAGTAGCTGGAGCTATAATCATGTAGACTACACTGTTTGAGAGATCTTTTTTAAAAATTTATTTTCTAGAGCAATTCCAGACTGATAGCAAAGTTAGGAGGCTGAGAGATCTGTGCTCTCTGTGCCTCCAGACAGCACACCCCACACCACCAGCCAGTCTCCTTGGAGTGCAGGTTTGGTGAAGAAGAGTCGAGGAGCACATACAGGTCCTGTCCAAAGGCCTGCCTCAAAATAGCTGCGTGCTTCAGACCTTGTCTCTGATATGTAAAGAAGATTCTGTGATTTTCATGCCATTTAATCATGGTGATCAGGTTCTTAAATTCTTCTCTCATACATTACACATCAAATGTAGTTTTCCCTCCCTCTGCTCCTCTCTGTACCCAACCCTCACCACCTCTCTCCCCCAGATCCACTCCTCCTGTTTCTCTTTAGAAAAAGAGCAGACCTCCCAGGGATAGCAACCAACACGGCATGGGAAGTCACAGTAAGACTAGGCACAAGCCGTCATATCAAGGTTGAATGAGGTAACCTAAGGAGGAAAAGTGTCCCAAGATTAGGCGAAAGAGTCAGTCATCCCCCTACTGTTGAGGTATGGTGTGTGAAATTGTGTCTCTGTTCTTCATCACCTATCTAAGGCATTCTCTGATTAGCATTAGCAAAAATCTGATGGTCAATTAGTTGGGCAGGAAGTGGAAGGTGGGACATTCTGGGGGGAGAGAAAGGAACTCTGGGAAGAAGGAAGGCCCTTTCACCAGGAGACATGGGAGGAGATGGACACGATCATAGGCCTGGACTGTACAGCTAGCCCCATGACTGGATGGGGTTGGTGGTCAGGTGAGCTTAGATGATCTAGTTGAGAGTCTACTCAGCTAAGGCCCTAAGGCTTTGAAATATTAAAAGATATCTGTGTGGTTATTTGAGAAAAAGTTGGGTAAGGAGTAATTGCCACCATAGTAATTTCCAGCATTAATTAATAAATACAGAACATAACAATCTTTTAATTTACACCCCACTCCCACAGCTAGGAGTCCCACAAGAACACCAAGCGACACCAACACAATACATAGAGGACCTGGCACCATCCCACGAGGGCTCACAGTCCCATCAGGGCTCATAGTCCCATAAGAGCATAGTGATTGTTGCTTCAGTCTCTGTGAGCCCCTATGAACCCTGCTTAATTGATTCTGTGGACTGTATTCTCCTGGTGTTTTTAACTCCTCTGAGTTCTACAGTCCTTCCTCCCCATCTTTCAGGGGGTTCCCTGAGCTCTATCTACTGTTGGCTTTTGGTCACTGTACCTGTTCCCGTCAGTTGCTGAATGAAGCCTCTCTAATGACAGACTAGGCACAGATCTCTAAGTATAGCAGAATATCATTAGGGGTTATTTCGCTGACTTTTGGCCAGTTGTGTTTCATCCTACCCTAGGTCTCTGGTTCCTAGCCATCTAGACATGGTGTGGGACTCAAGTTGGACCAGCCATTGGCTGGCCACTTAAGTTCTGTACCACCATTACCCAGCACTTCTTGAAGGCAGGATGAGTAGTAGGTTGAAGGTTTTGTGGCTGGGATGGTGTCCCGGGACCACCACTGGAAGTCTGGCTGAGTTACAGAAGGTAGCAGGTTCAGGCTCCATATTACCTAAGTGCCTTTACTAGAGTCACCCTCGGAGATTCCAAGGATTTCCACAACACTAAGTTCCCACATCATCCCCAAATGTCTGCCAAACCCAGTCATTTCTACTTGTAACTCTCCACTCACCTGCTCCTACTTGATCTCACCCCTCCCCACCACTAGTCCACCCACAAAATCTACAATATTTTCCCTTCCCAGAGAGATCCAAGCATCTGCTTGAGACATCTATGTTATTAAAACTCTCTGAGTCTATGAATTGTAGCATGATTATTCATTACTTAACAACTAATATCCGCTTATAAGTGATTGCATATCATTTTTGTCTTTCTGGGTTTTCTAAGTTTGGGTTAGTTCACTCAGTATGATCTTTTATAGTTCTATCCATTTGTCTGCAAATTTTGTGATGTCATTTTTTTTATTTGGTTTTTTTTTTTTTTTTTCCCGAGACAGGGTTTCTCTATATAGCCCTGGCTGTCCTGGAACTCACTCTGTAGACCAGGCTGGCCTCTAACTCAGAAATCCACCTGCCTCTGCCTCCCAGAGTGCTGGGATTACAGGCATGCACCACCACTGCCCGGCTTCGTGATGTCATTTTTTAAACACCTGAGATATACACCACTGTGTAAATGTGCCATATTTTCTTTATCCGTATTTATCTTTGGTTAAGGGACATCTAGATTACTTCCAGCTTCTGACTAGTATGAAGAAAGCTGCTATGAGCATAGGTTGACAAGTGTCTTTGTAAGATGGAATGTCCTTCGGGTATACACCCAAGAGTGGTGTAACTTAGTCATGAGGTATATTGATTCCCAATTTTCTGAGGAATCATCATATTGATTTCCATAGTGTCTGTACAAGTCTGCACTCCCACCAGCAATGGAGGAGTGTTCCTTTTGCTCCACATCCTCATCAGCATGAGCTGCCACTGGTGTTTTTGAACTTAGCCTTTCAGATAGGGGGAAGAGGGAATCTCAAAGTTGTTTTGGTTTCCTGATGGCTAAGGGTGTTAAATATTTCTAAGTGTTTTTCAGCCATTTGAGATTCCGCTTTTAATAATTCTGTTTAGATCTGCATTCCATTTTTAAAATAGAATTATTTGGCTTGCTGGTGTCTAATTTCTTGAGTTCTTTGTATATTTTATATTTGTCCTCTGCCAGATGTGGAATGGTGAAAATCTTTTCCCATTTGGTAGACTACCATTTTATCCTATTGATGGTATCTTTTGCCTTACACAAGCTTTTCAGTTTCATGAGGTCTCATTTATTAATTGTTGATCTTAGTTCCTGTGTTATAGGTGGTTGGTCTGTTTAGGAAGTTGTCTTCTGTACCAATGCACTCAAGAATATTTCCTACTTTTTCCTCTATCAGGTTCAGTGTATCTGGTTTCATGTTGAAGTCTTTGATCCACTTGGACTTGAGTTTTGTGCAGGATGATAAATATGGACCAATTTGCATTTTTCTACATGCAGTCATTCACATAATTTGTTAGACCAACACAATTTGTTGAGGATGTTTTCTTTTTCCCACTGTATATTTCTAGCTTCTTTGTCAAAACTCAGGTATCCATAGGTGTGTATATTTGTCTGGGCCTTTGATTCGACTCCATTGATCAATGTGTCTATATCTATACTAGTACCATGTGCTTTTTATTACTAAAGCTTTATATTACAGCTTGAAATCAGGGGTGGTGATACTTCCAGAAGTTCTTTTTCTTTCTTTTTTCTTTCTTTCTTTCTTTCTTTTTTTTTTTTTTGTAAAGAATTGTTTTAGCTATCCTGGGTTGTCATTTTGCCATATAAAGTTGAGTATTGTCTTTTCAAAGTCTGTAAAGAATTGTGTTGGAATTTTGCTGGGGATTGCATTGAATCTGTAGATTGGTTTTGGTAAGATGGCCATTTTTACTATGTTATCCTATACATCCATGAGCATGGGAGATCTTTCCATATTCAGATATCTTCTTTAATTACTTTCTCAAGGACTTGAAGTTCTTGTCATACAGGTCTTTCACTTGGCTGGGTAGAGTTACCCAGATATATTTTGTATCATTTGTGGCTATTGGTAAGGAATGTTGTTTATAGGACCACTGCAGTTTTAAGTTAACCTTGTGTCCACCCATTTCACTGAAGGTGTTTATCAGCTATAAGAATTCCCTGGCAGACTTTTTTGGATCATTTATGTATATTATTATATCATCTGTAAATAATGATACTTTGACTTTTTCCTTTCCAGTTTGTATCTACTGATTTCCTTCAGTTGTCTTACTGCTCTAGCTAAAACTTCAAGTACTATATTGAATAGATATGGAAAGAGTGAACGGTCTTGTCTTGTTCCTGATTTTAGTGGAATTACTTTGAGATTCCCTCTATTTAATTTCATGTTGTCTATAAACTTGCTGTACATTGCCTTTATTTGTTTAAGTGTGTTCCTTGTATCTATCCCTAATCTATCCCAGACTTTCATCATGAAAGGCTTTAGATTTTGTCAAAGGCCTTTTCTGCATCTAATGATATGATCATGTGTTTTTTTGTTTGTTTGTTTGTTTGAGTTTGTTTTTTATGGTGGATTATATTGACTGATTTTTTTTTTTTTTTTTTTTTGTATGTTGAACCATCCCTACGTCTCTGAGTAAGGCCTATTTGGTCATGGTGAATGTTCTTTTTAATGTGTTTTTGGATTTGATTTTATTGAGTATTTTGCATCAATGTTCACGAAAAAAATTACTCTGTAATTCTCTTTCTTTGTTGAATCTTTGTGTGGCTTGGGTATCGGAACAAGATAATTGTGGACTCATAAAATGATTTTGGCAATCTTCCTTCTGTTTCTATTTTGTGGAATAGTTTGAGGAGTATTGGCATTAGTTTTTGTTGTTTATTTTTTTTGAAAGTCTGCTAGAATTCAATGCTAAAACTTTCTGGCTCTGGAAGTACAGATGCCTAAAGTATGACCTAATGATTCCTTGGATTTCTTTGGTCTCTTAAGAGTGGGTCACATGGCCTGCTGGGTCACACTAGGCTTGTAGGAAGTGCTGTTCTTATCTTCCTGGGTGATAACCCACTCTGTTGGGCAAGTTTCCTGCAGATCAATAATACGAAGATGAACTTTCATGAATTAATGCTGTTTAGATGAATTAATGATCTCATAGAATTCCAGGTTGATTTAAGTCATTTTAGGAAGTTAGCTTGATTTAAATAATTTTGGGAAGCTAGGCTAGTTGATAGAAAGTTTAATTAGAATCAAGAATAGAATGTGCCACTCTCTCATAGAATAGCAAGAGCGTCACAGGTGAGAAAAGGAGTACATTGAGCCTTCATGTGTTATAAGCACATAATTGAAGTAGCAAAAAATATAGGCTTGGGGCAAGATAATGATCAAAGAAAATATTTATTCTAGGTAGGGCCTGAGTTCCTTGTTGTGATCTAGGGATTTAGTAACAGGTTTTCAGTGTGCATCATGAAAAGGAAGGTTATAGGTAAAGAGTAAATAATTCTATTATGAACATAAGAGTAGAGGATAAATGATTAGCCAGTTCAGCTGAAGAAAACCTCAAAACCAAGACATAAGAAGATGATGATCTGCTCCTTAGCAAATACAAACTGTCGTCAACTGGGCACAGGGAGAAACGTGCTACTATGCACTTGGCTTGCTTAAACCTTGTTCATTATTATGGAGAGATGAAGAATTATTATGGAGAGATGGCTCAGTGTTTAAGAGCACTGACTGCTCTTCCAGAGGTCCTAAGTTCAATTCCCAGCAACCACATGGTGGCTCACAAACATCTGTAATGGTATCTGATGCTCTCTACTGGTTTGTCTGAAGACAGCTGCAGTGTACTCATATAAATAAAATAAATAAATCTTAACAACAATGACAAAAATTATTGCTTTAGAGTTATGTTGAAGTTGTGGAAAGAAACATAGATGAGAAATGTTTAGTTAGGAATAAGTTTTAAAACAATACATAATTAATAATCATGTTGTAATTTTCCTTTTGTGTAATGACTTTAATCTGTTTTTAAAGAATATATTTTTGTGGTGATTGTTTTTAGAGACTGTAACTTGTGGCTATGAGATAATCTTTTTCTAACATAGAGAGAATTGTCTTAGATGGTATAAAAGGGCTAAGAGAAAAAATAAAGTGTTGTAGCTTAGCTCCATCCATCAAATCTGTATGTATGTATATATGTATGTGAAGTTTGTTGGAGCCAGCTCATTGGAGTTTGCGCCATGCAAAAATGTATACATGTGTATATATGTATATATATGTATATATGTGTGTATATGTGTATATATGTGTATATATACACACACACATATATGATGTATATATGTGTGTATAAGTGTATATATACATATATATGTATGTATAAGTGTGATGGGTGTATGTGTATTTATATATGTGTATGTGTGAAATGGTTGAAGCCTGCTTGTTGGAGTTTTGCTTCACCCACTCAATATGTGAATGTATGTATGTCTCTGTCTGTCTGTATGTGTGAAGTTGTTGGAGCTTGTCTTGCTTTATCCACTATGTGTGTGTGTGTGTGTGTGAGAGAGAGAGAGAGAGAGAGAGACAGAGAGAGAGAGAGAGAGAGAGAGATATTTTCCTCCCTTTTTTCTCTTTTCTTCTCTAGAAAGAATTTAAAGAGTTCAGAGAGTCACTGATCACAGGGAGTACCTACCAGTCCCAAAGAATCATCTTTGTTCCCTCAGAGAAAAGATTACTCTGGTAGCTGGCTGCCACCCACAGCAACCTCTATCAGGTGCTACCTGAACGGACCCAGTCAACCCTACCTGTGCAGTTCCCTGTTGGTGTGACTGTCAGTTGGGATTCCGGATAAGCCCCTCTTCGGATTATCCTGTTGCTGTTGAAACTGTACTTAGACAGCAGCTGGCATTGCTTCTGGTCCTGCCAGGAAGTCTCTGCCTGAGTTCACCTACCTGTTCTGGCTGGCGTGGCTTGCACTTGAGAACTTTGAAATATTTAACAGGAACTTGTTGAGTGGAAATTGAAGAAGCCTAGAAACTAGACTAGACTTTGATATGCTAATAGGCACCTCAGACATATGTTAATGGAAGAGCTAGAGATAAAAGCTGCCTTTTAGCAGGTAGAAGCTATTTTCCTATATCTCTGAGTTGCTTTGTCTAAAGGCTAGACATTGGGTAAAGTGAATTCCCAGCAATTCTTCTGCCTCAGTCTTTTTAGTGCTAAAACCACACACATGTGCCACTACGTGTGACTTTTTTGTTTATGACTGAGTATAAGGCCACTGTGGGTGCCCAGCACATTTTGATTATCCATTTATCTCTGATGGAATAAATGCTTTGTTCATAGGTAATAAAATAATAACATCAGCAAATGTGAAAGACTCACTTTCCTTTTAATAGGGTGGTGATGTTTTCTTCAGAATGCATTTTTCTCTTCTTTATGAAACTTTTAATTACTTCATATTTTGTCAGAACAATTAGAATCAGATATTTTAGTGAGAGAACCCAGATTTTCAGAGCATATGAAACAGTCTCCCTTTCTCTCTTTTTTTAATATGATTTATTTATTTTTATTTTATGTACCTTGGTGTTCTGTATGCATGTATGTCTATGTGAGAATGTCAGATCCCCTGGAAGTGGGGTTACAGACAGTGTGAGATTTCATGTAGGTGCTGGGAATTGGATCAAGGTCTTTTGGAAGAACAGCCAGTGCTCTTAACCACTGAACCATCTATCCAGTCCTGAACATAGTCTCATGAGAGTGGGTCACATGGCCTGCTGGGATCACACTAGCCTCAGCTCTCAGGGTCTCTGCAGGAAACAAGGACTGGCTGAACTACTCACTCCAGAGGAACCGGTGGTGGTTTTCTCACCTTAATCTTTGAAAATCACTAGTTTTTTTCTGCTGTTAGGAGAGACGCCCAACCAATCTCAGAGACGCCCATCACCAGCATGTTTTCCCTTGCCTCTCTTTTGAGCATATTTCTTCTGTGCTTTTACTGGAGATTATTTTTAGAGACAAGATATGAAAGAAAGTGGCAAATCGGAACAGGGCCCAGCACGCTGCTGTGTGTGAAATGTTTTCAGTGTGGAGGCAGGGGCGACTTCCAGAAATTAGAGCAGGCCTGGGGAGTGGGGCTTACCCCAGGCCTAATGTCAGCACTGAGAGTGCTTGTGGGTACTGTAGTTATTTTGAAAGACTCAAAATGAAAGGACAAAACCCTGACAGAGATAGAAACTTCAGAGGGCAAAAGTTTAAGAAGGGATTTATTTTTAAAGAAGAGAGAGGGTGGATTATGAGTAAAACTAAAAAACCATAGTTCAGATACAAACCTCTAGGAAGTCCTAAGCTTTATGTTTTGCTGCATGGTTGCATATTCTGGGTCAGAAGCTAGTCAGGTCTACCTGCCTGGTAACTAGAAGATGTTCCGTTAGTCTAAGAGAAAGATCACGGGATGTGTGCGGAGGAAAGGTAAAGGATAGACTTAAATGTTTAAAGTCTGATGAATAGGCTGGCACTAATGGAGTTGGTATGGATGTACTGTGCATACAAAAGTATATTTATACACGTGTTTTTACACTGATGCCAGAGGCAAAGTCAAAGACCAGTAGGCACATTGCTGAGAACTAAAACTCTCACCATTTCTTTTTTCAGTACAAACTAAAACAGACAATTGGTTTGAGGTCCACGACTTTCTAAGGCTGTGTGAATCTCATCTTTCTGTATAACCAGTTGAAAGAATTTACTCATCTTTTACCTAAAAAGGAAGCGTGCTCACAGAAGCTGAAAGCTGTGAGGGCAGTGCTCAGCTTGTTGTAAGTTTGTTCTATATAAAGTTCCCCCTTTCCCCAAAACTCCTGTGGCTAGGCTAAGGCGCTGCGCCGCTGTTAAAATACTTCTTAATTTTTATTTTATGGGTACAAGCCTGTGTCTATGTATTTGTATCCCATATCTACCTAGTACCATCAGAGGCCAGAAGAGGACATTGGATACCCTGGAACTGGATTTACAGATGGTTGCATTTTGCTTTTTTGAGTCCTGGGAACCAAACGTCGATTTTCTGCACGAATATCAAATGTTGTATTTCTCATCTGGTGGTCCTTATCTTTGTTATGGAGCTCACTTTTTTATTGAAGATATAAATATCACACGTGGCCAATTATGAAGTTTAGGCGATACGTTTGTTAAACTGTCCAGCAAATGCACACTGTACACCTGATATGCATGCCGGGCCCCAGCTAAGGCTCAGGGTCACCGTAGAGTGATAGGTGGGAACCTGCTCCTGAGAGGCTAGGTGAGGTATACTTATTCTATAGGTTGGGCACACTGATTCTATAGGTTGTTTTTCCTCTGAAGAAATTCAGGTTCATGTTGGCCTCCAAATCCTCCATCTGTAATACCAGAAACATATTAAAGAGCCAGAGACGCTTCAGTCTTGCTTCGGGTGACTCACAGACAGACCTGAGCTGTGCACAATGTGAGGGGCTGCGGGGCTGCGGCCTCTCTTCAGGCACACCTCCCTGGTGAAGGGAACGGAGGTGGGATGAGACAGTCAAACTGAAACCCATTACGGTATCACGCAGGGTGTGGGAGATACAAGGTTCTGGTATTTTAACGATGATGGTGGGTCTCGGCAGTGCCCCCCACCCCAGCCCAGTGAGAGAACAGTGTCTTACTAGAGGAATCGTCTGGAAGGAATACTGCTTCTCTGGTTTTCACTATTTGATATATGGGAAAGAAGAAAGGCAGGACCGGGTCAAACTTAGGAAAAAAAAAATGCTTTTGGTGGCTTAGAAACCTCTTAAAGTGTGAGCCAGTCGATGCCTTTGAACTCAGACTTAAGTTTCCCCACTCACGGTTTGCACAGTCGCTGGTCAGGGAGGTGCCCAGCACAGGTTGCAGCCATCCTCCAGACGGGGAATTCTCTTGTGTCTCCACGAGGCAGAACAGAGTAAAGGGAGAGGACATTCCTCAGGCAGGACTGTTCTGTCTTTTGGTTTCTCTGGTCTACATTGGAGTAAGAAGAATACACAAACACTACTGAAAGTTTCACACACACACACACACACACACACACACACACACACACACAGGCATTTCATCTAGGCTCCGCTCCACAGTTGCCTGGCAACAGCCAGGTGTGCCTGACTCACTATAAAAGGGATGCTCGCCCCTCCTCTCTCTCTTGCTCTCTTATTTTCCTCTTGCTCTTGTTCCCTTACCCTCTCACCCCTCTCCCCCATTCCCCTCCCCCTTTCCCTACATGTGCTAACGGTGCTCATGGCCCCTCCCCCCCTCTCTCTCTCTTACCCCTACCTCCTCAACTCCCCTCCCCATGCCCTAAATAAACTCTATTCTCAGGGGGAAGGGATACCTCAGCATGGACCCGCAGCCGCACCCCCTTCCCCCACACCATACCATGCCTGCACCAAACACATCCTGCCTTCTCTTTCTTCTTATAAAACACAACAGATACCCTACTAGTTGATTTGGCCATTGCGCTCTGAGGAAGGCATGCTTCCTCTTTCCAGACTATCATGCATGACAGCATGCAATGTGCATGGAAATGCATTTAATGCCTTTCGAGTGGGAACCATATTTCTTTTTTTTTTTGTTTTGTCTTTGTTTTGGTTTTATTTTCATGGACTGAATGACTTATTATTATTAATATGTCAATACTAACAAAAACTACCTACATTTAACTTAATTCCTATCAGAATATACTGGCCTTTTTTTTTTTTTTTTTTTTTTTTTTTTTTTTGTATTCTTTAGAAATGCCATAGATGTATGCAACGGATCTTGATTGTACTCAACCTTGACTCTCTCTCACCAGCTCCACCTGGTTCTCCACCCAAAACATCCCCTCTAGCTTCAAGTCTTCTTTTTATAAACCATTAAGTCTGCTCGCTTGTGTCCATATGCACATAGCGGTTGGGAGGTTTAATGGGACATGGGCAATCTGCCCGTGGCTACCCTGTAAAGGAAAGCTACTCTGTATCCCAGGGAAGGTACCAACTGCCAATACCTACTCTGCTGGGCCTAGGCCTCGGGAGCCTCTTCCGCCTCCATCCTGGGATCTTCTACTGGCATCATTTTATGCAGGCTGTGTGCGGATAACTAGTCGGCATGAGCTCCTATGTGCACTGTCACGTCGGGAACAGAGACACTGTCTTGCTGCAGTCATCCACTTCCTCTGGCACTTGGCATCCTGTCTCCTCCTCTTCAGTGATACCTGAGCCTTGGCTCATGGGAGATCGATAGCAGTCCCATCTGTGGATGAGCACTCACAGTCACGAGCTCTGCGCACTTTGACCAGCTATATGAATCTCTTCATTAACTGCAACTCACAGCAGTAAGAAGCGTCTCTGGCCAAGGTTGAGAGCAGTACAGATCTGGGTAGCTGGATAAGGTGCGCTTTCTTTCACCTCACACTTGAGATTTCGGCTCAGTGTGTAGAAACTGTGATGCTAACAAGGTCTTCAATTGGCTCTAAACCCAGTGATCCAGAGATTACACAGCAGGGGAACACACTGAGGCATGAATGCTCATAAAGCCTCAGGCATCGCCAGCTCTGGCACTTCCTGCTCATCAGTTCCGGTTGGGGAGAGAAATCAAAGTTCTATAGAAGTGGCTGCAATGGATAAAATGACTGCTGAAGAAAGAGTAAGCTTTTCACATACAGCAATAGGAAAGAGTGCTTTGCTTTTCTTTTATTGAAAATTGATTCTTTTCTCATAAAATATATCCTGATTATAGCTCCCCTCTCTCTGTTCCTACTGATCCACGAGCAAGGGAGATCTTTATATCATTTGATATCTTCAATTTCTTTCTTCAAAGACTTGAAGGTTTTTTTTTTTTGATATTTTCTTTATTTACATTTCAAATGTTTTCCCATTTCCAGGTCTCCCAATGGGAAGCTACTTATCCTCTCCCTCTCCCCCTGCCTCTATAAGGGTGCTCCCCCACCTACCCACCCACTCCCCTCTTCCCTTTCTGGCATTCCCTTATACTGGGGTATGGAACACCTTCAGGCCCAAGGGCCTCTCCTTCTACTGATATCCAACAAGGCCATCTTCTGCTACATATGCAGCCAAAGCTATGGGTCCCTCCATGTGTATTCTTTGGTTGATAGTCCAGACCCCAGGAACTCTGGGGGTGTGGGGGGGGTCTGGCCAGTTGACACTGTTGCTCCTTCTGTGGGGCTGCAAGCCCCTCAGCTCCTTCAGTCTTTTTCCCATCTTCTTCATCTGGGACCCCACGCTCAGTCCAATGGTTGGCTGCGAGCATCTGCTTCTTCTATTTATTTATTTAAATTAGATATATTCTTTATTTAAATTTCAAATGATTTCTCCTTTCCTGGCTCCCCGCTCCCCAAAAGTTCCATATGCCCTTTTCCCTCCCCCTGTTCCCCCATCCATCCCTTCCCACTTCCCTGTTCTGGTATTCCCCTACACTGATGCACTGAGCCTTTCCAGAACCAAGGGCCACTCCTTCCTTCTTGGACATCATTTGATATGTGGATTGTATCTTGGGTATTCCAAGATTCTAGGCTAATATCCACTTATCAGTGAGTGCATACCATGGGTGTTCTTTTGAGACTGGGTTACCTCACTTAGTATGATGTTCTCCAGCTCCATCCATTTGTCTAAGAATTTCATGAATTCATTGTTTCTAATGGCTGAGTAGTACTCCATTGTGTATATATACCACATTTTTTGTATCCATTTCCGTTGAGGGACATCTGGAATCTTTCCAGCTTCTGGCTATTATAAATAGGACTGCTGTGAACATAGTGGAGCATGTATCCTTATTACATGCTAGGGAATCCTCTGGGAATATGCCCAGGAGTGGTATAGCAGGGTCCTCCGGAAGTGTCACGCCCAGTTTTCTAAGGAACCGCCAGACTGATTTCCAGAGTGGTTGTACCAGCTTGCAATCCCATCAGCAATGGAGTAGTGTTCCTCTTTTTCCACATCCTCACCAACACCTGCTGTCTCCTGAGTTTTTAATCTTAGCCATTCTGACTGGTGTGAGGGGAATCTGGAGGAAATGTACAATTTCCTAGACAGATACCCGTTGCTACTATGTTTCCAACCCAGTTCCCCGGTAAAAGAAAGCTCAACTCAGTGGTTAACAAAAACAAGCTACAAGCCTAGACTGGGCAGGCCTCCCACTCTACTACTCTGTTTCAATCTATTTTATCCCATACAACTTGCAGTTTCTCTAGGCCCCGAGCTTCTCTCCCTGCCGCCTCTCCGGTTCTCTTTAACTGTTTCTCTCTCCCCGTTTCTTCTCTTCTTCCCTCTCTCTCGTTGCTCCTCCTCCTCCTGTTTTATACCCTGTAGCTCCTCCCCTAGACTCTGCTCCTCCCACTTTCCTCCTGCCCAATCATTGGCTCAAGCCTTTATTTGAAAAGTCAAGGTGGGGAGACGGTTCACAAGGCAACTCCTCATCTGCAGCCCCTCTGAGGAGTGGGATTAACATCAAAGTACGAGCCCAGGACTAGCCACAACAGATACCAAATACCAAAATTAAATCAGGATCAAATAGATCATTTAAACAGTCCCATAACCCCTAAAGAAATAGAAGGGGTCATAGAAAGTCTTCCAACCAAAAAAAGCTCAGGACCAGATGGTTTTAGTGCAGAATTCTATCAGACCTTCAAAGAAGACCTAACACCAATACTCTCCAAACTATTCCACAAAATAGAAACAGAAGGAACACTACCCAACTCATTCTATGAAGCCACAATTATGCTGATACCAAAACCACACAAAGATCCAACTAAGAAAGAGAACTTCAGACCAATTTTCCTTATGAACATCGATGCAAAAATAATAAAATTCTTACCAACGGAATCCAAGAACACATCAAAATGATCATTCACCATGATCAAGTAGGCTTCATCCCAGGGATGCAGGGATGGTTCAATATACGGAAATCCATCAATGCAATCCACTACATAAACACACTCAAAGAAAAAAACCACATGGTCATTTCACTAGATGCTGAAAAAGCATTTGACAAAATTCAGCATCCTTTCATGCTAAAAGTTCTGGAAAGAACAGGAATTCAAGGCCCATACCTAAACATAGTAAAAGCAATATTCAACAAACCCATAACCAACATCAAACTAAATGGAGAGAAACTTGAAGCAATCCCACTAAAATCAGGGACTGCTCCCTCTCTCCATCTTTGGAAATTGAGAGTCTTGCTGGGTATAGTAGCCTGGGCTGGCATTTGTGTTCTCTTAGGGTCTGTATGACATCTGCCTAGGATCTTCTAGCTTTCATAGTCTCAGGTGAGAAATCTAGTATAATTCTGATAGGTCTGTCTTTATACATTACTTTGACCTTTTTCCTGTACTGCTTTTAATATTTTTTCTTTGTTTTGTGCATTTGGTGTTTTGACTATTATGTGGCAGAAGGAATTTCTTTTCTGGTCCAATCTACTTGGAGTTCTGTAGGCCTTTTGTATGTTTATGGGCATCTCTTTCTTTAGGCTAGGGAAGTTTTCTTCTATAATTTTGTTGAAAATATTTACTGGGACTTGGGAATCTTCACTCTCTTCTATATCTATTATCCTTAGGTTTGGCCTTCTCATTGTGTCCTGGATTTCCTGGATGTTTGGGGTTAGGAGCTTTTTGCGTTTTGCATTTTCTTTGACTGTTGTGTCAATGTTTTCAATGGCATCTTCTGCACCTCAGATTCTCTCATCTATTTCTTGTATTCTGTTGGTGATGCTTGCATCTGTGACTCCTGGTCTCTTTCCTAGGTTTTCTATCTCTAGGTTGTCTCCCTCTGTGATTTCTTTATTGTTTCTATTTCCATTTTTAGATCCTGAATGGTTTTGTTCAATTCCTTTACCTGTTTGGCTGTATTTTTCTGTAATTCCTTAAGGTAGTTTTGTGCTTCCTCTTTATGGGCTTCTACTTGTTTACCTGTATTCCTGTATTTCTTTAAGGGAGATATTTATCTCCTTCTTTTTTTCTTTTTTCTCTTTCTTTCTTTTTTTTTTTTTTTTTTTTTTTTTTTTGGTTTTTTTGAGACAGGGTTTCTCTGTATAGCCTTGGCTGTCCTGGAATTCACTCTGTAGACCAGGCTGGCCTCGAACTCAGAAATCCGCCTGCCTCTGCCTCCCAAGTGCTGGGATTAAAGGCGTGCTACACCACCGCCCAGCTATTTATCTCCTTCTTAAAGCCCTCTATTATCATCATGAAATGTGATTTTAAATCAGAGTCTTGTTTTTCTGTTGTGTTGGGGTATCCAGGGCTTGCTGTGGTGAGAGAACTGGGTTCTGATGATGCCAAGTAGCCTTGGTTTTTTTTTTTTTTTGCTTATGTTCTTGCCCTTGCCTCTCACCATCTTGTTATCTCTGGTGTTAGCTGGTCTTTCTGTCTCTGACTGTGGCTTGTCCTTTCTGCAAGCCTGTGTGTCAGTACCCCTGTGAGACCAGTTCTCTCTGGGAAGAATTTGGGTATGGAGAGCTAAGGCACAGGGTCAGCTTCAGGGTGGAGACAGAAAATTATAAGGATCCTGCCCCTGGCTATTGCTTGATTCGTGTGTCCTGATGGCTCTGGGCAGGTCCCTCTTGAGGAATTTGAACAGAATTGGTCCTGTCTTTGCTCATAGTTGTGTTGGTACTCCTGGGAGACCAGCTCTTTCCTGGCAGTATTTGGTTTGGAAAGTTTTGGCACAGGGTTAGCTCTGGTTGCTGTGGCACAAGCTCAGTTCTGGGCACAGACTGGGAACTATATTCCAAGGTAACTGAAAATGTCTGTGGACAAGAGCAAGCTCTGTTCTGTAGAATGCCAGGTATAAAGGAAGGGTAAGATTTAGATCATCAGGCCCTTGTACCAGCTAATAAGAAGCTGGACGGAGACAGGGATTTAAAAATTGCTTGTAATTCAGACATACATATAGTGTCAAAGTAACATAAGCATGATATGAAACCGTCATCGGGCTGCACTTGCCCTAAGGCAGTGGTGGAGTGGTGCAGTCTGAGCTGAGCATCACCTGTGATTCAATCTCATTAAAGATGCTTAGTTGGGAGATAACTAATCTGAAAGTGAAGCATCTAGGAAATATAGGGAAGAGAAACACACCTAAGGATACCACCAGTTAAGAAAGCAGAAACCTCCATAGCCCCTGACCTAGTGGCTGCAATAAGGGTATATTTTTAGGAAAGACACTCGAGTCTAGACTAAGAGATGAGAGAGGGCCTGGGGATATAGTGGAAAGATACTCAAGTCTAGACTAAGAGATGAGAGAGGGTCTGGGAGTATAGTTCAGTGTTAGAGAGTATTTTTTAGCATGTGCAAGGCCAAGGGGTTAATCTCTATTATTGAAAAAATAAAATGGAATGAAGGGAGGAAGGAAAGAAAAGATAAAGAACAGACAAAACTGCCAGGTGCAATGGTTTGGGGATTGGCTCCTAGTTTGGACAAAGAAGCTAGAAAGGACACCCGGAGAATTTGAATAATATGCTGGTTATTAGATGACAAATACAATTTTTAAGTTTACATTTGAAAGTTGTTTTTGCTAAATAATAAATTTGTTTTTATAAATGCATTTTAAAGTGTTAGAGGGGAGCACCACAATGTCTCTAGCTTATTTTTTTGTAAACATCCCATGGCTAGACATTACATTTTAAATGGCCTGTGACATCCAGGCCACCCTGGGGATAAGCTGTGCCTGGATGTTCAATCTACAATAGTCAGGGACTAGCAGACAAATATGTATTTAAGTACTGACCACAACGTCTATGTTTTCTGAAGGTTGAAGTCTGAGAGTAAGAGCGAAACGAGGATGGCATGAAGTATCGAGCTCAAAATAACCAGAAAGGTGTTATTGTAGGAAGATAAGCTAAGGAGGCACAAAGCAGGTCTTAATTGTAATGTTGCCATGAGAACATAATCTCCACCTATTACCATGGATGGTTTATAGAAATAACTTTTGCATTTACTGCTACCTCAAGTCTTCATTGACTGGTATAAATCTATCACCACGAGGGGATGGTTAAACAAATCATATGTCTATGTGAAGTTCTGTGAGCTGCCAACAGTTAAAATTTGGGTCAAAGTTATCATCTGAGTTACTCTTCAGTAATGCAAAAACATGTTCATGATATATTCAATGCAGGACATGCAACTCTGTTGGAACACCCCTCCTATGTAAGGCGGGTAGTTCAGCCTTGTGACTTGCTGAAGGGTAAAGGAGTGTCATTTAATGTTTCCCTAGGAGCACTGTTAATTTTTTAAAAATGAGAAAAAAACCGAATACAAAGAGACAGAAAAAGCCGTTGCATTGACCGAATGGAGTGATATTGCTGTCTGCTTAACATAAGACAGTGAGTGGGTTCTCTCACCACATTGGCACATGTGGTGAATTTTCTGACACAATAAGGACTCTTCAGTTTACTCATCTTCAAAGCTGAGAGGTGAAGAGTTGAAGCCCTTTTGCCCTTTTCAGAATGACTAATCCTCTGAGAACTTCTTCCTTACCA
The DNA here is from genome assembly GCA_964023405.1 of Apodemus agrarius. NCBI lineage: Eukaryota > Metazoa > Chordata > Mammalia > Rodentia > Muridae > Apodemus > Apodemus agrarius. The sequence goes on from OZ030012.1 coordinate 126,193,384, forward strand.
AGTAAGGGACTTACAGTTGGCCTGAAAAGGTGACTTTGTTCTCACTGGTGGGACTTGCAGAAAGAAGCCCAGACCTCAAGCAAGGCGTCTGCTGTTCCCTATGGTTCACTCAGCAGAGGCTGACTAGGCCTGTAGTGCTCCCGAAAGGTGGTCGTGGCTTCTCACAGGCTACCAGAAGAAAAAAGGTTTCCAGATCCTCGTGTCATCTGAAAATTCTGAAAAGACCTGTTTCTCAAGGTGGGAAAATGATCCAGAGTATGTTAAGAAATATCTTTTCAGAGATGGGGAAACTGAGTAAGTGCTTGCTGAGCATGCATGAGGCTCCAAGTCCAGATACCTAGCATTCACAAAAGCCAAGTATGGGCAGCATTGGGAGGGGGGGAGGAAAGAGGGAAAAGAAGGAGAGAAAGGAAGATCACTGGGGCTTCCTGGTCATATAGTTTAGATGAGAGAGAGAGAGAGAGAGAGAGAGAGAGAGAGAGAGAAACACCCAGCAATCCCATAAACTTCAGGGTCAATGGGAAACATCTGTCTCAAGGAATAAGATGGCACCCAACATCCTTTGGCTTCTGAATGCACACACATGTATATAGGACCCCCATCCCAAAACCCCACCTTTGAGTACTGAAGTGGAAATCTCAGGAGCAATTCATACATTGAGGAAAAACTATATGCCCTGGACAGGAAAGATCTCTAAGTTTCATTGACTAGTGAGTAAAGCCAGTATTAGAGCCACAAAGCTCATGGGATCATATATATATATATATATATATATATATATATATATATATACATACACACACACATATGTATGTGTATACACACATATATCTGTATATACACACATATATGTGTATATATATAAAGAAAAGGAGGATACACATCAAATTCTAAAGAATATGAGGAACTAGAAGGAAGATGGACCACTAAAAAGGACTTAACATTTTTCTTACTTTGCATATTCCTGTATTTGGGGATTATTTTTTACAATAGTATGCATTCATTTAGTCCCTATGAAAAAATTTTAACAACAGAAAGAAATCCATCCCCTCCTGGTAGAAATATAAAAATGTCAGTCATCTGAAAACAGAAGTTTTTCAAAAAGTTAAATAAAGTCACTATAGGTCCCAGTTTTTCCACTACTACGTTTTTATCTGAAAAAGAAGCTCATGTCCACACAAAGACCTGAACCGAATGCCAGATATATATAACAAAAAGAAGTTAGGCAAGAAAAGAATAACCGTCTATCTTTCAATTAAAGAGCCTGAGCTGTGGTAGAATCAAATCAGTGGTTGAGTGGACGCAGAAGTCAGGGGGTTGAAGGGCCTGAGAGAATGATACATATATTTAAAGTCTGAAATAATATGAGAACAAATAAAGATTTAAAAGCCCCTACTCCCTCGAAAAGGCAGCTGCTAACAATCCCTCTAAATTACTCTTATTCGAGATTTTTTCCGACTGGGAACCTCCTGTGTCAGCTTGTCTATCCGCTGTCCTTGAAGAGTCATCCAGATGGGTTGAAACGTAAGTGGTAAGATTTGAAGGTTAGTGTTGTTCTCGCGGCTTTAGAAAGCATAGCCAGAGGTAAATGTCACTCCTGAGAGTGCGTGGACGTCCCAGTGCCCTGGAGAGCTGTGGTGGTGAGGGCTGGGGAGGGAGGGCCAGTTTTTTTTCTCAAGTGGATTTCCCCCAGCTTTCTGCTGAAGTTCAGGGCTGCACAAGTGAAACTTGCTGGAAACCACTATCTTTACAGCGTGGTGGTGGCAAACCATAAATCATTCTGTCTCCCTGAGAAGTTCTGACAGCCTTACAAAACATCTGAATTAGCAGCCAACTTCGGATTCTCACATTTACCAGAAATGTTTGATGAGCTAGACAGACAGACAGACACACTCACACACACACACACACACACACACACACACACACACACACACAGAAGTGAGAGAAAGACAGAAACACAGAGAGATGGGTAGGGAGAAGAACCTTTGTTCATTACCAGGGAGAAAGATGAATATGAATATATAACTATATGCCTAGACTCAGAAAAATTCCAAATACAGTTTAAACGGTAAAATTTCCCTTTATAGCTAAACAAGGAAGCAACGTGCCCAAACTCCTATTTAGATAATGCTGAGAAGGATATACCTGGTTCTCTCTGAATCCACAGAACATAATCTAATCTGTATGACATACATAATACCAACAGAGAACATTTCCCTGAGTACTTCAGGATGGCCAGGTGTGGCTTTCAGTCTCATGAAGTCCTTACCACCCTTCTCTGTTTAGAGGGCCTCCTTGAGGTAGGCCTTATTCCCATTTCCCAAGCCGCCGTCTTGCTGCTCCACATGGTTCGAGTCCAGCATCATGGGAATTGCCTGCATGCTTATTTGAAAGGGAGAGTCAGGCTCCACCCAACACTGGTCATCTCAGAATTTGAGTTCTGTTAAGGTTTGATCAGAACCAATACACAGAGGCCAGGGCAATGAGACACGGCCACTGAGAAGAGACAGCGGGCTCAGGCTACAAGGTCTCATGTGACACTGGCCAGAGAGCTAGAGAAAATGTGTGTAAAGAGGAATGTTCAGGAAGTGGGCACTGGGCAGAGAGACTTAGGATGGAGGATTCTGGCCAAACAGTACTGTGGTGTGAGGGTGCACAGACCCCTGCCCTCTCTCACAGTGGATTTGTCCTGGGACGCTTTCTCTCAATTATGTAGCATGTACATCTGTCTTGCTGGGGTTTCTTGACCGATCTTGAGAATAAGGCATGGAAGAAGCTATGTCTGCCATGCTAAGTCTGACGTGCCTCTTGGTCCCTGTTTTTGTACTTTTGTGTTCAGTCAGTATCTCAATGGATAATTCGTTGTATGCTATGCTGGGCTGCCCAGTTCTGTTCTCCCCTTCCTAGGGTATGACCCAGTCCCTCTTGACATTCAATAGAAATGCAACTGGTGTTCAGCTTGCAATTGCCAATATCTTTGATAAACATTCCTTTTGGGGATGGTGCCTGAAAGCAATGTGTGTAAAGTCTGGGGATAGTTTGGCAGGGAATGTAAGTTCTCTCACTTGGGAGTCACAAAATTTCCATCTTATTGAGAAAATAAAAGGCTAGCCCAGGGGAAAAATATCACTCTGAGGTCTGGGAGAGCTTGGAGTGGCATTTATGTTATCATATAACCAGAGTCTAAAGCCATTTCTTCCAGGGTTGTCATTTGTTTCTTCCAAGCTCATTGAGAGTCTAGTTATGCCAACAATTCTCCAACCCTCCTAGACATGGCTTTCTGGTTTCCTCCGAATCTCCCTACCTTTGCACTAGGCAGCAGTGATGTGTATGAATCAGGATGCTATAACAAACACGCCCCTTGAGATGGCTTCAGTGGACCAGCCCCACTCATCACTAGCACCGGTTCTGAAGCTCAGCCTGGCAGTAGTGACAAGGTGGCATGTGACTAGGGTACTCACAAGGCCAGACGGAAGCTGTGTGGTTTGGGGTCAGGAAGCCAAGTGCCTGTTGTCAGGTGCCACCCACAGTCCAGGCCCCACCATCCAGTCAGGTGTCTCTGGGTTTCATCAGCTCTAAAATTATGAGTTGACAGTCGGCTGGCACAGACGTTTGGAAACTAAGCTATCAGCAGATCATCCAGGCTTCAATGTGGTTTAGACATCCTGAAAGGTAGCACGTGGAAGTCACATCACCAGGATGAGTTACAGTCTCTGAGTCATGCATGGTGGGGGGGAGGGAGGAGAGCAGGGGCGTGAGGATCGGGGGTGGGGGGTGAGGGATGTGTGTGTGTGTGTGCAAAGAACTATTCTTGGTTCTTAATCAGATAAAGACAGATTAACAAACAAGATGGTTTCTACTTAATATTTAAAACAAATTCAAGATTTTGTGATGTTGCCCAGCAGATGGAAAACTTACTAGAATCTTTAAATGCTTACTGTGTTGACCATCCCATACTGCACACACAGTTATGCAATTTGTTTCTTGGAACTCTTTCACAGTAAAATATCGGTGGTTGCAAAGCCAAACTCTTCCTTAACTGCCTCTTACCACCACCCTGACTTTTCCTAGAGGTAAGCATTGTAACCATTTGGTTTGAAGCCTTCTCAAAGCCTTTTGTGTGCCATTATAAACAAACATATTATGGCAGTTTGTATTAGTGTGAATTCTGCAAGCTCTAGAATCACCCGGGAGATGGTTCTCTGAACACACACGTGTGCTGGAGGTGTGAACTTATGTAAGAAGACCAGTCTGAATAGTGGCTGGCACCATTCCCCGAGTGACCATCCTGGATTACATAAACGTGGAAATTGTCCTGATCATTAGCATACTGTGCACTGTGCATTCATTCATTGCTGTCTTCTGTGCGTAATGACTTTGATGTGACCAGCGATTTCAAGTTCCTGCCATCTTTTCTACCATGATGGACTTCACCTTGACCTGTGAGCCAGAAAAAATACTTTCTTTGTAAAGTGGCTCTTGTCAGGGTACAGAAGTAGGAAAAGAAACTCCAACACATATACTCCCAGACAGGTTGACTTTGCTATTGACAATGCTACCTCATTCAGCATACGATATGCAAGTTGTTTTGATTATTCAGAATAATCTTAGGAATCTAATCCATAGGAATCTTTCCATATTTGTATAAGTTGACCATCGTCAACTTGTTTACTGCTGCGTGGCATCCCACAGGATGAATGCACTATGCTGTATGTGACCCTGTCCTGGTGACTTTCCATCATCAGCAACCTGTGCAAGGTTGCTGTCATCCGTGTGCAGGAGTGAACAACTTTACATCTTAATGGATGTCGCCATAGCCCTTCCCAATGTGACAGGACCAATTTTCACATTCTCAGGGATGGGTGAGAGTACTTGATTCCTCACCCCCAATATTTGCTGCTAAGCTCGAAACAAGTACGTATTAGAAAGATGAAAATATTATCCTTGTTGAACATGCATGTCTACTTTCATGATTACTACTTGTATTGTGTGTGTATATGTGTGTGTGCGATGAGTGTGTGTGTGTTCACATGTGTGTATGCAGGTGTGCACCCACATGTGTGAGTGCAGATGTGGAAGCCCGAAATTGACCTGAATGTCTTGGTCACTTTCACCTTATACATTGAAGCGGGATCCCTTATTTGAACCCAGAACCTACTGATTCAGCTGACCAGCTTACCAGCTTGCCCTTGGGATCTCCTGTCTCTGAGTCCTGAGTCCTGAGTCCTGAGATAACAGAAGATCCAACACACCTCTGCCATTTACATGGGTGCTGGGGATTTGATCTCAGGTCCTTACGCTTGCATGTACTCACTAAACCATCTGCCCAGCCCCACAATTATTAATTTTCAGATATTTTTCTTTTCTCACTCAGAAACTGTTCATACTTTTGCACATTTTAAAATTTGCGTATTCTATTTTTGTTTTTGTTGGTGGTGATGGGAATTGAGTTTGTTTTCTAATAGAAATTGTGAAGAGCAGGCAGCAACCTACAGAACTAGAAAGTCACAAAAACATTGCTCACGTGGAAGGAGAAAAAATTCTGTGGCATGTGTTTGTGCATGTTTTGTTTCCATAGCGTGACTTTAACACCCACACGCCTTTAGCAAGTGGAATGAAGCCCCCAAGACTGCGAAGGCAGAGATGAAAGAGAAGCCAGTAAGTCTACCACATGCTTGAGTACCATCGGGGCAGGTTCCCGCCTCTGCAACGCACCCTCGTGTCCTGCACAAAGCTTTCTTTCACTCCAAGGGGGGCTCTCCCATAGGAATATGGAGTATGGAACTTAGGCTAGTGTTTGTCTGTGGCCTATGTAAGGAAATGACGTAAGCTCTTGGCCCCCCCTCCCCCGCCTGGAGTTATCTGAGGGGCTCATCATGCTCTGCTACAGAGCAAAAGGCAGCCAGGTGGTAGCGGGGGGCCCAGGGTCAGGGTGAACCACGCTCAACCACAGCTCTGCTTATCTTAACATCACATCTCTCAGGGAGAAGACGAGGGTTGGGGGTTTGAGAGAATTGTGGCATGGTGCTGAGGGGCCAAGGAGAAAGGATAACCATGACAGGAGAGCCATTATTTCAGTGATAATTCCAATACATGTCAACAGGGCCCTGAAGCCAATAGGGATATGAGGTGGAGAAGAAGATCCATGTGTGACATAGCCCATTTAAAATTCTGTTTTATTTGACTTCAGACTGGCCGAAGCAGGCCCCTGCTAGTCTAGGAAACAGCTGTGGCTTAGGTGATGTCTGCACCCGCATGGAAGCAGCTAGCAGGCTGAGGCTATCACTGAGGAGACCCAGGTGAGATCTGTAACACATCCACTTAGTGATAACACAGGGACAGGCACGCCGGCATCGCTCAGGGTCTATGAAAGCCTAGGCCATCCTCGTCTGATTGGGAAGGTCTGAGCATCACAGTTCTGGCAGTCTCTAGCGATACTTCTTTGGTTGCTGCTCTCCCAGGGAACTTGTTTTGCGAACTGTGGAGTGATAACTTGTCTGAGAAACCTTCAGTCTGGGAGCAAAGAGACGGCTGGAGCTTGAGAAGGCTGCTGTGCCCACGGTCTCTCCTCTCCTGCTGTTGAGAGAAGAGAAACAGAGACTCAGATCAAACTCTTCAACAGCTACATCTGAAGATGAGATGAGGAGCAGTATCTGTAGTAAGGCTAGGTGTCCTTAAAAGGGCACCCCACCCTAAGCTAAGGGCACCCCACCCTAAGCTAAGGGCACCCCACCCTAAGCTAAGGGCACCCTACCCTAAGCTAAGGGCCTGCTGAGGAGAAGCGGACTCTGTGAAGCACCCATGGGGCACGCCTTGTATTCCTTACATCAGAAGGCTTTGGTCATTTTTAGACACTTTTGAGATGGAATCACAGCCTATTTCCCAGGCTTATCTTGAACTCCAGGACTCAAGAGATCCTTCTACCACAGCCTCCCAAGAACACGGGACTACAGATAGGCACTGCCAAGCCTGCCTTGACTTTACACACTTTTCAGTTACTTCTTGTGATGACAAAAGCGAGGATCTAATTCTCACACAGCCTCATGTCCCCTCTTTACAATGCAGTTTTTGCATTTTTGTCGGTACCAATGAATAATAGTTTATAATGACACTAAAGTTGTTTACTGTAGAGTCATGTAACAGGTAGTTATGAAAACTCGTTACTTAGACAGCCTTTTGTTTTTCCTGGCATTTCTAATTGTTTTTCTTTTCTTTCCACAATATTTTATTTCCCAAAGTACCATTTCGGAGCCTGGAAAGATGACTCAGCTCTTAAGAACATGGGCTGCTCTATCATCCAGTGGCAGCTCACAGCCATGTGTAACTCCAGTTCCAAGGAATCTGATGTCCTTCTGCTCTCCATAGGCACCAGGCACTCACATAGTGTACAGATATACACAGACAGATAGACAAAGCACTTAAACACATAAAATAAAATAGATAACTGCTATTTTTAAATCTTTTTTTTTAAAATACCATTTCTCCGGGTCCCTGTAACAGACATCTATGAAATCCTCTTTCCTTTGGAAGGATTTCCACCTCTGTTCCTGCTACATTTCTCCCTAAATTTATTCAATCAATCAAAAATAAACAAGCAAACAAAAAAGTTCTTGCTTCTCTTTCTCTCTTTTTAAGGTTTATTTTGGGCACGCAGAGCCTTTTGCTATAAGAACCGGATCTTTTATTATAACGTAATCCTAGGAGATGTTCCTTCCTGCCCTTTCTTACCACGGCTCTTCCTTCCCACACTTAATTCTGAGCACAAATGTCACCTTCGAAGAGAGGCTATCCCCGTTCTTCATCTGAAGCAGCTCTGTCGCACTTCCTTCCCACCACCCACCCACCCGCTGTCCTATCATCCAGGGTCGTTACGTCACATCACACACTAGTGTCGTTGACTCCGATTAGTAGTCTCCTTATTGTTGGAACATAACTTGAACAAAATCTGCCATACCCTGACCAAGATCCTATATTGAAACTCCAATGCCATATCTTTCCGTGACATTGACAAATGTTGTCACCCCAAATAACCCACATCCTGATAGTCAGGATAAGATAAAATGGCCCTGTCTGGACAAATAACTCCAGGAGGGAAAAATTACAGACTTGCATGTAGCCACAACAGTTGCATTCCCCAAACCTTTATAAACCCCGAGAGTCTCCTTCTCCTTTAGCAGATACCCCACCCCCACCCCTACTCGGCTCTGTCTGCCGCTCACTGTTTAAAATTAACAGTTCCTTCTGGTGAGGTCATCCTGGACTTTCTGCTTTGACTCTTTAAGCTGCCTTAGAAATCACCTAACACTGTTTACTTTGCAATTTTCCTCTTGAGAGGTGGTCATTTCTCTATACCTTGAATCTGGACTAATCGCATGACTTCCGTTGACCCGTAGCATCTGACAAAAGTGATGCTGGGCCAGTTCAGAGCTCAGATATTGAGTTTCTTTTTATATTTCTACCCCCTGTAGAACCTGCATATCACTGTGTATACAAGCACAGGTTAGCATGCTGACAGATAGGAGACAGGTTGAGCCAGAGTGAAGTCTTAGACAGTTACCAATAGTTACCTCTGTAGCTGACTCTAAACATCTGGGATAGCAAGACCGCAGGAGCCACCCAGCAGAGCCCAGCTTCGGGCTCACTTACAGGACTGTGAGGAAAATAAATGATTGTCTTATTTTAAGTGAGTTGTCTTGTTTTTGTAGTGGGTTGTTTTGCAGCAAGGACTGATACCACCTGCTTCCTTATCAGTATGATGGGAGCCCTTATCAATATGTTATATTCCTTATCTTCCCTTTTCCCCATCATCTCTACGTGTGGGCTTTACTAGGATCTGCTCTTGTCTGGTTTGTTCCTATGTTCTGAGAATTTAGAATAGTCTGGGCTTAGTAACTCCTCAGTCAGTGTCGGGCAAAAGAATGAGTGAACGAACACACTTGCAGATGCGAATGTGTTGCTGTGTGTTGGGAAGGGATGGGCTCTGACACCAAGGTGATGAAAGAGGAGGAGAGCTTTGCTGTAGGTCTAGATTCAAACCTTGGCTCCACCACTTACTGGCTGTACGACCTTGGACAGACACCTTTACTTCTTCAAGTGTCACTCTCATTATCTTAAGGTGTGAGGACAAGGACGATATCGGCCGTCCATGACTGTAAAGATTACACACTCGGGTAGACTATTTAACAAGTTGTGAGATACAGCACTAAGGTTGCTTGCTGTTTTTGTTTGACCTAGAGAAGAAAGCTTTATATTCTTCTTCTCTTTGGGTCAGTGGATGAAGAGATGCCCTAACATCAACATCTAAATTTGTGGAATAGTTTTCTTGAAGGTTGTGAACTACAGGTAGGAAGAAAAAGGGAAAAGAATGGGACTTCTAAAATTGGTGACACTTTTGAATCTGAGTTGCCACTCTTACGTGCACTAAGGAAACTCTGAGCTGTTCACAGGCTCCTGACCTCAATCCTGCTGGGAACTCAGTAGGGAGTCTGCTTGATGTTTTCTGGCACGGCTACCCCAAATGTGGTTAATATGAAAACTTGGCTACTTCTAACCCCTTGAGCAAGATTAATTCCATGATAGGCTCTTTCCTTCTTAAAGCATAGTTTACTTTTCATATAATTTTTGACTAACAATAGTTGTAGGCATTTGTGGAGTGGGATGTGATGCTTAAATACATGAATGCATTATACGCACCGAAAGATTAAATCTAGCTAGTTAGATACCTTACCCATTCTGATTACATGTGTGCTGAGAACAGTTAAAGTCTACCCAGTAATTTTGAAATGTAGAAACATTGTCATTAGCTAAGGTCCCCATACAGTGTGATAACTGAAAGACTGAGGTCTGAGATCCCAATGTGTCACCTGCTAAGAAGATGCTTTCGGTGTTGTGGGCTTAGCAACCGTGAGACCGAGAGAGAATGTTCTAGAAGAGGCCTCTGCCTGCAGTCCGCCACCAAGAAGCTCCACTTTGGGTTTTCTTTACAGGACGGGAGATCTTTATGTGGCTGCTTTGATGTGGCCATTTTGAGGCTGAGGACGTTTTGACACACTGTTTTGATGCTGTGGAAATTTTCTGACTTTTAAAAAACGACTAGCCATTGAACTTTTAACTTTTAAGTAAATGGCCGCACACCACAATGTTGGGTAGAGCTACAGAGGTTAGTGTAGAGGGCACGAGGTCCTTGTGCTTACAGAGCGACACTAGGGAAAACGGGAGTGTTAGACACAGATGCCTTCAAAAGAAGGAGACGTTTACTGTTTTCCACCAGGAACGCTGGGGACGGGTGTAATTTATATCCTGGTGGTCTTTGTGATACGTAGGGCCAGGTCTCACCAGAATTCCCCAATTACGTTTGTCCTTTCTAGACTCTTCCTCCCTAGACCTCCAGCATCGCTTCTCAGTCAATACAACCCATTCCTTTGGGAGACGTCACTTGTACTTTATAAAAGTTTAGGTGATCTCCTGTGCTATCTTAGCGACAGACCAGTCTGACACCCACGGGCTATTAGTTTCACCTCTGTTATTCTTTCTAGACTCTTATCTTGAGCATTGTTTCTGAGTCCACAGAACCTACCTTATGGAAGATGCCACATGTACTTCCTAAAGAGTTTTAATATAAACATGTCTTAAATCTTTTTGCATCATCGGCAAACTTTAACCAACCCCCAAATTGTGCTGTGCTTAAACATGGGTAAAATAAACTGTTCATGGTCAGACTCTAGAAGCTTGAACCAACACCAGCTAATTAAGTCATACTGAGCCAGATTTCCTTCTTGCCTTACGCAAATTGTTTCTCTGCCAGTACTGATGTTTGCAGAGATCCCTACCTGTAGGTTGGCACCATGGAAAAAAGTTTGAGGCTGTGTTAGTTTTTATTTATAGAAGGTAAAGAAGTATCTAATTGTGTTAGTTTTCATTTTTAAAAGCTCCCGAGTTTTAAAAGCCTGGAAAATGATTTTAAGGTAAATTTTAAGTAATAAAACACTATGATGTTGGCAAAAGAACAGAAATGTAGATCCAGGGAACAGAAACAGAGCCTGGGATTAAACCTACAGAAATCGAGCCCACTGGTCTGATGAAGGATTAGAGGCAGTACTAGAGAAAATATGATCTTTCAGCACTTGGTGCTAATTAATTAAATATCCATACCCACAGTGAGTTCTGAAATGGAAATTGGACCTTTCTCAAAAGTTAAAATAGATCATAAATATAAATGTAAAATGCAAAACCCACAAAGGTCATTTGACAGCACAGAAGAAAAGCCCATTGCCTTGTGGTGGAGACGACTCTGTAGATTGAACATCAAAGGCAAGAAAGACATCACTGAGAAATTGGATCTCATTAAAAATAAAAATAAACAAAGCTGGCCAGTGGTGGCGCACACCTTCAATCCCAGCACTTGAGAGGCAGAGGCAGAAAGATCTCTACGAATTTGAGGCCAGCCTGGTCTACACAGAGAAACCCTGTACTGAAAAACCAAACAACCAAACAACCAAACAACCAAACAACCAAACAACCAAACAACCAAACAAACGAACCAAAAACCTGGGCATCCCTGGGAACCCGAGCAGCTTTATGACCTTCCCAGAGTTTGACAACGGCCAAAAACAAACTAAAATGGCAGAAGTCCAGAAATGTATTTTACATAGCCAGTCAAAAATCCTTCAGGGCAGAAAACAAAACAAAACAAAAACACAAAAAACAAACAAAAACAAAAAAACAAACAAAAACCCCAACAAGGTAAAACTACTAATATTAAGAAGATAAACATTATGAAGGTTGAAAAGTTAACAGATGAGCAGGGCTTCTGTAAATGTACAGAAGGAACTTGCAAACTAAAAGGCCTTCCTTTTAAATCCATGCAGAAAGAGCCGCAGCACTGTGGAAATGAACCAGTTAATACTGACAAAGCAGCAGGGAAGTGTTGAGGGGGAAGACTGTGTCTGTGACAGGGAAAGACATGCCAGGATTTTCTGAAACTTCGGCCAATGTTGTCTATGGACTAAAAATTGATTAAATAAAATCACTTCCCCAGATCTCACTGCCGTGAATGTTCCCAGCTTCCCTTGCAGAGATGCAACCCTGAATGCGCCCACGCCTCAGTGTAGGCTCAGGGAGGGACAGCTGCAGCCCAGGCTGCCAGTGGCGTCCAAGGTGGTCTCGCCTTTGGGTAGCCACCGAGAGCTATAATTCACCTACTTGCTTCTAGTGTCGGGGTGAAACCTCAGGGTTGTGTTTTTATTTTCTGTTGCTTCAGACACAGCTGTCAGTGATCTACTGAAAGTGGAACAAACTCAGTACTGGGTGTGGTGGCCCATACCAGTTATCCCTGGGCAGGTGTGGGAGGTAGGAAAGTGAGCTGAAGACCATCTTTTGCTATATAGTAAGACCCTGTCTCAAAAATTGAAGGAAAGGAAGAAAGGAAAGAAAGAAAGAAAGGGATGACATGAGAAGGAATATGATGATATCTGTTACACAACTCCCTTTGCCTTCCCTTCATGTCCTGAAGTGGTCAGCTCCTCCTGTTTCTCTGGCTCTTTCTTCTCTCTGTACCCCACATTGGTCTTTTCCACTTGGGATTCACCAAGTTTCTCCCTATGCTGGGAGCAGTTATTTCTTTTTTCACCTTTAGGAATGGTTTAAATTTAAATGTGCTTGTGACCACGTAGGTAGATCATATATAGGTCTAGCTGACCTGTTTGCAGACACTAATGTGCCCACCATAGCAACAGCTTCAATAAGGTTAGGGTGCCAACCAACTAGGGCTTTTCTCTCTGGAACAGAGAAACTGAAGAGAGTTCCTCTTTCCCCAAAAGAGGGGTACTAGTGTCACAGTTCACCTGCTTCAAGCACAAACCCGCAGCAAAGAAGGCCACAGGCCGGCATTCTTCCCCCTTATCAATATCTAGTGTTCCGGGGTGGTAGTAGTATTCAGTCAATTGAACTCTTAACCTTTCTCTGACGACCTTCTGGACACTTCAGCGCCCCCAGGGCTTCCAACACCTCAGCTCGGCCACATCCAGTGCTGAGAATGCCACTGTCTGCTAACCAGCTACCAACGTCCCTTCATGCTCATGCGCCCTCTACTAAGAGTACTAAACGTTACAGCCTCCCAGCAGTCCTGCTGTCTCTGATGAAGCACTTGCCGCCCTCTGGGTCACTTAACCACATGCTTCCAGGCCATCCAGACCACGGGTCCCGCTGTTGATGTGCATGTGTCCATGTGGCTGCTGCCTCTGTCTCTGGGCGTTGTCTCCAGCCTGGCTTCCCAACCAGAGGCTAGGAAGAGCGGCTAAACTACTTGTTCTCGTTTTTCCCCCTGCTAATCAAATAGCACGAGGGGTTTGAAGAGTCTAGGCATTCTTGGAATGCTAGCTAGTAGTGAAAGCCAGCCCCATCTCTGACCTTTTGGGGGAAAGAGGGGCTCTCTTCAATTTCTCTTATCCAGAGAGAAAAGCTCTGGTTGGTTGGCACCTTAATCCTATTGAGGATGTTGCTAAGGTGGGCACATTAGTGTCTGCAAACAGGTCAGCTAGACCTATATGATCTATTTAAGTGGTCACAAGCACATTTAAATTTAAATCAACTGCAATTATATATTTTTAAAATTTTATTTATTTATATTTGGTTTTTCTAGACAGAGTTTCTCTGTATAGCCCTGGCAGTTCTGGAACTCTGGAACTCTGTAGAGTTCAGCTGACCCTCAACTCAGACATCTGCCTGCCTCTGCCTCCTGAGTGCTGGCATTAAAGGCGTGCACTACCACACCTGCCTTAAAATTGCTTTTAAAAGACCAGTTTCTCAGTCCCGCTAGTTTCAGGGTTATTTCTTGCACCTCTATGAGGTTGCACACTGGACGGCGTGGCGTAGGGATGTGCCTCCTGCTGACGAAGCATTCATAGCTGTCTTCTCAATTCCTAGGCCTGGCACTTGGCTCCTTCTGTTTCCCCTAATACACACAGAACATGCTTAAATTCCTGGCATGTAATTCTGGGCCATAACCACAGCCAAAATTCTGCCCTATCCCTGTCCACGACGACCAGTAGGGACTGACGGGTCCTTTCACACTCCTAGGAGTCTGAACGTGGGACTCTCCGCTACGCTGAGCAGAGCTTTGCCAGGAAACCGCTCTCTGCTGGATCAGCATATCTTCTCTTTTCAGGTCACCTTAATCAGTGGAAAGGAGACAGACAGCGTTGTCCTCCTAAAGACCCCTATGTGCTTCTGTGGTGAGACTTTCCTAATATGTGTAAATACTAAAGAAGGAGGGATGCCAGACTGTTGATGCATCTGGAGAGCAGAGAACTGAAGAAGAGTTTTCTTTTCTGCTAGAGACAATTCCAGAACACGGTTTATGCGAAGGAACAAAAGAGGATTGATGAGCCCATAGGTTTCAGCAACAAGGTCAGTGTCAGCTTCTGCTACAGCTACTAGGGCTTGTAGACAGCCATTCTGGATCCCAGTTGTTCACTAAGATCATCAGTTATTGGAACCACAGCTGGCCTGGCTTTGAGGACACGGTGTCCTGCTCCCTAGAGCCCATCTTAGGCAGGATGAAAGGGGGATCGCCAGCCTCCCTGTCACCCCGTTCTGAATTCTAGTGGCCAATGCATAAGTTCAGCAGAGACAATGAAAGGACAAAGCTTTCTTTGCAAGGGATGAACCAAACTAGACAACTGAAAAGGCACCTCAGTGGCCCTGGGCTCTTTCGAGAACCCAGAAGCTCTCTCTGCGGTGTCCTTGCCTTTTTCTGACTCTCCAGCCTCTTCAACATGTCCTAGGAGAGGGTTCTTGTGAGTGAGAGCAGGACCTCTTCAGATTTGCTTTCTCCTAGCCCATGGGGCCCACGTGGAGGGAGGGATCTGACTGTAGGGATGCGGGTTTTACTCCTCACTGCTTCCGCCAACCTTCCTTCTTTGAAGCAGCTTTCCTGGCTTTCTGATGCACTTGCACTAGTTCCTCGGGATAGATACTCCAGCCTGGTGAAGAGACAGGTTTCAGAGAAGGAAGTGTAACAGTTCTAGTCTCTCCCTCCAGGAGGCTTTCCAGGCACAAGGCAAACACAGCA
The DNA here is from genome assembly GCA_964023405.1 of Apodemus agrarius. Classification (NCBI taxonomy): domain Eukaryota; kingdom Metazoa; phylum Chordata; class Mammalia; order Rodentia; family Muridae; genus Apodemus; species Apodemus agrarius. The sequence continues at coordinate 126,208,457 of OZ030012.1, forward strand.
CGTTCACTGCTTTCTCTGCCTAAAGGTGGCCGGAGGGTCAGGGCCTGGAGCCGCTCTTCCTGCTGCCCCCTCCTTTTCTGTCCGTAATGGACACAGTATTGGACATGGTCAGGACCTGGTAGTGCCGTTGTAGACACTACTTATGCACATGGATGTGGGTTGAGGGAAGGGAATTTCTCGGCTTACTCACACCATGGTCCCCTGGGCGCGGATGAATCAATTGCATCTTTCATTCTTACTGCTCATGTCTTCCAGCCTTCTGTATGTTTATTAACCACTGATTACATTATATTAAATACATTAGGACAGATCATGAAATCTCTTTGTTCTGTACTAGGAGGGGGGTGATTGCTGGGCTATATGTCTGGGGGTAACACAGGATGCTAAATACATCAAGAGGAAACTAGTCTTCTAGCATGGGCTGTGATTTGTATATTTTAAATATATAAAGGGAGTTTTAAAAAAAATGATGACAGTGGGGAATCTTCACTGTAACTGTGGCCCTTTAAGAAGATATCACCTGTGAGTTTCTATAAAAAATATACCATTTGCATGTTGAGACTTTTCAAAACTTCACTGAAACACCTGTGATTCGTAAAGACACTAGCTGTCAATGTTAACGTATGTGTCAAACTTTCCTGAATTGAAGGTGTCCCCGGTCCTTCAAAACCTGTTCCAGGCTGCCTGCCACATGCACAGCTCTCTGAGGTCACAGCCTCTGCAGCGCGCCCTGCCACGCCATACACGTTAGACGTCTGTACTATCTGTCGTCTGTGACAGCCATGGGTGCCGGTGTTGTGTGTCCGTTATAGTTGCTGTTGTGTCCCCATTATAGTTTCCATTTCAGTGGGAACACTGGGCCAGTAGCTATAGAACTGGGCAATAGAGATCTCTCAAGGCCTCAAAGGACACATCTTGATGAACAGAGTAGAGGCGGTGCCCCACATATACTTGTCCTCATAAATGTGTGCCTCTGACCAGGACTCCCCTTGTCTCCTGCTCCTGTATCAGGGGCCTAGAAAGACGATCTTCTCTTAGGCTCTGTGTGTTCATTGCCCACACTGAAGATGGTTTCCCTTAATCCTGGTGGTCCCTAGCTTTGCAGTTTTGGCTGCAAATGGTTGATGTGTGTTACTAGAATCTGCAGCAGGTGGCTCCCCACCCTTTGGGTTACTCCACCAGTGACAACACAGGCAGAGGTGGCCTGGCTTCCTTTTTGGTGTTTTAGCGGATAGCTGTCTGCTCAGAACCCACAGAAGCCTCCTCATCCCAGGCAGCTGCAGTGGCCCTCTGCCCACAGACCCAGGCTCTGCACTTCCCCTCCTGGTGAGTAGACCCTTCCCCTCTTCTGTGCCTTGGACGTCACCCATCTATTTGGCTATATGCTTCCACCAAGGCATCTACACCCCACGAGTGCACTCAGCTGTTCAGATGTCATGCGTGCCTTGCCCTTTGCTAGAAAGTTCCAGTATGGCTCAGGCTTCTTGTAGGGTGAAGGATGAGGCTCCTGCCCGACACACAGTGTAGGTCAGGCTCAAGGCCATTGTGTGTGATTTGTACCTTAAAGAGAGGAGAAACAGTGCTGGGACAGGCAGCAAGGGGTTTTCCAAAGTTTGAGAAGGGTGACAACCTTGGGTCTGAGAGACTGCCCACGGAAAGAACTTACATAGCGCAGAAAACTTGGGAACCAAAACCTCACAGGAGTGCAGTAGACTGTGGCTCCTTAGACAATGACGTGCCCAGCTGTCTAACTCTGTGTCATAACTCTGTGCTCAGTACGTGGAGTGTGGCCCAGGAAAGACAGACTAAAACAAACATACAAAACTATGTGGAGTGTGATCTCCTTCCCACTGAGTACATGTTCATGTGCTGTTAAAGAGACAGTATGAAGACATGGCTCAGAAATTTTAACAATGGCTAAACTGGAAAGTGGTACTTGACTTTGTATTTTTTTTCTTATTTATATATAAGAAGTGTGTGTGTGTGTGTGTGTGTTTAGATCTTTTTGTACATTGTGAAAATATTCTTTGTTGATAATTAAAGAAGCAAAGTTATTTTAAATGACCCCACAGAAAATTGGCATGTCCTTTCTTTTACAATATGTCCACCTTCTTCTGTTCTAAAAAATTTTTAAAGATTTATTATACTTTTAATTACGCATGTGCGGGCAGGTGCTTGACGCACGGATGACTGGTTGGGAGCCTTCTAACATAGCTGGAATTCGCACTCAGGTCCTCTGCAAGACACGTATCGTGTCTGCTCTGAACTGCTGAGCCTTGTCTCCATGACCTCCACCCTCTCCCTCTTCAGCTCTTATTAGCCTGTTCGATAGCCAGTCAGGGAAGCTGTTGCTGAGCTGGTGATCTGGACCTGCAGGCAACCGCTGTCCAGGGAATCTGTCACTTTATTCTTTTTGCCAAACAACCTAAAATAACGGTCACTCTAGCACCTGCAGTTTCAGGGCCCTCTTCTTCCAATTCCTGCTCACTCTTGTCTGTACTCCAGGCTGACGCTCACAGGTCCCAGGGAAGGGAGCTCCTGCCTCAGACTGTGTGAATAGGTCCTATGGTAGATGACTCAGAGTCCCAGATCCAATGTAGAAAGAAAAAAGAGCAGAACTACAACACACACACACACACACACACACACACACACACACACACACACTATAAAAGATGATTCAACTCATAAGTAGTAAGTAGGACAAAGGTCAAAGTACAGCCCGGGGTTCGGCTCCTGTTCGCAGTGTGACTGCTGTGGTTGGTAGTAGCTCTGGGTGTGACGTGGGCAGTGACAAGCCATCTCCATCTGATTTTTCTGTTTGTTTCTTAAGGGAAACAGAATAGGAAAATAATGGCAGAGTAAGGATAGTTTTAGACTGACCTACCTCCTAGGCAGTTTCCATTTCTGTAGAACGAGCAGCTCTTCCGTCTCCTGGACACTATGCTCTCGGGTTTCATGCCTTAGCCGATGTGGTTTCCCTACCACAGAGCCATGTTCCCTCGATTCGTTCCATGATCCTAAGTCCTTCAAGCCTCCAGGGTCAGCAAGAGTTACTTTCTCAGAGAAGCCCTCCTAGACATTCCCTGGTGCTGAAACCAGGATTCACTTTCCCTCGGTCCCTTACCTCTCAGGACACTGCTTTTGTGTCACCCCCAGCCTTAACCTCCCCACTGAGCGTGTGTGTGAGCTTCTTGGGGTTGTGAATTCTCACACACACTGCTTACCCCCAGCTAGTATCCAGCACACCCAGCCACAAAGCCATACTCTGAACAGAGCATTTGCATAGCCTGCAACTCGATTGTCCACCCAGTCCCGGGACCAGGAAGGACTGCCAATGCCCTCGTTCCCAACTGAGAAACCCAGGCTCTGAGAGCAACGCCTCCCGTTGCCAAGCTTCGCTGACAGGCAGAGGAGCTACCGTCTGGCCCAGTGCTCTCCCTGTAGTCCGGCCCATCATCTAGACTCAGCAGTCGGAGGTCATAGGAGAGTGAAGAGCAGGCCGCTGCTGAGTTGAAGCCTGCTCCGTCCTGGGAGTTCCGTGGTTCCTTCCCTCTCCGTGTGCTTTGTCATATGTGGGCTTTCCTGGTTCTTCTTCCCCCCCCCCCACGTTCCTCCTCACATCGAGAAGAAAATGAAAGCTGGCTCTGTGACTGGCTGTGTAGTAATACATTGACCAGTGTCTGGACAAAAGATTCAAGAGGAACCAATGTAAAGTCCAAGGCTGCCTGTTGTTCACGTACTACCTCAAGGAGGAGTGTGTGTTGGCTTTCTCCTTTGGTTCTCTCTAAATTTCCTGTGTGCCAGAAGTTAACTTATAATAGAAGAAAGAATGTTTTAAGAAGCTAGTGCTGGATTTCCACCACAGCTGGAGCAAGCTTTATGAGCAGACAGGGTTTCTCTGTGTAACTCCGGCTGTCCTGGAACTCACTCTGTAGACCAGGCTGGCCTCGAACTCAGAAATCCACCTGCCTCTGCCTCCCAAGTGCTGGGATCAAAAACGTGCGCCACCACCACCGCCCATCTGGTATAAGTTCATGTATATATATTTTAAAGATCATAAAGCACAGTCCTGTACAATTTACATTTTAATCTAATAATCTTAGTGGCCTTGGCTTTATGGGCTTGAAGCATCCCCCCTTTTTAATGGGCTTTGTGTGTTGTGGAGTAGGTATCTCACAGTGTGACCAGCTGCTGTATACTTGTTCCCAGACTTTTGTTCTGCCAGAAAATGCAGCAGCATTGACAGAACGGAGCATCTGCTGAGCAGAGGTGTCCTGCCCTACAAATTTTGACACAGTTTTACCCCCACAAAAGGCTAATAAGTACCAGCGGCTGCACACTCTGTTCTATGAAGGTCTCTTCATTGTTCTACTCACACCATTACTATCTGTTGCTGCCTTCACCCTAAAACTTGCTGTAATCAAAACTACCTTCCTTTTCTGGCTTCTTTCTTTTGGAAAAAAATGTATCAGGTGTCATGTGATCACTGTTCAGTCTCTTCATTCAAGGAAAGTCAGGTGACACAAGCCACTGTTACTAGAAATATATGGAATGATTTATGACTCATGTTTCCAGGTCTGTCTCTGCTTCTCAAAGCTGTTTGCTTAGGGGGTACTTTTCATTTAGTGGAAAAGCAATTTTTATCCCCCAAAGATTGATTTTTGTTGTTTTCAACAACAAAATTCTCAGCCATTTGATTTTACCAAATGAAGACTCAGGAGCTCTGCTGTGGTGAAAGCCTGAGGTAGTTCTGAGGCAGAGAAAGCCCGCAGCTGACCCTCCCACTCCGCTGACTTCCCAGAAGGAGAATCTCTTTCTCCTCCAAGCTGTCTTAAACACCCCCCAACTCAGAGACCCTCCTTTCTGTTACCTAAGTTCACTCTCCTGCCAGCTTGCACCACCTCCTGACCTATGGCTAACTGTCTTTAGCGCTAGGATTAAAGGTGTGTGCTAGGGCAGAGCCACACCTCAAGTACTTGTCTGCTGCCAACAGAAAGCTCTGGGAGTAAAGGCTCAGCCATAATTAGAAACAGATTCTAATGTGATCAAATATCCTGCAACAGCTCTTCTTTTTGTAGATTGAATTCCTCTCTTAAGATTGGCTTAGTGACACCTGAAATGTGGCTTAATAGAAATACATCACCTCCAAAAGAGCAAAGCACCACAGAATAGGTTAGAAATGTAACTCGAGGAGAATTTGTGATTCTTAAACTTAGGAAGAAAGAAGAAGAGTATATATTTTTTTTCCTGAAAAAAATGCATGTCTCATTTCTGTTCATCCAGAAGTATTTCAAAGTCATTATAAACAGAAGTTAGAAACAAGATGCCAGACACCCAGAAGAAATGTTTAAATGATATGGCCCAGTTCCTGTTAGAAGCCATGCAGTCAGATTATTTAGGTAGGGAAGAATACTTAATAAGACAAAGTCCATAATTTGATGAAAAGAAAAGGAAAAACTGTGTGTGCGTATACTCACAGAAACAAAGCTTGGAAGGAGGCGTAAATGTTCAGGTAGTTTGCTTTTTATCTCTCTAAACTTTTGTATATTTGCCAAATATTTAAACATTTAAAAGATTTATATTCTGGTGTGTTTGTATCTGTGTCGTGTGTGTGTGTGTGTGTGTGTGTGTGTGTGTGTGTGTGTGAATGTTCATGTGTGCAGATTCCTATGGAAATCAGAGGTGTTGGCCCCTCCGGGAGTTACTGAAGGTTGTGTGCTCCCTGATGTCATGTGAGTGCTAGGGACTAAACTCGGGTCCTCTTTAAGACTGTTATACCCTCTTAACCACTAAGCTATTTCTCTAGCTCCATAGAAACATGTTTTTAAAAGAAAAGTAAAAACTAAAAACGTTATGTTTAAAGAAAATATAAAGATTTCCCCAGCTACCCCCGGGTACAGTAAGCTCAATGAGGTTGTGGCCCAAGCTGAGGCCCAACCGACTCAGATTCAGGCCCACTCCAGGCTTTCCCCTGCCTTGGGGTCAATAGACAAGAGTTTGTTTTTCTATATTTTTTGTAACTTTTTCAGATCTAATGTCAAACATACAGAAGACACATAGCTGTGGTGTGTGTGTGTGTGTGTGTGTGTGTGTGTGTGTGTGGTGTATCTGTTTATCTTCACTATATCTATCCATTTACCTATGTAATCAAATTTTCTTTTTAGACAGGGTTTTGCTATGTAGGCCACCCTGCCCTGGAACTCACAATCGGGTCCTTTCTCCAAGTGCTGGGATCACAGTGCTGCATCACCACACCAATCTTCTGTTCCACTTTAAAACAGAATCTGTGTGGCTCCCTCATTTCCAAAGCACAGCACAAGGCAGGCACGTAGGTGCTTGGGAGACCCACTGTAGGAAGGGCAGGAAGGGAGGTCAGGCAGTTTGTTGTGGGCTTGCTAATAATGGAGATGATTGATTGCTGGGCCAAAAGAAAAAAGAAAAAAGAAAAGAAAGTGAAAGGAAGGAAGGAAGGAAGGAAGGAAGGAAGGAAGGAAGGAAGGAAGGACCTTATTTTCCTCTTTGGCAACTTCTTTAAGTCCTAGTAACAATAGCAACAAATATGCACAACAGAAGATGTGTTCTTGTACACCTACCTATCCTTGTGAAATCATCACAACCACAGGTCTCCCTCCTCCTACTCAGACTTTCCCCTCGCCTTTGCATCCTGGCTGACCTCTTGCTTTCCTCCACAGCCTCTTTCCAGGAAATCTCTGAACTGCCTTTGCCACTGGAGGCTGGTCTGCATTACCTCAAGTTTTATGTAAGTGAAAGCAAACAGTGTATACCTTTAGACTCGTCTCCCTTACTCAGCATAAAATCACTTGGAGAGCAGTCTGAGCTCCTGTGCGAGGTGGCCATTCATCTCTCCTGTTATATGAATGCTCCAGCAGCTTTTCCACGCATTACTAAATCTACAGTTTGGCTGTCACCAAATGCTGGTGTGAAGAGTCCTGTGCAAGTTGCTGTGGGACATGGCTGCATTTTTTCCCTTAGGTAATTACCTAGGGATAGGAGAGTTGGTTGTTTGGTAAGCATATATTTGCCTTTTTAGAAAATTGCCAAACTGTTCTCTGGTGGGCTGGGAGATGGCTCAGTTGTTAAGTACTTGCTGTAGAAGCATGAGACACCTTTGGATCCGTGGCACCATAGAAGCCAAGAATAGTGGTGATGTCTATAACCCCAGCTCTGAAGAGGTATAGACTGGCTGATGTCTGAGTGAGAGGTCCTGTCATAGCAAAATGAAAAAAAAAAAAAAACAAAAAAGAAAAAGGCAGAGCAAAGAAGAAAGGTAAGTGCTAGAGAGGTGGATCAGCAGTTAAAAGTATTGGTGGTTGCTCTTCAAGAGGATGTCGATTCAATTCCAAAACCAGGGGATCTGATGCCCTCTTCTGGCCTCTTCTGGCACCTACGAACATATCTGGTGCATTTCTACAAACAGGCCAACACTTGTAAGCATGAGAGAGAAAGAGAGGGGGTGGGGAGGAAGAGAAAGGTTACTTTCTTTCTTTCTTTTTTTTTTTTTTTTTTTTTTGTATTTCCAAAGCCTATATTTTTTTTTATTGTATATATTCTATATTTACAATTCATTTCCCTTTTTCTGGTTCCCCACCCCCAAAGGTCCCACATGTCCTTTTCCCTCCCCCTGCTCCCGCATCCACCCCCTCCCACTTTACTGTTCTTGTACTCTCCCACAATGATGTTTTGGTCCATTCTAGCACCAGTGTCCACTCCTTTCTTCTTGTGAGACATCACTTGATATGTGATTTGTGTCTTTGGTGTTCCAAGCTTCTAGGCTAATATCCACTTATCAGTGACTGTATACCATGGGTATTCTTTTGAGACTGGGTCACCTCACTTAGTATGACATTCTCCAGCTCCATCCATTTCTCTAAGAATTTCATGAATTCATTGTTTCTAATGGCTGAATAGTACTCCATTGTGTATATATACCACATTTTTTGTATCCATTCCTCTGTTGAGGGACATCTGGGTTCTTTCCAGCTTCTGGCTATTATATATAAGGCTGCTATGAACATAGTGGAGCATGTATCCTTATTGCATGCTGGTGAATCTTCTGGGTATATTCCCAGGAGTGGTATGGCTGGGTCCTCCGGAAGTATCACGCCCAGTTTTCTGAGGAACCGCCATACTGATTTCCAGAGTGGTTGTACCAGCTTGCATTCCCACCAGCAGTGGAGGAGTGTTCCTCTTTCTCCACATCCTCGCCAACACCTGATGTCTTCTGAGTTTTTAATCTTAGCCATTCTGACTGGTGTGAGGTGAAATCTCAGGGTTGTTTTAATTTGCATTTCCCTAATGACTAGTGATGTTGAACATTTTTTAAGGTGTTTCTCAGCCATCCGAATTTCTTCAGGTGAAAAGTCTCTGTTTAGCTCTGTACCCCATTTTTGGATAGGGTTATTTGGTTTTCTGGGGTCTAACCTCTTGAGTTCTTTGTATACATTGGAGATTAGCCCTCTGTCGGATGTGGGGTTGGTGAAGATTTTTTCCCAATTTGTTGGTTGCCGATTTATCCTTTTGACAGTGTCTTTTGCCTTACAGAAACTTTGTAGTTTTATGAAGTCCCATTTGTCTATTCTTGTTCTTAGAGTATAAGCAATTGGTGTTCTGTTCAGGAATTTTTCCCCTGAGCCGATGTCTTCAAGGGTCTTCCCCAGTTTCTTTTCTATTAGTTTTAGTGTGTCTGGTTTTATGTGGAGATCCTTGATCCACTTGGAGTTGAGTTTAGTGCAAGGAGATAAGAGTGGATCAATTCTCATTCTTCTGCATGTTGACTTCCAGTTGAGCCAGCACCATCTGTTGAAAAGGCTATCTTTTTTCCACTGGATGTTTTCAGCTCCTTTGTCGAAGATCAATTGGCCATAGATGTGTGGGTTCAATTCTGGGTCTTCGATCCTATTCCATTGATCCGCTTCCCTGTCACTGAACCAATACCATGCAGTTTTTAATACCACTGCTCTGTAATATTGCTTGAGGTCCGGGATATTGATTCCCCCAGAAGTTCTTTTGCTGTTGATGATAGTTTTAGCTATCCTGGGTTTTTTGTTATTCCAGATGAATTTGAGAATTGCTCTTTCTAGCTCTATGAAGAACTGAGTTGGGATTTTGATGGGGATTGCATTGAATCTGTATATTGCTTTGGGCAAGATTGCCATTTTGACTATATTAGTCCTGCCAACCCACGAGCATGGAAGATTTTCCCATTTTCTGATGTCTTCTTCAATTTCCCTCTTCAGAGACCTGAAGTTTTTGTCGTATAAATCTTTCACATGTTTGGTTAGCGTCACTCCAAGATACTTTATATCATTTGTGGCTATTGTGAAGGGTGTCATTTCCCTAATTTCTTTCTCGGCCTGCTTATCCTTCGCGTATAGGAAGGCTACTGATTTACTTGAGTTGATTTTATAGCCAGCCACTTTGCTGAAGTTGTTTATCAGTTGCAGGAGTTCTCTGGTGGAGGTTTTTGGGTCACTTAAGTAAACTATCATATCATCTGCAAATAGTGATAGTTTGACTTCTTCCTTTCCGATTTGTATCCCTTTGACTTCCCTCTGTTGTCGAATTGCTCTAGCTAGTACCTCAAGTAATATATTGAAGAGATATGGCGAGAGGGGACAGCCTTGTCTAGTCCCTGATTTTAGAGGGATTGCTTCGAGTTTTTCTCCGTTTACCTTGATGTTGGCTACTGGTCTGCTGTATATTGCTTTTACTATGTTTAGATATGGGCCTTGAATTCCTGTTCTTTCTAGGACCTTTAGCATGAAAGGATGCTGAATTTTGTCAAATGCTTTTTCAGCATCCAATGAGATGACCATGTGGTTTTTTTCTTTGAGTTTGTTTATGTAGTGGATTACGTTGATGGATTTCCGTATATTGAACCATCCCTGCATCCCTGGGATGAAGCCAACTTGATCATGGTGAATGATCGTTTTGATGTGTTCTTGGATTCGGTTGGCAAGTATTTTGTTTAGTATTTTTGCATCGATATTCATAAGAGAAATTGGCCTGTAGTTCTCTTTCTTAGTTGGATCTTTGTGTGGTTTTGGTATCAGGGTAATTGTGGCTTCATAGAATGAGTTGGGTAGTGTTCCTTCTGTTTCTATTTTGTGGAATAATTTGAAGAGTATCGGTATCAGGACTTCTTTGAAGGTCTGATAGAATTCTGCATTAAAACCGTCTGGTCCTGTGCTCTTTTTGGTTGGAAGACTGTCTATGACCCCTTCTATTTCTTTGGGGGTTATGGGTCTGTTTAGACGATCTATTTGATCCTGGTTTAATTTTGGTATTTGGTAACTGTCGAGGAAATTGTCCATTTCCTCCAGATTCTCCAGTTGTGTTGAGTATAGGTTTTTGTAGTAGGATCTGATGATTTTTTGAATTTCCTCAGTTTCTGTTGTTATATCTCCCTTTTCATTTCTAATTTTGTTAATTTGAATACTGTTTCTGTGCCCTTTAGTAAGTCTGGCTAGGGGTTTATCTATCTTGTTGATCTTCTCAAAGAACCAGCTCCTGGTTTTGTTGATTCTTTGTATGCTTCTCTTTGTTTCAACTTGATTGATTTCAGCCCTGAGTTTGATGATTTCCTGTCTTCTACTCCTCCTGGGTGAAATTGCTTCTTTTTGTTCCAGAGCTTTCAAGTGCGCCATTAAGTTGCTAGTATATGCTCTCTCCTGTTTCTTTTTGGAGACACTCAGGGCTATGAGTTTTCCTCTAAGCACTGCTTTCATTGTGTCCCATAGATTTGGGTATGTTGTGCCTTCATTTTCATTAAGTTCTAAGAATTCTTTGATTTCTTTCTTTATTTCTTCCTGGACTAAGGTATCATTGAGTAGAATATTGTTCAGCCTCCAAGCGTATGGGGATTTTCTGTTGTTTTTGTTGCTATTGAAGAACACTCTTACTCCATGGTGATCTGATAAGAGGCATGGGATTAGTTCGATCTTTTTATATTTGTTGAGATCTGTCTTGTGTCCAATTATATGGTCGATTTTGGAGAAGGTACCATGAGGGGCTGAGAAAAAGGTATAGTCTTTTGCTTTAGGGTGAAATGTTCTATATATATCTGTTAAATCCAATTGCTCCAAAGTTTCGATGAGTTTCTCCGTGTCTCTGTTTAGTTTCTGTTTTCCTGGTCGGTCCACTGTAGATAGTGGAGTATTGAGGTCCCCCACAATCATTGTGTTAGGTGCAATGTGTGCTTTGAGCTTTAGTAAGGTTTCTTTTACAAATGAGGGTGCCCTTACATTTGGAGCGTAGATGTTTAGAATTGTGAGTTCCTCTTGGTGGATTCTTCCTTTGCCTAGCAGGAAGTGACCTTCTGTGTCTCTTTTGATGACTTTGGGTTGAAAGTCAATTTTATCTGATATTAAAATGGCTACTCCAGCTTGCTTCCTGTGACCATTTGCTTGCAAAATTGTCTTCCATCCTTTTACTCTAAGGTAGTGTTTTTCTTTGACTCTGAGGTGTGTTTCCTGTAAGCAGCAAAATGTAGGGTCCTGTTTCCATATCCAGTCTGTTAGTCTATGTCTTTTTATTGGGGAGTTGAGTCCATTGATGTTAAGAGATATTAAGGAATAGAGATTATTACTTCCTGACATTTTTGATGTTATTTTTGTTTTTGAGTAGTTATCTTCCTTTGAGTTTGATGGAAGAAGTTTACTGTCTTGCTTTTTCTTGGGTGCCATTTCCTTCCTTGTGTTGGAGTTTTCCTCCTATTATCCTTTGTAGAGCTGGGTTAGTGGAAAGATATTGTGTAAATTTGGTCCTGTCATGGAATATTTTGATTTCTCCATCTATGTTGATTGAGAGTTTTGCTGGGTATAGTAGTCTTGGCTGACATTTGTTTTCTCTTAGGGTCTGCATGAGGTCTGCCCAGGATCTTCTAGCTTTCATGGTTTCTGGAGAGAAGTCTGGTGTGATTCTGATAGGTCTTCCTTTATATGTTACTTGGCCCTTTTCTCTTACTGCCTTTAATATTCTTTCTTTGTTTAGTACATTTGGGGTTTTGATTATTATGTGACGGGAGGTGTTTCTGTTCTGGTCCAGTCTGTTTGGAGTTCTGTAGGCTTCTTGTATATTCATGGGCATCTCTCTCTTTAAGTTAGGAAAGTTTTCTTCCATAATTTTGTTAAAGATATTTGCTGGCCCTTTAAGTTGTAGATCTTCACTCTCATCTATCCCTATAATCCTTAGGTTTGGTCTTCTCATTGTGTCCTGGATTTCCTGGATGTTTTGGGTTACAAGCCTTTTGGATTTTGCGTTTTCTTTGACTGTGGAGTCAATGGTTACTATGTTATCTTCAGCATCAGAGATTCTTATTTCTATCTCTTGTATTCTGTTGTTTATGTTTGCATCTACGACCCCTGATTTCTTCCCAAGGTTTTCTATCTCCAAGGTTGCCTCCTTTTGTGATTTCTTAGTTGTTTCTACCTCTGTGTTCAGATCTTGGATGGTTTTGCTCAGTTCCATCATTTGTTTGTTTGTGTTTTCATGTAATTCTTTAATATATTTTTGTGCTCTCTCTTTCATGATTTCTGCCTGTTGTTTCAAGTTCTCCTGCATTTCTTTAACTGATTTTCTCATTTCCTCTTTATTGGTTTCTGTCTGATGGCCCATATTCTCCTGGAGTTCTTTAAGTGTTTTTTGTGTTTGGATTGTAAGAGCTTCTACCCTATTGATGTTTCCCTGCATTTCTTTAAGAGATTTGTTTATGTCTTTTTTGTGTTCCTCTAGGAGCATCATGACCTGTGCTTTTATATCTAACTCTTGTTTTTCTGGTGTGCTGGGGTATCCTGGACTTGCTGTGGTTGGCGAATTGGGTTCAGATGGTGCCATATTGCCTTGATTTCTGTTAATAACGTTCCTACATTTGCCTTTTGCCATCTCTTTATCTCAGGCGTTAGTTGGTCTTATTATAGATGGCGCCCTGCTGAAAGCACAGCACGCTTGTCCCCAGGAGACAGATCCCTTCTGGCAGCTTGTCTGTGCTGGACTATGCTCGCTCTGAGTCCAGGCCCCTGACTCCAGCTGCTAGAGTTCCAAGCTGTGCCCCGAGGCGGCCCGGTGGCCCCTCGCTGCTAGTCTGCTCAGAGAGCTGGTCCCGGCCGGTAGTCTGCACCCGCAGCTGAGCTTTCTGTGCCCGGATCTCCTGCAGAGCTAAGCTAAGCTATAACTCTGGCCACGCACCTGATTCCAGCCGCTCACTGCGTCCAGTGTGCCCGCTGTTTGCGCGCGGGGGTCTAGGGCAAGATGGCTGCCCCAGCTGAAGGCACCGCGTGACCTTGGCTGAGCTGTTGGTACCCGGCTCTGCTGCTCCCTTCTGGCTGCGTTGTCTGTGCTGGACTATGCTCGCTCTGAAAGGTTACTTTCTGTTGATCTCTGGCCTTCCTAGGCATGGGTGTTCACACACATGCACGCACGCACACAGGCACGCACGCACGCACAGGGTCCCACCCAATCTGACAAATTGTTTTCTAGAATGGCTGTACCTCATCCTATGTCATGAAGTCCACAGTTCTTTGAGACAGGCAGAGTGGAAAGGAAAGCCGCAGGAAAGGCAGAAGCAGAGCACACTGGATTCATGGAGCAAGTCTTCTAGCACCAAGATGTATAGTGCTGACTGAGAGCTGGGGTGGAGGCACTGGCCAGGCACAGAGCCCTCTTCAAGGAGTCCAGCTCTGGGATTCTCTCCCAGGCTGAGTGCCTGGACACCCTTCTTAAGGGAGCTCTGACCTGGTACTATTAGCTTATGCTTAGGCAATATAATCAAGTGGGGGTGGAGAGAGAAGGAGTCATTCTTAGACTTTACACAAGTCGAACCAGGAAGAAATGAACTATGCCAGAAGGGTGGGCTGGAGACTACCTCAGAGACCCCGTGGTTCATCACTCACACGTGCAAGCTGCGTGAGATACCTACGTTAAAGAAATTAAGCATTAAACCCTGTGTCTATTATAGCAAAGAAGTAAGCAGTAACTCAGGAGCTGCTGCTTTCATCCTATACTTTCAATAATATTCTGATATGCTGCTATAGTCTAAAAAGGAACACACATTTTAGTGCTTTCTTGTGACTTTTATCACAAAGACAAACAAGTTTAATGTTAAATCTCCACCCTTGGTGTTTGGTTCCCAGAGTGGATTTGTAAATTTTTCTTCTTTCTGAATTTTGCCCTTTCTTTCTAGAAGCTGATTGGCTGGCGTCTGACCCACCATGGCACCCACAGAACTCACAGTGAGTATGGTCACGACCCCAGGTGCCTCAGAACACTTGTACTCTCACTCCCTGGCCCTCCTCGCATGGGCATATGGGAAGGAGTCTGCTGTGGGGATGGATTCTCCTTGTGGTGCTCCAGGGTACGAGCTCTGTCAGCAGTGCCCGTCACTAGACGGGATGTTTCTGGCTCTGTCTACTCTCTTTGTAAACAGAGTCAGCATTGGGAGGGGCATGCTGTGAATACAGAAAACTTAGAACTTTAATTTTATTAATAGCAGAGGATTAATAGCCTTTGTCCCATACTTCTTCTGATGCTCACACAAAGGAAAGAGAGAACCCACTTGTTTTGTTAGTAAAATCCCTGTGGAGGACAAATACTTGCTTTTTTCTCATAGCCACACAGCTCTTTCAAAAGCTGATAGTGGTATTTTCCTGAGAGGCTAAGAACCGAACCAAGTTTAGCAGGTCAAATCATTGTCTAGATTCTTTTTTCTTTTTTTGGTTTTTTATTTGTTTGTTTGTTTGTTTTTGTTGCTGTTTTTTGTTAACACAAAATGTAATTAAGTGTAGGATGGATTAATTTTAGAATCAAATCTAAGCACCTTACAATATTTGAAGGCTTTCATTTTGCCTCTGTAAAATGGAAAATATGTTTTACGTGTAGATAATGGAAACTAAGCCACTTCAGTGGAGTGAACAGATTTTCCTTCAAAGTACAGTGCAGGTTTCTAAGACCTACAGAATGTGGTGGCTGAATTAGGTTGTCAATAAACTTATTTATGTCACTCCAATACGTCCTTAGCATTGTCTGGGCATATTTCTATGATTGTACGAGCTGTTCATCTGATCCTCGTAAGGTGAGGAGGCAGCCTTGATCTTCTCTGCAGTGGAAACTGGCTCTTGGTCTCCGAGGCCGAGAGACCAGTGCTGAGCAGGCCTCCTCGGAGACGTCCGTCTCTCGGCTCCTCATTTAAGATTTTGGAAGTTAAACATGAAAAGGCAGCCTAAATAAAAGGTGTGCCTCCCAACAGTGATGACCGTCCACGGTCCGAGAAGTCCTGAGGGCCACGGGAGCCGGGGCTGCATTTGCTGCCAGTCCGTCACTGACCAGCTGAGACCGGGAGAGGTCTGAAGCGCGTCAGAGAACAGATGAGGAATGTAGATATTTTAACCACCAAGCTACCTCTCAGCAGGCACGCGGGCCTGTAATCATAGCCCAACAAAGAGCCTGACTCCCCATCCTCCTCTTCAGGCGCTCCTCTTCGTCTGCCAGCCTCCTGCAGAGGGCGCCCAGCTTGCTCTGTCTGTGCAGGGACCCACCTTTCCTATCTTACTCAGCCTCATGGGTCCTCAGAACACCCACTCGCTCCTCATGCTTCTCACCAGAGACCAGGCCGCATCTTGAACTGACCCTTCTCTTATGTACTGTTCCTCATCTTTCCTTCCTTCTCTCGGCCCCTCACTCACACACACTGCCATTAAAATCTGCATCTGTCCTGGTACAATTGCATTTGTGAATGTGTGTGCCCTGGAGAAATGTGCTCCCCCATGGCTTGTATGGAGGGGTTTGCTATTTGATTCCAAGCCTCGGGATAATTTAAGAGTCTATTAAAGCTATTTTGAAAATACTAAAAACAAACAAACAAACAACAGCAACAACAAAAAAGTAAGAAAACTCACCCCACCAAAATCTGAACAACAAAACTCTACGAAAGCAGTCTCACTTCAGCTCTCTGTGGAGCGCCATTATTCTTGCACACCTTCATGTTTAACCGGCGTCACTCCAAAATGTTATCTTCCCACCTGTAAGTCTGCCGCCATCTTGGTTCTTGGTCTAGGTGCTCTCATAGTGTAATTCCATCCTTAAAGCTTTTCTTTCAAAGTCTGCTCGGGCCCCTCATCTGACAGCTTGGCTTTCCTAGGGAGCTGAGACTTTTCACCTGGTCCCATGCCCAATGCTGGCAGGACCAATGTTTCTGGGACCAGAGATGGTTCCTTCTGATGCGGGGCTTTCAGATGATTGCACGGATAGAGAGAAGTCTTAATTTAAATTAAGAATTTGTGTCTCAGACCTGGGGACCAATATATTTACAACACAGGGAGGAGCGTTGTTCAGCTTTTCACAATAATGGGCTCTTAAGAGCCACATCCCAGGATGCCCAGGATACCTCCTGCTATTTCCTGCCAGCCAGGGTCCAAGCAGGTTGGATTTAGTGGCATGAGCTTCAGAATTATGGAGGCATCAGTCTCCTACTATGTACTACTTTTTATCAGCTCATTCAGTATGTTCTGGTATCTATCTAATAAGAACCACACATACATGTGTGCATGTGTGTGCATATACATATACAGAGATAATACTCCATACTCAGATAAGTAAAGGAAACATTGCTAAGGAAAAAATTTTAAGGACATCTCAAGAGCCTTTTATTGTGCCAATATGCAATTAAAATGAAAAAAGTTTATGGAACTTTTTTCCAGAGATGAATCTTCTTCAGATAATTGTGCCTTTCAAAGATGAAAATGCAATATGCAGATTCTTCAGTATTTAACAACTGCAGGATTTGGGAAAGGCTGGTTGGTCATCAGAAGCATATGGGAATTATATAGCATAGCTAACTAAAAGTGGTGGAATTTTATTATTCAATACCAGTATGTATGCACATGAGCTAACCAATTACCCTTCCATATTTACTAATATTAACTACTTAAAGCAAAACAAACCCTCACAGAGATTGTCTAGCTCAAATACAGACAACTTGAAAAATTATTGCACTTGTCTCAAGGAAAAGAAATACTGTGAGATTGTCCTCTCACAAAAGAAATGCAGAGAATGTGCCTCAGGACAATACAAAGGTGACTGAGAGTCTCTGTGAAATTATGAAGTCTAACTGAAGCCCCGAAGAGGAGACAGAAGGAGCTGAGTTCATGTGGACGTGGGATGGAGGCTTCAGTAATGTAACAGTTACCTTGCTGTGACCTGGCTTGCTCCCATACTGACTATGTACCTGCCCAGGTTTCATCCATCCCCTTCTCCTCTAGCAGTGGTACCCACAAGAAGTACAATGGCACATTGCCCACAGGAAATACAATGACATATTAGCATATATGTGTAGATATGTTTATGCATGTGCTTGTGTGCATGAGTGTGTAGATGAGCATGCAAGCAGGAGGGCAGTCATACTTAGGTATATGAGAGTGTGCAATGCATGTGTGCCTCATGTATGTGACTGTATGTCCCCGTCAGAACCAGTTCCCTGAATGTGTGACAGTTGTGATCACATGAGATTCATGTGTTTAAGAATGTTTATACTTGATTTAATGCTCACTGTCTTGAAAAATTTAGTACTTAAAAAGAAAAAAAAACAAGTGTCCTCGGAAACTCTACAGCACTCACATTTATGTGTGCAGTTGAGAGTATTACCATGTGTATATGCAAATGTGTATGTGTGTGTGGTCGAGTGTTTATACTTCTGGGCTCTCAGGAAACTCAGAGGTGCTGTGACTCTAGTAGACTAAGGGGCTTCTGCTGACATTTTTATATTTGCAGATGTTGAATAGTTGGGGGAAAGGACTGTCACATGTCACAGTCACTCACTCAGTTCAAGTAAATGCCTGTTGTGGTCCTAAAGCTCTTTCCTATCATATCAGAATGCTTGTTATCCACATTGTGAATGTTCATTTGCTTCTCTATATCTTTTATGAATAAGTTAAGTTCTATGAAAGTAGAAACCAGACTTGATTACCTGGTATCTTTAGCAGATAGCACAGTAACCACTTCCAGATGGATAGTTAACATTTACTAAATAAACATTTCTTTTGTTGATCAATTTCTATTATTTTACTCAAACACCTTACTTTGGGTTATGTATAAAGTAACTTCTTCAGTTTACAGCTTGGGAGGCTGAAGGTCTAAGAGAGGGCAGCCTCATCTGGTCAACCTCTGGTACAGATCTCTTGGCTATATCACAGTTTGGCAGAAAAACAACAAAAAAGAAAAAATATACAGTCATATGGCAAGATAGGAAGTCAGAGAGATTTGGGGGAGGGCAGGCTTCCCTTCTTTTATGACAACATGCTATTGTAGGAACTGGATCCCAAGAAAACTCATTAATGCCTTCTGTGGTAGTATACCATTACAGAATGAAGAGTAGGCCCCACCTCAAATCATGACACGGGGTGTCCAGTATTTAATAAACTTAACATGCTCAAGCCAAACTAAATCGCAGCACAGTCCTCCTACAAAAGCATATGCTCCTCTTGCTTTATCACAGAGCTTTGGCACTGGGTCAGGTTATCCTATCTACCATCAGACCTGATCCCTAAAAAGTTATCCTTGACTGAATGCTATCCATATTCCTTACAGAGCCTTATCCCTGACATGTTTGATGACTACAGCTATGACTCCACCGCCTCTACAGATGACTACATGAATTTGAATTTCAGTAGCTTCTTCTGTAAGAAGAACAACGTGAGGCAGTTCGCAAGCCATTTCCTTCCACCTCTGTACTGGCTTGTGTTCGTTGTGGGCACCCTGGGCAACAGCCTGGTCATCCTTGTCTACTGGTATTGCACAAGAGTGAAGACCATGACTGACATGTTCCTCTTGAATCTGGCCATTGCTGATCTGCTCTTTCTTGCCACTCTTCCCTTCTGGGCCACTGCTGCTGCTGGCCAGTGGATGTTCCAGACCTTCATGTGCAAGGTTGTAAACAGCATGTACAAGATGAACTTCTACAGCTGTGTGCTTCTCATCATGTGTATCAGCGTGGACAGATACATTGCCATTGTACAGGCCATGAAGGCTCAGATCTGGAGGCAGAAAAGGCTGCTGTACAGCAAGATGGTCTGCATTATCATCTGGGTGATGGCTGCTGTGCTCTGCACCCCAGAAATCCTGTACAGTCAAATCAGTGGGGAGTCTGGCATTGCCATCTGTACCATGGTCTACCCTAAGGATAAGAATGCCAAGCTAAAATCAGCTGTCTTGATCCTGAAGGTCACCTTGGGGTTTTTCCTCCCCTTCATTGTCATGGCCTTCTGCTACACTATCATCATTCATACCTTGGTACAGGCCAAGAAGTCATCCAAGCACAAGGCCCTCAAGGTGACCATCACTGTTCTCACTGTCTTCATTATGTCTCAGTTCCCCTACAACTGCATTCTGGTAGTGCAGGCGGTTGATGCCTACGCCATGTTCATCTCCAACTGTGCTATTTCCACCAATATTGACATCTGCTTCCAGGTTACTCAGACGATTGCATTCTTCCACAGCTGTCTGAACCCAGTTCTCTATGTTTTCGTGGGTGAGCGGTTCCGCAGGGATCTGGTGAAGACCCTGAAGAACCTGGGGTGCATTAGCCAGGCCCAGTGGGTTTCATTCACAAGGAGAGAGGGTAGCTTGAAGCTTTCTTCTATGATACTGGAGACAACTTCGGGGGCTCTCTCTCTCTGAGAGAACTTCTCACAGGGCATATGGTCCTTTTTGGAAGTAATGAGATATACAGACACAACATAGGCAGCAGATAGTAAGAAAACTGGGGGTTGGGGGGGGTAGGAAAAACCAAAACAAACAATCTAGGACGAGCCTAAACAACTTTATCATGCTCAGTCAGAGAATCTGCCAAAATTTCCAAAACTGACTACTCCAGAAGGGCACCCCTGGATTGTGGTTATTGTAACTGGAGTTCTGAGGGAGATACTTGAGCAGCACTGGGGATATCCCCAGCCTTCACATGCTGACCACATGCAACGTGGTCTTGGAGGTACTGAGTTTCTACAGTGCTCCAAGTTTCTGTTACTTCAGATCTGGTGCTATTCCTCTCCAGAGGTGACAGAGCACTGGCCACCACCATGGTCTCCCCCCCCCCCCCAAAAAAAAAAAAAGAAAAAGAAAAAACGGCTTATTAACATCCACCTCAGGATCTTTTCTTTATAGTCTTACTGGTGAGAAGACTGTGTTTATATCTCATTACCTACAGAAAAAAAAAATTTTAAACCTAGAATACACTCAAACACTCTGAGGCTGAATGCCATTCGGATCGCCTTGGTCTCTTTTGAGCCGGGGAGAACTACCGTTCCTAGTTTGGAGCCATCTGTCAGTCAGCTTGGTCAGCCAATGTACTGCTGACCACACCACATTACCTGGAGCCTTGCTCCCAGGCCACTACTGTGTCAGGCAGAAGATGCCATGTCCGATCCAGCCCGTTCCCCGGTGAGGTGAACGTGGCCCTAACAGAATCAAGCTGGAGACTATGTCTGGATGGTGGGGACCTAGTCTTCCGGACTTCCTTAGGGAGGAGGCGCTTGCTGCAGGTTCTGCCGTCGTCTCCTTACCGGTAATACGTCCTTTCTTTCTGAGGCTCCCGGAAGGGTGTCTGCCTCTCTGCTACCTCCCCTTTCCTTACTCTTTAGCCCCAACAGTTTACAACCTTTTAATTTTAGATTAAGAAGAATTGGTGGGTTGCACATGGTAGTGTACACCTTTAATCCCGGCACCTGGGAGCTAGAGGCAGGATGATCTCTGGGAGTTTGAGGCCAGTCTGTTCTACAAATTGAGTCCAGGCCAGCCAGGGCTGATTACACAGAGAAACCTCATCATGAAAACCAACCAACCAACCAACCAACCAACCAACCAACCAACCAACCAACCATCAAGTAAACAAACAAAGGGTTGGAGAGATGGCTCAGTGGTTAAGAGCACTGATTGCTCTTCCAGAGGACCAGGATTCAATTCCCAGCACCTACATGGCAGCTCAAACTGTCTTTAACTCCAGTTCCAGAGGATCTGATAGTCACACACAGACACACATGCAGGCAAAAACACCAATGCACATGAAATAGAAATAAAATGAAAAATGTGTAATATAATTTACCTTCCACCTATGTTTTTAATTACTTGATAAATTTCTCACATTGGAAAAGTCATTGCATATCTTTAAAATGTGTTTTCTAATGTCTATTTACAATGTTCATCACTTGCTATTTGTTTTTACCATTTCTCAACATTGTAATTGTGAATTGTGAACAATTAAAGATTAGATAAAAATACAGTCCTTGTAAAAGGTAAGATTGGTAAACCTTTACCCCACCAGGCCAATCATGCTTTTTCTCTCTGCCTTCCTTCATCTTTCACATACATATTAAGAGACAGGGTGAGCATTTCTGGGAAGGTCAGTCAGCAGGTAGTTCAGCAGAAAGTGATAGGTGAGCCCCAAGTATGACAGGCACCGCTTCCAAAACCAAGGTCAATACAAGGTCAGAGCCATCTGAATCACTGACTGTCATTTCTAGGAGATCCAGATATCTGCCCTTTTGAGGAGCTCGGACAAATGAGCAGTAAGTGTAAGCTACACTGTCTTAGTTACTGTCATATTATTGTGAAGAAGCACCACGGCCAAGGCAACTTAGAGGAAAAAGCATTTGATTGGGAGAATTACTTGCAGTTCCAGAGTTAGTTCATGACCATCAATGCGGGGAGCATGGAGGTAGGCATGGATGGAGCTGAGAGCTTATGCATGATCCACAGGTATGCAGCAGAGTGAGACTGGGCCTAGTGTGGGCTTCTGAAACATCAAAGCCCACCCTCGGTGACACACTTCCTCTATCAGGGCCACGCCCCCTAATCCTTCCTAAGCAGTCCACCCAGTGCAGACCAAGCATTTAAATATATGACCCCGTGAGGGCCATTCTCATTCAGACCACAACAAATACCTACACAGCCACAGTATTACATTACACATCCAGACTACGACATGCACCTACAGTCACAGCATTACACATCCAGACTACAACATAGGCCTATACAGCCAGGTGGCATTTGGTTTGCTGCTGAGTGCTCATTTGACGTTGTAGTTCTAACATTTTGTCCTGGAATCATAATGGTGCTGAAGGGGAGGAGCAGAGAGAGGAGCAGGGTGAACTTTCAATGTACTTGCTTAATCTATATGCTTGCCAAGAATTACTGACATAAAGGACCCTCTGACAGAGACTTAGTGGGTGTTGAAGGTAACGCATATTAATCAGAAAACAATTCCAAGCTTTCCCCCTGTGGTTTGTGATAGGGAGTTTGGGAACAAATACAGGAGACACAGGCTTCGTACAATATCTAAGGAAATAATCACACAGAGTTTTAAGAAGTTCTTGGAGGTCTGGGAAATGCTTAGCTCTGGATTCAGTGAGAGAACCTGTTTCAAAAATTAAGGTAAAGGAGCAGAGAACCCTTGGTTCTGGCTCCTTGCAGATGATCCAGGTTCAAGTCCCATGCAGCCGTCTGCAGCTCAAGCTCCAAGGGATCCAGCATCCTCTTCTGGTCTCCATGGGCACCTGACACGCGCGTGGTATACATAAACACATACAAGAAAAACACAGTATTAAGGAAAGATAATGCGGAGAGCACTGAAGGAAGATACCGGATACCAGTCTCTGGCCTCCACACACACACACAGACGCGCACCCACTGACTAGGGTCTTTACTGGTGCAGTATTTCTTCTAGTCCTTTTGTTCTGAACTTATTGTTTCACAAAGTGGGGGATGATGATGATGAAGGTGACAGAGTTCCTCACCCTCCAGGGAGAGCCTGAGAGTTATAGACAAAATGTGAATGATGCAAGCAGCAAGCACAAGAAAATCGAGGCAAGGGGAAGCCTGGAGGAAGGGACCAGGACACGCAGTGGGGGAGGCATGGGAAGCGCAAGGGGTGGGGTCCTTGGTCATCTCAACTGAGCACCGATGTAGGAACAGTGTGGGAGCAGCAGCGCAGCTCGCTCTCCGGGCTGGTCTCCGGCCTCCTTGGGGCTGAGCAAATGCAGCACACACTGGCGGGAGTGCCACATGCTCACGGACAGTGAGCTTGAGCTGTGTGTGGCTTTTTGTTTTTCTATTATTTTGGCAGGTGGAAAAGTTTGAGCAGTCTGATGCCATGAGAGGAGGTCTGGAGCCTTATGGATGGCAGAGGATGACAGGTGGAAGGAATCACAGGCTCGGGCAGGTCTTGGTACCTCAGGTTTGCCAGGGCCTATCTGTCACACTCTTACCTGCAGGGCCTCTGTGAGATGTTCTGCTTCCTGCTGGGTAGCTCTGTCGCTCATTTTACAACTTAATTTTTGTCAGAGGAATAAAAGACAATGCTACTCCAAATGCCACAGTGTTTGCTTTATTTAAAACCTGAGGTTAAAAAAAACATTTCCAAATGGCATAGCACACACTATTAAAGAAGTATACTCAGGGATACCAAAGTCTCATCCCTTTGTGCAGATGAAGTGCTGGTGTTTGATGTGCTTCTGTGTAACTCTTTGGCAGGTAAGAATGAAATGGGTTCCTTGACCCACTACCTTATAAGGCCACATGAAGTGAGGATTAATGAATTAAAGTGCACTCTAACTGTCAAGCCTTCCCGTGGAGGCTCAGTGTCACTGCCATCACCAAAAGAACACTGAGACTAAACACACTTCAAAAGGCTCTAAAAATGCCCCTTGATCAGAGAGGTCTCTGGAAAATTAAAAAGTGCTTGAGAGGGAAAAGGAAAAATTATGAATTAACTTTCCTGTTTCCTTAGAAGAAATGAGATGAAAATGAGAGGAAATTGTGTGAAGATTCTACCAAGTAGTGTTGGTTTTTGTTAATGTGAGCAGCACTCTATTGTCTTTGTATTGCACTCCCTGGTTCTGAGGAGTCAGAGATGTCTCCTTCCTGCCTCCGTCTCCAAAACCTGTGAGCCAAGAATGTTTGTTCTCAGTTTAAAGAAATCTCACGGGTTGAACCACCAAGTCTGAGTTAAAAAAAAAACAAAAACAAAAACAAAAAACAAAACCACTATGAACATCAAACCATATCTACAAGAGTTCCTTCTTTCTGGGCAAGGAGTGGCTTGATTACCAGGGGAAGGTTAGGGGAGGGGAGGGGAGGGGAGGGGGACAATTGAAATTGTTTAGAAACAACATCTTTATTTATACATGACTCTTCATTTCTACTTCCAAAACCATATGGAGATGTTCAGTTCCAGATTCCTGTCTGAGGATTCCTTTGCCTGCTCTCGGGCTAGGACTAGCTAGAATCCCGGGTCCTTCGGTCAGCAATACTCAGAGTCCTTCAGACACGGAGGGCCACTGTGTCTCAGACACATGCCCCCTGTGGTGCTGGCCAACAGGCAGCTGGCAACACTACTGACATGACTGTTATGGAGAGGATGAGTCATTAGAGGAAAAGAATCACCCAGATCTCAAGGATGTTTCCTTATGAGCTTCAGTGTAATTAAGTCCAGCTGGGCCACCATCTATCTCCCGTAGTGATTCTTCAGTTGTCAGCTGCATTTTTCAAAAATGTACTCCAACGACTGAACCCTAGTAAAACTGGGAACTACTTAAAATAATAAAGCTATGTATGAAAGGCACACTTACACAGGGCCAAATGTTCTCTAGTAACCCAGTGCTCGGCAAGCTGGAGCATGTACAGTATAAAGCCCATTTAGCACAAAAATATATTATTAAAAACAGAGTTGTACATGCCTAGTGGAGTACTATGCAGTCAGCACTGGAGCCTCTCACCTTAGGTCTGAGCGTCACAAGAACCACATGGGCTTCCTGATGAGTGACTGAGTTTAGGATGAACTAAAAATGTAAGGTCTCGGGCCCCTCCCAGGACACCAACACAGTAGCAACTCAGTGAATGATGGCTCTTAATGAAGACGGTGGCAGTGACACCAGCAGACGGCCATGAGTTTGGCCAGTGTCTTCAATATACCCTGGGAAAGCCAAGCAATAAAAATGAGATCCTATTTGGTGCTGGATGCTGCTGGCCTAGCGAACAAGCTGGCTTCAGCATTCCATCTGCAAGAGGGTAGAAGGGTTCAAAGGTAAGACGGCTTGGCCTTTAGCAATCTTAGGCCACATACAGACCTGCAAGGACCCAGGGTAGTCTTCAAAGGCTCAGCTGAACATGCTGGCCTCACACTGCACAAAGTTGCTATCAAGGGTAAATTCTTGGTGGTAGGAGTTAAAAAGGGCCACAGAGAACAGGAAGCTATCTAAGCTATCTACAAGCCTGACCTAGAAAAGGAAACAGTAAACTGCCTGCAGCGTCAGATGTGAGCTGACTAGCAGGAAGTCGGCAAGCGGGGAGGGAGTGACTGGGAGATGGAGGGCAAAGGGAAGTTATGTCCTGTTCTTCCACTGTGTCGCTTCCAAAGTTACCAAAGACGTTTTATAGAAAGGTTTCAGGTACTGAAAGTGGTTCTCACGCCAGCTCTGCTCATTAGCAAACAACTGTCTGCAGCTGAGGCAGAGACGCTAGTTTATAATCAAAGAAGGGCTATAGGCTGACACATGAGCTTCGGTGCCTCTGCAGAGAACTCAGCCTGTATTTGCACTCCGGCTGTCCATATGCAGAGCCGAAGCCTTCATGTAGTAGCTGCTTTCCCCTAGACCCCTGAGGGTTCCTGAGAGTGTGTGTGAGTGTGTGAGTGTGTGTGTGTGTGTGTGTGTGTGTGTGTGTGTTTATTTAGATCTGCTGAGTGGCCTTGCTGAGCAAAGCCCCTGAGCAGACAAAGGCTCAGGAGAACAGAACAACTCAGGCCTCCCCAAAGTTGCTGAGTGGAAGGAAGAAGCAGCCCTCACTTGTGGGGAAATGAGGGGATAGGGGCATCTCTGACATGATGGCCCTGTAGTGTTTTTTCCCTAGAACTATCCAAGGCTTCACAAAGTGGCCAGGGCAGTTGAGATAATCCTGGCTGTTGAGAGTAGATACACTATCAAGACCATTTCTGGCCTGAAAAATACCACACAGTGGATTGTTAGCAAGTGTGACCCAGGCGAGGTTAATGGTGTCCCTTCAGGTGAAAGGTTGAGTCTTGTACCTTGTTCTTAGGAGCCCTGGGCCCTGAGCGTAATGGCTGCATGGAGTCAAGCACACTGTGGGGCCCCAGGCCTCTGCCAAAGCCGCAGAACGGCTGAGCTGGGGCACTGCTCATTTGCTTTCCTTTGCTTCTAATTTTTTAATATTTAAAATTGTGTGGATAAGTGTGTGTGTGTGTGTGTGTGTGTGTGTGTGTGTGTGTGTACATGTTTAATGAGATAGGTGAGGAGTAGTAGTAGTGTTTCCTGTGGATGATGAAGAGCTAATTAAAGTTCAGGTATTGATGCTATGGGAAATCGCTTCCATCGTAGATCACAGGCCAGTCAACAGTCAGGTGGTAAAATACTTTTTTGGAGATAAATCTGAGGAAACAAAAATGGAGAATGAAGGTGTTACTTTCAGTGCAGCTTCCTCTGGGGGCTCATGCCACTCACTGTGCTTGGCTGGGCGTAGGGGCCAAAGTCTCGAAGGAACCAGCCTTTGGGGACTGGACAGCTCATGGGCCACGGCAGTGCTCCTAGTTTCCCTATGCCATCATCTGCCCGTCTGGTCTAGTGCAGCTCTCTCCCTTCACAAGGCCCAATCTTCAGATGCCGTGGGCAGCGTTCACGCTTCAGGCTTCCCAGGAGCCTGTGGGAGGCGGCATGCTGCCCTGGTCACTTCTCTCTCTGTAGCCAGGATCAAGGCTCAGTGAGACACTGACAAACTAGAGCTGCATCAGGACAAACCGGGCAATATGGACACCGACCCTTCCCTATCCCCGCCCCTCACTGTTAGGTGACCCCACAGACGGCCTCCTGGAAAGGCCAGCCGTACCCATAAGGTCCTGCTTACTCAGGCAGAGAGTCCTAGTGTCCAGGGCGGCACACTTCTGAGAGTTCAGGCCTGAGGAGCTGAGGTAGGGTATCCTATCGAGTTACTCTGCTAAAAGCCAAATGCCTGTGAGGGAGGCAGACTCGTCTGCTCCAGGAGACAGCCCCGGTGGGGGAGGCATCAGACAGGTCTGCTCCAGGAGACAGCCCCGGTGGGGGAGGCATCAGACAGGTCTGCTCCAGGAGACAGCCCCGGTGGGGGAGGCATCAGACAGGTCTGCTCCAGGAGACAGCCCCGGTGGGGGAGGCATCAGACAGGTCTGCTCCAGGAGACAGCCCCGGTGGGGGAGGCATCAGATAGGCCTGCTCCAGGAGACAGCCCCGGTGGGGGAGGCATCAGACAGGTCTGCTCCAGGAGACAGCCCCGGTGGGGGAGGCATCAGACAGGTCTGCTCCAGGAGACAGCCCCGGTCGGGGAGGCATCAGACAGGTCTGCTCCAGGAGACAGCCCCGGTCGGGGAGGCATCAGACAGGTCTGCTCCAGGAGACAGCCCCGGTCGGGGAGGCATCAGACAGGTCTGCTCCAGGAGACAGCCCCGGTCGGGGAGGCATCAGACAGGTCTGCTCCAGGAGACAGCCCCGGTGGGGGAGGAATCAGACAGGTCTGCTCCAGGAGACAGCCCCGGTGGGGGAGGCATCAGACAGGTCTGCTCCAGGAGACAGCCCCGGTGGGGAAGGCATCAGACAGGTCTGCTCCAGGAGACAGCCCTGGTTGGGGAGGCGTCTGGAAACCAGAGGCCCTCCCTAGGGACACATGTTCTTGTGTGTAGGGCAGATGCTGTTGATGTGGGTGCTGCCTTGTCCCCTGGTCTAGCCACCTGCCTATCATTCCCTCTCACAGCTTTGTGCTGACCACTCCTGAGGTCACACCCTCAAGCCTGCGGCCAAGCCTCAGCCCTGCCTGCAGCAGCTGGGGAGCTCCGGACGGCAGAGGCTGCTTCTGTGACACAGCACGACCTAGAGGGTTTGTCCTGTTTTGTCTCACTCTTTCTTTTATATTCAGGTGCTCTTGGCGTTTTCTGGATTTCCCAGTGTCCTTCTATGGCAGGCGTGGCAGTAGGATGCCACCTGGGAGAGGTGAGCACAACTAGGATGAGGCCAGCTTAGCGCCAGGGGCTTGGTTCAGGCCTGGCACCTCCACCGCCGTGTGACGGAGAGCACCACTACTGTACCATCCAGTCCGTAGCTCTCTAGAAGAGGCGGGGCTGTAGGGCAGCAGTGCGTGGCTGGTGTGTGGTAAGACCCTCTAAGTGTCGCTCTCCTACTGGGAATGAACGAAAAGTGGCCCGCATAGGCTCACGTGTTTGAGCATGTGGCTGGCGGTGGCGTTTGGGCAGGCTGTGGAGCTTTTAGGAGGTCAAGCTTTGCTGAAAGAAGTATGACACTGGGGGGAGCTTTGAGAATTTATAGCCCTGCCTCGTTTCCAGTTTGCTCTCTTTGTTTTCTGAATTTGAATAAAGACATGATCTGTCTGTCTGCTTCCTGCCCTGGCTGCCTGCTGCTGTTAGGGACTCTGCCTCTGAAACTAAAATTCCTTCTTTTAGTTGCCTTCAATTGTGGTGTTTTATCACAGCCACAGAGAAGTAACTGACAGACTTGCTTTATAAAACATACCATGAGCAGTGAACAGAGCAGAGAGGTCTAAATTACAGAATCACTAACAAAAAACTTTGACAACTAAGTCTTGATTCTGAGTGTCTTCCTCAATGTTAGAGAAGAGAGGCAATGATGCATAGACAGGTGGACACAGGACAGACAGTGGACGCATGAGACGCATGACTAACTGAGGTACCCACCTGGAGAAGGTGTTGTCAAAGATGAGCAAGTAGATGCCCGGGGTTCGGACCTTCAGCTGGCCCCGGATGCTCTCCTTGTGGGAATTGCATCGGGTGGTGGGGATGAGGACCTGGCAGGGAGAGCAACGGGAGGGTGTCACAGAAGCTGAGGGCCTGTGCGTCCTGGAGGCAGGCCAGTACTCTGAGTGACGTCATAGCTGTACAGGGCTGGGACTTGAACTTGGCCCTGGCCAGGGTGGGCTGTCACCTCTCCCACTCACTGTAGAGGGATGGTGGGTATGAGCTTCTTCTAGAGTTATGAACCAGTCACCAACATCCCTGACTGTGTTGGTGTCAAGCTGCTCCACCACCTGAAGGGACAGAACTTCCATGCTTCAGGAAGCCAGGGCTAATCCTAAATGTCCATTTGACCAGATGCCTCCATTAGGCCTTAGTGCTGCCCTTGGTACTCAGAGGACACTGAGCCCTTCGTG
Organism: Apodemus agrarius; assembly: GCA_964023405.1. Lineage (NCBI taxonomy): Eukaryota > Metazoa > Chordata > Mammalia > Rodentia > Muridae > Apodemus > Apodemus agrarius. The sequence continues at coordinate 126,237,683 of OZ030012.1, forward strand.
CAATATTGACATCCAGGCTCTCTATAAAGCTCCTGGGTTGTCCTCTGGAAAAGGCAGTCATGGTTCTACCCAAGGCCTCTCACATGCTATCGCCATGGCTCTTCTCTTGTCTGGTCCTGGCTGGTCCGTGCAATTTTTATCTTTCCAAGCCTGATTCTTAGCCTCCTGTTTATTCTCTCAGAATCACAAATTTTTCCCCAGAGGGCAAATCTGCACATACAGTGTGTGGAATACAACTAATTCTTGGATGGTCAACTTTATCCCCATTGGGACAAGGTCTTATACCTGATTATCAGCTAAAGCACAGGCCTAATCTTAGAATTGAAGTTATATGGGCTAGCAAAGTGGATCAGTAGGTAAAAGAGCTCGTCTTACAAGCCTGACAACTTGGAAACTATGTACAAAGGTGAAAGGAGGGGAACTGATTCTATAAAGTTATTCTCTGGTCTCCACGTACACGTACATTCTACGAATGTATCCTCCTTTCCCCCAATAATAAAGAAGGAAAACAAGTAAACTGAAGATGTGACAGGAAGAGATAACAGTATTCTTTTTTTTTTTTTTTTTTTTTTTTTTTTTTTTTTTTTTTTGAGACAGGGTTTCTCTGTGTAGCCCTGGCTGTCCTGAATCTCACTCTGTAGACCAGGCTGGCCTCCAACTCAGAAATCCGCCCGCCTCTGCCTCCCAAGTGCTGGGATTAAAGGCGTGTACCACCACCTGTACCACCACCACCACCACCACCACACCACCACCTGTACCACCGCCCGGCGAGTGCTGTCTCTGTCTCTGTCTCTCTGTCTCTGTCTCTGTCTCTGTCTCTGTCTCTCTCTCTCTCTCTCTCTCTCTCTCTCTCTCTCTCAACTCCTTTGAGCTCCTAACATAGCAAATGATGTCAGAAGCGACTACTTCTATCCAACCCCCTTAACTTGCGATGAGACAGTTTTAGTGTGGCCTTAACTGTAGGCACAGGGGTTTCCCCTTCCCCGGTCCCTAGAAGGCTATTCCCTTCTAGGTGCACCTACAATGCTTACCTACCCATATTGTGATTTCTACCTGAAATCACAGGCGCTGATTTTTTTTCAGGTCGCTCTCTGTTTATGCTTAGAATGCGTTGAGGACAGATCCAGTGTTATCCTGAATCTCTCTGTCCCCAGCAGACTCTACAGAATCTGGGATACAGTAAGAGCTCAACTATCAGTTGTCCAAGGACCCAACAAGGTTCCTATATGTTGTTATGAGACCTGTGTATTGCCACCTATTTTATTTTCTGCAAGGCCTAGGCTGTTCAAGGGCATGTGAGAAGTCCCGGAATAGGTAATAATAAAGATGTAGACCAGGAAATAGGCTATCTAGGCTCATGACTTTTCAGGGGATCACAGGCAGTGAACAGTATCATCTGTAGCTGACTGGTGAACTGGGCCTGCAAGGGCAGAGCAGCTGTTTCTAGACATGGGCTTTCTCTGCCCCCTTGTGTTCACTGTGGGAAAGGACAGTGGTGGCCATAAAACCCAGGAAGGACACCTTCAAGTCTGGACAAGGCTGGCTGAACCAGGTCCCTAAGGTCCATCCGTCATGATGATAACGGGGCAAGGGAGAAGCCCGTAGCGCAGAGACACGTATGGAGAGACACTAGGGGCCTGGCGCCTGAGGTCTGCAGGAGGATTATGGCAGAAGAGTCACCTGCTGCTGCTTTATCTGCCGACTGCTACCAAACACAGAGAAATCAAAGTTGCTGAAAGTTGCTCTTCAGCACTGAAGAGCCCCTTGCCTACCCATAACTGACTTCTATCCAGGTAGATCAAAAGAGCCTCTGCCAGTTGACAACACAGGACATGGACGGCCTATAACTCACTTTCTGCTCCAGCCCAATGCGTCTGATAGGTTTTACCACTCTTTTCTCTCAGGTTTCAAATTCAACTTGCATTTCTACTCTTAATTATTCCTCTCTGCCTTACAAACATGGGAGCTAAGATGTTTGGCATGGAAATACCCCTTCCTCAAGCCCCCGTGAACCAGCACTCCCTAAGCTCTGGTTGGCCTGGCCTGTGCCTTGCATCCTACCCAGCCCTTCGGTGCCTCTGCCCAGTGGAGTTGCTGAGGGTCGTGTCGCCTGCACACCCTGATTCAGTAGCTTTGGCTTAAGGATTAGGGTTTAGAGGCTCTCCATGGCTTTCTAGTGTATAGCCACATGGTTAAGAACTGCAGTCCTGCACTGCCAACATCGTATACCTAGAATAGTCGGGGTTTTATCAAGCTCAACTGCCCAAGTCATAGTGGGGCTTCCTTTGCTGTTGACCTTGTAGGTAACATATAGAACATTCAATATAACTGGAGACGGAGCTCATACCTCCCAAAGTATCCCGATCCTGCTCTGTAGAGCTTTGTGAGTAGGTTATCACTAAACAGAATCCTGTATCTTGCATGTCTCTGAGATTTACCTACAGCTCTAGCTGAAGGTCAAACGGAACGCATGAGGCACAGAAGTAATCCTCAGCTCTCCTGAACTTGACTCTGTCTCTCCCCACGGTCATCAGGCTTTAGCTGCTGTGCCTGCTCTGGGGAAGGTCTGCCCGGGCACCTGGAGTATGTGCTAAGGTCCCTGGTAGGGAGCCTGGCCTACCTTGCACTGGTCGAGTGGCGTGTCTTCTGTCTCTTGGAAGACCACACTGAAGGAGATGCTCTTGGGATCAGAAGAGAAGACCCAGCTGATGGTAAGGCCAGGCTCGGCCACGGTGATGGGGATCAGGCTGTAGGTACTGGACCTCACAAACAGCTCCCTGCTGCCCTCCCCAAAGCTGCTGATCTCTTCTACTGTGAGGGGTAATTTGATCCTAAAATAAAAGTTCAAAGATGGACCTGGTTTAATGGCTTATCTGAGGTAACTGGAGATTTGAAACTCTTGGTAGGTTAGGCCTGGGCATTCCTGACTAACATGTCTCTGAGATGCTCAGCTCAGAAAAAGCTTTAGCTTGAGTGCTTGTCATACAGTTGGCATAGTTCCTGACACTGAATCATGGCTGTGGAAGATACAGGACAGCCTTGCCACATGGAGCTGGAAGCTCGTGGAGACTGGGGAGGGGGCGGGTGGCGCAGGGCAGCCTGATCTGCTCTGAGTCCCTTACGGGCAGGGTTTGAGTTCAATGGTTTAGTCCTATTGCACCGGTAAGGCCGCCCGGAGCTCTGCCATCCTCTCCATCCCTGGAGGTTCTGCCTCTTCCTTCCACCTAATTAGAAAAACCTCCTGCAGCCTCTCTTTGCAGATTTGTGTGGGAGGGGTTGAAAGGTCGAACCTGAGAGAGTGTGGGTCAGATTTTACAACTACCTTACGTTTTATTTTCCAACTCTGGAGAATGGGAACAGCCATGTTTTCCTCACATGGCCATTGCAGGAACCCTGACGTCAGTGCTCCTGACTTCTGAGTCATCTTTCCAGGATTCTTATGATATCTCCCCCCAAAAACAGGCCTCACAGTTTCTGCCCTGGCTGCTCCATGTCTTCTTTATACAACAACCAACCAACACAATCCTTTTTTCAAATGTAAATCAAGTGACTCTTCAGCTCTAAATATCATTTTTGGATTCTTGTTCCCCTCATAGTAAAACCCAAGTTTTCACAATGGCTAATAAAGCCCCACTGATATGAACTTCTGCTCCTTTCCTGTCTTCCTTATCCTCTGCTTCAACTTACGCTGGTTCTTTTTCATACTTTTTTTTTTTTTCTTCAGTTTTTTTTTTGAGACAGGGTTCTCTGTGTAGCCCTGGCTGTCCTGGAACTCACTCTGTAGACCAGGCTGGCCTCCAACTCAGAAATCCAACTGCCTCTGCCTCCCAAGTGCTGGGATTAAAGGCGTGTGCCACCACCGCCCGGCTTCTTTTTTCATACTCTTGTTAAGAAATATCAAATATGTGTCTTTTCTATCAAATACTATAAAACTTGTATTTAGGACATTGCCTTCAAGTCTTTTTATCTCCTCCATCTTAACTTATATGCAAATTTTATTTACCTTCTCCTAATAATACTTTTGCTTTGTTTACACAAAGGTTCACTGCTATACTGCAGAAATTTGATGGCTAGGAACAGGGACTCTTTTCTCTTTGAACAGGGACTTCTTTCTCCTTCTTCCTTTAGGTGTTGTGTAAGACTAGCCAACTGAATTAAGCCAATAGGGAAAAGACACAGTCTCTACCTGTACTATAATAAATACCAAGCACACTTCCCGTCTCTTGTGTGTCTGCTCTTTGAAGCACACCCCCTTCATCAAGAATAAAGTTTGCCGCCGGGCGGTGGTGGTGCACGCCTTTAATCTCAGCACTTGGGAGGCAGAGGCAGGTGGATTTCTGAGTTGGAGGCCAGCCTGGTCTACAGAGTGAGTTCAGGACAGCCAGGGCTACACAGAGAAACCCTGTCTCAAACAACAACAACAACAACAACAACAACAACAACAACAACAGAATAAAGTTTGCCTTGTCCAGACACTTCATCTGGAGTGGTGGTCTCTTTCTCTGTGTTTGCATTCCAGAACTTATTTCTAACACCTTTAACTTAGTAGCAATATTTTTTTTTAAAGGCTTTGTCCTGGGTGTTCCTTCTGCCTGAAATACCATCCTCTCAGGTGGTTCTCTGGCAACTTGTTCACACCCTCCAGGTCATACCATTGTAGCGCAGTCTACATGGAACCGCAAGTCCCTCTCTCCTCTAGTCCTACTCCTCAGTTACAGTCTTCTGTTTCAAACATCACGTTTTATTTTCTTGTTTGCTTATTTTCCTTGTTCATTGTCTGCCATTACTCAGCACAACATAAAATCTGCCCCCAGAAGGGGTCTTGTGTCTTCTTTGTGTCCTAATGTGCTTGATGTAGTAACGAATAAGTGTTAGTAGAAGAGTGAATGGTTCTTTTCAGCGATGACAATCCAGCCACTGGAACTATCACCAGAAACACTAACTCTATGGTGCCATGCTATAGTAAAGCTACAAAACCTTGAAAGCTTTCAAGTGCTTTAACCCACATTTGGAGGGAGGCGGTCGGACGACAGTTCAAGGCCACCTCAGGCTACAGAATGAGTTTTAGGTTTGAGCTACATGAGGTCCTGTCTTAAAAAAAACTAAAATAAAAGAAACAAATAACAATAATGTAAGTAAAAACTTAGAAAATTCATGTCAAAAGACGACCAGCATATATGTCTATAAGAGAAGATAGATGGCCATGGTGAAAGCAGTGAGAATATTTTCAGTGTCGCTCCCCTCCCCCAACCTCTTCTGTCCTAACTTGCTCCATCTTATAAGTAGAGGGTGGGCTCTAATTCTGATTCTTACAGAGACTCCCACCCCTTGCAAGTTTTTCTCCCCTAAATAAAAAGCCTGCACTGTACAATAACAACAACAACAACAACAACAACAACAATAATGATAATAATAAGCACTGGAGTCACTTTCAGCCACAGCTTTTTGGAAAAGCATCAGGTTGTCAAGGAGGAAATCTCACTCTTAGGACGCCTGCTCATAAGAGCTCGCACAGAAGTCTTCTAGAACTAACAAACTTTCACAAAGGCTCCTGCAACTGCACATAACAGAACATATCTCCGCAAGGCTGTGCGTCTAGTGGTGGACTGACCCCACCCTCGTCCTGGAGCATGGTAGCTAAGGATTCAAAACAGTAGACTTCCTCTTGTTTCTCTAACAACACTCAACTGTCACACAGATTACTAGGTATTGATTCCCAGTTCAGGGTTACTCCCAAATAAAGACTGTTTCTGTTTAATATTTAGGTAGATCAAAATAGTTTGATTATTTCTATTTCCTAAAACAAAAATTCATTGCTCTTTCAATAAACACAATAACAACAACCAAACAACAAAATGGGGCTGGAGAGGATGCTCAGCAGGATTCTATTCCCAGCATCTTCGTGGTAGCTCACAACTGCCTAATTTTAATCCCAGGGGATCTGATGATGCCTTCTTCTGGTCTCTGTGGGCACCAGTCAGGCTTGCACAAATAAGCATACAGGTAAAACACCTGTGTGTGTGTGTGTGTGTATGTGTGTGTGTGTGTGTGTGTGTGTGTGTAAAACAAACCAAAAAGCTACCACCGACAACATCAAAAGTAATATTAAAAAAAGAAGATCCTAAAATAAATATCAATTCAATATGAAAAAAAAAAAAAAGATCGAGGCAGAGAAAGAAGATTATAAAGAAGCACAGGGAACTTTTTAGTGACAGACTGATTTTTTAGTCATTTTGTTATGATACTGTATTATTTACTAAAAATCTAACCATTATACAATATAAAGGGCAAGCTTAATGTATGTAAATTATGCTTTAAAAATAAAAAGTACAAACTGAAGCACCTGATGCAATTAAAATGGATATAAGGGTTCAGGCCTAAAACACCTAGGAAGGAGAAAACAAGAGCTTACAGCTGGGAATGAGATAGCCAAGCTCCCCGCATAAGAGGAAGGACGGGGCTCTGGGGAAAAACGCCAGTGTCTGTATGATCTGGTGGGTTCCTACTCCACAACTGCCCTCCTGAAGAACACACGTGTGTCTCTGGCTTGTCCTCCTTCTACAGAGGCCCTAACAAGGTGCTGCTGCCCTTTCCCATCTTCATGCTTCTAATTCAGCTAACTCCATCAGACTAAGAACAGCTCCCAACAGGAATCTTCCACGTAGTAAGAAAGGAGACCACCTCAGGGTAAATCTCACCCAGTTCTGTAGACAAAGAGCTGGATATGAGGCAATACAGAAAAACCAGAGCCACATGGTTTCAGGTGTGACAGGAGTCGGTGCTAGCTCTCCACAAACAAGTACAAGTGTCCATGGTAAAACCGCAGGCCAGTAGGGTTGGGATGTAGCTCTGTGTTAGATACCCGTTTCATGAGACTGAGTGCAATTCCAAGCACTGTCTAAAACAAGACAAGATGAAATAAGCCCTACAAACTGGCCACGTACAAGTACGAACAAAGAGAGGAGATTAATGAACTACTAATAGACTCCATCAAGCTCTCAGACCAGCAACACCTGTAAAATCAACAGCTAGAGAGCCAGCAGGCAGCAGCCAGCCCAGACCAACAGCCGGCAACACTAGTCAGATGGAAAGGATGGAAGCTTTGGAAAGTGATTTACCATAACACACACACACCACCCCACCCCCCTGCCCCGGGGTAAGCAGCATGTGAAGAACACACAATAATTCTCTCTCCAGTTGGGTGAGGGAAGTATACAGGATGTGCAATTCTCCAATTTGTGATATGCTCAGAGAATTAGCCCATGTCAACAGAAGTCACCTCAGTCTGCCTCACCCTGCTACAAGTCCTGCCTCCAGAAAACAGCTCAATGTTTTTTCCTGTCTTAGAATTCTTCTCAATTTCTTTAAATTTTCACACTTTTTGTTAACTTTTCTTTTGCTTTATTTACTCCTGTGTATGTGTCCTGTGTATGTACTCACTTGGCCTGATGTCTGTCCTTTGGTTACAACTGACTGTCTGGTATCTGAGTGTTTGAAATGCTCTGCTGCCCTCAAAGACTGCACCGTTGCACTGGGCGGGGCCAGCCCTGGCTCTGATAGGCTCCTCCCTGCCGGCACGCACGGCAGGCCCACCCCGCAGCCTGCCACTTACATCAGCTCTCCGGACTTCAGCAAGCAGATTTCAGCGTCTTGCCCCATGGGCATGTCTTCAGTGTCTTCAGGGGTTAATGAGTTTGATGTGGTGTCCCTGAAACATCACAAAGGAGAACAGGCCATTAGCTATCAGTACGTAAAGTCCTATAGCCTGAGGTTTACACTGGAGGTCTGCAAGGAAGCTAGGACTCCAGTGGGGACAAGGGACGCCAGCGGGGCTGTAAGATTGCAGGGAAGGAGTGTGAGTGCACACAAACACCGATGGGCCGCTCTCTTCCCCTAGGGGTGGGGAGGCAGGGATGACTACAGCACCATTGCCCCCTTCCTTCTCCGTGCTGGCCCCGGGGCACAAGCACTGGAGCCCCTGCAGACCTGGTTCCAGAATCAGACACCCTGACTGTAGCTCAGTCAGTAATACAATAGGTGTTACATCAGTAATACAGTAAGTATTAGAGATGGGACAGAGCCATATATTAGAGAGCGCAGAGTGAGCACCTACCTCCTCTCCCCTTCCTAATGTACCACCAGGAGTACAGAAGGAGCTGCCTTGGCACTGGGGCTGTTCCAGTTTCCAAAGTGTGCTCTGCGGACCACCAAAGCCCAGGGAGAAGTGTTGCAGACATCTCCCTCCCACCAGGTTATTTTAGGCAGTTGTCTAGCTGTTTCCCCATTCAAACACTCCATTTTGGATAGAGGAAAGCACTCTCATGACTCAGTAAGCTAAAGTCAGAAATGCATTATAGGACTCAGCTTGCCTGGTAGAGAGGTACATGCCTTTAGCACTTGGGAAGCTGAGGCAGGTGGATCTCTATAAGTTCCAGGCCAGCCTGGTTGACTTAAGTGTTCCAGGACATTCAGGGTAAGCTACATACATAGATCCTGTCTCAAAGAAAGAAGGAGGAAGAAAGGAAGGAAGGAAGAAAGGGAGGGAGAGAGAGAGAGAGAGAGAGAGAGAGAGAGAGAGAAAAGAAAAGACGGAAGAAACGAACAAGACTCCAAGTCCCATTCGCGGTTCCCTCCACCCCAGTTTTAAAAGCAGCAAACGATTGCTGGGGAGAGGAGACTCTCATGGACCAATCTGAAAGCTGTACAGAGAACTCCAGAGATGTAGCTTTTACTACTCACCTATTCTAGTGTGTGCTTTTTGTGAGGCAGCTCCCATGTTACCCATATTCCTGTAAGTAACACCACTAAATTCACTGATTCATCAAGCTAGATGTGGATGGAAGTTTCTTTGGCTGTTAGTGCCCTATCTGGTACGCTTTTGTATTTATCTGACCATGGAACACTGTGACTATCTGCAAAATTACTGACCCTCAAAACACATTGGCAGATAAAAGCCCGGGATGGGGACATGAGACACAGCTGTTTCTCCAAGGCAGGGCTGGTGCCACATTCTGATCCTCTGACTGCAGCTCAGCGTGCCCAGGGCTCTATGCTGTCTGGCTAGTAGCTCTGAGGAGTCCCATAATCCAACCAACTTCAGTCGGCAGCTACGCCCAGGAAGGCACAGACCCAGAAGAAAATGGTCTGCTCTGAAGTGACGGCCTCACTTAGGTCTCCTGCCCAGTATGACTTCTCCAGATGTTATAACCCTTTTCAAGGGTTGTAGAGGGCATTTCAAAATGCCCCAGGGGTATGGTCAGTATATTTCAAACTTTCCTCTCACCAAAGGCTCTCTTGCCTGCCTGGACACCAGGCACATTCACTCATCTTCACATGCTAGTTTGCAGGTTTTTTTGTTGTTGTTGTTTTTGTTTTTTGTTTTTTTTTAATTTTGGCCTTTCCTAGGTAATCATGTAAATGCATTGAGGGATAATACAAGTTTGAGAATGGCAGGAAACTTAAGCAGGACCACTGGAGGACACCCTGTCTCCTTCTATAGCTATGTTCTTTCCTTCCTATTGACATGGTTTTCTCAGCCCAGAAGAGTCAGTGTTCTCAAGCGACCTTTCACCGTTCCTTGCCCCAGCAGGAGGGCCTACCTTTAGCTTCTCTGGCTTCTTAGGATGACATGCCCACCAGTCTATAGCTGTGCTGCTGTTCTCTTTAGGGCAGTGGGTCTCAACTTTCCTAATGCTATGACCCTTTAACACAGTTCCTCATATTGTGTTGACCCCCAACTACAGAATTACTTCATTGCTATTTCATAACTGTAATTTTGCTACTGTTACGAATTGCAGTGTAAACATCTGATGTGACCCCAAAGGGGTTGAGACCCACAGGCTGAGAACCACTGTCCTAAAGTCATGATCGCAGTGTTCCTAGGAATCCCATTGCATACACAGTCTATGCTTAACAAATGTCTGCATTATAAGCCTCAGTGTAAGGGACTTTTCTACCCCAGATGCCCATGTAACCAATACTCCAACTTACTAAAGAATGGAGAATGGCTCAAAGGTTAGGAGTACTTGCTATTCTCCCAGAAGACCCAACTTCAGTTTCCAGCACCCATATTAGGTAGCTTAAAACTGCTTGCAACTCCAGTTCCAAGAGATCTAACACCCTTCCCTCTTTTGGGCTCTTCAGTCATGAGCAGTCACATGCACATACGCACACAGATGTACAGAGGATGCAGGTTTGGGCCTCAGTAGTGGTTTACAAGTGTCTGTAACTCCAGTTTCAGGGATCTGACATTCTCTTCTGGCCCCCAAAGGCACTGCATTCATATGGTGCACATATAAACACGCAGGCAAGATATCTGTACAGATAAAAGTCTTAAAAAAAAAAAGAATAGAGGTACAGAAACAAGGGAGAGGCTAAGGGCCCTACCCCTAAAGTGATCTAAAGTTCATACCTCTCTGGGCACTTCCAGTTAGGCCTCTAGCACTCCTCTGTCACAATTCCAAATATTGTAATTTGTTTTTCACTTTATTAGTAGATAACAATTCTCTAGGATACCAACAACAGAAACTCCATCTGAAAAATGCCCAGCAGCCTGTGATGTCTTGCTTATGGTCTTCCTCAGAGGTTTCTTTCCATTTTGTCACTTGTTCTACTGAATCCCAGGCTCCAGGAGAGGACTGGGAATCTCCAATTGAGACTGCACTGCCCAGCAGTGATCACTAGCCACTGGTCCCCATGTAAACTTACATTAATCAGGATCAGAGAAGCTAAGGATTCAGCTCCTAGTTTGCACTAGTTATACTTCAAGACTTCAGCCACCACACAGGCTGGTGTTACAATGTGCCACAGAACACATTCTCCATGGTAACTGATGTCTTTTCTGCTTAACAGCAAAGCAAAAAGCAGCACTTCTAAGATCTTGGCTTCTGAACTCTTGGTTTTGATGGTCTGATCAGAATACACAAACCTGCAGGTGCCAATAGGCAAGTGATTTCTGGCTCACTTGCAAATGGCGGGCTACTCCCTCAGGGATATTCAGCCACAAAACTGTTCTCCACAACTCTGCTACTCATCAGTGCCCTGTGGTAATTTCTCCTCCCAAAAGCAGAAATTGTAAAACAAAACAAAAACAAAACAAAACCAAGTCCTGGAGTTGATATCCTAATAGTTTTGACTTGAGAATGCCAGGTTTCCAGAAAAGGTGATATAGATCAGCACAACTGACTTCCAAGGTAAGACTGAAGCAATAGTGCCTATCACATCCAATCTCTTCTCAATTCTATTTTAGATAGTTAAGTATTTCTGAGGAAATACAAGACACAGGCAACAGGGTATACTCACTCTTGAGAAGTTCAGATCTTAGAGTCAAAGAAACTTAAGAACATTGGAGCAATAAACACTACAGATATGAGTAATAAAAGGCTATTTATTTATGTAAAGTGGTCCCAAATGAACTAGTTCCTTGAATTTACTTGCAAATCTTTTATTTTACACAGAACTTGTCATTGTAATATAGCTATGACAAAAGTACCATACATTCTCAGATCTACACATACAATCTCCCCACAGTCACCTACATGTGTACCTTAGATGTTTATGTACAATCACAGAGCATTGAGATGGGTCTCTCTGTTCTCCCTGAGGAAGACAAATGCTTTCGAGAGGAGTACAGCAATGTTTGACAAAGCTCAGGCCATTCAAGTACTATCCTAAAAATGTAGTAAAACTGATCCCTCTGAACTTAAGTTTTCCAGGGTTTTGTCTAAAGGGGTGTCTTGTCCTAAAAGGTATCTTTAAATATTTTTAGACTTATTTTATGTATGTGAGTGTTTTGCTCATCGATATGAACTGAATTTGAAGTTATGCATGGTTGTATGCTGCCATCTGGGCGATAGTAATCAAATCTGTGTCTTTTGCAAGAACAGGAAGTGTTCTTAACTGCTGAGCCATCTTTCTAGCACCCAGAGTTCTTTTAGAAGGAGAGGTGTTTCAACTCTTTCCCTCTCAGTATCTGGTGCAGCCTATGCATCCATTCATTTGTTCACTGATGCACGAGGAGGTGAGCAGAGCCCAGCAGTTGTACTCTCCATATAATGGAAGCCTCCATATAATGGCCGTCTTACAATAAAATCAAACACTAGTTTCTAGATTCTGGTCCTACTCCAAGTTCCTGACTGACTTCCAGGGTAATTTTCCTGGAAGTCAGCAATGCTAGCTCACAGAAACTAATAACCAGACTGCATTAAGATCACACTGTCTACCAGATGGTTAACGTTACTCGGGCAGTTCTAGCCAAGACAAGCACAGTAGGTAGGCACTGCTTGCCAGAGGCCTGTGGAGCCGGAGTGTAGGGCTACACCAGGCCCTCCAGCACAACCAATCACCTAGAAGCAACCTGGTCCACTGGTCTGGGAAAGATCAGAAACTTGAGCTTGTAGCTCTGGATTCACCAGTTATTTTGGTTCTGTTTCCTACATTCTCATCTGTAAATGGAGATAATACCTGGCCCTCAGGAATGTCTTGAGATATCTGTGGTAAATACTGGATCTACATTCAGATAGAGCCTAATCCACAGCATGAACTTTGTGTTGGACTAGACACAAAATGTTCCAAAGATATGTGTGACCAGTAAACAAAGTGATTTTAACGGACAAAGTCCACCATCTTCGGTGGACTGACAAAAGTCAGAGCTACTTACTACCCCCCTTTAGTTTACAAATGGAAATCCTATCAGGTTTTAACAGCAGAATATGCGCCAAGCCAAGAAAAAGGGAGCATGAAGCATCAGAGTCATGCTTCATCTTTGACTCTCAAATTAAGTGGGCGGGCTTGTTAGGCCTGCCACGTTGATTCTGCCTATGGGATAGAGAGAGGGGCAGGTCTCTAGCTGAAGGCTCTTAAGCATTTGACGGAAACACAGACCACATCACAGAGAACCAGAGGCAGGCCTTCAGCGAGCACACTTCACTCTGGAACGAGGCTACTGGCTTCTCTTCTGGTGAGTCATTTGCTTTCTTTTGTTGGGTCTCTCAGATTCCTGCCTGTGTACATGGTGTAAGTTACTGAGTTCAGCTACTCATGGCTCCCATCCCTCACTGCCATGGTTGCTGTAAGGGTTAGAGAAATATGAAAACTACTTCATTGGTTTCTGGAATATTGCAAGTGATTATAAAAGGATGGGAAAGGTAGCGATGGCATAACCAGACTCATCCAGGATTATAGAGCAGTCTAGTCGCTGGTCTTCTATTTTTAATCAATAACTTTTCTATTTTTAGTTCTTTTGTATCTTAAAAAACAAGCTTGCCGGGCTGTGGTGGTGCACACCTTTAATCCCAGTACTTGGGAGGCAGAGGCAGGCGGATTTCTGAGTTAGAGGCCAGCCTGGTCTACAGAGTGAGTTCCAGGACAGCCAGGGCTACACAGAGAAACCCTGTCTCATAAAAAACAAAACAAAACAAAACAAAAAACAAACAAGAAAAGCTATAATCCATAATCACTCTCTACTTTTTTAAATATAAATCAATGCACAACTGCAGACATTGTAGACTCTAAATAAACAAAAAACAAAACAAAACAAAACAAAACAGATGAAATAAGTAATTTGTAATTTTGTCAAAGGCCAATGCTGACAGAGTTTGGTCCTTAAAAATAAATAAGGTACCCTTTCTTCAGGTAGAATGGTAATTATGAAAAACTATGTGGTCAAATGCTGGCTACGGAACACTTAGAAGGTCATTATAGTGTTCCATTTTATTCTCTCTCTCTCTCTCTTATACACACACACACAAACAAGTAAATAAATAAATGTTATTAAAGGCTCTTTAAACAAGATGCTGACAGAGCTTGGTCCATAAATAAATAAATAAATAAATAAATAAATAAATGTTATCAAAGGGTCTTTAAAGAAGAGCCTATAGAATATGTGGTTCATGAAGCCTTAGAACTGTAGGAGTATGGACATTATTTCTCAGAGAAGGTCTACGGTTTTAATGAGATTCTCAAGGAGGTTTGTGATCACAAAAGGTTAAGTGTCAGGTGTGGCAGCAATCCCAGCCCTTTTGACGTGGAAGCAGGAAGATCAGATGTACCATCTATTTGTTGTAACAGTAATATCCCATGATGGGTGGTTTTTTTTTTTTTATGTGTTTTTCTCATATTTATTCTGTTTTCAGCAATTTAAATATACTGAAACTTCCAAAATAATTAGAAGTACTTCTTAAATATTTGGGTTACATTTTATGCTTTACATACAATTATAATTTACTATCGGGCTGTTTTTTTTTTTAAACATTATATCAAAAGCTACTTTTTCATTTTCCTAAATCAATATTTCAATTATAAAGAAACATTAACTTGTATGAGGGACAATGGTTGTGTGTGCTTATGGTTGTAAAGCAAATATTCTACTGACAGCCATTTCTAGTGAATTTCAATATTCTATTTGTATAGTCCAGTCCCTATCTACCAACATAACGCTGAATACGGATTTGTACATTTTCTGAAGAGTCATGCTAAGGTTGGATTCAGAAAAGACTAGGACAACAAAAAAACAAATACAAGTGAGGTAACAACAGAGAACCGGAGGTAACTCTTGGGAAAGCAAAGTTGTTATTTCATATTTTAAATGGTGAGAAATAAATCATTCCCATGTGAGTCAATAAGATACATACAAATATCTGACACCATTTTATCACCTCAGAAAGCTTTAGGGCAGGATGCCTATGACCACCTTATCAAGACCAGAGATCTTGCCTGAGGTCTAGGTGTGGGGACTATTTACGGAGTAGCCTTGTTTTAAAGGCAAGGAGTTTCCTTGATAGTGAGAAAAGGCATCTGGGCTCCAGGGAATGGAGAAGTTGCCGAAGCATTAGGGTGGATCCTGTTTCCACTCAGGGCTCAATTTTAGGGCAAGAAATGACCACATGGGCTAAAGGGAGAGGTTGTCTTCAACATTTACATGCTCTCATCTGACCCGTAATAGTTTGTCTCGGTAACTCTTGCTTAAGTTCTGCCCAAACACTTCTTAGGGCGTCTTTTAGAACCCACACTGGCAGGACATGAATCTAGGACACTGGCAAGGTTGGCCTGTCACTCCCGGACCAAATGCTGTCACAGTTGCCCCTACAAACAAGCCACAGGGTACATTACCCTATGTCCTACTATTGGTCCTTGGTAGTCACAGGACAAATCATGGTCAGAAACTCAACAACCACGGAGGATCAAGTCCTGGGCAAGAAAGGCAGGCATGTGGCTTTTGCTGCAAACCTACTCAGCAACCACCCCACCTCATGTGCCATTCTGACTAGCCTTCCATTGTGAAGAGACCTTTAGGTCCAATGGCTGATCAAGGAAGCTGAAGCCATGCTCCCTCGTGGGGACAGAGGCCTTCCTAGAGATTCCCCAAAATAAAGGGGTCTCCAGGATTCGAGGCTCAGCACAGATGTCAGAAACGGTGAGATGATAAATGGAAAAAGTTAGTTTGGGGAGTCAGGGCAGTACCTTAATTCCCTTGCAACAAAGCTAGCTCTGTCAAAGTTCTGGGCACACGGTTTTCCATGAGTCAACTGCTTTTTACACTATTCAGCTGAGGCAGAGTAAACAGGAAGTACTCCCCAGGCACACACAGTCCTTATCATCCTCCAAGCCCCTGAGGATAACAGTAAGGAAGCCTCCTCGAAGAGGCACCTGACTTGGCTTTTATGATTTTTTAACAATGAATGGGGCTATCTTAGGGTTTCTAATGTGATAAAACATCATGACAGAAAGCAACTTGGGGAGGAAAGTTTTATTTTATCCCACATGTCCTGATCACAGTTCTTTAAGGGCAGGGGTAAGACAGGAGCTGAAGCAGAGGACTGCTGCTTGCTTGGCTTGCTCCTCTCTGGCTTGGGTATCCAGTTTTTGTTTTTGTTTTTTTTAATAGCCCAGAGGTGTTACCACCTGAAATGGGTTGGGCCACTTGCACATCAGTTACTCATTAAGAAAACCCACTACAGACCTGCCTTTAGGCCCATCATATGGAGACATTTTGTCAAGTGAGAGCCCTTCTTAAATGGCTCTAGCTTATGCCAAGCTGACATAAAACTGACCAGCATAGGGCAAAGAGATACCTGCTATGAGTCCCCAAGTAGATGGGGTCAGGCCTTCATGAGAGACAGCAGTCCTGTTTCCAAACAGTTGTGGACCTGGAGAGAGAGGTCAGCAGCTAAGAGCACTAGACATTCTCCAGAGAATCTGGGCTTGATTTCCAGACTGCACGGTAGGTAGCTCACAGCCATATGTAAAACTCCATGCCCAGCCAGTCCAATGCCCTTTTCTAGTCTTGAGGAGCACTGCTCACACACAATTCACAGACATACATGCAGGCAAAATATCCATATACACAAAATACATAAAAACATGAAATGTAAAACAAACAAACAAACAAACAAAAAAACAAATGGCTACTGTGTCTACTTGACTGCATGGTGTCTTTGTTTGTTTGTTTGCTTTAAACAATTGAGCATCTTATGGGACAAACACGGGAGGAACCTGAGCTTCTCCGGGTTATGAAGAGTCCCGCGCTCTGACAGGGCCATCTTCAGCAAACTGCTATTACTAAGCACGATACTGAATGGGGTTAGAGATAATTTGCTTTCTAAATGGAGTTAGTGAGGACAGTGGGAAGAAAGAACGTCACTCAGACAGACCCAAATATAACTTTTATGTTCTGACTCACAGATGTTTGCCCCAACAGATGCCATGGATGACGGGCATCCAGAGACAGATCTGGACGATGGTCACTATGAGGGAGATCTCTGGCTCTTCAACAATTCCAGTGATAACAGCCAGGAGAACAAGCGCTTCCTACAGTTCAAAGGGGTCTTTTTGCCCTGCATGTACCTGGTAGTGTTTGTCTTTGGACTGCTAGGGAATTCCCTAGTTCTCATTATATACATTTTCTACCAGAAGCTGAGGAATCTGACGGATGTGTTCCTGCTGAACTTGCCCCTGGCTGACCTGGTGTTTGTCTGTACTCTGCCCTTTTGGGCCTATGCAGGCACCTATGAGTGGGTCTTTGGCACAGTCATGTGCAAAACTCTTCGAGGCATGTACACAGTGAACTTCTACGTGTCCATGCTCACTCTCACCTGCATCACGGTGGACCGGTTCATTGTCGTGGTCCAGGCCACCAAGGCCTTCAACCGGCAGGCTAAGTGGAAGACCTGGGGCCAGGGCGCTTGCTTGCTCATTTGGGTGGTCTCCCTGTTGGTTTCTCTGCCACAGATCATCTACGGCAAGGTCGATCGTCTGGACAAGCTTATCTGTCAGTACCACAATGAGGCGATATCCACTGTGGTTCTTGTTATACAGATGACTTTGGGGTTCTTCCTACCATTGCTTACTATGATTCTGTGCTACTCAGGCATTATCAAGACCTTGCTTCATGCGCGAAACTTCCAGAAGCACAAATCTCTAAAGATCATCTTCCTTGTAGTGGCTGTGTTCCTGCTGACCCAGACACCCTTCAACATCGCCATGTTAATCCAAAGTACAAGTTGGGAGTACTACACCATAACCAGCTTTAAGTATGCCATCGTCGTGACAGAGGCCATAGCATACTTTCGGGCTTGCCTTAACCCTGTACTTTATGCCTTTGTTGGCTTAAAGTTCCGGAAGAACGTATGGAAACTTATAAAGGATATCGGCTGCCTCTCTCACCTGGGAGTCTCAAGTCAATGGAAGTCTTCTGAGGATAGTTCCAAGACTTGTTCTGCTTCCCACAATGTAGAGACCACGAGTATGTTCCAATTGTAGTAGGCTTTGCCACACTTGGAGAAGCTAGTATCGGAATTCTTAGGAGCATGGCTATATCCTTTGGATGCAACAAGAAAAGCTTTGCTTATAGCATGTGGAGTATCATGGAGAAGTCACTGAACACTGTGGCTAGTATACAAAGCTTCTCAGATATAAATATACCCTGCTCTTACTCTCTGAGCCTAATGCTCAAAGGAGAATGTCTTGAGATTTTGAAGTACTTTCTTTCTCCTCAAGAATGCTGAAATCAAGGTTATGATGGTTAACTCTAGAGATCTCAAGTTCTCTTTTACCAAGTTTGGGGCTAAAAGTTGAAGAGCTGAACGAACTAAGATGTTGATGGCCAATAACATGCAGGGCTCCTGAGATCAGAAGATTTTTCAACGGGCAAGTAGTTGAGAGTTGAGAAGCCCCCCACACAAATGTTGCTTGAATGAGACCAAGCTGGCTCATCCAGGAGTCTATCTGACTTTTGTATGGGTGGATACTTATGTTTTTATTGGAATTGTCTTGGAAAGTGCAGCAATATGGGACTGAAGATTGGTCAGAACAAATTAGCTGAATTTCAGTGGTCCATGGAATGCTAGCAAAATGTATAAAACAGAACTTAAGACTATAACAAATACAAGAGAACTCTGGTGGCTTTGCTCATCTTAAAAAAAAAACAAAAAACAAAAAAATTTTTTCCCATGTCTGTGACAATATGTAATATGTACACCCAAATATATCAAGTACTTTGAGTTTCATGGCTAAGAAATAAAACCTTTTAAAAGTTTTCAAACTGCTTTCATCTTTAGCTACATTCTACTTCAATCTGGAATGCCTGAGACACAAAACAAAATAAACCTTCACAAACTGCACACACACACAAAAAAACCTCAGTTAACTTCTAGGCCTAGAATAAAGGAAATAAGTTAAAACAAAACTTTGTGGGTAGTGGTCTATGAAGGAAATGGATTATACCAATGGTAATAATCTTGCTTTCATGGTGTTTTCCTGATCCTGCCCAAGATGTAAGGTGCATTTGTTCAACTTCTGTAATACTGCTCCAAGAGGAGGTGATTTTACATGCCAGACTAGATTGATGCTGACTAGATCCTGGCAGCCACATGAATAGGACTATAGGTGCTTGTCGGTATTTGCACCACCAAACCAATCACCTAAATAAGAGCATCGGCCTGTGGTGTTCGGCTGAGAGAATGCACAGGAGGCTAGATTACCCTGGGCTCAGGGCTGCCTCCCTGCTATTCACTAGGTAGTAACTCAATGAAACAAATCAGTCTCAACCTCAGAACATGCTTGCACCCATGGCTCTAAGTCCTTCCCTTTCTCTCTCCTTTCCTCCTTACTATACAGAGTTATGACCAGTCTGGAATTTGCTATGTAGACCAGCCTGGTCTTGAACTCGCAGAGATCCATTGCCTCTGACTCAAGTGTGGGGTTAAAGACATATGCTAGCACATTTGACCTGAACAAATCTCTTAATCTTTGGCTATTTCTTTTTAGTGAGAAAGCAGAAATCTCTCAGTTGATTTGAGGAGGACTTGAAATAATACATATCAAACCCTTAGCACTGGCTGAGGTGGCTGCTTAGTTGGTAGATACTTGCCCAGCATGCATGGAGTCCTGGGTTTGAACCCAAGCGCTAGGTGTAACACGCCTATTATCCCAGTATTTGGGAGGTGAAGGAAGGATGATCAAAAGTTTAAGATTATTCTCAGCTAGAGAAAGTTTGAGACCCTGTTAGGGCTACACAGACCCTGTCTCAAAGCAAACCAAATAAAAAACAACAATCTATTTTGTGGGTGAAAGATCTTCAAACTGGTAGACGTTGTTTCTTAGAAGATATAGTAGCGGTTCCTTATGCGATCTCTAAGGGTGCGTGCAGTGATATAGGCGGTTGTGTTTTTTTCTGGACAGGCAGGGCGTGCCACATGGATTCTGGCTCAAAAAATTTGACCACACCTTGGAGTACAGTCATGGCCCATGGTCCCATGCACCATTTTATCAAACACACAATCAAGAGCTGTAATACGCTTCCTTGCTATGTGCAAGTGACATGCAACACCAAGTGCTTACTCAGAACAACTAGGCTGCTTTGTGCAGGGTGATAAGGTTAACCTTAAGTGTGCTCATCTTTGCTTGCAGCACTGCTGACGGAGAGGGGCTGAGACCCCTTCCCTCATATCTGACTTCCCTAGCATCCCAGCTCAGGAAATGCAGGCTCTCAACGAGAAGAAAGCCGATTCAGGTGGCAGGGCCCTGTGACTATCCTCACAGGTGTGGTTGGACATGAGCACTTAGAGAAGTGCCACCCTAGGCCAATCCAAGAAAGCCCTTTTCAAGGCCTGGCTCATCAATTCACACTGCTCGGTGACAATGCTCTCTGGGTTTTTTCTGACCAGCTGTCTGTCCAATGAAGAAACAGTGAGATGGGAGAGCCTCTGGAGCATGCCCTCTTCCAGGCTCCCCATAGAAATGTTTATGCTGGCCTTTTTGTAGTTTAGAGACGCTTGTCTGTTGCCAAGAAAATACAGCAACAGAACCCCCTTCTCTCTGCCTCCTCAGCCACTATTCACCCCTTTCTCTGGGTATCTTAGTAAACCTAGGGCAGATTACTATCTCCTCCTGAACCTACACATCATTAGCAATAAGTACACATGCATACAAAACCAAACCAAACCTCCCAAACCCAGCATGCTAGAGAGCTTGTGTCTGGCCTGCAGGCTGCCTGCACAAAGGCTGTGGCAGCAGGCTACACTCCCTCAGAGGGGTTGGAGGTCTCAAGCACTGACCACCTCTTTCCCCCACCTTTGGCTCTCCTTGCTCATAGCAGGAGATTATATCAAAGGTCGGGCTGCTACATGGAGTGGGGGTTGGAGCCGGATAAACATGGACCCTGCATGAATCCAGACAGTTCGAGATGTGTTTCAGAGCCTGAGAACACAGACTGTGTGTTCCCCTCCCACTGGGACCCTCATTGCTGAGGATGGTGGGAGTGCTCATGAGTTCTGGCTCTCATTAGACATATGAAGGCCAGACATAGCTGTGTTTTCAGAGGTAAATGCATGGTGACTCCCTTCTAGGGACCATCTGATTACCCAGGAATTCTTGGTGTCACGAGGCAGAAAAGGGAGCACAGACTACAGAAGCTGTAAGTCGCCCTACCGTCAAGGGCTTACAAAGCATCTGGACAGGTGCCCAGTTCTTCAGGTCCACAGTTGCTAGTGCTGTTTTACAGGCAGCCTGGTGCTGTCGTTTCCACTTTCTGAGGAGAACTGAGTGAGGGGTGGACCTTGTTAGCAGCCTCTCTGCTCCTGAGAACTGGCCACAGCGCTCTCAGGTAGGTGCTATACCACACGAGGGGCTTGACAACTCTGCACTCCTCTACAGTCACAGGCTTTGGGTTAATGCAGGCATAAAGTGGCTTTCGAACGTTAACCATGATCACCATATCCTGTCTTTGTTTTGTTTCTAAGAGAGCAGGCATCAAATCTCTTGGCTGGTGACCACATTCTGGCCACAAAGCCCTGGTTCTGAAGTGACTGGCAAGCAGGCTCTGAGGGAAGGTTTCAGATCATTTAGTGCAATCTGGGTACCCGAGGAGGAAGCCTTTGCTTTTTAAAAAGGATGATGAGGCTACAAGTGGAAGATACTGAGAATCATGTGTACATAGTAGACATGCACAACACAGGCTGACATCAAGATTCAGCATCAACATCATGAAAAATCACATCTCTCCACAGGAGGTTTCTGGCTCAGGCATTGTCTCTGACTGCCTTAAGGGAGGGTAAGGTATTCTACCCTCCCTTACACAATTTAAAGGAGCTGCATTCAGGGCTGTATCTCATAGCCTTAGGGCCTGAATGCTGGTACGGGTCTGGAGCTTAGTTCTTCACCCTGAACGACCTATAGATCTGGTACCCGAGAGCAGGCCAGGTCTGGGAGGCTTTGGCTGTGTGTGAGCTGGGCGGAGGCCAAGGAAGCCAACTATCTTACCTCAGTTCTGACAACTGGAAATCTGGGCAGTGGTGCCTAGGACACTGAAGGAGAGGGCACAGGGAATCTATCTGCTACAGGCTTAGCTCCTGCTAAGTGTCCCCACTCGAGATGAGCCAGAATGGGGAAAGGTTAGCTGTTAGGTTCCTCTGGGAGGGCGAGGCTGGATTTGAAGACTTTTTCTTGTTGCATCATTTCCAGGAAGAGTCAAAGCTTAATTCCTCTAGCCCGACTTTGTTCCTTAGACTGTTTCCCTTTCCCTCTAAGCTTCCGGTGAGGGATGGTGGTGTAGGTCCAGGACTCTCCTTCCCATACATGCTCAGACTCTTAATGCCTCCGACTGAATTTTAGACATGGGAAGGGAAGGAAGGCTAAGGCAAAGCCCCGTGCATGCTGTAAGACACGATCCGGAGTGTAGAGAGGTGGCCCTTCACTTACACGATCCGGAGTGTAGAGAGGCGGCCCTCCACTTACACGATCCGGAGTGTAGAGAGGTGGCCCTCCACTTATATGATCCGGAGTGTAGAGAGGTGGCCCTCTACTTACACGATCTGGAGTGTAGAGAGGCGGCCCTCCACTTACACGATCTGGAGTGTAGAGAGGCGGCCCTCCACTTACACGATCCGGAGTGTAGAGAGGCGGCCCTCCACTTACACGATCCGGAGTGTAGAGAGGTGGCCCTCCACTTATATGATCCAGAGTGTAGAGAGGTAGCCCTCCACTTACACGATCTGGAGTGTAGAGAGGCGGCCCTCCACTTATATGATCCGGAGTGTCGAGAGGTGGCCCTCCACTTACACGATCTGGAGTGTAGAGAGGTGGCCCTCCACTTATATGATCCAGAGTGTAGAGAGGTGGCCCTCCACTTACACGATCTGGAGTGTAGAGAGGTGGCCCTCCACTTACACGATCTGGAGTGTAGAGAGGTGGCCCTCCACTTACACGATCCGGAGTGTAGAGAGGCGGCCCTCCACTTACACGATCCGGAGTGTAGAGAGGCGGCCCTCCACTTACAAAGGCGAGGTCCAAGGACTACAGGTCCCTATCAGTCAGTCCCAGAGGACCTGTGCTGGCCAGGCCAGTGATGGCAGTTTCCTTTCTCTGGAATAGTTCCTGATTTCCCAAGACCAAAAACTATACATACTGGTCAGCAGTCTGGAAGTTTCTGTTTCTGTTCCTACTAGGAAAGAGGAAGGTGGGAGCTGGGGAACAGCCACCTCAGACGGGTGCAGGTGTTCACTCAATGGCATCCTGCTGGGACTCCTAGCTCCTGGTCTACTCACGTCTATTCCTGCATCTTGCTAGGCACCAACAGCAGAATGTAGTTTACTGCTAAGAGGAGGAGAAGAAATCCTGGAGACCACTGGGTCACGGGGTCAGGGTGAATACTTATGACTACGGACCAAGTGTGTGTCAAAGAAGCGTTTCAGAAAGGAGAGAATTGGTCCAAAGTGACAGAAGCAACAGTAAACAGGAGCTCTCTTATGTTTGGTAATGAAAAGCTTTGTCCATGAGTGAATGCCCTGTTATTATCAGAGAACACACAGGTGTGGTGCTATCCTGAAGGCTAGTGCCCTCATGAAGACGAAGTGCAGCCCTTCCCATGTGGCAGACTGACATGATAAAGGCAACAGGTGACCCTGGTCCTATTCTGGATTCTGGGCAGGTCAGAGATCTCACTGTGAGCCATCATGAGTTCAAAGAAGTCCTTCACCACAAGAAGAGTTGGGCATTTGATACTGTATTTATAAGGAAGGATTTATTTTGGCTCAGAGAACATCAGTCCCTTACAGCAGGGAAGGCATGACAGAGCAGTCATCTAGAGTTATTTACACAACATTGGACTTGGAAGCAGAGAACTCATGCTGGAACCACAAGTAGGTAACATTTTCAAAGGCTCAGCCTCTTTGATCTCTCCTTCTACCAGTCAGGCTGTACCGTCTAAGTGATCCACAGCCTTCAAAATAGTGTCATAAGTCTTGGACTAAGCATTCAAAACAAACTTGTCAGGGGCATTTCAGATTCAAAATCTAACATTTAGCCCTTGACCTGAAGGGCTCATTACCATCTCACAATACAAAATGCATTTAGTTCAGCTTCAAAGAAAGTCCTGTAGTCTTAACAGCTTTAACAGTGTTTGGAAGTTCAGTCTCTTTTGAGACTTAAGACATGCTCAGTTCTGAGACCTTGTAAAATAAAAATTTAAATTATATACTTCGAATATATAAAAACATTCCCATTCTAAAAGGGAGTAATGAGGGTAGAGCAAATAAAGACCTGATATCTTAACAGTAAAAACATTAAATCCTAGTTCTATGTCTGGCATGTGGGACACATCTGGTATTAGCTCTACTCTTATTGGGCCTTCTTGCCTATCACACATATAGGCAGGCTCTCTACTGGATTGGTTCTGTTAGGTGCCTGTTGCTTTCCTTGGCAAATGTTCCACATTCCTGGTATCTCCGATGTACTGGGGTCTTCACTGCAATTTAGGCTTTACCCTTTAATTTTCATGCATAGTCCACTTATGCACTACCAGAGAATCTGACCCTATTATATGCCGCCTGGCTCTCCAGGGTTTTCTCTAGAACCTTAGTGTAAACCTCCATGACCTGCAGCTCTTGCATTCTACAATGCTCACAAAGCCAGCACCCCGTGGATGATGTCGAGTCCTGCCGCCAGCTTAATGTGTAGCTGGGTCTTCTTGGACCACAGATGAAGTCGTAGAGTATCTGTGAAGCTATCCTGAAAAAACGCTTCCTAGACAATCATTTTAGAGGAGATCACTCCGGAACCTTTTCATTCTCCTTTCCATCCTAAGCTCTGACACCTTCAATGGGGGTGCTCCTGCCCTTAGGTTCCTCTCTTTCCTGATCTCCCACTGCCAAGCAGCTGCGTCCTTCAATGGCGTTAATCTCTAATGGTTAGTTACTCCATCCACACTTTCTTTGCTCACGGTTTTAAATATAATTGCATTTCTTTCCTTGCCAAGCTAAGCACTTTTATGTCTTGCTGCTCTGCTTTCCCCCTCACTGCTTATAAACTGAGTTAACATTAGAGAGTAGTGACTATGCTACAGATGAAGGCTGTGCGTGGCAGGAGCATGAGGCGGGAGGCTGATGCCTGCTCATATGGCATGGATCAGGAAGCAAAGAGCACAGGCCAGAATTAAATAAAACTAATTTGTTTTCTTAATGTACATGTGTGAATACTGCATGAGGTTATGTGCATCATGTGTGTGCAGGTGCTCATGGTAGCCACAGGGTGTCTGATACCCTGGAACTAGAGTTACAGATGGCTACCTGGTATCTGATGTGAGTGCTGTGAACCTGGGTCCTTCGCAAGGGCAGCCAGTCCTCTAAACTGCTGAGCCCAACGCCAGTCCCTAACGGCATCACTCAAAGTTTCAGGACACAAGTAACACACGGCTAACTTTTTAGCCGGAATGTAACATAAATGAGCTCTACTCCAATTCCTGATAGAGTCCTTGTTCCCAACCAAAATTTTATGGCAAAGTCTATAGCGTACACATTTCTAGTGGCCTTCTGGCCTTGAGAATAACCACCAAAGCAGCTCATTAAGCTCTGCTTACAGCAGGAGCTTCGCTGGCCGGCATCTCAAAACCTTTCCACATCCTTTCTCAAAGGCCTTAAACACCAGTCAGATTTAATTTTCCATGATAGTTACTGTTTTCACTGCAAACTTCTTGGAAGGAGTAATTTAAGTGAGGAAGGGTTTATTTTGGCTTGTGGGTTCACAGGATATAAGTACATCATAGTGTACTGCTCGAGGCAGAGAAGATACCCTGGGTCATGGGGGGTCAGCATGAACACCAAAGATTACCGACCAGGGTGTTGTCAGAGAACTGTTTCAGAAAGGAGAGAATTGGTCCAAAGTCATAGAAGCAACAGTGAATAGGAGCTATCTTAAGATTGGCAATGAGAAGCTTTGATTTTAAGTTATTTAAATTAAATTTATTAGATTTATTTAAATTAAACCATACCTATGATTTTAATTATAATAGGGATGATTTTAATTATAAAGGCCTTTAAGGAGGAGATTAAAAGAGTACCAGTGCCCTGGCATGAAATGGACATGAAGGGACACAGAAAGTATACCCAAGATGACCACATAAAGACGCTACAAGAAGGTAGCTATCTGCAAACCCAGGGAGAAGAAACCATTTCTGCCGGAGTTTTGATCTTTGATATCCAGCCTCTTGAATGGTGGTAAGTTACACGTCCATAGTTTAAGTCACTCGACCTGTGGTCTCTTATTGTGCAGCCTGAGCTGACTAATACAGTCGCCCAAGCCAGAGACTGGCCTAAGCTAAGATGCTGAATCAGGGCACCACACACACTTCCCAGGAACTTTCTGACTCAGCACCTCCCTGACTGTTTCCTGAGCACTGTTACTTTTCAAGGCCATCCTACTATGGACACTGTTCTGAGGTGTCTTCCCTCAGCAGAGACGGCCAATCCTGGTTCTGGTGCCTCATTTTCCTGGTCCTTTGACAAGACAGCAAAAGGGATCAGCACTTAATGCGTACTTCAGGAATGGAAGTGACATCTACTCACTGTTCAGCCATATTTGGGTCCATTGAATCAGTTTCAGTGGGTGTTTCAGGCAAGGAGGAGCCAGATTCTTGGATCTGGCACAGTTCTTCATCGGTGATGATGTCGAACACAGCATCATCTGGTGGTCTGCAGACTGGGATTACTCCTGTGTGGTGGAGGCAAAGCAGGAGAGAAAAAGATATATGTACCCATTATGCATAGAACCAGGGATAACATAGGAAGTGAAGGGTGCTGCCATGGAGAACGAGCTGATAGAATACATTGTAAATGTTCTCTTAACTGACTGCTATTCTAGGTAGGTATGAGAGAAAGACTACTGGGACATCCCAGGAAAACAGAGGGACTACAGAAGATTTTGAACATATAGCCTCAAGACTTCTCTTAAAATGCAGGGTATTAGTTTCAACTACTTTTACATCCTCTAGGACCCTATTTAGAAGGGGGAAAAATCTATCAAAACTATATCAGGAAAGAAACAAATAAAGAAAATATCCTAATCCAACAAGACCATGCTATATAAGACACAGGCAGAAATAATTCGAAGCAGGAGATTACCTGACTTCCATCCCCTCCCCCTTCCAGTCCACTGTTGGGTAGAACAGAACCTCTCTCTACCCAAGGACCTGCAGGAGGCACTGGGTCTTGTGTTTGACCTTGATCACTCAACAGGCAGGCCGCCATGCCAGTCACCCACCCATAAACATGTATCATGGATATAGAAGGGTTAAACCTGAGGCAGAGGCAGTGGAGAAGGAAGACGAGGAAGAGGAGGAGGACGAAGGGGGAGGTGTAGGAAGGGGGGAGGAGGAGGATGAAGAGGAAAGACGAGCAGACAAGAAATGATAGAAATCATAAGCAGCAACCTCAGCACCCTACCATAGTTTCACTTTGTCATTGCTGAACCCTCCCAGTGAGATAGGGCAAGGGACTTTAGGCTACTTAGTAAGAACAGTTTAGCTGTCTTTTGCTTTACAGGTAGTATTTTCCCTCCCAAGTCTCTGTAGCAGAGTTCTGTTCTAGTTAGAAGAACAACAACCTGACAATAAGGACTCAGCTACACTTCTGAATCTGTCTTCTGAGGCTGACAAAGGAATGGGAAAGGGCAAGAGAGACACAAAAAAGAATGTTCATCAAGAGGATAAAAAAGACCTGGGTAAATGGAAGCTATACCAAGTCCGTGGATCGAAACAGTCAATACTTTATTAAGATATCAAATCTCTCCAAACTGATTTTCAGATCCAATGAAATCCCAATGATAACCTTACCATGATTTAGTTTTAGTTTTAGTTTTAGAAAATAAGGAACTCATTCTAAAATTTCTACATTTAATAAAGAACAAAATTGAAGGGCTTCTTCTTTTTTTTTTTTTTTTTGTTTTGTTTTGTTTTGTTTTGTTTTGCCTGTCAGTAAGATGTACTAAGAATCTATAGTAACCAGCTGGATACATGTCTTTAATATCAGCACGTAGGAGGCAGAGGTAGGTGGATCTCTGTGAGTTTGAGGCTAGCTGATCTATACAGTGAGTTCCAGAACAACCAAGGATACATAAAGAAATCAATCCTATCTCAAACAAGCAAAAATACCAAAAACCTACCAACCAACCAACCAACCAACTAACCACCACTACTACCGCTGCCGCCGCCGCCGCCGCCGCCACCACCACCACCACCACCACCACCACCACCACTACCACCACCACCACTACCAATCTATGGTAACAACAACATCCAATCTATGGTAACCACAACTACAACCACCACAACAACAATAATCAATCTATGGTAATCATACAGTAAGGAGTTGGTGGGGAAAAAAAGCACACAGATGAATGGAATGGAACAAAGTCTAGATAAAGACCCAAATATATGAGGCCAGGTTTCTTCTTGTTGCTGTTTTTTGTTTTTGTTTTCAATTGGCTTTTGACAAATGTATAAAACTCTGTGTGTTTGTGTATGTGTTTGTGGTGGTGGGGAGGGCCCTGGAGATTCAATCTAGTGCTTTGTGCATGCTAAGCAATCACTCTACCACTGAGCCACACCTCCAGAAAGGCAATTCTGAGGGGAAAACAGACTTTAAGTAGTGGTGTTGGAACCTTTGGCCAAAAAGCAAAAAAAAAAAAAAAAAAAAAAAAAAAAAACAAAACCAAAATAAAAAACAAAACAAACAAAACCCCCAAACTCCCCAAAACTCAGTGTATATATTATCACCATACTTCAAATGAACTTAACAGGTTCAGGACAGCTGGGCTACAAAGTGAGCCCCTATCACAAACAAATACCTACCTACCCAATTACCCAACCAACCCCAAAACCTTAAACCCAAAACTTTTAGAAGAAAAAAAATACAGGGTAAACAAAGTTGGGTACATTTTTTTAAAAAACTGATACATAAAACATGATAAATTTTGCTTTATCAGAAGTACAATTTATCTTAAAAAAGAAAATTAAAAGACAAGCTGTAAATTGGGAGAAAGCATTTATAAAATATATCTGATAAAGAACTCATATCCAGAATATGTAGAGGACTTGCAAACTTCAGTCTTTAAATGAGAAAAGATTTGAAGCCCCAGTGTTATGTGTGAAAAACACAATTTCCATCCCGGGGTGGCTAGGCCTATTGATCCCCTTAAACAAGAGCGGAACTGGATTCTGAAGGCTTCTTAGCTCGCATCCAGGCTATCTATCGAAGGAGCGTTCACAAGGACTCTACGCAGCCAGCAGTGATGCGTGAACAGAGAGAAGCCCCATCTCTGCCATCTCAGCACTGCCTCCTCAAGGTCCAGTGTCCAGCAGACAGCCTGGGCCACCTTTTAAGGTGACCTGAATTCAGGGATAGCAGGACTGAAACCCTGAGCCTGCCTCTTGGCTGAGTGGGAGGACACAAGCAATCTATTCTTCTTGGCCATTAACAGAAAGGAAAAAGATATTGACTACTAAATGTACAACTGTGGGCCTTACGTCCCCACAGACAGATCGTGAATGTTATGAAAGAGCCCCTAGAGGACAGGCTCCTCAACGCATGGGGTACATCCTCTGATAATACTTCATATTAAATCGTACTTAATCATGACAGGAGGAAGCTACTCCGCTGTCAACCCTGGTAATCTAATAAGGTTTTAGGTGGGTGGTGTAGTATGTATTTGGCATCTCTTAGACACCTAAGTTTGGGAAACACTGAATGAAGCTTGCTCAAGTGAATTGGCCAAAGTGAGTGGCATGTATGAAATCAGGAGGCAGGGGCCTGACCTTGGCTTCCTATGGACTGTGGACCTGCTTCAGAGGGTGACACCATGGGGCTGGGCTCTCCCTGGCTGGTGCCTGAACCACTGCTATCAGGGGATCCGGAACCTTCACCGAACTTCTGGAAGCAGGCTCGGCAGCAGCGCTCCTTCTTGCCGCTGGGCTTGGTCACAACATAGTTATTACAGCAGTAGTAACAGAAGATGCGGCCACATATCCTGGGAGTGAAACAAACACAGGCTGTGAGAACGATACACAATGGATTGCTTGAGATCTGCTAAGCACCAGAATAGGTCTCTGTGTTGGGTTCCTGTCAGCCCACGACTCTGCAGACCTGGCTCTGCCTCCAATGTAGTGTGCAGTAAGCCATTTTACAAGATTCCAACAAAACTCTCATGGTGAGCATAGTTGAGAATAGTTTACTTCCTTAGGTCCTGAAGGCAGGGAGAAAAGGTGTGACTGACATCAGGCTATAGGTGTGTATTCTGCATTTATCATGGGGGTGGGGGGCTAAGTCTCTGAAAGCATATCCGACTCCCAATCTCCCCTTTCTCTTTATCCATCCTTCCTAGACCCTGAAGGATCTGCTTTCTGTCACCATCTGTATTGGCTCAAGTATAGCTAAAGAGTTGCTAGTCTTCCCTTAACTCCACTCACATTTCCTTTCAGGGCGCCTTGAGTATCCTACCAGGATCCCAACTAATACATACACTTGCGCTTCTCTTGGTAAATAAGCAAAGTGCTTTTCCTAGACGGGCAGCTCCGGTGCCCACACTTGTCTCACTGCAGCCTGGGGAGCTGCCTGCTGCTAACCTGCAGTGGTGCCGCCGCACTATCCAGCTGAACTCCCGCTTGCAGTCATGGCAGTGGTTGGCTTCCACGTCCCCAAGACACTTCTCTTCAGCACTGAGCTTCTGCTGGAATTCCAGTGCATCGGACTTCTGCCAGAGAGCATCTTTGTCCCTGTAATAATCCATCCGATATTATAAGAATCCACGAGAAGCAGAGAATAACCCCTCCTTCATTTCAGAAAGCCGCTATCAAATGTTCCGAACCATGGAAGCTAAATCCCTTTCCTTGTCAATGCCCTCTTCCCAACTTGAGGTCTCCAGAACACGGCTCTCTGATGTGGCCTCTAAAGGCACCCCGACACACTGACTCTTTGACCCCATGTAGGGGAGAGCATGTAAGAGACACATGATATATACAGAAAGCTGGGCCACCACAAGGAACTATTAGCACTGATACATCACTTGGGTATCCAATGCTGAAGCAGGCCATCAAGTTGATAATAGGCTATGAGTGTGTAGGCAACAAGCAACTTGCCTGCATGTATGTCTGTGTACCATGCAACCATCAATTTGCCTGAATGTGTGTCTGTGTACTATGCGTGTGTAGTGCCTGTGAAGTGTGAAGAGGGCATCAGATCCCTTAGGATTGTAGTTAAAAATAGTTGTGAGCTGCCTTGTGGGTGTTGACAACTGAACCCCGGCCCTCTAGAAGTGGTGAAGGGTAAGGGCTGGGAATTAGGAACACAGAGATAGCGGGCTGTTTTCAAGGATATGTAGACTGTCAGAAGACAGGCAGGCGCATCCTCTAGACCAGCTTGTTCTTCCAGCTAGTCCGTATCACCTGACCTCTGTTTCTAGGAAGCCAGATACTCATATCCTTGGAATGTGAGAAGCTATTTGGTTTCTCTACCGCATTCCTCAAGAAGACACCTGGAATTCTAATGAGTGACACAGCACATTCACGACTGCTCCACCACAAATGGAAGTGAGTCAGATCTTTTCTGCCTCATGTGTTATCAAGTGTCTCTTTACACATTCAGTTTTCAAGGTGTAGTTGGATAAGAGCTATTGTCTTGAAAGCTGGGTGTGGGAGCATATTTAATCCCAGCACTTGTAAGGCAGAGGCAGATAGATCTCTGTGAGTTTGAGGTCAGCCTCATCTACATAGCAAGTTTTAGGTCAGTCAGGGCTATATAGTAAGACCTGTCTCAAGATAAAAGACAGTAAAAACAAAGCAAAAAGATTTCTTTTTGTCTTGGAAAGTTTGCTATGGAGTATTAATAGATGAAATTTCGAGTTTGAACTAGTTCCTCCTGTGCTTGATCGTTTGGCTCCCCAAAACTAGTGGAGCTATTTGAGGAGAATATGGAACTTCTGGGATGGAGGGCGTGGCTGGCGAGGGTAGGTCCGGGGAGTCTGCTTCTTCATCTGCTAAGACATGGAGTATTCACGGCCACTTAAATCTCTACTGTCATGAACTGAAGCAATCCCATTGCCATGTCTTACCTGTCAGGACTGCCTGAAATTATCTGAACACTGAGCCAAGACAAATCCTTCCTTCCTTAAGTGGCTTTTGTCAAATATTTGTCACAGAAAGAGAGAAAGGAAGGAAGGAAGAAGGAAGGAAGGAAGGAAGGAAGGAAGGAGGGAAGGAAGGAAGGAAGGAAGGGGGGAGGGAAGGGAGGAGGGAGGGAAGGAGGGAGGAAGGATGGGAGGAAGGAGGAAGGGAAGGAGGGAAGGAGGGAGGGCGGGCGAGTGGGGGGACGGACAGAGGGAGGGAGAGAGGAAGGGAGGAATAGAGGGAAGGAAGAATAGCTATAGTATTTTATTTTGTAGATTTGATTCCTTTAAGTCGTGAAAGACGTGCACCCATTTAACAACCAGGACATCTCATATAAACTACAGCTTCTCACGTCTCCATACAGCGGCTACTCTTGAGCGGCAAGAGTGGAACGTGCTGGCCCCTCAGAGCCTCTTCTAGTTTGGTTCCCACATGGACACTGCTGCTGGGTCCCTATAGGGAGCCCTAATCAAAGGAAAGTCAGACAGAGAAAGAGAAGAAGGCTCACTGGAAACGGGTAAGAGATAAGGAATTGGCCAGTTACTAAATGCCATTTTATTATCATTTTTAGCCAGGCACCCAGAGTTTGAACATAATCCTGCATCCAAACAAAAGCCCAAACCCAAATGAATACTGGTGTGATCAGGGAGACCCAGCCTTTAAGCCTGCCGAAGTCTGTAGGATCTTGCAGACATATGGCTCCCTGACAGCCCACCATTGGGCAGAACTTGAGAAGGGCCCATTTCCACTCAACTGTGGTTTCTATACATTTAAAAAGGAAGAGCCAATCCTGGACAGGGCCCCCCACTGTCCCACTCACCTGAGCAGCTCTATCAGCCGCTCCTCAAGGTATTTCTTGGTTCTGTTCAGGTCATCTAGGTCTGCAAGCATCTTCTGGTCATTCCTTTCCCTGTTGGTCACCTCTTGGCAGAGTTTGTTGTAATATTCTTGGAATTTTGATGTAGCCTTTTCAAGTTCCTTCTGTGTTCTGGGAGGAGAGAAATAAGTTTTTCTGGTTAGCGCTGATGTTCAGCTTCCTAGAGTTTCTGGGCTCTCTTGGCCTTCAAGGAAGGTCCTGCTGCCCTCTTGGCTTTTCCCTCTCTTGGTGAGGCATGATCTGCTTACCATGGGTTATGCACTACCCAGACATCTGAGACTCTCTCTACCTCCCCCTCAAACATGAAGGGGTGATTCTGGGATGATGGTGGAGATACTCCAGGATGCTAACACACTCAAAGTGAGTGGGGCATGGCACTTCTGTAAGGATCCCCGGACAGGAATTTTGGGGACATGACTTTTGCAGGACTTCCTCATCTAGTACAAGTGGCTGATTTTCTAAAATGAGTAAACCTACCCTACCCACTCCCTGAAACTGCCAGCAGCTGTATGGATGTCCCAGTGACTGACCTTTCTAGGCTGGTTCGAAGCATACTGCTTTCTTCATCTTTGTGCAGCAAAGTGGCCTGGCACTCTGCAAGGTGGCTACTGGTGCAGTTCAGCTTCTCTTCCATGGCCGCCTTGGTGATCTAGTATAGGACATCAGGGGAAGAAACAAAGCTTAAAGCTTACCCTCCGTGGAAGAAGAGACTTGTGTGTTATTCACAGTGCCTGGCAAGGCCTTTTTGTGCTGAAGCTCATGAGGCCAGAAACCTTTGCTCTATATTTGTGAGGCATGACCTCCTCTACAGTGGGGTGCTGGAGTGCAGGTGGCATGGAGTACGGTTACTGGCGGGACAAGTGCCACTTACTGACACCAGAGGATACCAATAGAGGTGACTAAGAACAATTTCCTTTTAGCCCAAAGTCCATGTAGTGGAAGGGCATCATGGCATAGACTTGTGATATTGTCTGAATCAATGACTGTCTTAACTTGACAACTGGCAGCATTGTGACAAACATCTTTCAACAATCCAGTAAGAGCTGACCGGATCCCCTTCCCTTGACAGCACACCTGCCAGCCTCACCTCCAGTTCCTGCACAGCCTCCTTCGTCATTTGCAGCTGCTGGCCTTGCTCTTCTAGCTGGGCCCTGAGGCTCCCACACTCGTCACGGGCTGTCTGGAAAGGGTAAGGAAGGTGTTATAAGAGAGAGGTTCTTGCTCTGAGGCTCCTTAACTTTTATCACCCTAATGGTTTCTAAAAATAAGACTGTGTTGTTCCTTAAAGTGGCTCAACAAGTTTCTTCTCTACTGGTAACAAAATACTTGCAAGATTACTAGGAAAAGAGGCTCAGCTTGTTCCCCAAACATTTTCTGCAAGTGGAATAGTGGCCCATGAGCCTCATGGTGCGGGGAGGGCACTCTCAGGAAAGGGTAGGGGCGGGTGCAGAGTAGGCTGAGAGCAGGGGCTGACCCACTAGTGACCCACACCAGAAATCCAGGCAGTGTGGCTGTCTATACCCTCAGCGGTCATTCTTCACCCCCTTTCCTCAGGAAGGACCAGAGGCGTATGGTCTCTGGGGGCTTCACAGATCTCTCTGCGGTAAGGGTCTTTCTTACTTTCCTAAACGGAGCCAGTCCCCTCCACCCTGTCAGCCATCAGGATAGTACCCAGAGAGGCTGATTAGTATAGTAAGAACCAGAGCCAGGATTCAAGAGCTGTTGAAGACTGGAGACCCTATGGAGGATGGGGCTCCAAAAGGTAAGGCAGAGCTAAAGGCTGAAACTTGTGTGGAGTGGACTGTACACACACACACAAAAGGGGACGCAGCAGAAGATTGTGTGCGCTCTCTGAGCTACTACTGCCTTGTGGGGATTTGGAAATGGGCTATTGGATCTGCTGAGAATTCAAAAGAAACCACAAAACTGAATTTGTGTATGTTCTGCTGTCAGTTTTGACTTCTAATTTTTAAAAAAGTTCTGTGTGGGCCAACATATGCCACAAGCCTAAACGGAGGTCCATGTGAAGGCACTGCTACCCACACTCTGCCTCATGTATTTATGGAAGGAAGTGTGAGCTATTACAGTCGAGTGCAGCTAGGGTACTCTTTGGCTTTCACCTTTTTCTTGCTGCAGGACCATCTAATTATGCTCCCACAAGGTGTACCTTGGGAGAGGGCTACAGCTGAGCTTACCTTTAACCTGTTCTGGTAGTCCATAATCTCAGCACTCAGCTGGAACTTGAGGGCATCTTGTTCCTGGTGTGCAGCCTCTTGGAGGCTCTGGGCCAGCTGTTCAGCCTGGGCCAGCTGCGCCTGCAGGCCCGAGAATGAACTGGCTGCCTGCTCAGCGGCCGTCACCCTCTCCTGCAAGCTCTCCTTCTCTTGCTGAAGTTGCATCACTTGGAGCTCCAAGCCCTTCCGCTCCTGCAGTGCTGCTTCTCTGGAGTCCTGGAGCTCCTGGGCTAAGCTGGCCAGGGCCCCCTCCATCCGACCCTTCTCGGCCGTCAGCGCACAGACCTGCATGCCAAGCTCAGCGGTATCCGTGTTGGCTCGGTGCAGCTGGTCCTGCAGCTCTGCATGCTCCAGGTGGGCTCCCTCTGAGCTGCACCTCACCTCTGACAGCTCTGCCTGCAGGGCTCGTAGCTCTTGCTCCTGCTTCTGGGCCTTGTAGATGCTCTCCTCCTGCAGTATCCCCTCTCTCTCTGAGCACTGAAGCAGCTCCTGGACATGGGCCCTGTTGAGGGCTTCATTCTGCTCTTTCAGTTGTTGCACCAGGGTCTTGTGCTCCCCCAGAACCGCCTCAGCCACACCCAGCTGGCTCTGCAACTTGTCTCGATCACTTAGGGCCACCTGGAGCTTGGCCTGGAGGTCCACCACCTCATTCTGTAACCGCTGGGCTTCCCCCTGGTGAATCTCCAGCTGTGCTTGAGACAGGGCCAGTTGGGCTGTGTCGACTTCAGGTAGGCCGAGTCCCTCTTGGCCTTTTTCTGCAGAGAGGACCTCAATCAGCTGAATCTGCTGCTGGCACCGGTTCTCCAGAGCTCTGAGCTCCCGGGCCTGGGCCTCTGTCTGAAGCCGGCACTGATCTGCCTCTTCCTGCAGCCTCCGGCACTCACCCTCCTTCTCTGCCACCTGGGCCTTCATAGTCTCCTTGGCTTTCCTCACAGCCAGGAGGCTTGCTTCCATCTGGTTTCCCAGGTGCCGGATGCTAGCCTGCTCAGCTTCCAGGGAGGCTAAAGAGCCCTGGATTGCTGCCTCTCGCTGCTGCAGTGCCTTGTAATCAGTTTGCAAGGCCTGCAGTTTGCCTTCTAGGAGCTGGTTGCGGACAGCCATGTTCTGCAGCTCCTTCTGTAGCTCCTGGTTGACCTTTTGCAACTCCTCCTGGTCTGCCCCTGACCCTGTGGTACTGTTTACCTGTTCTTGCTGGAGGCACTGCTGCCCCTTTTCTGGCATCTCCCCAGACTGTGGAGGGACAGAGTCCACGGGAGCCACAGCCTCGTCACTCTTACCTGCCCCACGCACCCCAGCCAGCTGCTCTAGTGCGCCCACCTTTTGGCTGAGATGGTCTCTGTCCTGCATCAGCTGCTTCTTCTGCTCCTCCAGGTCACTTACAAGCTGACTCACCTGTCCCAGCTGGGTCTCTAGGAGCTGCAACTGCCATGTCAGAGACTTGGCCTCCTGCTCCAGCAGCTGCTTCTCTTCTCGATGCTGCTTGCCCTGCTGCCTCGCTTCAGCCAGCTCCTCCTCCACAGAGCTCAGGTGGGCCAGGGACTCCTGAAGCTGTCGTCGGAGCTGAGCGGACTCCTGCTTCTTCCCAGACAGCTCTTCCTGAAGTGGGACCACATCCTTCACTAAGTGCTCCAGGCTCGCCCGGGCGTCCTCCTTCAGCTCGAGTTCCGTGGCCAGCTGCTCTAGCTTGAC
The DNA here is from genome assembly GCA_964023405.1 of Apodemus agrarius. Classification (NCBI taxonomy): domain Eukaryota; kingdom Metazoa; phylum Chordata; class Mammalia; order Rodentia; family Muridae; genus Apodemus; species Apodemus agrarius. The sequence goes on from OZ030012.1 coordinate 126,274,407, forward strand.
AGTCTGCTGCCTGTTTAGCTCCCGGGCCTTGGTGTTCTCTCCTTCTAGGGCTTCAAGTTTCCCCTGCAGCTCCTGGAGCTTCAGGGCCAGATCAGTAGAAACTGGCTCTTGATGAAGCTTTGTGCTCGGAGATGGATTCTCCCTTTTCTCAGCCCTAGCGAGGCATTCTGAAAGGCTGGCTAGAAGCTGGTTCTTCCTAGTCAAGGAGTCTCTCACAGCGTCGACCTCCTGTGCCATGTTCTCCAGCTGCAAGGCTGAGTGGCTGTTCTCTTTTTTGTCTACATTTAGCTCCAGGGCCTGCAGACATGTCTGTAGCTTCTTCACGGTGGCCTGGGTGACGTCCCCCTGCTTCTGGAGCTCTGCCACCAGGCTCACGAGGCCAATGCTATCCTCGACTGCAAGGTGCCCCATCGCCTTCTCTACCTGAGGCTGCCCCCCTTGCCTGCTGATCATCGTTCGAAGTGCTTGGTTCTCCCTGTCTAGCTGCTGTACATGTTCTTGTAGCTGTTTCTCCCGAATCTCCAAATGGTCCAGTTCCAGCCGCATCTCATCAAAGTTTTCTAGTGCTTCATTGTTTAGAGAACTATTCAGGTCAAGACTGGAGGCCATCTCCTGAGTCTACAAGAAAGTAAAAGACAGGAGCTTTGGAATGAAGCTGTCCAGAGAAGAGTAGTCTTTTCTATTTTTAATGTTCTTCATATATAATGACTATTTTATACTGTAAATAAATTGCTATTATAGCACTTTAATAGGTTCACATTTCTGAAAAAGTTAGCATTTCCTGCTCCATTGTTCTTAAGTACTCTTTCACTTGCTCCCCCACTTAGGTCAGGAAAATTTTATTAATTTCTCTTACACAAGAAAGAGTTGAAGCTTCAAAGTTAAGTAATTTCCCCTTAGTTGGATACAGTAGGTGACGGGGTCAATTCTAACCTCAGTGCTAAACTATAACCAGTAAGATAATTTAAATGTTTTAAGAGTTCAGTTTTAAAAGGATCTAAATTTTATCTGGCTTTAAAAATCTAAATTCCAGGACATAAATGATATAGTTTGAGGGGTTATATTACTCTACTCAGAACAACGAGTATTTGAGAAGATCACCCTGGTCACCCTAACAATCTACTAATCCCAGCCTTCCTGACGTTACCTGCAGGTAGTTGCTCACTAAACTACTCATGCTGGAGCTCCGGCTGGGGGGTTTCCACATGTAAGCAGAGGTGCTGGTGGCTAGCGTCCTCCTGTGGACCACAGAACAGATACACTTGTATTCAGATAAACAAACGCAGGTACATACAGATATGCAAACACATGCAGGCAGTGGTGTTGATAGTGACAAGGTGTACTGGCTGGTTCTGTGTGTTAATACAAGCTGGAGTCATGAGAAAGAAAGGAATCTTCGCTGAGGAAATGTAGGGCATTTTCTCAATTCATGATCAATAGGGGAGGCTCAGTCCACTCTGGGTGGAACCATCTCTGGCCTTGTAGTCCTGGGTTCAGAAAACCATGTCAAACAGCCAGTAAGCACCATCACTGCACAGCTTCTGGATCAGCTCTAGACTCCAGACTCCTGCCCTGTTTAGGTTTCTGTTCTAACTTCCTTAAATAAAGAACAGCAATATGGGAGTGTAGGCTTTCCATACTGGAAGATGGTCCTTAAAGTGGTGGTACAGAGAGTGGAACCTTTAAAAAGTATGGCTAATATAAAGTCCTTAGATCAACTTGGGACTCTAACCTCTGGCTTACTATTTTGGACATGTGATCTCTTACTTCTGCACAGAATATACCCCGTCTCCTTTCCACATGCTACCTATTCTGAAATGATAGTCAAAGGGACCCCCCCACCCCCACCCCAGAGCCTGGGCCATGTTGCTTAGGCCTTCAGCCTCTAAAACTATGAGATAAACAAGTCATCCCCCTTTTTCTTTCCTGAGAAGAAGAGTTCCAGACTCTTTTAAAATTTAAAATTTATTTTTATGCGTGGTGTATGTGTGAGGGGGTGCCTGTGGAGGCCAGAAAAGGATGAGGGGTGGAGGAAGGAGACTCTTGGTACATTGTCACTGTGGAAAGGTGGAACTAGCCTAACTCCACCAGAGGGTGTCACACCCGGATATGGTTACACATGTAGTAGAATAGTCTACATTGTGGGTCTGCTAGGCTGTGAATATTTTGAGCTTGTAAAATATATGGTCTAATCACAACTACTCCTGCATGAAAGCTGTCATACAACAGGTAAAGAGATGGGTGGGCAAAGTTGCTTTACACACTATGACTTGCTTCTACTCCACAGCCACAGAACCACAAGTATATGCACAAATAAAACTAAACAATGTGAAATAAAAAGACAAGTGTGAAATAATAGCTTTCTCATGATGCATAAAATTTTGAAAATATATACTACATAGAGCATATATATACTACATAGAGCATATACATTATCATAAAATATTTATGGATACTTGTATATATAGTTAAGAAAAAAGCCTTGCTATTAATATGCCTCAACCTTGGTGCTGTGTTTACTTCTGGAAATAAAGAAGGAGAAAGACAGCAGTAGAGTGGGGCCTTAGTTATATCTAAAATATTTTATTTCTTATGAAAAAAGTGTATAAGACAGAAGAAAGAAACCCCACAAGTATCTGCCTGAAAGGTCTCCCATTGGACAAATATGGGCAAGTTAAACTTACAAATAATGATAGAATGCAAGCTACTGAATAACAGAACAAAACAAATCCCCAAGCAAAAACAAACAAAAACCCACCACTACCCCAAAAGCCCATGAGTCAATACTGATATAAATGAATGAATAAACGGGAAGGCAGAAAAAAAAATAGTTGTGAAGCTATGTATGATTTACTGATCAAAAGCAAAATGGCTGGGCCGATGCCGTCACAATGCTGAGCATCCTTTCCTCAACTTTTAAAAGAAAGCAATCCCCCAAAGTACCTGGCAAACGTTGGCCAGGCGGCATCCAAGTCATAGCCTCTTGATGCTAGATCGAACTGAACCTCAGTCAGCTCATAGAGCTGACCCACAATGTCAGAGCTCAGCTTTGGCTTCAGAAAGGGGCTTCTTGCATAATACCAGTCACTGCAGAAAACAAAACACTGTGTGAGCTGAAAAGTACCAGGGACAGGCAAAGAACGAGCTGCTGAAGGCCGTCCTGTGTGGTTCCGCTTCCTCAGACCCGGTGACTCAAGTTACTAAATCAAAAACCAAGCAGATCATTTTGTCTTTTACTCCCAGACCATGGGTTTGCAGTAAACATTGTTTACTTCAAAGAAACTGTTACAATGACCTGGATGCTTACATTTATATAATATTTGTTTTCTTCCAAAGAGTTTGAGACATTCAAACCTCAGTGACTTGCCAGGAAAGGACAACTGTAGGAGACAGGACACTTCCTTTTGGGAAGATAACCTCAGCCTTCTTTCCTTTCACAGAACGAAACACGACACATTGGGCTCATTTCTGATTTCTATTCGGACATCAAATTAAAAGCCCAAGAACAAATGTCTATCTGGATATATATGCACATTTATTCATTTAGCATGAAGTATAGGAAGTTACAAAGTCAGTACTGGCGAGTTAAAATGCCACCTGGCTGATATTTGTGGTCTATGACACTGACTCACTTACGGCAGTCTTACCAAACACCTAGAACAATACACTCCTCAAATCAAACGTACACATGCTTCTTTAACTCACAAGCCTGTCACATGTATAAAAACTATTCCTTTATGTAAATCAACCTTAAAAGTGATAAAATAAAGCTAAAGGTTTTTTCCTGTTATTTTTTAATCCAAAAGTGCTTTCCTTCATTAACTCAAATATCTAGGGAGAGGCAGAGCAGAACCTGGCTTGCTGGGCGAGCCGGGATGTCTGGCCTTGCGGTCCCAGATCTGCATCTTTACCTGACGTCCCTTACCTCATCCACTCAGGCCCACCTCTCTCCTTCCCTTACTGTTCCCTGGTGAGGCCGCTGTACTTGAGAGGTACAAAAGCTGACATGTGGGCAACCCAGACTCACGGCAATTGCTCTTCAGTCTCTGAGGAGCCCCGATATGCTGATGGGACTGACTCTGTGGTAGGTTGGGCTAAGTGAAGGAATGCTGTACAGGTAATTCTTCTGGGAGGCACAGAAACCCTGGCCCCAATGAGCTACTACCCACTAGGGAAAGACATATGGCATTGGGAGTTAAGAGATCTGGCTCTAAGCTCTAGTGGCATAGCTGAGCATATGAGAACTAGAAAAAGGCAGCCTCTTCCTCACTTTTGCCCCCAGGACTACATGCTCAAAGACTAGTAGGAAGTACGAAGAGTGATGGATGTGGAAAGAAGCTAGAGGCAGCCGTCACTAACACTCTGGTTGGGCGGATTCTGTTTATCATCAGGGCTACGAGGCTAAGCCCAGCACAGACTCGCAGTTACCTGGTCACTTTAGTGTTCATGAAGCACTGCTGCAAGGTGTCTGCCAACCTCTGGTGCACCAACGAGTAGCGAATGAAGGCTCTCCCCTTTCCCAGAGATGTTCGGAGCTGAAAACACAGATTTTATCAAGGTAAATACCTGCCCCACGGAGGATTAGCAAGGGCCACATGTAGGACAGAACATGCCATTCAACCCTATTTTGACAGTAGCAGCCCTCATACCCCTCAAAGGACATAAAACATCTGGCACTGTCACCCTAGAGTGAAGCCTGAAGTGGGGCTGCTTATCCCAGGCCATCTGAAAATGGTCTATTTCAAACAGGTGGAGAGAGAGAGATATCAAGGCAACTCAAACCCTGACTATCCAGTGGAGTCACGCCTGCTTCTCTTTCCGTCAGAGTCTCTGAGTCAGACAGGAGACTCCTTGATTTAATTTGGAGTAAGGAGTGGGATCTGGAGGTAGCCGAATGGCTTCTCACATGGAAGCTACAGGAGGAAGGATGATAAGATTTTCTGGTGCTGGTCTTAACATATGGGGGCGGGGGTGGGGGCGGGGGTGGGGGTGGGGGCGTCAGGCTCAGAGAGAGAGGCCTCAGAGGTCTGGAATGCATAGGAAGGGGAAGAACAGAAAAAAGAGTGGAGTTGTATGTGGGGAGCTTTGCAAAGGTATCGCCATATGAATAACAGCCTCTTTTTGTCTTCATTATGGAGACAAAAGGATGAGCTCCTCATGTATCTATCCATACTGTCCTAGTTGGGTTTGCGTCTTTTCAGATATGCCAACTCACTGTTCATAGTTATTGTGCTATGGACGAGGATAAGGCTTTCCATGAAGTCTTGTCACCTATGAGTAAATGCCATATAAAAGCTCAAGTGTCCATAACTCTACAAGGACTACGATAACAAACTATAAAGGCATAAAGGGATCCATCTAAGGGTTAGTTGCTTACAACATGTTATGTTGGGCAGACGCTGCAATGAGGCAGCAATGCAGGGCCCTACTAGCTATGGGCACATAGTCAAGCCAAGGGGATTAGAGGGAACTGCCACAGAAGACATGTGAGACAGGATTGCAAATTAACCAGTCGCAGAAGCAGCCAGGCATTCTGACTTATCACAGGTATCTGCTGATACAAGCTCTGGATTTCAGCAGAAAAAGCAGGGCCGACATTCTCTTACCCCTTTAAAGGTCAGACGTGGTAGGAAAGGATTGACAGTACTCGTTTGGTCACCAAAGGGTCTTCCTACTCTCTGCTATCAAGATGCCCTGGACTCAGACAGGAAGTATGTGGCAGACCACTAAGGCACTGATGATGCTGTAAACACCCCAGCCGCAGTTAGCGCCTTTAACTCACAAGTATTCACCTTCTTACTGATGACTCAAAGGAGTAATGCAATATGCAGTGGTTCTAAACGACACAAGACCTCGTGAACTACAGAAGGCAGAAAACATTTCTCCATGTCCACATCGCACACAGTCAGAAGGGCTGAAGTGGAGGTGGGCGGCAGACTGACTCGATATAAAGCACAATGGTATGCTACCAGATGGTTATCTCAACAGATGCTTGGAGGACAGCCTTGAGGTCACGCTCATGTCCAAACACTTTCTCCTCTGATGAGTGCGTCGAGAACAAAGTGCTCAGGGGGAACAACATCTGGGCAGCCATGAACAGCTGGGCAAGGCACACACCCACATACTCAAACACTGGAGTGTGGTGGAGTTTAACGAGACCTCTGCCCACAGAACCAGTCTCGTCTGCAAGCTCCCAGAGCAGGAGTAAGCCATGATTCCTCTTACATGACAGCAAAACTTTTTAATATGGTAACATTTGAGCTCATTAGTTGAAGAGATGATTATATAAAGGGAGTTATGTCCTTTGGGAAGAGGATTATTTCCTGTATACTGCAAATGAAAATAACTATAATCCCTTAAAATAATTGTTTTAGATCTTGGGTCAGCTTTCATTTCCAGTTTTCTTAGCATCTACTCAGAACCCATATAAAGCACGCAGAAAAGACAACACACCAGCAGCGGAGGCCAGGAGACCTTCAAGAAACATGGGCTGCCTCTGCCTCAAAGTAGACCACTGCGCCGCTCGCCTGGGGCAGAGCTGGCCTGCACACACTTCAGGGAAACACAATCCTGAAAGATCCCATTCTGAGCCCCAGAAGTGGCTTATAGAGCATTCACACAGGGTAGTCCACATGGTTATCTCCTGCTCAAAAGGTGCTGAGGTGTCCTATAAATACTTCTGACTATTAAATTCGAGTTACACTTGAAGACCCAAAGGGTAGCTGAGTACTAAGGTACTGAATATCCAGCAGTTTTCCCACCCAGTGACATCCCAAGACAGAGAACAGAGTTTTCATATATAATTAAATTGGGTCCCACAACAAATTATCAGTAAAACCCGGGTGAGCAAGCCGGAAGTCAGCACACAGCTTCCTTAGGTTCTTTAATACTTGTCTGCATGGCCTCAAAAGGTCTGAATGCTTTATGACGAGAGGAGGAAAATAGCTGAAAAGTAGACTCTTTTAGTAATCACTTCATGACCCTAGGACTGAAAACTAACTTACTGATAAGTTACCTTATCAGTTAAGTCATCCACTTCAGGCTTCAGTGCTAATGCAGTGTGTGAGGGGTGGGAGACAGGAGTGAGGCAGGACCGTCTCCAGACTCCTGATACGTGAATTGCTCTGCATCATGGATTTCAGTTTCTCTCCAGCCTCACAAGACCAACCCATACTACACTGACATTAAAGATACATGCAGGATAAGCATTCAGAGCTGCCATCTTTCCTCACGTGCCCAGAGTCTGAGGGTGCAGCTGGTAAAAATCGTTGAGCCTTTGATGTCAGTGTGCTTAATACTGTTCCCATCTATAAGAACAAACGCCCTAGCTCTCACTGGTATGCCTGGGAGTGTTAATGCTACAACATCCAACACTCCAACACTGTGGCCTCTGAGGCCTCCAAAGAGTCTCTGTGCTGATTTTAAAGTGATTCTGTACTTGTCAGAGATGCAGGCAAGACAAAGTGCACAAACTTTTCCAACTGCTTTCCTGAAATTTCAGGGTCCACTTGCTTCCCATATATGTGCACTTCACTTCGGGGTTGACTGGGATGACGAGGGAGGAAGGGAGTCACTGGTGATGGGGATGGGAGTGGGCTTCGGAGGCAGGAATGAAGGAGATCATCGGAGGTCTAGCTACTCACAATATGGTGTGGTGAGCAAACTCTGCTATAGGGCCATCTAGGTTCTGGTACGAGGCAGCTAAGACAAATCAGTTAAAGAAACAGCCACAGAGGTTTTGAGACAGGATTGCAAATGAGAAGGGTGTATAGTGTGGCTTTTTTTTTTGTTTTTTGTTTTTTGTTTTTTCCTGAATTTTGTAGTTAAGACAAAGCCAGGGCATTCAGGTCTTCCTCAAGGGGCCAACTGGATATAGAAAGTTACTTAGCAACCCTGCATGATATGAAATATCTTTGTGACTCTACCTTACTCTCCTCACTCAAATCTAAGTTTCCTAAGCAAACTGCTGGGAAGATAGCCTAGGAACTTAAAACATTTTGGTTTGCTTTCTTCTTTCTTTCTTTCTTTCTTTCACTCATTCATTCATCGTATGCATGTGCATGCCAGTGTCATGGCACATGGGGGAAGGTCTGTTCTCTTTACCATGTGAGTTCTAGAGATGAAACTTAGGCCATCAGGCTTGGTGGCCAATGCCTTTACCTAATGAGTTGTCTGGCTTAGCAATTCTAAAGAAAATGATTTTTTTTATTTTTGAAAAAGGAAGTGTTGCACAGTTCCAAAGGGTTCCATGAACAGAGACTTCCTATGTGAACAGCCCAGCTAGGAAGCGAAATTTAGGATCTGGCTCATTTCTGCTTAGTCTAAATTCAGATAGTTTCCATGAGTGTGAACCACATAACAGGTGCCCAGTATGCCTGGACTAGATTTCTCGGCTTCTTAATCACCCATAGAGTTCATGGTATACCTCGCTACGTGTAGAAGAGGCATCCATAGAGAGGCCTGAGGCAGGCCAGTGGAAGGCAGACGGCCCTCGCCCTCAGAGCACGGCTTACCTCAGAGATGGACCTGACGAATCGGATCCCATCATTCGCCCCTTTCACCTTGGCCAGGCACGCACAGAAGTAATCCCAGTAGTCTTTCTTGCTACCCAGGAGGCTAGCCTTCTCCTTCTGATCAAACTGTACAGAGAAAGGAAGAGGCAGGAAGTCTGAGACTACTGTTGTACAGACGCCCTAAAGTGATAAACATTACTAGTTTCCTAGGGACAAGCACTGGGGGGAGGCTTCTTGATGGTTTTATTTTGATTTATTGGCAACTCAGAGTTTGCTAATCTCAAAACAAGAGTGTTTTAATGCACAAACTTCAGATGTGGGAGAGGCTACTAAACACCAGCTCAAGGTCATATAACTAATGACAGAAATAATAGTTATCCCAAGAGATTTTTCTACTGGTACTTTTCTACCCTATAGAAAGCCTAAATTGTAGTTCCAGTATAGTAAATTAGATAACAACTGACTTATTAATAAAAAAAAAGCAAGCAAGGGAGGTAGGAGGAAGGAGAAAAGGAAAGCAATGAAAGGGGCAAAAAAGAAAAAAAAAAGAGAAAGATTTATCCTTTTAAAGAGTTACCACTATAGCTTGGTGGAAAACCAAATTCAAGGAAATTCAATTGAAGAGTCTTATGTTAACAGTCAAAGTGTTGACTGTATTGTAACTCGGAGAACCCAGGCAATGGCTTCTTATCCATTCCTCAACTATCAAGTGTCAACACCATTTTAAAGTACATGAAAAACCAAAATGAGTATCAGTGCTGAGTACTTTCAAATTCAAAACCAAAATGGGCTTATCTGGGAAAGAGGAACAAACAAAGCGAACGCTCATAATCAGCCAGTGTCAAACAAGAACCAGCAAGAGGCACGAGGTGAGTACTTCCATGCCTGTCAGTACTTCTAGCAGCTCTCACCCTGTGTTCTTTGGTGGCATGTGACACTGTAAAGCAGGGTAGGAATTTCTATACCATTTATAGCATTTTACCCTTGGTTATGGAAGCATGATTTATGTTTGCTATTATCAAATCTAGATAACACAAAACAAAACCCAAAAATATCTCATACAATTTTGGTAAAATGATTGCAGGTCCATTTCTTTCCTGTCTATTTCAAAAGCATGTGCTTCCCAAATCAGCAATGTGTCTAGGTCAAACTAACCAGACATAAAAGTTATACCATGAAAATGTTAAAAGAATGTTCCCTTGACTAACCCTGGTTCAGAAATAGCCAGCCCCATGGTAACCATACTTGAGGAACAAGGCTCTGAAATGGGCTCTGAATAATCTTGGAGACTGCCTTTATACCTGGCTGTATACATATATTGTCTGTAAGGGAAAAACAGTACAGGGTTCAACAAGGTCTCAACAGGCATAAATAATTACACTATAGTTAAGAGCTTTGCTGGAAAGGCCTGTGAATTGCCTTAAGATGCTTAAATCTCAGAAGGATGTTTTCAGTTCCCAGAACATCCTGACTCACATGGAAGGACTGAGCTCTTGGGACTGCTTTGACTTTTCGTCTCACCACAAGGGCTTAACTGCACCACTGTGCTTTCTGAACCACATCCTGGAAACTGATAACAGTCACTCGAATGAGGAAGGAGAGACAACTGTGATAAAACCAGTACATGACAAGGGCCACTTACTTGCAGAAGATACTCAAGTTTGTAAGAAAACTTGTGCAAACTGGTGCTGTCATCTGTGATTGGTTCTCCGCCTTCCTTAAATTCATTGCTTAGTTCTGTCACTGCATCTTTAAGACAACAAGCAGGAACATGTAACTAGAGAGACACATGTGTCTCCTTCACAGTTTAACAGCCCTAAAATTGACCCGCATCTTAGATGTACTGAAAAGTAAGTCTGAGAAAGAAGCAGAAGTAACGCCAAGAAGCACAAGGAGTAATGGTTTGTAATGGTCACCTTGGCAACACACAGGACATGTAACTAACTATTCAGGTGATACAACTTCAGGTAGGAGAGTCAAATGTACTAAGTCCCCATAGACACTGCAACAGCTTGCTGACTGGGCACGGGTGGGTGGGTTTTTTGTTTTTAAATTCATCCCTGTGAGTCCACCACCAAGCTAGCACTATGTATATACAGCAAGTCAACAAATGGTTGCTATGTGGATTAATCAACTGTAGAATCACAAACCAAAATAGACTTAGGACAGTGAAAGACAATAAATAAATAAATAAATAAATAAATAGGCCAGGATAGAGTGGCCATGACTCTTTTCCCATTTCTCTTCAACAGTGGGAGCTTTAAATATGGGTTCTAGAGCACCCATCGAGTACAGGTACAGTAACAATGAGAACAATATCTGTTTCTGTTGACTGGATGCCCAAGAAGGGTCAGACCTTTACATGTACTTTTCATTGAATGAGTGTCTGCCTTATTTCAATAAGCCTGGGATGTCATGTAATATGCATTCTTTTAGCACTGAGAAAAGATGAAGAAATTAAAAACAACATGGAATCTGGGAAATCTCTTATTACCGACATCCCGCCCCCTAAGATTCTGTTGGCAAGCACCAGAGCTCTACGCAGACACTGGCCCCTCTACCTCTCCGCTGTGCAGTGTGCTCCCCTTATTTGCTGGTTGGTTTTGGGGACAGGGTGTGGGTTTCAAGACTACCGAATCAACTCTGAGATTTCTGTGAGCCTAACATGATACATAGAGCTGTCTTTGAAAACTAGCCACTGTAACAAAGAAAAGACTACTTTGTGGTAAAACTTTTGAAGGTAAGCACAGAGTTGCTCAAATTGTTTATTTTTCTCTGTGTATGTGTATAAATTAAAACATAACAAAAAACACTCAACATTTTAGCTGAAAGTCTAATGTGGTCATGAGCTGAGACTGGCGCTGTATATATAACTCCAAGCTTTGTCCCATACTGGCTCTGTGGCAATAGGTAAGTCAGATGTGTTACTGTGCCTGCTTCCGTCACTGCGAAATTGTAGCAGTAACAGTACCTACCTCACAGCACCCAACGAGAAGATTCCAGAGGTGACTATCAATAACCTGTATGCAGAGCAATGTCATATGCACATGGAACAAAATACAAGTCAAAAGCTTTAGATTTTTGTGACATTTCAGATTTCAGAGTTTTAAATTAGGGATGTTCGGCCAGGAAAGTATTACAAAATTGTAAAATATCCAAAAAATATTATAAAATCAAACAAAATCTAGATCTGGAACACCTTTGGTCTGCCTTTGAGGTAACGGGCACGTCACATGCAGCAGCTACCAGAGGCCCCACGGCACTGCGAAGGGCAAGCCTGAGGAAGTGGGATGGACCTTGCTGGCTCTGGGTCTTGGGTGCAGACTGAGGACCGCACCGAGGCTATCCCAGAGCAACAGTCTTTACTGTATGATTTCTAGTGTTTGCTCAGCCCTAACAGGCAGGCCCCAGATTCCAGGCCGTCAGGGAAGTGTCACTGAGACAGCGGCAGGCACAGATCTGTGGCAAATGTGCTGGAGCTCAGAGGCTTATAAAACCAAGCCTGGCAGTAGTAGGGATGAGAGACATACTGAAATCTGGTCCTTGCGAAGTCATTTAGAATAGTAAAACTTGGACTCCCACAGTCCATAGAAACGTTGTTATTCTGTCAAGGTCTAGCTGCAGCTTTGACTATTTCTCCCCGCTTTCTTCAGTGGTTACAAATCCAAGTGGCTCCCTCAGGAAGCCAGGAGGTAAGCAGACCTAGGACTAAAATGCATGGGGAAATGGCCACTAGTGGCTGGGGGGGCTGGTGTGGGGAGATGCAACGTGAAACCTCCAAGTTCCTCACCTTCCTATTTAAAAAGAGGAGAATGTTTCTCCCCTTAAAACCCAAGCTCACCAAAGCCTGGCAAGGGGTGAGATAGAAGTGATTCCATAAAAGGCACATAGGCAGCTTAAAGCACACATACCAAATGAAACCAGCCCCAGGCCTCTTAGTGGTATTTGATTTTGTTCATAAACTACCTATGTTGCTCTGAGACCAGTATGAGGTAATCCTTCCCCCATTTGAACAGACACTGGATATCTGAAAACCAAATATTTCACTATGATGTGTTCTGAGGGCTCGAATTACTTTCTATGTAAACAAGGAGAGGGCTGAATTCTGACTATCAACAGCCAAGGCACAAGCTCGAGTTCCTCAAAACTAGCCACTCAACCAGACCTTGTAGATCACGGATGATCCTCTGGAGCTGGGTCTCAGTGCTGCTAGAAGCCATGGCTTTCCTCTTTTTTAGATGTGTAGGTCCAAGCAGGCTATCACTTCAGTGCTGTGTGGCTGGCTGCCAGTCAGCGATGGTCAGACTGCATGGTGGCACCTGTACAGGGAAGAGGCCACAGTTTATAGAGTGCAGAGGACCTCCACTCTGGGTATAGGGACTCATCAGGTATCTTTCCTTAAGGAGAAGACTTGATCTTTCTGTGTGAATCTTGTTTGCAGGTCTGTGTCCGATATACTTACGTTCTGACATCATGACTTGATTCTAGACTGTTTTGTGGTGGGGTTTTTGTTTGCTTTTGTCTTCTTCTTCTTCTTCTTTCTTTTTTGGTCAACTTGACACAGGCTAGAATTATTGAAGAAGGAATGAGTGAGAAAAATGCCCTTTAGACTGGCCTGTGAACACGTCTCTGGGGCATTTTTAAAATTAGATATTGAAGGCACATTCCTTGTAGTTAGTGCTACCCCTGTGCAGGTGTTCCTGGATGGAATAAGAGGGCAGCAGGCTGGGCAAGTCATGAGGAGCAAGTCAGTCAGCAGCACTCTTCAGTGACTTCTGCTCCTGTTCCTGCCTCCAGGTTCTTGCCTGGCTTCCCTCAGTGACAAAGTATGACTGGAGAGTTTTAAGATAAAATAAACTCTTTCCTCTCAAAGTTGCTTTTGGCCACAGTCTTTATTACAGTAAGAGAAACCCTAACTAAAGCATGTTTAAAAAGAAGCAAGATCAACTTAAAAGCAAAGCTGGTTCTTTCTGAGCTGTTCTTCCTGTCTCTTGGGACAAAACTGCCTCATATTTAATCCTAAGAAAAGTCTCCAGTGGCGCCTTCACCTTTTCCCACAGGGGCCAGACCTGCTTATCTTAGACTCTGATATCTCTAAACCCTGTGAAGCCAGATCTGCTGAGAGCCATTTTTTTTTTTTAAATAATTTTTCCAAGGAACAGTCAGAAACTTCTAGCAGGCAGTGTCTGGGGGTCCAAGAGGCAGGGGATACATACTGTAGGGCTTCTGACAGGAACAGCCTGGCATACCTAGTAAAAGGTGGCTCTTCCATTATCAGATTTGAGCCCCCTGTGTTTGGCTAAGCCTGAGAATGAAAATGTTCCCTGACTTGCCACCCACGGGCCTGCACAGCCCTCCCATCAGACCAGAGACAAGTTACTATTTTAAGCTCTGTCACAGTTTCCTCCAGTTGGACAGTCTACAGCTGGTACTACTTGGGCAGCTGTTAATGTCATTTAAGGTCACAATATGTTTGACGACTAACAAAAAGAGATGCAAGTACCCACCTGGAAGAGAGTTCTGACTGTGCCTTTGGACATCAAAGCCTTTAGGAAGCTTTAGTTTGCCTGTTAGGTATTCTGTGCAAAGGTACAATGTCTGCTGTAAGGTCAGAAGCAGCCGTAGTACTGAGAGCTGGTACATATTTTACACAGAGCACTTCTCACATCGTCACGGTGGGATACACACCTTTCCCGTTTATAAAGAAAAAGCTGATGCTCTGTAACCTAAGGCCCAGGGCCAATGAGTAGAATTGGCTTAATTATTCTTCTGTATGATTTCAAACCTGGGGTTTTCTCAGTAAATCCTGCTGAACCCTTAAGACAGCACAATCATCACTACAAAAAATGACAACACTTCTCCTGGCTCCCAGGAACGATCTTGAACTTCAACATGTCACCTTGAGTCTGTCTAACATGTGGCAGCTCTCACTTAGTGCTATGCCCTCCTTCTGATTTCAGGAGGTGGGGCAAGGAAGCCCTAGAAAGGAAATGCCAACTAAGCCATAAGCAACTTCAAATATTTATAAGCATTAGAGTGACTAGTCAGGTCAGCATAGGCTTGTCACTAAACAGATGCCTAGGGTCTATTTTTAACTCACAAGCCAGCGCAGTTGTGACTCATGAAAACACAGATTGCTTCCCAGGCCCAGGAAGAAAGAGCCAGGCACTCAGCTAGACCAGTCTTACTAACCACTCCCCATAAAGGCTCCTAACAAGTATTGGTACCATTCATCAAGGACACAGGAGCAGTTGACGAGGAGTCTGTCTCTTGCCCAGTGTCTCTCCAGGTAGAGGGCTTATGAGGCGTAGACTAGCTTTACTAAAGCTGAGTTACTGTACGCTTGTATATGTCATTTTGACACAAGCTAGTCAACTGAAAGGCGGGGTCTCAACTGAAAAAATGTTTCCATAAGATCAGGCTGTGGGCAAGCCTATTGCATTTTCTTAATCAGTGACCTATGTGAAATGGCCCAGCCCATGTGGGGCCTTTTGGAAGAGCAGAGAAGATGGCGAGTGGGTTCCAAACCTTGGATACTAAGTTCTGCATAGAACTGGAGTTTGGTTTGGCTTGTTCAGATTTTGACTGTACTCTGGCTCTTCTCTCTTAAAGTAAGGAAGTATTTAACTTATTTCTGATTTTACATGAGCCTGCAGTTGAGAGACCAGGTTTTTTGTTTTTTGTTTTTAAATGAGATTGAACTTTTAAAATATTAGAATCTGTAAGACTGTCTCTAAGCTTGTAAAACGGTTTATACTGTGATGTTGATATTAATCTGTAATACTGCAGCAGAACAAGAAAGGAAAGGTTGTACCTTAACGGTGATGTGTTGTGTGTCAATTGTGCTGGCCGGTTTTATGTCAATCTGAGACGAGCTGAGAGGAGGGAACCTCAACTGAAAAAATGCCTCCACAGGATGAGACTGTAGGCGAGTCTGCAGGGCATTTTCTTAGTTAGTGCTAATGTGGGAGGCCAGCCATAGTGAGTAGGAACAAACAAGCCCACAAGCAGCGTCCCTCTGTGGCCTATGCGTCACTTCCTGCCTCCAGCTTCCTGTCATGTTTGAGTTCCTACCAAAACTTCCTTCAGCAATGGACTATGATGTGAAAGTATAAGCCCACAAAACCCTCTCCTCAAGAGGTTTCATCAGTTAAGAGATGTTCAGCATCCTTAGTCATCAGGGAAATGCAAATCAAAACAACCCTGAGATTTCACCTCACACCAGTCAGAATGGCTAAGATTAAAAAC
This sequence comes from Apodemus agrarius, assembly GCA_964023405.1. Lineage (NCBI taxonomy): Eukaryota > Metazoa > Chordata > Mammalia > Rodentia > Muridae > Apodemus > Apodemus agrarius. The sequence goes on from OZ030012.1 coordinate 126,290,168, forward strand.
TCAGGAGACAACAGGTGTTGGCGAGGATGTGGAGAAAGAGGAACACTCCTCCTCAGCTGGTGGGAATGCAAGTTGGTACAACCACTCTGGAAATCAGTCTGGCGGTTCCTCAGAAAACTGGGCATGACACTTCCAGAGGACCATGCTATACCACTCCTGGGCATATACCCAGAGGATTCCCAACATGTAATTAGGATACATGTTCCACTATGTTCATAGTGGCCTTATTTATGATAGCCAGAAGCTGGAAAGAACCCAGATGTCCCTCAAAGGAGGAATGGATACAGAAAATGTGGTATATTTACACAATGGAATACTACTCAGCAATTAAAAACAATGAATTCATGAAATTCTTAGGCAAATGGTTGGATCTGGAAAATATCATCCTAAGTGAGGTAACCCAATCACAAAAGAACACACATGGAATGCAGTCACTGATAAGTGGATATTAGCCCAGAAGCTCTGAATACCCAAGACACAATTCATATATCAAATCATTCCCAAGAAGAAAGAAGGAGAGGGCCCTGGTCCTGGAAAGGCTTGATGCAGCATTGTAGGGGATTATCAGGACAGAGAAGTGGGAGGGGGTTGATTGGAGAACGGGCAAAAGGAAGAGGGCTTATGGGACTTATGGGGGGGAGGAAGAACCAGGAAAGGGAAAATCATTTGGAATGTAAACAAAGAATATAGAAAATAAAAAAAAATTAAAAAAAGAGGTTTCATCAAGAGGTATTTCATCATAGCAATAGTAAGCCTATCTAAGAGGCTCTCTACCAAGGAGAGTAAGAGAAAAGCATCTGCTATCCAGATAGAGTACAAGTGGCCCATGCAGGGCTTTAAGATAACAACTCCTGGGTACTAAACAATAAAGAGGAATAAGTCATAGAAATATTCAACTAGGTATTAAGCCTTCAACATGTTGTCCCGAGTTAAAGAGACCCCTGGAAAGGCTATATACTTTGTGCTTATCATGTTAATACAATGTTTTTGAAAAGGTAAAACACTGGAAAAGAAATCAGAATACTTGATACAGAAAATGGGGAAACAGATAGGTATAACTGCAAAAGAGCATGTAGTCGTAGTGGAACTGTATTGTATTTCATGTCTTGTTTATGGTGGCATTTATCAAAATTCACATGAGCTGGACTCAGTAGTATATACTCATCATCCCAGCTGTTGGGAGGGCGAGGCGAGGGGACTGCTGTGAGTTCAGGCACATCTCTCTCTCAAAACAAAAAAGGGCCGGGGATGTAACTCTTCTGGTAGTGCTTACCTTAGATGCTCAAAGCCATGGATTCAAGCCCTGGTACTAAAAAAAAAAAAATCCTAAACAAATCAGAAAAAAACAACACAAACACAAATCTCAATAGTAACAAACAGAAACTCACCTAACTAAATTGTATCTCCTCTCAAAGCAGTAGTGTGATTTAAAAAAAAAAAAAAAAAGAAAAGAAAAGAAAAAAGAAAAAAACGCGAAAGGAGCTCAAAAAGGGACAATTTACTTCTGTATGCGGAAAGGAGAGATTGACAGGTTCTCTGCGATGACCACTGAGCTTCCAGGATGTCCCTGAAAAGTGGCAGGTAGAAATGAGGCCGGATGGGGGTATAGTGAAGACGAAGGCTGAAGCTGTCTGGCATTTCTCATTCCACTGCTGCCAACCCGGGGCATGTGGCTCCCAGGTGTAATGATGACAGGCGATGACGGCACACTTAATCCACGAAGCCCATGGCTGTCTATGTATCGGCAATATGAGGTCTACAAAGAAGGAAGTACGTGTTTCTGGGGTGGGGAACTTGGGAAAGAGGTAAGAACTGACTGTAGCTAACATACAGGCTGGGGATGTATCATACAACCCACTAAATTTCCTGGATTCTAGCTATTTGGAGTCTGGCCTTAAGGAAAAGGTGTATGCCAATCAAACCAAGGTCTTGGCACAAGGAAGTTGGACACAGACAAAATGGGTTCCTTTAAGACTTTGTGGCTGAGCTGTGTGCGGTGGCGAAGACCTTTAGTCCCAGCATTCAAGAGGTATATCTCTGTGAGTTAAGAGTCCAGCCTGGTCTACATAGCAAGTTCTGGGCCAGCCAGTGAGACCTCGCTTTAAACAAACAAACAAACAAACAAACAATAACAACAACAAAACTTTGTGTGCTTGAGAAATACTTCCTATTTTTCACGGCATAACAGCATGTTCATGACACCCTGAGACCCGACTTTTAGCTGTACTTGACCTGTATCAAGTTCCCAGGTCACAAGGTGAGCTGAAATCAAGGATATAGATTTCAGAGTCCATGGAAGTAGTATCTTCCTGATGGCCATGTTCTTGCCAGGGGGCTTTGGTGTTCTTCTTGTGAGGTGACTGCCCAAAGTGTACCTTGTTACAGTAGCAAAATTACAGTTATGAAATAGCAGTGAAATAATTTTATGGTTGGATTCACCACAAGAACTATAGTAAAGCAATGGTTAACATTAGACTACTCCCCTAATTCAGAAAATACTGGAGCTTTCATACAAGTAGTTATAGTCTTTCTTGCTAACAATTCAACCTTACATTTAAGCCTATTCAAATGCCTTAATCCATTCAACTTCTTGGCAGAGAAGAAAAGAGATTATACACGTTGTTTTATAAAGTATTATTTTTATCTAGAACCAAATGCTGAGTGCCTAGTCATGGCCAAGGTATTCTTTTAGAGGTCATGGATGTTTTCTGATATCCAAATTAACTCTACGCTTGCCCAGATGCCCTACAAGCTATACATAACATATACAATATATTAGTTCCAAAGAAAGAAACAAAGACACTCAGCCTAAAGCTAACTTACACCATGGTTCCAATGACTAGTATTCACAATACTGTCTACAATATTGTCATGCTCAGGAATGAATAACAGTATCTGAAGAGTCATACTAAGAAGAATCATAAAGGTAGGAGGCTGGTGTGTGGAAGTCACACTTTTCTAACAACAACAACAACAACAACAACAACAACAACTAAGAACTGACTCAGAGAGGACAGGATATAGCTGGATTCCTCCCTAGTTCCAACCAAAGTGAAACAATTGCAAATTTTACCCTGATCAAAAGAAACACATGATGTTAAAAATCAGAAGGCCTTTCTGGAAGTGTAAATAGGCTTGACCTGGCTCAACACGCCCAGCAATGTAGATCTGGTTTCAAACAACAGAGATGCGCGCTTTTGATGGGTATTTTTAGCTCGAAGACCAGGAGGTCCCACTGGTTTGCATGTGAAAAATGTTGGTAAGCAGGCAAGCCACCTTTACCAGAACTTCACTAAGTGACTGTGGTACTCTGTAGAGGCTTCCAGAGCCCAGGGCAGGAATTTCAGCACATTTGAGCAAAGGCTCCTTAGGAGATCCAACTCGTTGAATCTATAATTAAAGTACTTCCCAGCAGCATGTCCAGGTCATCTTTTCTGAACATCCTTATCCCCACAATCATCTTTTAAAGAGAATAAGAATTTATGACACTGCTATTGTTTCTTGAACCTCTTCTTGGCCCCCCTCCCTCTCACCAATTATAAAACGTTTCTTAAGTCATTTCCCTAGAACACAAACAAAATCAGTTACAATTTGGCCCATGGATCCAGAACAGGGTCAGAAAGATCTGAGCCCAGGACAGTTGCCCTGGATTTGAGAGAATACAGGTGTCTTTTAAAGAAAACGGATGGTGGCTCCAGAGAAAAAGCTGCCTGTGTGTCCCTGGGGCTGGAGCCACGGTTCCCCAGAGGGAACATTTAGGAGGTAAGGACGAGGCATGATTCCAGAACAACTCCCTCAACAATGAAGAATGGACAGGCCCCCATAGAGACACATGCCCCCCAGGTGAGAGAGTGGCCGATGGCAAAGGCACATATCCTCCGAGCGCTTTGCTGAACTAGAACTAGAATGGGTCCGTGTAGCTGACTATAACTTAAGAACTGGATCTTTAATAGAATATGACATAGTTCCTCATAGATACTTTCCTCATTACTACTAGAAGACACTTCACCAAACCAACTCAGAGGAGGATTTTTTTTTTTTTTCTGGCCTGCAGTTCAAGTAGATATATTCCATCATGGCAAGAAAGGCATGGCAGTATGTCCTGAAGGCCACTAGCCAGCATTTAGAAAGAAGAGTGCAAATGAAGTGGGACACCTCGAGGCCCGTCTCAGGTAATCTACTTCCTCCAGTGAGCCTCCACCTCTCAAAAGATTCTCAACCTTCCCAACAGCCTGCCAACTAGGGGCTGAGTTCAAACACATGAGGCTATAGGGGTACATTTTATATCCAAACCACAACAGCTACTAAGCATGGCCTTGAGGAAGCTTGGGTAATGTCTGGTGCTAACAAGATGATAGACAGACAAGATGTATCTTTGGTACCATTATTAAGGAAGATCTCATTCAGGATTGAGACTGTCACAACTCTGAACAACACTGGTGGTGAGGAACACTAGCATTTAAGGAGCTTAACACCATGGGAAAAACATGTCTCCAACAAACCTGTAAATGAGAAAATTCATTTGAGGCCTAATAAAAACAAACTGTCCAGTACTTATTATTCTAAACTTTTGTTACAGAGTCTCATATTACCCTATGGCTCTTAGGCATTTTATATTAAACAGTGCTTTAATCACTGTTTTTCTTCCTTGTTCTATAACTCCATTACTGTTCATATTTCCCCAGCACCTAGTACAGTTCAGGTATATGAAGAATCCTCAGTAAGTGACTCGCCAAAAGAATGAGACAGAATATAGTTCCTCAGTACACAAAACACAAAACCTTGAGGAATTAAAATATGCCAAAAAGGCAAATAATAGAAATCTTTCAAATAGTGGGAACATGGGCAAACTTTCAGCAATCTAACCATTTGTCCTTATACTTGCAGATACGAGTAGTCTTCATCCATCATCAAGGAAACTCTTCTTTATAACAGATAGAGACCACTATGGAAAACCACACCTACTCTAAAGGCAAACTTGTGGAGTCCAGGCCCAACGGACACATCTACAAAACAACTCCTGAGTGTAAGGCTCAGAATACACTGCAGAAGAAGGGTTGGAAAGATTCTAAGAGGCAGGGATCACCAGGAGACTGTGTCTCCTAGTGATATAGAAGCTACAATAGCTTTACTAACATGTCTGCCTAACTATGGACTAAACAAGGAAAACAACAAAAAAACATGTCAAAGGGGACATGGTAAAGTCCATTAGCCTCAACTCTACACAAAGGATTGCAGGCAACTAGAGGATGCTGAGAATGGGAAAAATCGTCTTCCCCAGCGAAGAGCACACAAATTGGTCACTCAATATCAAACGGTCTGCCCGGAAAATATTCACGAGTAACATTATTCATATTGAGCAGGTTATATTTGGGAAAATATATGTAATGTAACAACACTTAGTGAAAAAATAGGCCATGAAATTTAAAAGAGAGAAAAGAGGAGTATAGGAGAAGGTTTGGAGGGAGGAAAGGGAAGGGAGAAATGTTGTAATTATAATCTCAAAAATAAAATATAAAATTGGAAAAAGTTCTATTTCTTCAATTTAAAAATATTTCTTCATTGAGCACAAACTATGTGCATTAAAAAAAAGTAACTGTGAAGATTATATTGTCCTTATTGTGAGACTCTTACAGATGTATGATTCCAAGAGTGAGTGGAATAACATAATTTGGTGATGGATGAGGAATATGTTCGCTACTCTAGATTGTATGAACAGATTTGCAGTGTTCTTAGTGTCCAGAAGAGTTCTCTAAGACCGTTGTTCACATCTCAGTCTGTTACATAAGATCCCATTTCCTGGGGTGACAGGACTGTCCATTAATCCTTTCTTAGCTGGAATAGCCTGGCTCCAGGTTTCAATGTTTTGTGTTCTTTATCAAGACCAAGCTCTGTGTCATGCTCCCTAACCCCCCCCCCCCGACTAATTTATTCTTCTAGTCTTTCTGATCTTATTTTGGGCTGAAAGAAGTGTGTATCACAGTTTGTTTTCTAGGAAAGTCTTGCTCATAAATCTTCATTTGATCCAGAACAATAATCAGTACACCTGCCACTGGCTTTCAGTAACCAAGCCTTTTTGTTAGGGGCAGTGTTATGTCTACCTCCTGGTCCTAGGTTGAAGCCTTAACCTCCACATCTCAGAAAATGATTGAATTTGAAGACAGGGTCTTTAGTAGAAAGATATCTGAGATTAAATGAAGTTTTGATGATAGGTCCTGATCCAGTCTGATTTATAAAGACGCAAACCAATGGATATGTGAATACAATGAGAGAACATCCAGATGCAAGTGAACAGAGGCCTCAGGACCAGCCAGGCCTTTATCCAGAACTTCAGAACTGTGGGAAAATAGGTTTCTGTTGTTTAAGCTTAATTTGTGGCATTTTGTTGTGGCGGTCTAACAGGTAACACATTTCCCCAGAGTCATTTTCCATTCCTAGATGTGTGGATCTGACAATATCAGCCAGGAAAACTGGGGTGGGGTGGTATCTGGAGTCTGGGTTCTGGTGTGTCCCTGGGAAGAAGCATGATAGAAATAGAATAAGGCCAAGACCCAGGGTGGTCGAAGCTCAGCTAGGAGGAATGGACAAGACACGTTCCCTTGTTAGGTGAGTTCTGTCAATTTGTACCCTTTTACATGCTATATGTACTTTATTATTCAAAAAATAATGTGATGAGGATCATGGCATGACTAGATGAGACTCATGTACATTTAGCTCACTGACTATCTTGTTTTTCAGGTACAGTATGGGGGAGGTGAACCTTTATCTTCCTTCACATGCAGATTAAGAATTGTGGTTGGAGTCGGGAGTAGGGTGGTGGGGGGTGAGGGTGGTGGTGGTGGTGGTGGTGGTGGCGGCGGCGGCGGCGGGGGCGCACGCCTTTAATCCCAGCACTTGGGAGGCAGAGGCTGGTGGATTTCTGAGTTCGAGGCCAGCCTGGTTTACAGAGTGAGTTCCAGGACAGCCAGGGCTACACAGAGAAACCCTGTCTCAAACCCCCCCCCCAAAAAAAACAAAACAAAACACCAAACCAAAAAAGAAAGAAAGAAAGAAAGAAAGAAAGAAAGAAAGAAAGAAAGAAAGGAATTGTGGTTGGAAAAAGGAAGAAGGGGAAAACAGATATTCTCAATGGCTAAAATAGTTAGAAAGTATTTTCTCCATGTTCCTGACTAAGTCTTTGGTTATGCTGGAAAAAATATCCAGGGCTATAGCTTCAGCAAATTCATTACAGCTTCATTTCACCTGACCCTCTCTAGTTCAACTGTCCAGACTTCCAGACTTACACTGAATCTCTCTGGGAACTCCTTCTTGGCCTACCTCCAAGCATATGAAATGTTTGCTTGGATGGTTCTTTTGGTCCAAGTTTTTTGGATGCTAAGAAATATGGCTCAGCGGTTAAGAACACCGACTTCTCTTCCAGAGGTCCTGAGTTCAAATCCCAGCAACAACATGGTGGCTCACAACCATCCTTAACGAGATCTGTCACCCTCTTCTGGTGTCTGAAGACAACTACAGTGTATTCACATATAATAATAAATAAATCTTAAAAAAAAAAAAAAGAAGAAGAAGAAGAAGAAATCTCAAATGTGATGTCCTGCCTCAGACCAAAGGTGTAGTACCTCAGGCTACTGGTTGGCTTGGTCAGCCCACAGATACTGAAACCAACCACTAGCCCAATCCATAAATACTGAAACCAATCACCAGGCCACAGTATAGTATTCAAAACCGCAGATTCTCCTGCCCCTTTCTGCTAAACCACAATGTGCAAATATCCTTTTCTTGACACTGCAACCTGGACCAAAGGAAAATGGGCCTTTGGTGCTGTCCAAATGCCAGAGTCTTATGAACAAAAAGGACCATTGGTGGTCACTATAACCACCAGGCTAATTAAATGGCTCCAATGTCAGAAAGTGGATAATAATCCTCTTGTCCAACTGAGCAAGGCCAGAGCTATGCTCTTAGGGTGGTACAGACACTTCAGTTAATTCCAGTGATACATCAAAAAGTAACTAAAAAGTAGACAGTGTTTTTCCATGTGTAAACTCACAGAAACACCCCTAATTTCTACACCACAATAACTGTTCAAATTGAGGTTCAAATGCTGCTTGAGAGGAGCAGGAACACAACAGTCACTTAGGGGGCAGAAGTCAACCTGGCCACAAACAACTGGCCTCTGCTTACAGGTACTTCTGAGGTTACAAACCCTAGTGATGACCCTTTCTGCTGTCTGGGGGATGCCTGTAGTGAATGTGACCCTTAATTCTTGAGTTCACAGTGGTTCCTGGCATGAGATCACAGGTAGTCAAGACATTTCCTCTAGCTCACACTGCTACACCTGCCTTGAGTTTTATCTTGTTTTTGGAATCTCCAAAAATCAGGTGACCTGTCAGCCAACTCTTCCCTGTAAAGCGAAGCTAGGACGAAGGAGTACTCTGTGTTCTGAGGGCAGCAGGCCTCCAGCCTCAAGGACTAACATAGGTCAAGACCACAAGATATTACTGATGATTTTGCTATTATAAGTGATGTCTTTTATCTCACTCCAAAAGACTGGGCTAAACATTTGGCTCTTAGCCATGCTGACTAAGGGCAAAGGAACCTGAGATCATTTCCAAGTTCTAAACCAGTTACAAAAAAATAAAATATTAAGGACACACACACACACACACACACACACACGACACTCAGGGCTCTGTATATGTTATCTATTTTCTTAATAAAATAAACAATTTTCAAGAAGTGATACACAAAGATGAACACAAAACAAACAGATAAATTCTGTCTCCTAAAGCTATGGTTTTTTTCAGATCCTTTTAGCGAGAGAAGGCTGACAGCCAGCCCTGTGCTGATTTCCAGGATGATAACAATCCTGGCCCATAACCAGTATTCTGCATTTCAACACAGCAGAACTGGTTGTCATAAACCGAGAGAGTCAGCGGCAGCCAGAAGGTTGCAAAACTAAAAGCAGAAACCCATACCTCCCTTCCCCCATCCAGCAACAGCAGCAAGCAGATGGCAGAGGAATTAAACTGCCTCGGACCACCATTGCTGAGAAAGGCTGTAAGTAGATTAAGTCCTGATCCTCTGCCCCTAAAGGCCCCTGACCCATTTCTGTATGGAAAGGAAACCACCTGTGGTAAGTCAAACAAGCATAGGGGCAGAGAAACAAGTGCTGTTTTTCTGCAGGAGACAGCAGTGGGTACATTGCAGAGTGTCACAAAGAACCATAGCATTATTAGGAAGCTGCGTGGCTTAAGTGTCAACCACACGTTCTCTTCTTTCGTGAATATAGGATGTCGCCCCCTCACCCCCATCTGCAGCCCAAGCCTGGGTGCCAACAGGGCAGGCTGCCACACCAGATACACTAAGTTGTTGTCCTACAGGTGTTTCCAGAAATTTCACCGCAGAGCTACCTTGAACTATCTGACCACAAGGGCAACGGGTAAAGTCAGCGAAGACACAGAAAAGCACAAACTGTGTTTCCTGGATCGAGGGGGCGTCAGGAGTCATGCAGAGAAGAGGTTTTGGCTTTCTGGGGATTAAACCCCAATGCCCGCGAGAACTTTGGGGTTTGGCTCCTGTGCCAGGGGTTTGCGGAGTACTGCCGAAGCTCCGCCTCACAGGGCAGCTTCACCATAAGGTTCCACAGGGTCGCGCCCCTCCGCCGGCTCGGCTCTTGGAACAGTACTGAGGGTCTTTCCACGACCCCACAGGCAGCCTAAGCATTGGAGCTAAGCCCTCCGGAGAGAGGGTTCTCCAGCGCCCTGTGTGGGAGGGGACAGCCTCAGCAACAGGTGACGACCCACGCCCCCACGAAGCCTCCGCGCCGGCGTCCAGAACGGCCCCAGTGTCCCCGGTGTCTGTCCGGGCGCCCGCGGCACTTACACGCTCGTGGGTCCACCGCTGGGCAGAAACGAAACTTTCTAGGGCCGAGCGGAAGAGTAGGAAAGCGCAGTGCCGACGGCCATGAAGCGCCCAGTACACCCAGAGCGCGCGCGGACTACGACTCCCAGTATGCTTCACAGGTGGCCTACAACTCCCATCGGGTGCAACTGGCCGGTGGACACTAACTACGACTCCCGGCATGCGTCACGACGTGTCGTCACTTCCTGAAACCCGAACAGGTTTTGCATACCCGGAAGTCGTGTTTGGAATCTTAATTTAGTGTTTACTGTTGTTAAGCACTTGCAATGTGGCTGATTGTCTTTGAACTCTGCATGAGCTGTAAATATAAAATAACATGACTGATTCAGAAATCCCACAAACCGTGTGAAAATAATCTCATTAGTATTTTTGTACTATCAAGTTTTATTTATCGAACTAAAAAAAAGTATGTATTGCTTGACCTAAGTTCTCAGTTTTTGTTTCCCCTCATTAACAGAGACTTAAAAATAAGTGTTAATATGTGCTAATGAACTACCTACCACGCTTAGCTTCCGCAGCCCTGTGTTTTCTGTTGCTGAGTTGCAAAGCACCCTGAATCCTGATGCAATAGAACACTGCATTCTAAGTCCAGTATCAATGAACATGCTGAAGAAAAGGGACATCTGCCAGACTTCAGCATTTCAGGTTTTCAGGATAAATTCATACAGGAAGGAAAATAAATCTTTTTAGTTAATTTCATATTTTATACTAGAGGTATATGAGATAACATTAACTTAATGGAGTAGGCAGTTTGTGGATGGGGATAAAAAGGAGCCTTGTGAACAGAAATGAGTCATTCCCTTTTCTGTTAACAAAGAAAAAAAAAACGGGAGAGAAGTAGGAGGAAATGACATCAGACATAAAGATTTATCAATATAGTGAACTAAGAAAAACTTGCTCCAACTACAGTCTGAACAGCTTTGGGATGTTAAGGATGAGTGTGTGGGGGATGTGGAAGACATCCTTGTGAAGGAAAGTGTGGGATGGAGAGCACGGCGCCACAGGCTCCTGCAACTCCTTGAAGAGTCCTGATCTGCTATACATGGCATTAGATCTAAGATGGCTCCCAGAACACCAATAAGACAGCAAAAAGGAACTACGGGCAAGACAGTGGCTGCTTCTGAGTATTCACAAGAGTCCCAACAGGTGACAATGCTCCCCACACCCCTTCTCTCTAAATTACCTCATCAGTCATGACTTTTATTGGGGCATGGTGAGATGTGGTAAGATATGATTGGCCAAAGATTTAGGGGCCTGGGATTGGCTCAAACACTGTATCTAAGCTTATGTGCTGGGCAATAAACTCAGATCTACACACTAATGCTTGTCTCTGGAGTTTGATTTACCAGGATTTGTCACATGACTCGGTCACCTCTAAATCCCCATCCTTAGTCCTGTTCCCTTGTTTGAAACTTAGACCCCAAATATGTAACTGGCCGCAGCTACGGCAAACTGGGTCCCTGGAAGAGAAGCGGGGGATAGATGGGGGGCAGCAAAAGGAATGGATGCCAGGACAACCCAATTGCTGATGGGGCCCCAAGTTTTATTGGGGTCTGACAGTTTAAGGGTTTGGGCAAGTCCCTCCCCCCAAACTCCAGGGTGTGTTCTGGGGAAGCGGTCTGGCTGTTCATTGGGCATTGGCTCCACTGCTCAGGCAGCTGGGAGGGTCACCTGCTTAATTTGGGAATTCGTAGACCTCGAGGAACATTGAACTTCACCTTCACTCTGAGCGCTCCACCCTAGGTGGAGCTGGATCCTGACTAGCACAGGAATCCCTGCTCAACAAAGGCTGGGAGAGGAAGTTCACCTTGATCAAAGTCAAGTTCCTACCAGATGGCATGACACCCCAGTATTGCTCTGTTCACAAATAAGCTTACAGAGAAAAGGAAGACAGGCCTCCAACAATCATGAGTTATTTAAGGGCAATGATGCATTTTGAGAAGTTCATAGATAATTCATCTGGAGTATAGTTAGACAAGTTAAGATTATTATGACATCACTAGATGATTTAGTCTTAAGGGACCACAGTCATATGTGGTCCAACATTGACCAAAATATTGTGCAGTAGATGGTTGTATATATTAAAAACCTAATATGCCATACCCTAACCAAAAGCCTATATAGCATTATGTTTAAAACTCAGCACAGCTCTGTGCTATAGGTAGGATTCATTTCTGTACTTCAAAGGTGAGATTGAGGCTTGCAGAAGTGAAGGAATCTCAAGCCCACCAGGCTAATGGACAGAACTATAGGCTAGGACAAAGTGGAAGGTTCCTGAGGCTTCTCTAACCAACACGTTGTCAGACATACAAAATGTTCATCTTTGTCTACAAAGGAAGGAGGCCAGAAGAGAGCAATGGATTCCCCTGGAACTGGAGTTAAAAATGGTTGTGAGCTACCACCTGGGCTTTGGGAACTGAACTTAGGCCCTCTGGAGGAGTAGCCGGTACTCCTAACTGCTGAGCCATCTCTCTATCCCCTTGAACGTTACTTCTTCTGGGTAAACCATAGCTATTTTATGGATTTTAATTTTTTCATTAATTCTTAAAAATCTACTATTATATGTTTTATGTAATTATTTTTGGTTGAAAGAACAGGATCTGAGTTCTGTCTCTGGCCTTGGATATAGACATAACAGTCTAAACTGCCCCAAAGATAATAATGTTACCTGAAATTCTGGAGCATTCTGATGGAGTCACCTTACATTACCAGGGAAATCTGAGTCCTCTTTTGGTGTTATTAGTTTTATTAATAAAAGAATTTAAGAAGTAACTCAGAAGGAAGCTTGAGGACAACTTTATTAAAGCTTCAAAGACAAACCTCAGGCAGAGTAACTGTAAATAAAAGATAAATCTCAGGCAGGCAGCTTCCTGGAGGAAGAAGGTGGAGCAGAGGGGAAAAAAGAAGCAAGAGGAAGACACTATGGAATGGAATAGCACTACAGAGATGAAGTCCAGGGTGTGTGATCATGAGAATAAGCTGGAGAGGTGCTGGAAAGGCAGAATCCACAGGGCCTGGCTCTGGGAGTCTGGGAAAGGGAATGGGGCACTTGAGGAGAACTCAGCTCTGGAGAATGGTTAAAGGGGGAAGCTGTTATTAAAGGGGGAAGTACTAATATCCAGATGGAACGAAGTCGTCTTTCTCTCAATCTGGAAGAGATGAAATGGCAGAGGAATATTCAACCTGAATGCCTCTGTTAAGTGGACTTTTCTTCTTGGATGGATTGGTGTCAATTGGAAGTTAGCAACAATATCCTATTCATCTTTGTATTGTCCAAATAATTACTTAATGCAGACAGTAGCACGTATTGCATTTATTCCTTTAGTTATGAACTAAATATTTAAAAGCCAGTTTATGTGTTAGCAGTTGCCAGGATACAGAACTATCTTCATTTTAGTGGGATTTTATGGTCTAGACTTCATTGTGACTGTACTTATTTGAAGATGTGATCATTCTTGACCTGAAGACAATTTTCTCCAGTAGCTGCTAAGAACCACAGAGTCAGCCATCACCAAGGTGAAAAAAATAAAAAAGGTTGGGACAACCCTGTGTGCTAGCAATGTCACTGCACAGTTAGCATATACTATTAACTTCAAGCTCTCCCAAAGTCCAGAAATCCTTCCATTTAGGATCTTCTGACCAACCACTGACAAGCAATCTATGTCTAAGTAAGAGAATGAATGATGAACTGAATGCAGGAAATGTTGCTTTGGATTGCACAGCTGGAAGCCACTTTCCCATAGGTATCATGTCTTTCTTCCACACCTCTTCAGTACCTGCTGGTATCTTCACTGTTACATTTTCCTTCCTGATCCACTTCTCCTTGTCTTCCTTCAGTTCCCCTAGTCATCTCCATGTGCCCATCCTCTCCTCTCAGTAGAAGGAGGGGCCCTCATATGTAAAGGTACCAGGGGAGCAGGAGAATGGAACGGCCCTGGATGTCTTCCGGCACAGCCAGACCTGCTGGAGGAGACTTTTAAGGTGTCTGCGAAACTTGACCCCAACAAAGACATAAAGCACTGGGTTGAAGCAGCAGTGGGAGAAGGCCAAGCTGCGACAGATGATCATAGCAATTTCCAGCTGCTTCATGCCCTCACAGCTCTGCTGGATGATTCCAGTTTTCAGAAAGAGAACGAGGTTATAGGGAGCCCAGCTGAGGAAGTATGCTACCACGATGGTGAAGATGAGCCTGACTGTCCGGTGTCTCTTTCTGGACCTTGAGCGAAACAAAGTCCTGAGAATCTGTACATAACAGAACAAGATGATCCCCATGGAGAGGAGGAAGAAGATGTTGTGCTGGTAGACTGAGGCCAAGTGCCCATAGTGTTCATAATAAACACATTGTGAGGAAATCACTCTGTGGAAGACAGCATCAGGGACAGAGGACAGGATGCTGGCTGCCCACACAGATGTGGTAACCAGCACACGGCAGCGGAGGGTATGGATACCCAGAGTAGAGATGGGGCTCACTACAGACAGGTATCTGTGGATGGTCATGATGGTAAGGAAGAAGATGCTGCTGTAGAGGCTGATGCAGAAGATCATGTTGAAGATCTTGCAGAAGAAGTCGCCTAGAAACCAATTCCATTGTGCTGAGATCAACACAGGCAGTAGGCAGGAGAACATCAGGTCTGAGAGACACAGGTTGAGGATGAAGATATTGGTGAGTGACTCTAGATTCTCAAACTTCACCAAGACCCACAAAACCAGGCTGTTACCCACCAGACTGAGGAGAAATACCAGAGAGTACAGGACAATGATGGAGACGTTGGAAAAGAAGATGTCTTTCTCACATAGAAGACTTGATTTATCATGGTAATCATAAAAGACTGTAGAGGACTCCATCTGGACCCAGGGGGCAGTGATACTGAAAGCATCTGAAATGACAGACATGCTGGGTTTAAATCCACATGGTTGGAATAGATATCATTATGATCCATGCTGCAAAAAAGTGAAGTCCGTGGGCCAGATTTCATTGGTGAACTATTTATAACAAGATTGAGAACCGAGCCACTACATAAAGTCATTAAGGAACATTTTTTTTCCTGCAGCAAGACTTTCTTGACCAAGGACACATAGCATTGATTTAAATCTGTCACAAACCCCCTTTCTCCTGGTAGAATGGCACTGAGAAGTCTTAAGATAGTTTCGCAGTAGATGTAAGAGAAAAGATAAGTGGAACTGGACTGAAAGACTTGAAATCAAGTGGGCTGCAATGGTGTGCCCCTGTGTATTTTTTTTAACCTTTCTGAGCCGTAGTTTCTTATATACAAAAAGGCTCAAGTTCCCAGATTCATTCGTTCAGTTACTCAATAAATGTCTAGAGAATGTGCTATCTGTCTTCCCTGTCTTTTTCCTTTCCCTCCCTTTCTGTCTCCTATCACTTTTTCTATTCTCTCTTATTTTCTCTTCATAAACTTCGTAGATCTTGATAGCAGGCTTTCATTGAAAATATTTTCACTTTCTTAGGATAGCCTGAAAAGTGAGACCAGAGACAAAGCAAAATAGTTCCAAGGCCACAGATGAAAATTCTGGAAGGTCAAGTCCTTGCTAACATAGAGAATTAGCTCTCACAGCAGAAAGCTTCTTCAGATGAGAGTTTTGTTTACAAGTCATATAGAGGGAAGCAAGTGTCTGGAGCAGGGAAGGAGGAAAACAGCTAAAAAAGAGCTGTAGTAAGCCAAGCTTATTCAACTTTCCTGAGTACCAGGGTGTTAAAAACAATGAGATGAGAAGGGCGAGGAAATGACTGAAAAAGATGGAATTTCTGAAGGATAGGTCACTGGAGCTGCTGGGCTGTATGAGGAGGATAATGGGAAGTTTAGAGCAGTAGCTATCGAGCCAGATAAGTGAGCTCTCATCACCTGCTGTGGGGGGCACTGTGTCTATACACCACTGCAATCCCCTGAGATCCTGAAACGTTCTGTAAGATATACCTACGTCCATTCCATAGGATAGGAGGGCAGTTCAGCCTAGTGAAAATGCTTTTCGGCGTTATAAAACCGGGAAGACTGAGCATCTAAGACGGCAATGTGAAGTCCTATGCGCTTGTGTTTGGAGGAAGATAACTAGAGAAACAGCCTGAGCTTCTCAAATATTATAATTGGAATAAGCTGGGGATGGTAGTAAATGCCTGTAATTTGGCTACTTGGGAACTATGTTAGGAAGATCATGAGTTTGAAGTCAGCCAGGGATTTCTGTTTTGTTTTGTTTTTATTTGAAAAAAAAATGTGTGTGTCATAATGAAACATCATGATTGTGGCAAAAAAAAAAAAGAAAGAAAGAAAGAAAGAAAAAGAAAAAGACTTGCAGATCAGCAGAATAAAGAACCCACACAGCTATAGCTACCTACTAGATTTTTGACAAAAATATCAAAACATACGTGCTGAAGAGTCTGTCTTTTCAACAAAATGTGCTTGAAAAACTGGTTGTCTACATGTAGAAAAATAAACTAGACCCCAATATAAAACAGTTCCAAGTGGATTAAAGACTTTAATGTGTGACATTAATTTCTGAAATTTTTTAGAGGAAATCAAAGAAAACATTTCAAGATTTGGCATAGGGGAGCCCTTTTAGAAAAGGACTCCAGTGGCTCAGAAAATAATTCAAGAATAGACAAGTAGGATTGCATGAAATTAAAAAGCCTCTGCATAGCAATGGAAGCAATCAACGAAGAGATGGTCTATAGAATGAGAGAAAAAAATCTTTGCTAGTTAGAGATTTGACAGAAGGTGGTGGCGCACACCTGTAATCCCAGCACTTGGGAGGCAGAGGCAGGTGGATTTCTGAGTTCGAGGCCAGCCTGGTCTACAGAGTGAGTTCCAGGACAGCCAGGGCTACACAGAAAAACCCTGTCTTGAAAAACCAAAAAAAAAAAAAAAAATAAGACTTTTTAGTAACTAAAGTTAAAACTCAAACAACTCAATCAATGAATAGGCTAATGAAATAAAAGACAGTTCTCAAAAGTACAAATGGCCAAGACTATAAAGAATATTTAACATCTTAATGAAAATTAAAACCATATTGATATTTTATCCCTCAAGTTAGAGTACCTGTTATGTAAACAACAAATGGTGGTGAGGGCATGGGAAAGAGGAACCATTATCACTGCTAGTGGCTTGTAAAGTGGTTTAGCACTATGGAAATCATTATAGAGTGACCCATTCCTGGATATACACCCAAAGGTCTCTAAGACTATACAACACAGAGAGGTACCTGAACATCTATGTTTCTTATAATACTATTCAGAATAAGCCAAAGGTTATCTGTCAACTGTTGAACTGATAAACAGTGGCTTGTATATGGTGGTGGTTTGAATGAGAGTGGCCCTAGAGGGTCATATATTTGAATGCTAGACACCAGTTAGTAGAAGAGTTTCAAAGAGTTAGGAGGTGTGTTCTTATTGGAATTGGTGTGTCTCTGGGAGTAAGGTTTGAGTTTTCTTTCTTTTTTTAAAAATTAGGTATATTTTTTATTTACATTTCAAATGTTGTGCCCTTTCTTGGTTCCTCCCTCCCCCTAAAGCCATCTCCCCTTCTCCAATCAACCCACCCCTGCTTCCCTGTCCTGGTATTCCTCTACACTACAGCATTAAGTCTTTCCAGGACCAAGGGCCTCTCCTCCCTTTGGTGTCTAACAAGACCGTCCTCTGCTGCCGATGTGTCTGGAGCCATGGGTAACTCCATGTGTACTCTTTGATTGATGGTTTTGTCCCTGGGAGCTCTGGGAGTACTGAGTGACTCATATTGTTGTTCCTCCTGTGGCGCTGCAAACCCCTTCAGCTCCTTGGGTCCTTTCTCTAGCTCCCCCACTGGGACCCTGTGCTCAGTCCAATGGCTGGCTGAGAGTGTCCCTCAGGTGATAGCTATATCTGTCTGTGGTCAGCCAACACTTTTGGGCACCCACAATAGTGCCTGGGTTTTGTAACTGAAAGCCCAAGTTAGGCCCAGTCTCTCAGTCTCTCTGTCATTGTCCTTGTTTCTCGGTCTCTGTCTGTCTGTTTGTCTGTCTGTCTCTCCCCTCCCCCTCTCTGAGTGCTGCCTGTAAATCAGAATGTAAAACTCTCAGCCATTATTCCAATACCATGCCTGTCTACTTCCACTATGATGATCATGGACTAACTCTCTAAAATTGTCAAGTCCCCAGTTAAATGCTTTCGAGTTGCATCTATCATGGTTTCTTTTCACAGCAACAAAAGAGTAACTAGGGCATAACCCAATGGAGTTTTATTCAGCCATAAAGAAAACTATATTAAGTCATTTGTTAGAAAATGGATGCAATTTGAGATTATTGTATTAAATAAAATAAGCTAGACAAATAGTGCAATTTTTTTGTTCTGTTTTGAAGAATCAGATAGCCAGGTTTAGGGTAACTCAAAGTACTAGAAAATGAGAGGTATAAATGACAGAAGGAAAAAAAGATAGAAAGTTCCATATTATGTCTATATGATTTGCTCAAATGGTTGTCTTTGAGCCATAAATGTGCTAGTGATATTTGGAAGAACTAAATTGATATTTGAAGTGCTGCCCCTGAAAGGGAGACAGGCATTAGTGTTAGGAATTTTTTCAAATATTTGAGGAAAAAAATAACACCAATATTATACGAATATCCCCCTCAACTTGCTTTATAAGGCAAGTATACTCACAATTCCAAAATTAGACAAAAATTTATAATAAACAAAAACTATGGGCTAATATTCTTCATGAATACAGACACAAAACTTCTCTTTTTATTTTTTGAAACAGGCTGGCCTCAAACTCATCATAAGCCAAGGCTTTTGAACTTCTGATCCTCCTGGTTCTACTTTGAAACTACTAATATTCATGGCCTGTGTCACCACACCAGATTTATTCAGTGCTGGGGACTAAATCCAGAACTTTGTTCACTTTAGATAGATGCTCTACCAACGGAGTTACAGCTTCACCTCAACACAAATATTCTTTCCAAATTATAAGTTGAGTCAAGTTCAATAATACATTTAAAATATTTATTACATTTATTTACTTATCAGTTTATGAGTGTATACATCATACATTTGCCATAGTATGCATTTGGAGGCCAGAGGACAACCTGTAGAAATTGGTTTTCTCCTTCTAGTAGGTGAATCTCTGGGATAGAACTCAGCTCGTGAGACTTGGTAGCAAGCACCTCTGTCTCCTGGCCATCTCTCTGGCCCCAGTAATATATTTTAGAACATATTATAATATGGCCAAATAAGTTTGTTCTAGAGATGTGAAGTTGCATAAATATCTGAACGTTAAACAATGTAGGTCACCATATTAAGAGAACAAAACCAAAACCTACATTACCTTTTTTGTTAAATGCACAAAAGTATTTGACAAAGTTTAACATCCATTCTCAATACAAGCTTTCAACAAATTAGAAACAAAAATGATATTGGATATCCACAAAACCACTCCATCCTGTTTTGTGCTAGGAAAAGTTGGGATTCTGAGGAGACGGGTGGCAAATTTCAGTTCTCTAACTAGTGAACTGAAGTTCTCTGTGTATTGGAGCCTGAAGACTCTGTCCTTGGCTTACTAACTAGGTTTTTGTGACCGTGGAGAGATGGAGTGTTGCAAATAAGAGGCAAAGTAGCTGCAGTGTTGTAATAGCCATTTTCCATTAGCATCTGTATGTGATAGCTCAACCAAGGATTGAACATGCTTGCTATGCTGAGAAGGTCACACCATCTCAGTCAGATGTGCACAGGAGGTCCCTATGTCCTTCTGGAGCTGCCTACCTGAGGGTACAGCCATGTATTTAGTCAAGGCTTTAGTTTATGACACTCTTTGGTTCCGTGACTATGAAAGTTCATGTAAAAGCTTGAGGTATTGACATATTCCAGGAGAATTAAGAGCTCAAGGCCATCCTCAGCAACACAGTGAATTTTAGGTCAATCTGGGTCATGTGAAACTTTGTCTCAAAAAGTAAAACAATATGTATCTTTGTCCCCAGTACATCAGGTCTTTCAAGATAACTTGACTCCATGCACTGGGTCATGGTCACTCATATTTGGCTGGAAGAAAATTGCTTGTATTCTTCAAAGTGAAGTTATTTTATGTTAACATATTTCAGGAATTTGGCTTCCATTTTTCCATTGCCCTCCAACCTCACCATCCCCATGACTTAACTCTAAGGCAGTAAATTTAGTGTTTGGCCCATGAGATAATTTAGGTTGAGAACCATAGTTTTCAGTTATTCAGTCATCAAAAATAATAACTTACATAGCAACTTGGAGTAAAACGCCTCCCTTTCTTTCAGCAAGGAAAACATATAACTGTTCTACTCAAGGAACAGTACCTAGATTGCCTTCTCTAAAGGTACAGACTTGGGAAAACCCAGATACGAGGGGTCTCAGAGGCAAGCCTCGGAACTCTTAAGGTTTATTAGCCTGCTAAGTGTTTTTGGTGACCACCAAAGTTTCAGAACCCTGATGCTGGCTATTTAAAGAAGAAATATAAGTTTAAAATGTTTGTAAAGAAACTCACCTGAGTCTGAGTCCATGTCAGGGTTTCAGTCTGAATGCTTTGTGCTTCTCTTGTTCTCTTCCAGGGCTAGAGTTTCACATAGGTAACAACCTTGTGATTGGTACAGGTTCTGTTAACTTGTCTAGGCTGGCCTCAAACTTCCTCTTCATTAGGATGAAGCTAATTTTTGGAGCTAGTTCTTTTTTTAAAAGATGTTTTCTTATGTTCAGTTTTGATATGAACAGCGTACAGGCTCTCTAGTCTAAACTATAAAGCTCCAAAACACTGTTTAGTCATGGATTGGGATCTTTTGGTCTAACCAACTTCAACAAGACACACGATTCTGTGTGTGCAGCAATACTGTCCAAAATGAGACCAGATGTGACCATATTGTGACATCAAAGGCAGTGGTGTTTTCTAGGTGTGGTGGGTGGTACATTCCCAGTAATCTCAGAATTTAGGAGATAGAGGTAAGAGGATCAGAATTTAAGGTAAACCTATCTATACAGTAAGCTGAAGGTCATACTGGGATACAATGAGACCCTGTCTAAACATCTAAACAAACAACCCCCAAATAAAAGGTACTGCTGCTGTGTTAGGAGCTCTTGGAATGTCATTTAGGTCTGACTTTGTGGTGAATTCACAGGGGACTCTGGTTTCCATATTGAGTCTGCATGATACACAGGAACTTACCAAAATGTATCAACTCAAGTAATACAACCTCTGTTTGGGTCTCTACCAAAGGACAGCTGTAAGCGAGACTGCTTATAGTGGGCAGGGCGTGAAGCACTGCACCAGGTTGTTCATTCTCTGTGAAACACCCAGACTCTCAGCTGTGATTCTTGAGTTTAAACTTCCAGATTTTGCTGGAGAGATGGCTTAGAACTCTGGTTGCCCTCCAGAGGACCTGATTCAATTCCCAGGACCACATGACAACTTACAACTGTTTGTAACTCCAGTTCTGGGGGGATCTGGCACCCTCACACAGACAAACAAGCAAGCCAAAATATCAATGTATATAAAAATAAATAAATCTTAAAAAACAATCTGTACACATTAAATTTGCTGTCTGATTTAAGAAAGCCTTAGCTCTCAATGTCCAGAATCAGGGCTAGGTAGGTAAAGGACTTTCACAGTGACTTTGATATAGCATAGTATGCAGTGCAAACAAACTATTTCCTATTTCTTATGGCAAAAGAGGAAAGGGTCCCTATTGCTTCTTTTCACTTCCCTCTGGACATTCTCACTTTTTATCTCTAAAGATTCCTCTACCCTACCCTGCAGTTACTTGGAAACTTCTATTTATTTATTTATTTATTTATTTATTTATTTGATATTTCCTTTATTTACATTTCAAATTTTATCCCCTTTCCTTGTTTCCTCTCTGCAAACCCCTACCCATTCCCCCTCCCCCTGCTCACTAACTTACCCACTCCTGCATCCCTGTCCTGGCATTCCCCTACACTGGGGCATCAAGCCTTCATGGGACCAAGGGCCTCTCCTCTCCTTGATGTCTGACAAGGCCATCCTCTGATACATATGCATCTGGAGTCATGTGTCCCTCCATGTGTACTCCTTGGGTTGGTGTTTTAGTCCCTGGAACCTATGGGGTGTTTGGTTGGTTGATATTGTTGATCTTCCTATGGGGTTGCAAACCCCTTCAGCTCCTTCATTCCTTCCCCTAATTCCTCCTTTGTGGTCCACTTGCTCAGTCTGGTGGTTGGCTTCCAGCATCCACATCTGTATTTGTCAGGCTCTAGCAGAGCCTCTCAGGAGACAGCTATATCGGGCTCTTGTCAGCAAGCACTTGTTGGCATCCACAATAGTGTCTGAGTTTGGTAACTGTATGTGGGATGGATTCCCAGGTGGGGCAGTCTCTGGATGACCTTTCCCTCAGTTTCTGCTCCACACTTTGTCTCTGTATCTCCTCCCATGGGTATTTTGTTTCCCCTTCTAAGAAGGATTGAAGTATCCACACTTCCAACTTCTATTGCTGAGGCTGCCTGCTTCCCTGATCTCTAATTCAAATAGCATGGCCTTTTGAGTCCCTGGAAGCTACAATTCTGCTGCCCTGCTGTTTTTTCTCTCAAACTCTAAAACTGCTCTCAAAGCTTCCTTAAGTTCTTTTATCAATGAGGCTAAGAACTAGCAAAAGGGACCTACATTCTCTGTTAACACTGCCTCTCTCTCCTACTTGATGGTATTGTAGGGGCAGTGCCACTGTCTTAGGGTTATCATTGCTGTGATGAAACATCATGACCAAAAGCATGTTGGGGAGGAAAGAGTTTATTTGACTTACACTTCCTCTTGATAGTCCATCATTGAAGGAAGTCAGAGCAGGACCCTGGAGGCAGGAGCTGATGCAGAGGTCATTGAGGGGGTGCTGCTTACTGGCTTGCCTCTTCTGACTTGCAAAGCCTGCTTTCTTATAGAGCCCAGGACGCCAGGGCAAAATGGGCTGGGCCTTTCCCCATCTACCAGTAATAGTGAAAATGTTCTACAGGCCTGCCTACAGCCAGATTTCATGGAGGCGCTTTTCCCAGCTGAGGCTCCAGCCTCCCAGATGACTATAGCTTGTATCAAGTAGACATAAAACTAGGCAGCAAAGCCACTGGCTGAGTTTATGGCAAAGTTTGTATATGAATTATAGACAACATTTTTTGAGTTCTAATCATATACCAGGCAAAGTGTGACTATTGTAGACTATTCTTTCTATGAGATACTGTTTATATTGACCTGAGTGCCGGCATACCAGAACCTCGTCAAAGGTCATCTGTCCACACCAAAGCATGCAACCCCAGCCTGTGTCTGAAGAAGGGCCATTTCCCCCAATAGCTGGAAAGTTTCTCTTTGTATGTAAACCAAATTCTGGGTGCAACATCAAACAAGATTTTGTCCTTCTCTGTGAAAATGCTGTATTTTCTGCCCAGAATCCAAACAGGTTCTGAGGTTTTGGGGAATCTTCAAATTCAGCAAACCGGAGAGGGTCATATGCTAAGGTGACTGTGTCCATCTTCCCTGTCCGGCCGGCGACTGATCATGCTGTTGCTCAGACAGACTACTACAGAGTCTTTATGTTTTATGATAGCTGCAAAACTAAGCAGACATTTGAGAAGCAGAAGGCCTCTCCTGGTGCAGGACTCTAGAAGAGATAAAATAAACATCTGTTAAAGTCATCCTGAGATAGCTGGGCAGTGGTGGCGCACGCTTGTAATCCCAACACTCTGGGAGGCAGAGGCAGGCAGATTTCTGAGTTTGAGGCCAGCCTGGTCTACAGAGTGAGTTTCAGGACAGTCATGGCTATACAGAGAAACACTGTCTTGAAAAAAACAAAAACAAAAAACCAAAACAACAACAACAACAACAACAACAAGAATAACAACAGTCCTCCTGAGAGGATGGTTCAGTAGCTCACCCCTTTTTCTGCCATTGCTCCTCAAGAACATATGGGTGGAAGGAAGAAACTGGCAAGAGGAATCCTGGCAGAGGAGTGGTTGGGAATCGAGTACAGGGCATGTCTGTGATACAGAGATAAGCCAATGGGTAGAAAACGGAGAGCTACAGTCACACTTGGCTCTTCTTGTGGTGTAGCCATCACTTGTCACCACACGAGACTAGGACAGATTCACAGTCCCAATCCAGATCCAAGAGAAGAGGAACTTAGTGTGGGAGAAGGAAACCAAACAAAATGAAGTTAATGTCACATCTCTAGGGTTAATTCTCAAGGTTTAAGCACGGACTCCAGGACTCTGTGCTTATGTAATTTCGGCAATTCAGTTTGTCTGAACTAAAGGTAACAACAGCACCAATCTCACTGAGTTGTGAGGATTAAATGAATCAATACTTCAGTGAGTTGGAAGACTGCACAGTGTGTGCACAGTCCTACTAGCACCACGGGTGTGGATGAACATGATAGATGCAAAGCAGGAAGCTGTTGGTGAAAAGTAGGACAAAGACTGAGTTCAAAATTAGCATGCAAAAAAAAAGCCAGAAGTCAGAGAGGAAGACTAACTGCTCCCCAATAAAGCTAACATAGAGCAGCATGCCCAGAAAAAATTACACCATGCGAGCACCCCAAAAGCTGATAATATTGGGATGTACGTATGCCAGTCCTTTGGACAGCAATTTCTACTGTCCTCTGACCTTTCCCCCAGCTTTGGCACTCTTTATTCCTTGGAAGTTCTCTTTTTCTTAATAAGTGGTCTCTTCTACCACTATCCATGTGTCCTTGGTTTAAATACTTGTTCTGACACACAAGACCCTGGAAATCCCAATAGCTGCCACTGGCCCCTTATAGTCACCTATAAGAAAGCTGTGTACCTCTGGTACAATTTCTGGACGGAAGCCAAGAGTTTAACCATTGGTTGGTATGCCATCAAACTCATCTTCACATCTGAGTCTGGTATTACTCTATGCCATGGTGGCTCAAAAGGATAAAACAGGGGTTTCATCCTCACGGTCCCCACAGGCTAACTGGTGTGGAAGTGGAAAGTTCAGGGCCAGTGTGTGACATGCTGTAAGAGGTCTTGGAGAAGCAGGGTAGGAGTCTTGGGGTAGGAGATTATATTAAAGGACAATCAAAAGACAAATGAAAGTTAGCCAGGAAGAGGGGTTAAATGACAGGGGTGGAGGTCGCTCCTGCATGAGGGTTTGCTCTGGGCCACAAGGTGGTTCTGAGTGGGTGAAGCATAGGGTATGAGAGGCACCGGCACGAGGGGTGTGGCTGGAAAGAGAAGCGACGTCTTCTGACTTAGGAGAGTTGGGTTGGTCCAGTCCTGGTCTGCTCAGGTTATGATCCCATTGGTTCAGAACAGCACTACAGTTGTGAACTGCTTTGATGCCCAGAGGTATGGAACGTCACAGGGGACCACATTATGACCTCTCTTGGTGGAGTGTTTTCCAGTTTGGATACTGCTACACAGATGTTCAGAGAACATTTACTGGTATGGACTGGATTGAAAGGCAGGTAGTAGGAACTAGAAGGAAGAGAAGGAAGAATTGAGGGGAATCAACAAATGGAAAAAGCCATTCCGAAGGACTCTGTACTTCATGAGGTTTTCTGAACGGTAGCGGGGAATAAAGCAGAGTGCTGTTAAACAGGAAAAATGATAAAATCACCAAATGGGAAATGAAGCTGTCTCCTCTATATATTTGGAGCACAAAAATCTAGTATCCTAAAAAAAAAAAAAAATCTAGTATCCCATTTCAGCTAATGCTAAGGGAAACATAGCCGGTATGTGAATCTTTTACAAAGCTGTGGTCTTGTGATGTTCCAGATGATGAGAGTCAACTTTGATTGTCAGCTCGGCTGGTTTTGGAATCACTTTGGAAACACAGCTTTAGGTGTGTCTGTGAAGCTGTTTCCAGAGAGATAAACTGGGGAGAGAAGAACAAGTCTGAATGTGGGTGGTGATATTTCACTAGGTGCGGTCTTGGACTGAATAAAAACAAGAAAGCAAGCGGCGTACCAGTATTCGTCTCTCTGTACTCCTTGACTGTGGATACAGGGTTACTGGTGTCCTGCTCCGGCAGGAATGCCTTCCCTTCCTTGGCGTACTACATCCCTTTTTAAGCTAGGAGCCCAAATAAAACCTACCTTTCGTAAGAAACCAACAGAGCTAGATAAAAGTAAAACAAACAAACAAACAAAAAAACAAAACAAAAAAAAAGCAAAAACAAAACCTAAACCAGAAGACATTAATAATTAGCAGATGGAAGAAGAAAGATTGTAAGAGTTTATATATTTATTATATATTTTGCATGTACCATCTGAGAAGGCCAATGCTATTATCAGCTACCGAATTAGTACGCAATATCCAGTTTTCTTTCTTATTTTTCCCCTCATGCTCCTCTTTTTTCTTAATACACCATTTGTTCCTACACTTTTCACTTTACTGGTATTAAATGTGGGGTCTTTTTTCCTTTTCAGACTTTAAAAGTAGGATTAGTTTGATTAACTTTGTTCAGATGAGGTTAGGTAGTGGTGGGAAGTGGTTTCAAGATATGCTTAGAAGGTAAGTGCTGTCAACTTAAACTCAGTATATTTGCCAAACCAGACTCTGACATACCATCTCTGATATTTCCGCTCCAAGTTTTGGTTTGGCCTAATTCTTCTAAAGATTAAAAGCACTTGGTGCTTCCCCCCGACCCCAAAACAGCTTCCTTTTCCTGTTTCTCATTTGCCATGGTGTTTGCTATCAGTTTTGTGTTTGAGAAATGAGCATTTGAGCTCTGCTGGTTGGTTAGGTGTGAATACTGTGGGTGAAGGGACTCTAGCCAGCCCAGGGATGGAGAACACAGAAGAGCTCTTACAGGCCTTGTCCTCCCCCATTCTCTCTGCCTTAATAACAACAATCAGATTATACTCCTAAAGCTGCCACCAAGATCTAGTCCCTTATTTGACCACTTCCTCCTCCTGAGGCTGGTTATAAGGTCCAGCTATCAAAGTATTGAATTCCTACAATTAAAGGCCCCATTTTGCTTGTCTCACATGCCCAGTTAAAATTAAGCACCCCATCATAACACAGGGTCTTTCTCCTTTACCTTTATAAACCCCCATTTGCCTATCGACCACATTTGTCTCCATCTGTCCAGAGGCAGTCCTTCGCTGTCCCCCAACCCCACTGTACAAGCATCCCTTCCTTCACTACCATGTTCTCTTCCCCTTCTTCCTCTTCCTCTATCCCCTGTCTTGACTCTCTTTCCCTGCCCTTTGTCCCTCTGTGGCAAATAAATCTTCTTTGTATTGAGCTCTTGGTCTTGGGGTGTCTTGAGCTGATTCTGAGGTTCCCTAAAATGGGCATATATGTGGGTATGTACAGATATATGTACGTGCTGGAGTGTGTGCACATGGATGAACAGTTCATGCTTTTTATGTTAACACATATTCTTATATATGTGTGTGCTGTTAGTCCCTTTTCATTCATATCTATCTATCTATCTATCTATCTATCTATCTATCTACACACACACACACACAACTTAATTTTCTTGAGAATATGCTTCATGTCTTACTGGTAAGCATGCTTGTAAAGCATCCAAGACTATGGGGCTCTTAGTGAGGGGGCAAGTGGATTAAAAAGGACAGTAGATGAAATAAACATGAATTGCAGTACATCAAGTTCTGTGGGATATAGGTGAGCCATGTGGATAGAGAAATTATTGCACTAAAGGCTTACATTAGAAAAGAAAAAGTGCTTTACTTGTAATCAAAATCCCATCTGAAGCATCTAGAAAAAGAGGAGTAAAATAAAGTAAGCCAAGTAGGAGAAAGAAAAAAAAGGGGGGCTGACCAAGCCAGTTCAGTCAGTCAACAGGGTCTCAAGGGAGGGGGGGAGGATTAAAGGAAGAAAAGACAATTAGACAACATTATAGTGTGAGTCCAGCAAGTGCTAAGGTGAGTTTAATTTCTCACAGTCTGCTTTTATATCATTCTAGGTACATACAAAGAATATAACCAGTTCTAAGGCATAAACGAAGTAGTCAAGGAACAAACAAGGCATAAACAAAGGCCCAAAGATCACTGTTCCTAGGAACTTATTGTGATGATCAGGATTCAAGGAACACATACTTTGGCTGTATTTCCTTGAACTTACTTCCTTGTCCTAGCCCAATGTCAAATATTCTCCACAGATTCTTAGCAGTGTCCCCAAGGACTCTCCACAATGGGTAGAATTAATATAAAAACAAAAGAAACAAGACAAAATGTTGTTCCTTAAACATGACACAGTGTGATAAGCCCGTAGAAAGGCTGATGGAGGACAGAAAAATGCTCAGCAGTAGAACTAAAATAGGGTTTTACCACGGACCCCTTAGACATCGGAGGTTACTTACCAGATACTGTGAACAAGTCTGTACATAAAACCCCTGCAACTCAGATAAGGCCACTGAATTCATTAAAAAATCACAGACAACAACTCACCTGATATGAATCAGAGCATTTGAATAGACCTGTACCATTAAAGAAATTGAATTAATAATTGAAGTCTCCCAAGAAAGACATTTCCAGACCAGCATAGCTCAGCTAGCAGGTTCCTTCAAATGTTTAAATAGATGATACCAATGTTACATGTTTCAGACAATAAGAGATGAACACCTCCACACTCATTTTAAAAGACTCTCATTATGGTAGTGCCCAAATTAGACAAAGATAGTACAGAAAGTTAATAAATATATATAAGACAATTTTCTTGATGACTAAAGATGAAAAGTTTTAAATAAAATTTCAGCAAATAGAACCAGTGACATAAGGTTGGTTCTATAGTATATTAATCTAAAGAAGAAAAATCACATGATCATACCACCTGATAAAGAAAAGATATTTAATAAAAACCCTGTTCACGAAATAAACTAAATGGAGATATGCAGGAACCTCCTCAGTCTTTTTTTTTTTTTTTTAAGATTTATGTAAGTACACTGTAGCTGTCTTCAGACTCTCCAGAAGAGGGTATCAGATCTCTTTACAGATGGTTGTGAGCCACCATGTGGGTGCTGGGATTTGAACTCATGACCTTTGGGAGAGCAGTTTGTGCTCTTACCCAATGAGCCATCTCTCCAGCCCCTCCTCAGTCTTATATTTACAAAAAATCATAACAATTTTACAACTGTCATTGAACAATGAAAGATACATTGTTTCCATTCTCACCAAGGCATGTGAGAGAGAAGTATTGCTCTTTCTACTCTTATTCAATATGTAATAGAAGTTCTAGCCAGCACAATAAGGAAGGAAAAGGCAATTAAGGGTGCATAGATTAGAATAGAAGTGAATAAACTACCTGTTTGCAGATGATATGATGGTCTACATGGAAAATGCCAAGGAATCTTCAAAAACAGCAAAAAAAAAAAAAAAAAAGAACAACCCATATAATAAATAACTATGGCAAAGTTTCCAGATACAAGTTGAACAGATGAAAATTGGCTCTATAAGTTTGAAATTCATACATGCTAATTCCATTATATATACCATTTATAATATCTCCAAAAATAAATACTTAGGTATCAGTTTTCAAACTACATATATATCATGTATACTGCCACTGAATTAAACCAGAGAAAATAGAAATGAATAGTGAGACCCCATGTTCACGAGTTGTAAGATCACCATATTAAAAATGTCAGTTTTCTCACAAGCCAGATGTTAGCTTCTATTAGCATCTTTAAAGAATTTTTGCAGATATAGACGAGCTTGTTCTAAAGTTACATGCAAAGACAAAAGAGCGAGCGTCGCTAAAGTGATTTGAGAAAGAAGAGTGAGGAGGGAAGCACCATTCAACTTGATTTAGAACTTTATTTTTTCTTTTAGCTTGTGCAAGCTGGTAGGAGGATAGACACAGACACTAATGGAAGAGACCAGAAGAAAACCCAGATGTCATTCACACAGGGCGATAGGCACCCGAGGTTGCTATGCTAGTACCTTTAGCTGTGACCTAAGGTACAGATAAACAATTTCAGAAATCGGTGGCTTTGTATTCAGTACCATACAATTCAACTTGCCTGTTAGACAAGAATTGAGTAGTCAGGTTAGACATTAGTTGTTTCAAAGACACTAAATTATTTGTACTTGGTGTGTCCTATGCAAAGTCATCGCTTTGTAACAATGTC
Organism: Apodemus agrarius; assembly: GCA_964023405.1. NCBI lineage: Eukaryota > Metazoa > Chordata > Mammalia > Rodentia > Muridae > Apodemus > Apodemus agrarius. Next base: position 126,320,158 of record OZ030012.1, read on the forward strand.
ACTTGTGGTATGTTGATAATAATGAATTAAATTTGATTTTATATTAAAAATGGCGATAGAAGCCAGGCAGTGTTGGCACTTGACATTAATCCCAACACTTGGAAGGCAGAGGCAGGTGGAACTCTGAGTTTGAGGCCAGCCTGTTCTACAGAATGAGTTCCAGGACAGCCAGGGCTCCACAGAGAAACTCTGTTTTGAAGAACAAACAAACAAATAAGCAAGCAAACAAAAATGGTGGCAGGGCAGTTACATATTCATAGGCTAAAACCACAAACAAGAATCTCAATCTATACCTCTGACCTATACAAGTATTAACTCAAAATGGACGACAGATATAAATGCAACACATAAAACTATAAAACATATCGGAGATAACTTTGAAATGAAATCTTGAAGGGTTCTTTAGACACAACGCCGAAAAATAAAATATTCAAAATAAAGAATAGATGAATGACAGCTAATCAAAATGAAAATCTTTTGCTCTGCAAAGTCACTGTTAAGATGGCCCTCATTCTTAGCACTCTGCAAAGACACCGCTAGCCCTCAGCAATTTGGGTGGTGTCCATGTTGGGTGAGGGCCAAACTTCCTTTCTTAGTCTGCTGACTTACATCCCAGTCTCTTCAGAAAAATCCTTTTACACATCCATAAACAATGCCTGGCTAGCTATTTCACTGAGGCCAGCCTGTTCTACAGAATGAGTTCCAGGACAGCCAGTCCTGAATTAAACCAGAAACGAAAGTGTCTATCACACAGATCTGGGAATCATGCCCTAGGACAACAGTTTTTAACCTGCCAGTTGCCTTTGGGGATCAAATGATCCTTCCAGAGGGGTCACCTAAAATCACCAGAAAGCACAGATATTTATATTATGATTCATAATATAAATATTATGAAGTAGCAACAAAAATACTTTTATGATTGGGGCTAGCACAGCATGAAGAACTGTATTAAAGGCTTTCATCATTAAGAAGGTTGGGAATCGTTGTCCTAGGACACTGACTCCCAGGGAAGTGAAATCTTAATCTTATATACACACTTATAATCGCAGATTTATTCTTAGCAGCCTGGAGATAGGAATGACAAAAACATCTCTAAACACATGAATAATCAAATGAGATAATGCTTAGAAATAATTAAAATTGACATTTTCCAACGTACTATTTTTTATTGATCATTTGGAAATTATACACCATAAACCCCTGTCATCCTCACTTCCCAGGTCTCCCATGATCACTTTCCTTTCCTTGTGACCTTTCTGCCAATAAGAAAAAGAAGTGGGGGTGGGGGGAGAAAAACAAACAAATAAACAAACAACAACAAAAATCATAAAACTATAAACTCAAACTATAAACTCAAAACTGTAACTCCAAATGGATGATAGATACAAATGCAGCACATAAAACTATAAAACTCACCAGAGATAAATTTGAACTGAAATCTCGAAGGGTTCTTCGACACATCATCAAAAAATGTTGTGGCCAACCCCCCTCCCACATCCCTAAGGAAATCTGAGTCCTTCTCCCCCTGCACCCCAACCAGAAGTCATCAATAGTGGAAAGCTACACCTTAGCATCCCTGTCACAATTTTGGGGGGCTGGGGGCTGGGTTGGCGATAGGGGTTGTCACAGAAGCCGTCTATGTTCCTCTTTCTCAGCTGATCCCTGGATTCTACATGGCCCTGGCAGAGGCTCAGGTTAAGACATGGTCTCCAGCTTCAGAAGGTGCCAAGGACCCCTGCTTTGTCTCTGGTGGCAGCACCACCTACAGACATCCACATGGCCCTCTGCTGAAGCATGGACCATGGGCCAGCTTGGCCTCAGGCAGAAGTATGGACCCTGGAGTTCTTTCAAGGAGGTCCAATCCAGGAAATGGACCGTTCTTCACCTTGAACATCCAGTTCAAGGCTGTTCCGAGCCAGGGTGATCACATGGCTGGGCAGCTTGTTCAGAGGCCGAGTATGTGAGAGAATGCACATTCTGAATGAAACTTGGGGAAATCTTGGAAAGATGAATCTACAGCAATAGATACTCTGAAAAAGGCTGATATAATGTATTCTAATAACAGGTGTATCAGTGACTGCTTGGGTAGGTCATTGTCGTAGAGAGTGTTTAATGACAAAGGGACTTTGGGGTGGTGAGCACATTTCGAATCTGGATTGTGGCATTTATACTGATCTGTACTCATGTGTCTAGATGTCTTCTCCTTCCTCAAGTGATGCTATATACAGGCAGGATTGGATTTCATATGTGGAACAATGGGAAAATTGAAAGATACTTAGGTCTCATCTTCCTCAATTGCAGAACAGAAATGGTGTTCATCTCTCATTGGGGAGAGATTAGGGGTGGTGCCAGGTAGCCACTGCAGCTTGTAAGAGTGTAAAAATGGTAGCTATTGTCTTATGGAAAAAAAATGAGAGGTCACGGAAAGGTGGGCAGCAGAGTTACAAGCTAGAATGGTGAGTCCTGAGCAAACAAATAACCTACTCCCATGGGAAGGAAGTAAAATAAGGAGCAGGACTTCTCAGTCCCAAACTGTCCCCAAGGTCAGCCAGGTAGTTTTGATTGGAAGATGCTCGAGAAATGTGGCGCTGGCTACCAACCTCTACTGAAATTACATTGCCCCGTTTGTAGAGAAAACAGCAACTCGGACTGTTCTTGCACTTGAACTCTGAGGAAAAGCTGACCTCTTGTGAGCACTTACAGAAAATGCTGCTTTCTTAAGGGATTCCTGCGGTAGAGTATAAGAACTAAGAGCTTGGCTTCTCACTGTCCCAAATATGTGGCATTTTATTGTTAAAGAACAACTAACTGTCACCACAAACAACACATTGCACTGCACGTGCAAGGAATGAGTGCAATCGCGATCTTTGCTATACTGGTGAGGAAACTGAAGTACAACAAGCCTGGATGCTTGCCCAAGTCACACAGCCAGGACGTGACAGAGCTGCTGCAGGGTCCTAGCCAGCCCAGCACACACCGTAGTGATCAAGACAGTCATTCTACAGCCTGTTTTATTTATTACCCAAGCAGTTTATTTTCTTCGTTGGGACAATTTCAATAATGCTCAGGAGACTGATACCCACACTCCTTTCCATGTTTCCTAAACATGTATTGACATGCTTGCAGAGAGAAGAAACCCAACGTGGCAACAGTGGCCATGGTCACGGTGGCAGCAGCAGGATGTGGAGTAGGAAAAGTATTTACCATGCCAGAAATGACAAAAGTTTCAATAAAGTATAAACACTGTGGAGAGAAACACAGTAATGAATGCTCAGATAGAATTCTATCCCCCAGGAGAAATGGGGTTCTTCTATACTAGTTAAGGGAAGTTATGCTAAGTTACCTGGGCTATTTGTGTGGCATTGTATTTGAACAGATAAGAGGTAGAGAGGTCATTATCTTGATAGGTAGTAAATTTTATAACATCATTTCCTCTTCCTGGGACTGGCCGTTTGAGTGAGGCACTCATGGTCGTTAAAAGTTGGACTATTTGGTAACCATGACTAGAAAGGTCATAGGCCCTTGGGGAAAATCTATTAATATGGGTTTGTCAAATGGACACAGTATCAAAATGCCTTCTAAATAATAACCTTTATACCCATAGATTAGTATATCTCTTGCCTTCATCAGAGAAACTTCTTTTGGCTGTGGACAGCAGTTAACACAGGGACTCAAAACTAAGTAAGTGACTATGGAGTGCCCGTCCCTAAACACACACACACACACACACACACACACACACACCTCTGAGAACACTGTGGTAGAGGTAGGGGAACAGCAAGACTGTAAGAACCAGAGTTTGTGGAAGACTGCTTCTGTGGGACAGTTCAAGGCAGCCTGGTTTCTGGTTGAGCTAGGTTTAACCCCCTGGTAACCCAGCATTTGCCACACTCCTACACTCCAGGCTTCGGACGCGAGGAGGCTGCAGCTCTCCACTCCTTAGGTCTGTGGCCATCAGTCACATGAGGGCAACACCCCAAGCCCCTCCACAGGTCGAGGCTGTGACCACAGATCACATAGCCTCAAGACAGAGCTCCACTTCAATGAGGTACCTAAAAGCCTGAAGGGCTTAGCCAATTAGGCTCCTCTTCCCAGAAACTCATTCCTGCAAAAGGTTTCACTCATCATAACTCTCTGCCATGACAATAAATGCTTTAAAATCATGGACTGCCTCTTCTCATCTGCATCGGCCATGGGGAACAATGGAGCAGGCTGTCTAATCTCCTGAAGGAGGCCTCTCTGTGCTCTCAGTCACGGTCTCCACCAAGCGAAGCCAAGCTGCCTCTCAATCCGGTGGGACCCAGCCGGGGCTCTCCACCCCCTATTTTCCCTTCGGCCCAGGGCTGGAGTCAGCCCATGGGCCCCCACTCGGTTCTCAGCTCTTCTGAGGCATCTATCGGAGTCTGCGCTGCCCAAGAGTTAGAACCTGCCTGACCTAGGTGCAGGGACCCTGAGCCAGTTCCGGCAGGTCCTCGGGACCTCAGACTGCACTTCCCCACCCTCGGAGTGGGGTCCTGCAGCGTCACTCAGCCGGTCGCCTGCCCCGGTGTCGTTGTGGGGTGCGTGCAGTCAAAACACCCACGTTCCTCTTCCACGAGCAGTCCTAGCCCTTTGGCAGACCAGATGTGGGCCACCATCTTAATCCACATGCTTTGAAATATTTTCTGGAGATGACAGGATCGTGGCGGTCATAAGCTCACAGCTCAAGTTACTTGCACAAAATCAAGTTAGCCAGTTTTCTAGCATGGATGCGCGCGCGCGCGCGCGCGTGTGTGTGTGTGTGTAAATAGTCCCTTGGTAAATTTTCCATACCAGTGCATATATACAGACATCACTAACTGGATTCGTATGTTATTAAAAATAAAAAAAGAAGAGAGTATGATGTTGTAAGGGTATTTGAGATGGTATAGGAGAAGCTGGAGGATAGAAGGGAAGTGAATATAATCAAAACATTTTGTATATGAAATTGTTGAAGAATAAAATAAAAATTAGGTTCTGGTTTTAAATGTCTTCAAGATTCACTGTATCGCGGGAGCCCGGGAGGCTTCTCGTCCTTCCACCAGTTTGCTCTTTGGAGTCCTTTGTTTCTTCCTGCAATTGCTGTTTTTCCCACCAGGGGGAGACTGTCTCTTTTTAAAGGACAATTGCTCCCTTTTCACAGTTTAAGCACACAGCGCTGAGTGAAGCCTGCATTGTTAGTATGCTGGTCTTGACTACAATGCTTTTAAACACAAACTACACACCAGGTTTTGAAGATAGTACAATAAAAATGCAGGCTGTCTTTTTAGTATATATAATAAACTACACATTAAAATATTTTAGGTATGTTAAATATAGCATTAATTTAACTTATTCCCCACGTCTACTCCCCTCCCATCTCTCAGAGACTGAACCTAGGGCCTTACACATACTTGCAAATACTCTACCACTGAGTTACATCCTTTATCTAGTTTGGATTTTAACAATAGTGTGTCTATCAAAGGATTTAAAAGTACGTATGTGACTAATTTGACATTTCCATTACATCGTGGTTCTTCCCAGTGCAAACCCCAAAGTAACTCTGAAGAACATCTAGGATCCAAAGAGTCAGTCTGAAAAGGAGTGGGTTGGGGAGACTCGGGTAGAGACTGGGTACAGACTGGCTAGCCACACAACCCTACTTAACCCCAAATAGGCTCTGGAGTTTACCACCACCAGGTGTCTTATGCCTTGCTTGTTATTTCTTTCTCTTTGGTGCTGGGATTCTTGGATTCCACCAAAAGGTCTAGGCTTATATTACTTTACTCTGTCAGCAAGGTTCACCAGGCCAGGTCTCTCTTGACTAGAGACCTTGGAGATTGGCAGTGGGCTGCTTAGAACTTTTGGCTTCCTTTTGACTCGCTCAATTCACGTGTGCCCAGTGACTCTGAGTGGAATGTGTTCAAGGATGAAAGGGCAGAGCCAGCAGGACGGGCTGGTTCTTACTCAGGGGCCATCACACTCTGCTTCCTCTTGAGAGCTCAAGGAACCCAAAGCCCTGCCTGTGCAGCGGTGATTGGGAGTCACATGGCCAGTGAGTGACTGGACATCATGTGCATTTCAAAAGCTCCTCTAGCAGCTACTCAAGAGTGGCCCTGTGAACCCACAGTGGGGGACCTGGGAAGCGAGGTCAGAGTTGTCGGCAGTGATCCTAGGTGCAAGCCCTGCCCCACAGCCCTCCGTGGACACAGCTGGCAGAGCTGGGTCTGTGAGAGTCAGTGGTCATTCCATGGGTGGCACCAGTGGAGGTCAGGTGGCACAGGAACTTGAATCAATTATTTTGCTTAGGTGGAAAGAACTCTGCATCTGGAGGCACCAAACGAGGGAAGAAAGAATCTAGGTCACCTTGTATTACCAGACATTGCCAGCTAGAGGAGCTGAGCTGGTGGCCCATCTTGCTTGGGAATGGGTTCAGTGTGCTCCCAGCCTTTCCTCTCTCACCTGTAGTCATGTGAAGGGCTGATAAACCATCAGACTTTGAGAAATCCCAAACCGATGTGCTCTGGGGTCACATTGTGCAGACCCAGTTGCTGTTTCTGGGCTTACTTTTCATTTGTATGATGAGCATATTACACATAGGTAGTAAAAGTTACCATAGGACATCAGGACTTAAACAAGAAGCATTTATTGTATTATACAGTTTTGTGTGTTGGGAATCTGAGACATCTTAGTGGGGTGGTTATTACAGTCTTTCTTGGATGAGGGAAGGATGTCTACTCTGTCACTAGGAGATTTGGCTGGAGGTGGAACTTAATTGCTTTCAGGTGTTCATTCGTCTGGCCGCTAGCAGAGACCGCACTTCCTTGTCTCACGAGTCTTTCCAGTTACTGCTTCAGAGTCCTGTGACATGGCCGAAAGCAATAACAACGTAAGGGAGCGAGGCAGAAAACTTTTTTCTACACTCCCTTTGTTACAAGGTCAACCTGACTCAAGGAAGGAAGCGACTCCCAGGAAGTCTGAGCTACCTCGGGCCATCATGACTGCTGTGGACACAGTGGGCTGAGGTCACTTCTGCTCACTTAATCTCAGGGTTTTTCATTCGTCTGTTTGGAGACAGGGTATCATAGTCTGGCTTCAAACTTCCCAAGTAGCAAGGATGACCTTGAACTCCCAGTCCTTCTGAGTGCTGGAATCACACCATGCTTGGCTTCTGCAGTGCTGAGAATGGAACACAGGGCTTTGCTGGTGATAGACAAACACTACCAACTGACTTACATCAACAACCCCATTGTGAGGCTTTGTATGCATGCTCTGTGTTAGATTCCCCCCCCCACTCTGACAAATAGTGAAATTTGTTCCAAGAGGAACAAATTAAAGAGAGAATCTATTTCGGGTCATAGTTTCAGATGCTTAGTCCCTGACCCTTTGCCACGGTGTTTCTAGAACTTCAGTGAGGTGGAACACCATGGTCGTAGAAGTATGCAGCAGACACTGTTCACCCCACAGTGGCCAGAAGTCAAAGAAGGAGACAGGAAGGACACAAAGGGGAAGGGGTAAAAGATACATCCTTCAGGGGCGCACCCTAAATGGCCTGCTTCCCCTATCTGGGTCCCACTTCCTATTTTGGCTGTCTCCTGATAATGCTATCATATCATTAATCTACCCAGGGATGAGTCCAGAATCTGAAGGGTCCAATTACTTCTCAAGTGCCTGTTGGCTTGACACCTAAGATTCTGTAGTGTCTGTTTGTGGAAGTCATTTCATATTCAAACCTTAAGGCAACTGCAGGGAAAATCCACAATCAGAGGGTGTGATTGCTAAAAATCAGCTGCTACTGCTGGAGTTGGGCTCTGAAACAACAGAGGAAGTACCTCAAAGGGCTCAGAGACAGACAGCCAAGAAGTTCCGAAGCTTAGGGTCTTCTAGCTCTCTTTGCTGTTTTCGTGAGAACAAACTAAGATGATTTAGGAAATCTTTCCATCACTTTTGAGTGCTCACCAAAGGCTAGTTTTGATAATTCATAAGTGTCCTTTCTACATTCCAGGCATTCTAGAAGGTCTAGCCCAAGATGGAGACTGACTTATGTATTAGCATTCTGAGACTCCAAAGGGATTGAGTGCCCTTTATGAATGCCAACAGGTTCCATTATCAAAACTTAAGACTCCATGTAATTTCCCAAATCTTCATTGATTCCTTAAAATAGTCACACAAAGGAAGTTTTATGAATTTTCGATGTTTTTGTAATGATAAAGTACTTTTTTAAAATAGAAAATGGGCTTATTTTTGTAGCCCTGGACATCCTGGAACTTACTATGTATACCAGGCTAGAATGTGTCTTAAAAGTTGATTTTGAGTCCTTCCTGGTTAATTTTTGCGTAATCTTTTATAATAATGTATTGATCACCCCAGCTGTGTCATAGATATAATAGCAATCATTCTGTTCTACTTATGGTTTTAAAGGATAGGATTCAGGGAAGCTCAACTGGGCTGTTCACCCTGCTTCTTGTTCTTCCCCTTACATTCCCTTTCCTTTCCTTTCCTTTCCTTTCCTTTCCTTTCCTTTCCTTTCCTTTCCTTTCCTTTCCTTTCCTTTCCTTTCCTTTCCTTTCCTTTCCTTTCCTTCCCTTCCCTTCCCTTCCCTTCCCTTTTCTTTCTTTCTTTCTTTCTTTCTTTCTTTCTTTCTTTCTTTCTTCCTTCCTTCCTTCCTTCCTTCCTTCCTTCTTTTCTTTCTTTCTTTCTTTCTTTCTTTCTTTCTTTCTTTCTTTCTTTCCTTCTTTCTTTTTCCTTCCTTCCTTCCTTCCTTCCTTTCTTTCTTTCTTTCTTTCTTTCTTTCTTTCCTTTCTCTCTTTCTTCTGGCAAAGGTTTCATTAGGTAGCCCAGGTTGGCATGAAACTTTTCATGTAGCTCAGGCTAGCCCTGAACTTGTTATCTTCCTGTTTCAATCTTCCTGCACAAGTATGTTCCTGCCAAGTTCATCCATCTGTGGGATTTTTTTTCACATGGTTATAGTAAGATGCCAACTAAGTCTTCATTATCTGCCAGCCAGAGTGGATTAGATGTCCAAATTGGCTTGCTTCCATGCTATCAGGGACCTTTGTCAGAATGGCTATCATTAAGAAAACAAATAACAGATGCTGGTGAAGAGGTAGGGGAAAGGGGAGTTTGTATACATTTTTAATGGGAGTATTATCATTAAGAAAATAACAGATGACCTGGAGGCTCACCCACTGTGAGCCACTATGATGTACAAGTATGTGGGGCAAAGATGGAAAGAAGGAGATGTGGAATGGTTTGAGCAGAACCATTGAGGCAGAACTGTAGATGTGAGGGTGGAGAGGAATAACCTAAGTGTGTAGCCTGCCTTGCTACCTGACGCCATGGTAAAGCCCTGGCCTATGCTGCTGCTGCTGCTGCTGCTGCTGAGGGCCATGTCTAGGTCCATGGCTATGCAGCAGCAGGGGTCTGTGTTGATTTCTGTGGCTCATATTACCACCAAAGGCCGCGTGGATGTCCCTGGTATGGGCTGCTGCCTGGGACCATGTTGATGTCCAAGGTCTGTGTAGAGGTGACCTCACCCCTCACTTGTTGCGACATTTGGGAGAGCAGGCCCTGAACCATGCCTAGGCAGCACAGTAGAATTGGCCCTGGTGGCAGGCAGGAGCTTGGGTGAGCTGCCCCTAGAGTGTGGGCACAGGAGAGACGCTCCCTCCTCAGGCAGGTGGAAGAACTGGTCCTGGGGCCATGACAGTGGGAGAATTGGCATCACCCCTCGCCAGCAACAGCACTCAGGAGAGTGGGCTTTGTACCCACCCTGGGCAGCACAGTAGAGTTGGCCCTGGTGTCATGGGTGAGGGAATAAAGGCAGGAGAGCTGGCCCTGCCCCTTGACAGTTGTGGCATTGGGTGGTCTAGCTAGGGCAGTGCTGGAGAGCTCACTCTAGTGGTGTTGATTTGGGAGAGCTAGAGGGCTGACCAACTCAGATTCTACCCAGACCCAGATCCTGGGCTTTGAGTTGGCCCATCCCAACATGTACCCCATCTATGAACTGCTGGAAAGTATGAAAGGACCTGATCTACAGAGCCAAAGCTGCAGGATCTCCACAGCACAGGGCAACTAGAGGATATCTGAGAGGGAATCCTGGAGAGGATCCGGTATTGATGGTGCAGCAGAAGTCAGAGTCCTCAAACCAGACTGATGACTCATTGCAAGAAACATTTCCAAGTAAATATGTATGAACAAAATGGTATACTGTGAGACACACTGTGACGCACCCCAGCTTCCATGATGAGATTTGTTTTTTATTTTCTTTTGGGGGGAGGTAGCAGGGGCAGATACAAAGGTACAGGGAGATGAAGGGATTGGGGTACATGGTATGAAATCTACAAAGAATCAATAAAAAGTTTTAGAAAAATAAATGGAAAGAAGAACAAGGAAAAGGACAAGAGCAACAAGAAGAATAACAGTGAGGATGTAGGGGAACGAGAACCCTTATACATTGTTAGCAGGAATGAAAATTAGTCAAGACACTACAAAACTCAGCATGAAAGTTCCTCAGAAAGCCAAAAACAGAACTACTACATGGCCCAGCTATTTCATTTCTGGGAATATTTTCAAAAGATTCTGAGAAACATGACACAGAAAATGTGTACATCCATGTTTACTGCAGTACTATTCACAATAACCATTTTCAGGAAGCAGCCTGGTGTCTGCCAACGGATGAAGACATAAATAAAATGAGATGTATACACACTAGTCTTTTATTCGGTCATAAAAATGAATGAAATATTGTCATTTGAAGGAAAATGGATGCACCAGATAGATCGCCATACTAAGGGAAGTAAGTCAGACCCAGGAATGCAAATGTCATGGTTTCTCTCATTTCTTCACTCTATCATGAGGTTAGAAGTCTGACTGGGAAAATGAAGGGAACCAGAGGAAGAAGGTAGAAACAAAGGGCAAATGTAATCAATGTACATGACTTACTGTTAATAGTGAACATATACTGATGAAGTTATTTTTGAAAAAAAAAAAGATGACATTGCTGAGATATTCTTTGTGGTTAATGGACTCAGGGGCCCTGATGTGCGGCCATTTCCACAACCAAGCTCAGCACAGTGAGCGCCATTTGCTATCAGCTTGCAGACACTTACTGCGGGACTTCTCCCCTCAGTCATGCTGAGAGAGACAAAGTCAGAGCAATCCTTGAAAAGCAGAGCTGGGACGCCTGGATGAAGCCAGCCAAGGCATGCCCTGCTGAGCTCCCATTTTTGTGACTCAATAACCCCTTTACTGTTTAAGCCACTTGAAGCTAGTTTTGTGAAAATGATGATGGAAATGCTCCTACTTCTGGGGTTAACTCTGACCTTGAGAGGGAACACTGTAGGGGGCTTAGTTTAATATTCTAGGCCTAATCTTCAGATACTACTTATGTGTCCCTGACTTGAGTCTGGTTTCTCACACCTAGGATTTCCTCAGTTTCTCTATTATTTTGGGGAGTGACCGAGTCTCCCCAGAACCTGCCGCTTTTATTCATGGCATTTGCTGATGTCTGAAGTCTTAATCTCTTTCAGAGTGTCACCTCAGTGGTTATAGCCCCACCCCTGGCTACATCTCAGATGTCTTCTCACCTGTTACCCATCATCCTGGGTTTGAGAGACTGATGCTTTCCTAGGAGTCTCGTTTAATTATTTCACTTTTCATCCATGGCTAGGTAGAACCCAGTGCCTGCTCATCTGGGTTTGGCCTGTTGTTGTACTATGAAGAGTCCAAACACCTGGCCCTGTACACGAGACCATTCTCTTTCTGGAGCTTGCAGCTGCACGGATGAACTCCGCCCCTCTCACAATTACCCCTGTTCCTCCTTAAAGGCATCTTGGTGTGGAGCTTCCTGGTAACAACCTTACATACCTTATATGGAAATGTTTGGTTTAGGAGACACAAAATGTACCTCCATTTGTAACGTCCATGTTTTCACTGAACAAAGAGTCATCTCTATGTTCCTTACTGCATATGTCTCAGTATGCACTCAGGGGACAGATGTGATCTGTTGGGTGAGTAGATTACAAAGGGATTTAGAAAGCAAAATTAGTAGACCCCACTCCTATAAGTATCCAACTGCAACACCAGTTGTACATGAATAAATATGCTAAGTCAGTTCTGTCAGCTACCACTAGCATGTCTTCACATCTTTGCTCGGGGTCTTTTAGGTCCCTCCTACCCCACTGTCTCCTGGTGCATGTTAGGCACTGCCTGCTTGTTAACAGCTATCTGTATTTGGGGCACTGAGTAACCTAAAGTACAGCTACAGGGTGATAGGTAGACTTCAATTGCTTTAAACATTTATTTATTTATTATATGTAAATACACCGTAGCTGCCTTCAGACACTCCAGAGGAGGGCATCAGATCTCATTATGGATGGTTGTGAGCCACCATGTGGTTGCTGAGATTTGAACTCAGGACCTCTGGCAGAGCAGTCAGTGCTCTTAACCTCTGAGCCATCTCTCCAGCTCCCAGACTTCAACTTTTTTAACTACATGCAACTTCTGGTATTTACTTAAAGGAACTACAACATTCTATATGCCCAGAGTGTTTCATGATAATTCCAATAGCTTGGTAGCAGGAAGTGAGCACACATACAAGTGAACAGTGCAAGGTTTCTAAAGATTTCAGTAAGGTGACCCAGGGAAAACAAGCCTCATATGTATGAGTGCCAGCAACTCCTTGAGATATTTCTGACTACAGCAGGGACTTCTGTGGCCTTTTACATATCACACTGGCTCTTTCCACTCCCTTGCAGTGAAAAAAAAATGTTCCTTCCTTCGGCAGGAAATCTGAAGGCAGACCAAAGCCCAGTCTGGTAGTACCATTCAGGGAGTGCATGTCCCAAGGACCTTTCAAGGATGTTTTTGTCATAGGCTTCTGATAACGTCGACTTGCTGGTTACTATAAGAATGATGATAGTTCAGGCCTTTGGTTAAGGCCAGGCACTCCACGTTTTAGACTCTCAGCCTTCCCTCACCCTGTTCTGGGTGATGCCAGGATCGTTGGAAGGCTGCTGGGCTTGGTTGGCTCCCTGTTTCTGTAACCTCCTTATCATTGCAGTGAATGCTGTTTTCCTTCTTTATGAGACCCCATCCCAGAGCTGAGGCTTACAGTCATGGAAGTCCCTGGCAGCTTCTAAACCAGATTGTGTTCCTCTGCTTCCAACCCCTTGTCTTTCTCCCTGGGCCTCCTTCTTTCTGTTCCTCCTGGAAAGTGCTGATTCCTAGCGCTCAGTAAGAAAGGGGCCTTCTTTGAACTTTAAACCATTTTGCCTCACACTCTGTTCCAGTGACTGGGACACTGAGTTCCGGCAGCCGACGGGACCTTTTGATAAAAGCTGCTGATACTGTACACTTTTAAGGGTACCTCCTACTTCTCCGTTTAGTCAGTGTGTGAGGCCCTTTCTGTTAACACTAGCAGATACCATTAGTCACAGAAGGGCAAGGCCAGCTTTTGTTAGAGGCTTCACTCTAGTTGCAACAGCTAGATCAGACTGAATTTTTCCCATCTGTAAGATTTGGGCCTGCATGGGAAGAGAATCCTTACCCTGAACCAAACTTGCCATCTCTTTACCTGCCTCTGGAACTGTGGGAAATTAATGTCTGTGGTGGAGGCCACCAAGCCTATGGCACTGTGGTATATGAGCCTGAGCTGTTGAAGATGTAGGTACACAGAGAGAAAGTCCTGAAAATAGTTGAATTTCTAAATTCAGTTGTCTCCGGGTCCAGCTGCATCTTTAAATTCTTTGTGGTTTGATTATGTAACCCACAAATTCCCTTTTTTTGGTTCAAGTTGGTTTGAGTTGAGTCTCTGATAGGTTTGCTCATCATCAGTAGTTGTTTTGTAGGGCTGAGTCTCCAGTCATTGCTGAAGCCCCTTCCTGTTGTTACTTTAGTCACGAACCGCAGTAATCCACACCTCGGCCTCTTGTCTCCTGATGCTGCCTGACATGTTAGGTCGTGACCTGAGGACCATCCAGGAGCATTAGTGTTCTGGTACAATCTGCGTCTGGCCTGGAAGAGACCCATTCTTAAGTTTAGCAGAGTGTCTATAGCTCTGAGCTTGCCTACTATATTGCCTCATGCATATTGCAAATCTGATAAGGTCTCTTAAGTGATTGTGGATTTTTATTGTCAAATAGGTCCCTGATTTGGTCAACTAACTTGCTGGCCAAGGAGTCTTATTAGTCGTATCCTTCAGAAACCATTTTTGCCTCCCAAGAGGATTTTTTTTTTTCTCAGCAACCTGAGTTCATGTGTCAGGTCCTGGCTTCAGTTCCCAGATTGTCCCACAGTGTGACTACTACTGGACTGTGAACTTCACCAGTCCTCTAACAGAGGGAGACTCAGTGAAGCTGTGTAACTGGCTATGCTATACACAATGAAAAAACCCTGCCCCTGTAGTTCATCTATTGGTGTATTATTATGGCCCACACATCCTGAGCTTGTGGTCTTAGTCAGAGGACCCTCCTGATCTCTATCTGCAGCTTCTACACAGAGGAAGCTAGATAGCATCTCTCACTGATGGTTTGCTTCTATTCCACTAAGCAAGGGCCAAAAGCAACAGATTCTGATGTGATTTTTCTTCTTTAATCGATTAAGGTCAAGGCTAGGAGATAGGTGATAAAGCATTTATGGTTCAATTTCCCCATCTATAGAAGGCACCACTGGCCAGTAGGGCTGAATTTCTTAGATGCAGCAGACTTCTGGATATTGCTGCCTCTAAGATTGGGGGCAGGATGCCCACTGGTAAGAGCAGCGGTGTTTGGTCTCACAGGATGTTGGGGCCCTGTTCATGGTCCCCTTCCTACTAAACCTGCAGCTGTCATGCTTTCTGCATGACATTTATCTTTCTTTTCCCTCAAGAAATCCAGTCTGATTTCTCCAGAAAAAAAGTCTAGAAATATTCTCTGTCATTTTCCCCCTCTCAGAGTAACAAAGCTCTGATTTTGAGTTAGTCACACGGCTTCCTAGAACAGGATTAACACTTCCATGTTGTTACTTCTAACTTCTTGTATTGGTTAACAGAATTTGACTGACAGCTATCCACGCAACTTATAGGTGATACATTTAGAGGGTAAGAACTTGTCCACATCATTTCTCCTACTTGCTGCAATGTGGATATAGTGAGACACCCTTGACAGTGTAGAAGAGGATAGCACTGAAATTGTCAGAGCAAGAGGCAAATAACCTGAGATTCTGGCACTTTTGTAGAATGGAGCTGTCATTCTAGCTTAGATCTTACATGAGAAAAAAAAAGCGAGTATGTGTTCCTAGAGGTTTGATTACGGTGGTTGAATCATTGTGGCATTTAGGAAATCATAACTGCTTTCAAGACAGCAGCCTAAATTGAAAATATTATGACTGAGCTCCTTTGGGTTGGTGCTCACATTGGCCTCATCAATGTTACCTTTGAAGAGAAGACAGGAGAAAGACACGTTTTTCCTAGGTTAGGACTTTTCTATGTTAGTCAGGAATGGATAAAAAGCACAGCAGGCACCAAGTAAGCACCTTGCATAGGCCAACCACACACACTGTGGGATGCCACACATCAGCTCATGATATGAATAGGATAGAATAGCTATTATCTTTTCTGATTATTGTAGGGAGCTGGGAAAGCCACAGAAGGAGTTTGGGGGATAACTGGGTATAAAGGCACATGCCTGATTAGCACTCAAGGAGCGGAGACATGAGTTTGAGGCCAATCTGGACTTATAACAGGATGCTGTCTCAAGTAGGAAAAATGAGTTTGTGACAGTATTGATCTAATTTGTCGTAGGTTTACCATATGTCTCTTTTTTATACTGTTCCTAACAAGCAAATGTTCCCCTGTGACTTCTTGCCACATTCCATGGTGAGGGACTCCAGTTATCTTAAAGTGTTCATCTGTTTATTTTGCTATAAAAAATAACCAAAGACTTGATACTCTATAAAAAAAAGAGATTTATTTAGGTCATCATTCTGGAGGCTGGCATTGGCATTGCTGTATAACGAGGCCCCTGAGGTGGTCAACACAAAGGAGAGATCACAGGAGGAGACAGGTGGTGGGGCTTGCTCTTTTCTAACAACCCTCTTTCAAGAATGAACCAGAATTCCAAGAAAATCTCATCAGTTCCTTCCAGCGATTGATGGTAACCTCTTACTGACCTAACTACTTAGAACTATCTCTTAAAGGTCTTGTCTTCTTCTACATCACAGCATAAAAGGACAAGGCTCTAATACATGAATCTCTAGGGCTCATACTTAAACCATATCTAAACTATAGCACTTAGTTGATGCTGCCATCTGGGTTGGGCAACTCCCTTTGTACTAGTGGCTTATAATAGATCATTCCGTGTCACATCAGTGATTTTCTCCCAAAGTTATCCCAGAACTTCCTTTCTTGGGTGGGAAGACAGAGGACTGTAATACAGACATTAAGCAAGGAGAAAATTACCCAAAGCATCAAGAAGTGTACAGCAGACTTTGTTAGTGATTTAGCCTTAGCACTCTTGAGATTCTATTGAAAGTAGAAGGGACCCAGGGACTCATGAAGAAAAGTGGAGTAAACACAGACATTATCAAATCTTTGAGTTGAGAAAGAGGAGCAGGCAGTTTAGCCAGAATATTGCAAAGGATGAGTCCCTTCTGTGCACCAAAAGAAGCTCCCAGGCCCACAGGAAAAGGCCTACCCTTTGAAGTACAAGATGGATCTCAGATCTTAGAAGCAAGACCGAGGCCAGTTTTCAAAGCAAGACCCAAAGTCTTCCAGTTTGTCTGGTTCTAACAGAGGAGGCCACCCTCTTCTCTGTTCACTGTCAGCAGTTTTTCACCTACTTTCATTCTGACTCCAATCTGTAGCTCTTGGGTCATGTAGATGATGACAATGGAGCCCAGATATTTCCTTCTCAAAACAACATTGGAGAGAAGCTGCCAAAGCCACGCTCCCTCTGGTAGGTGGCACAAACCTGAAGCGGTGGGATATAAGGATGAAGTTGACATTGTAGCTTTACAGTTTTAAAGATGAGCACATTGGTTCCAGAGAAACCATGTGCTTCCATGGTGGGCAAATGATGGAGCAGCAGGTAGAGAACTACGACAAAAATAACCTTCGAAGGAGCTGCTATAGTTTGTAGAATATTAGCTCCCCCTCTTGCATTGCATTGTCTCTTTCTGCTGGCTTGGAGCATGGGAGGTCTGGCTTTCCAGGAGCCATCTTGATTCACAAGATGATCTTAAGTATGGGAGTCACAGAGTGAAGATGGGGAAGCAGAAGCCAGAGTTCCCATATTTGATGTCACGTACCATGACATAATCTTCATGTTTCCAGCAGGGTCAGACTTTTTAGGGTTCTTGCACTAAGTGAGGAATAAACATGTGTTTTGATTAAGCCTCCCTTCAATGTGTAGTGTGCTGAGAACCAGCAACATGGGCTTTGGTGGGAGCTTGTTAGAGATTCCAAACCTCAGAGCCAACCCAGACCTTTAGAATCAGAGTACTAATTCTGATGAGATCGTCAGGTGTTCCATGCATATATGATGACTTGACAAGCACCGGTTTATCATTACTTACAACTATTACTAGACCCTTCTGATTTTAGCTCTTTTTTTTAATTCTGGGCCTCATGTATCCAAGGCTGGTCTCAAGCTCATTATATAGTCAAAGATGACAGTGAACTTCCAGGCCTCAGCCTCCTGAGCATTGGGAGTACAAAAATCTCACCATTATGCTGTTTCTTTGGTTCCTGGGCAAACACTCTACCAACTGAGCTATATTATCAGTCTGCTGAACCTGAACCTATTTATTGCAGATAGAATATGTGATATGCATGTGGGGTTCCTGAAAGCACAGGGCTAGAGGCGGGATTGCCGAGAAGCTCACTGCTGGGTCTTCCCACATCTCATTTCCTTGCAAGTATGCAAGTCTTTCTAGTAAGGTTTCTGAGTATGGTGATGCTTAGCGTGGAGGAGGCAGATGAGGGGGCTTCCTCATCATTCTGAAACTCAATACACTCTTTCCAGTACCCATAGCTTCTGTTTTAAAACAGGCGTTTCTAGGCTAGACTCTGGGACTGTCACATCTACCCCACCTGTGACTCATACTTGATTGCTTAAGTGGCTCAAATGTTCTGTTACAAAACCCCAGGAAGTGACCCTTCCACCCTTCCAGCACACCTACACCCACCCAGAGATGTCATGAAGGAGTGGGCAAAGAAGCATCTCTCCTACAGATGACTTTCTGAAAAATGTTCTTGACTGGTTTCCAACTGCTTTTGTTTAATCAAATGAAACAGCCCAGCCCTGGGATGTAACTGACTATAATAGACAAAAGCATAAAGAGAAATTTTAAGGTCTGTTTTCAAGCCCTTGACATTGAACTTAAAAAATATTTATTATCTGTGTAAATGTATATGTGTGAACATGTATGTGCATTACTGTTTCACATGTGTAGAGGTCAGAGGACAGCTTTTGGCAATCAGTTTTCTCATCCCACTGTGATTCAGGGATGGAACTCAGGTTGTTAGGGTTGTAGGGCAAGTGCTTTTACTCACCAAATCATCTTGCTCACCTGACCTTGAACTTTTGATCTTGAAGCTTAAATTTTCATGATGCGCTCTTGACCTTTGAATAAACAGGTCTGACATTAAACTAAGTCTTCTCAGATGAATGCCTGAAATAAGATCTTCCTGGGGACTTTACTCTAGGTTCAAGTATGACAGTAGTTTGGGTTGTGAATAAATGTGCTGGGTCCCCAGGTCTTCCACACTGTTCCCTCTCAGACATCAGTTTTCTGATGTATCACTTGGAGGCTTTGAGAATAGGGTGGTACTGAAATTCCTGGGATAAATGCTTCTTCATGATGTTTCTGATTTGCCTTGGAGGCTCCTTTCCCACACAGTAGACCTGTGGACTCCCCTTACAACTTATGGGTACTGTGTAGTTTTTAACCCCTTATCCTCAAACTTTGATCTAACCCTTTAGACAATGAACTACTATTTACTATCACTGTCTCACCACAGTGTATCTCATTTTTTGTAGAAGTGAAATGTGGGGTTTCTTTGCCTTTTTTCTGTAATAACTTGCTACACATAGAACTTCATTTTGGATTATCAGTGGTTCTCAACCTTCTTAATTTGGCAACCCTTTAGTAGTATAGTTCTTCATGTTGAAGTAAACTCCCAACCATAAAATTATTTTGCTGCTACTTCATAACTGTAATTTTGCTACTGTTTAGAATTGTAATGTTGATATGCAACTCCTGTAGAGTCATGACCTACAGGTTGAGAACTACTGGATTAGATGATTACATTCTGACCAAGGTATTTAGACATCTAACTCTACAGGCAGTGAGATTTGGTTCGAAGTCCTTGATGGTAAGTGCTATTCTCATAGTTAGAGGACATTTCTCAGCCTGATGTGGTAGTTTTGCTGTGGTTATGACTTTCAACATATTTCCTGCTTTGCTTGCAAAACATCAACTGCTCACCTCTTTGTGGGAAGCCATAGCCCCAAAGCTTGCAAGTTTCTTAAAGGTGCGTCACTGTCCCTCAGTTTGTTGGGTCTAAGTATGTCAAAGTTAATATGGGTGTATTTCAGAGTAAATGATTACAATGCTGTTGGAGAAACATAAGGCATGCAGCGCCTCACAGCCTTGACTTTCCACCCTCTCAACAAATGAGAGTAGGACTTAGGTATTCTTGTATCCAGGATGGTCTGGGTCACATTATCTTAGTGGTAATGCTCACACTTGACAGAAATGCAGATTCAAATTTGTAAGTGGTTAGAACTGAACAGGACCCAAGAACTCTAAACCTCATTCAGATATACACACCTATACACAGAGAGACACGCACAGAAGCATGGACATACGTTTATATCTCATGGTTTTGGAGAACCTTTTGATTAGAAGATTTATAATAGAAGAACACATCTTTATAACATTACAAATACCTTCCAGGTCTTGAATTGTATAATTTATTAAGACTCAGCAATGTCCTAATCTGTGCTGTGGCTGATTGTTCATCTGTACTGCTATTTCTTTTTGATGCCTTTCTAGTTTGGTCAATTCTTTTTCTCTTTTAATAATTTTTTCTGTATATTTTGTTCACATTCTTTCCTCTTTCCTAAATCTTTCCAGATCTGCCTTACCTCCTTACTCATCCAACTCCATGTTTTTTAAAAAACAAATCCCCAAACAAACAAAAACCAGCAAGACAAAAATTACCAAACCAAACCAACCAAGCAAACAGAAAACAAAAAGTGCACAAAGAATATGCAGTCCATTTTTGTGTTAGCCGACTACTCCTGGGCATGGAGCCTGCATTGGGGTGTGGTTGATATACCCAGTGATAGTCCATTGGAGAAAACTAATTTTCCCTTTCCCAGAAGCTATCATTTTCAAATAGTTTCTTAGTTGGGTTTGGACTATGTGTCTATTTCTCCTTGGTGGGATTTTTTTTGTTTGAATTTGTGCATGTCTTGTGTATAGAGTCATAGTCTCTGTGTGTTAGCTCTGTATGTATTAGCCCTGTTATGTCCTTTTAAGTTTGCATATCTACTTCATTTAGGGGTAGTATATCATCAAAAATTTTATTTTCAGAAAGAAATGAAAGGGAGTCTATTCACTGAATTTTTTGTGTGCCAGATGTCTTTTTTCTCTTCCATATTGGACTGATAGCTAGGTAAGACATCAGATGACATCCTCTTGTAAACCTGAAGGCTCCCTCGTCATCAAGACTTGGGTACACCTGATAAGTGTTTCTTTGTGTAGCCCTGACTATCTATCTGCTATCTATCTATCTATCTATCTATCTATCTATCTATCTATCTATCTATCATCTATCTACCATCATCTATCTATCATCTATGTCATTTATCTACTTGTCATCTATCTCTTTATCTCTATCTTCATCATCTCTGTCTACTAGGACTTTGTTGGTGTAGCTTCTCACATTCCTAAGAGACATCATCTTATAGTAAAATCACTGTTCCTTTGGATCTTTCTGATTCCTTCTTCTGCGATGATCTCTGAGCCTTAGGTTTAGGAATTGTACTGTAGATGTATCAGATGATACTGGGTTCCACAACTCTGCATTTTAATTGGTTGTTTTCTGTAATGATCTCCTTTTGTTGCAAAGAGAAGTTTCCTTTGGGAGAGGTAAGGACTACACTTACTTGTGTGTAGAAGGACAAATATTTACAATGTTGTTAGGAATTATGCTGGTTTGGTAAGGTTGCAGTTGTAGATTTTCCTTTGAGATCCATGACTTCAACAGCCCTGAGTAGTTGGCTAGTTTTTCAGTATTAATTATCACTTTTCTTCTGTTATAAAGAGCTATTGGTTATTGACAAGGTATGTGTGCTAAATTTTCTATTTTTAATGTGTGTTTTCTTTGAATCTGTGTATTCTTCTGATGTGGTGGTGGTGGTGGTGGTGGTGTGTGTATATGTGTGTGTGTGTGTGTGTGTGTGTGTGTGTATGGGTGTGTGTGTGTGTGTAGGTCAGAGAATAACTGACAAGAGTCTTTCACCATAGAATTTGAACTTAGGTCATCAAACTTGATGGCTGTGAGGAAACCCTGCTGCTAAGGTTGAAGTCTGATGTTACTGGAAAGCCCCAAGCTTGGTACAAAATGACACTCCCTTTGTCATCAGGGCTTCCTCTTCTCTACCTGGGAGATTCCAGACCCCACATTGACTACCTGAGGAATGTCACATAGTCCTTCACCTGAGATTTCTGGAATGACTCTCCATGCTAACAGAGTCATCTCAGTAGCCTTAGCCTTCAGCCAATGGCATTTGCTCACTTTGGATATTCTAATCCCTCTTCCCTAAACCTATATAATCCTTGGTCCAATCTGAATAAAGTGTATGTGTATAAGCCCCCCCCCCACGAATAAAGGTATATGCACAAGCTAAAATTGTCTCAGAAAGCTGTTTCATTGAAGAGCCTCAGAGAAGTGGACCCTCCCCACCCCCCACTGATTCCCAGCTGGAGTAAGATCCTGCCAATTCCAGACTCCACTTCATCATCCCAGCCCTGTATGCAGCAGCAGCTGGATACCCTGAGAGGAGGAAAGCAGAGGAAGTGAAGTAAAAATTAAGGTCGAAGTTTATCATGACTGGATAGCTCATCTGAGCTCTGAGCAAAATGGAGGACTTCCTTTACCAGCAGGGCTTCCCCTTCCCTGACCATGTCTGGGTATTGCCGCTACCTGGGGAAGATTGAGTAGTCCTCGGCAGACTTATAAACTCCCAGCTCCCTAAGAACCTGCAAAGCAAGTACTGGTGATTCCTGGAATGCCTCTCCATACAAACGAGGCATTCACAGAACTTTAAACTGTAGCCAGTGATTTTCACTTACCCCAAAAATCTGCCTTCCCACTCTGCAAAGTCCCTGTATACACCCTGGTTCACCCCAAATAAAGGTTATATGTACAAGTCCGTCCCCAATAAAGGTATGCACACAAGCTAAGAGCTGTTTAATTGAAGATCATCAGAGGCCTTTGTCTAAAAGGGCTGTAACTCTTTTTTTTTTTTCAGTGAATGCTAATTTCATTTCCAAAACTCTCATAATTCTAAAGTTATTGATTTTGGGGGCTTTTTAAATTTAGATATTTGCTTTATCTACATTTCAAATGTTATCCCCTTTCCTCGTTTCCCTTTCAAAAACCCCCTATCCCACCCTCTCCCCCTGTTCACTATTCCCCCCTCCCACTTTCCTGACCTGGCACTCCCCTACGCTGGGTTATTGAGCCTTCACAGGACCAAGGGCCTCTCCTGTCATTGATGTCTGAAAAGGCCATCCTCTGCTACATATGTGGCTGGAGCCAGGGGTTCCTCCCTCCATATATATTCTTTGGTTGGTGGTTTAGTGCCTGGGAGCTCTGGGGGTACTGGCTGGTACATATTGTTGTTCCTCCTATGAGGCTGCAAACCCCTTCAGCTCCTTAGGTCCTTTCTCTAGCTCCTCCATTGGGAACCCTATGCTCAGTCCATTGGTTGGCTGTGGGCCATGGGTATTTTGATCCCCCTTCTAAGAAGGACCAAAGTGTCCACACTTTGGCCTTCCTTCTTCTTGAGCTTCATGTGGTCTGTGAATTGTATCTTGGGTATTCTGAGCTTTTGGGCTAATATCCACTTATCAGTGAGTACATACCATGTGTGTTCTATTGTGACTAGGTTACCTCACTCAGGATGGTATTTTCTAGTTCCATCCATTTGCTTAAATCAGTTTGGTGGTTCCTCAGAAAATTGGACATAGTACTACCCAAGGATCCAACTATACCACTCCTGGGCATATTCCCAGAAGATGCTCCAACATGTAATAAGGACACATGCTCCAACATGTAATAAGGATATGTTGTTCATAGCAGCCTTATTTATAATAGCCAGAAGCTGGAAAGAACCCAGATATCCCTAAACAAAGGAATGAATACAGAAAATGTGGTACATTTACACACTGGAGTACTACTCAGCTATTAAAAACAATGAACTCATGAAATTCTCAGGCAAATGGATGGGCTGTAACTCTTAAGATCCTAGAACAGCCTCACTCCCTGCCCCACCCCCTCACTCCCAAACAGACTGGGATCCTGTAGAACTCAGCTCCATCCTTCCAGCCTAGTTTACAGCAGTCTGGACACCCTGAGGGGGAGGAAGTGGAGGACGCAGAAGCACAGCTGGACCCTGAAACACTGCAGATGGCCAAGTGCCACACTTTTCAAAATCTGTTTCCCCAGTTTCCTGTCCACATTTTCCATCCCCTCCCAATCACCATCTGCAGTATCTGGGGAGAGCAGCTGATGATGCTAGTAGTTCTCTAGTTCTACTTTTGGCTGCATTCTGCAAAGCAAGGCATGAGGCTTTTTTGATCCTTGGTTTGAGTTTCTGGAAGAGTTTTGCCTTCTTTTCTTTCCCCTCCCCTCTCACCTTCTCCTCTCTCTTTCATTAAACTTTTTCTTTTGTTGGAGACAAAGGCCCAAGTACAAGTAACGCAGGCTGAGATTGAGCTAACTATGTAGTTGGGATGACCTTGCACTTCTAATCCTCCCGCCTTTACCTCTGGAGTGTTTTATGACTGCCCCTGCCTCCCTGGTATGGTGATTATAGGCCTGTAATACCAAATTTAGTAATTTTTTTTAAAAAAAGAATTATATTGTCTTCCATGGCATTTTTAAATCTTCATTTTTTTTTTAAAACTTTGTTTTACATTAGAGTTTATTTTCTGGTAAAATCTAAATTGTTAATTAGTGACAGTCTCTGCTGCTTCTGAGCATGTGTTTTTATGAACCTTGCTCCCCACTTTGTGCTAGTCTTCAAGCCTCTGCTGCTAACCTGCCTCTTGCTCTTGGTTGGAGCATGGAGGTTGGTGGGACTGTCCACCCTTAGGCATGTTTCCTTGGCGCAGATCACTCTGTCCTCAGAGATACTTGTGACTTGAAGTGGGAAAGGGAATGTTGTTGCCACCTTCTGTGGCTTGCAGAAGTTTACAGAAAATGTTTGCAGTTTTTCTGTTACTGGAAGTAAGTGTTTTACTATGGCCTAGGTATCAAGAAGGGCCTCCAGTAAGGGGATTCGGGGCCCATGAGTAAAGATCCCTAAGCTTGGCTAGTGTGGGTTTCACATATGGCAAAGCATTTCTCATGCTGGAGTTCCCAACTAGAGAGCTTCAGGCTACCTGTCCAGAGATGCTGCCAAAGTGTACTTGGAACATTCCAGAACCACCCACCTCCTACTCTTCTGAGCCAGATGGTCCTTAGGACAGCAGCCCTCCATCTTATCTTCTGAGGATAAGTGCCTTGCCTGACCCCCTGTGATTCCTTCCGATATCTGAACAGCGTGACTTTCCCACAGACTCAGGACACAGACTCATACATACCTCACTCACTTTTATCTCATCATCATGTGCTAGGATAAATTAAAACAGTAAATTTTCCAGTGTACAAATGGAAAGACAGGCCTCTTCCCCTTTCCTTTCTTGGAACATTCCCCGGGAAGCCAGGAATTCTTCTGTTAGTCCATTGACTTGTCCTTAAATATTTGTAAACGCTAAAGAGGTATGCTTTCAGGGCTTGGGAGTCATTATCTTTGAAAGGTAAACATTAAATAAGGTAGGTTCGAATCACTCTGTGACCATGAGAATTTAGCTTGGGTCTCCTGCTGCCAGCTGTCAAAGATGAAAATGATACTGTGCTGGCTCTGAGCATGGAGGCACCATGCCTCTGTTCTCTTGGAATCTAACAGCCACCTTGACAATAAGGTCAAATGAGCCTCTAAGATGGTAACTAAGATGTCTATCACCCCACCAATAATCAGCCTCACTTAACCCGAGACTAGATGGTTAAGTTGGAGAAATGCAATAAAGTAAAATAAAATAAAATAAAATAAAATAAAATAATAAAATAAAATAAAATAATAAAATAAAATAAAATAAAATAAAATAAAATAAAATAAAATAAAATAGAATTTCACTCATTATAAGTCACCAGGAACCATTTATATTGTGAGGTATTTCTGGTATTTTGGTAAAACAGAAATGAAGCTGTCTGTTTTCCATTTTTATCACTAGGCATAGTATTGTATGAATTTCTCCACACTTTTTAACTCTCCAAAAAATTTTTGATGAAGATTCTAGTTCAACATATGTATATATCGTAATTCATATGTACTTGTCGTCAGGCAGGGTCTCTGTCTTCAATGAACTGTTGACAGAACATTGAATATTAGCATACAGATGATATCTCTAACTAGTGCCTCAGAATTATTTCTAGAAGAGATGCTTTTTGTCAAAGGTGTGAGTAAGTTTAAGATCTAGAATGAATAGAGTGTTCTTCAGACAGTATGCTGATTTCCTTCCAACCTCTCCCAAGAGCAAGGAGCTAGTTGCTCCCACCATCTTTTTTGTTTTGCTTATTGACTGATTGAGAATGGTCTTTTGTGTCTTAGATTGGCCTAACACATTTCTATGTAGAGTTGAGGACACCCCTAAACTTGTTATCTTTCTTTCCACGCCCTGAATGCTGAGATAATAAGCTTATGCTATTGTATACCAGTTTGTGTTGGTTTTCCATGTTAGGCAAGTGCACTATCAATTGAGCTACTTCTTCCACACTCCTAACTTAGATACTTTTGCTGAAATAAGTGAATAATCCAATTTTAGCTGATTTTTCATTGGATCAGCACAAGATTGAATGCAGATGAGAATAAACCTTATAGCAAGAAGAAAGTTCTGGCCAGGTGCACACCTTTAATCCCAGCACTTGGGAATCAGAGGCAGGCAGATCTTAGAGTTCATCCTGGTCTACAGAGTGAGTTACAGGACAGCCAAGGATACATAAATAAACATTGTCTCAAAAACAGAAGAAGAAGAAGAAGAAGAAGAAGAAGGAGGAGGAGGAGGAGGAGGAGGAGGAGGAGGAGGAGGAGGAGGAGGAAGAGGAGGAGGAGGAGGAGGAGAGTCCGCAAGAATTTATTAACATAGAATCATCAATAAGAGCTGGACAAAACAAACTCAGAGTAAGGCAGAGAAGTTGGGAACATCAGAGCTCTGACTGTGATGATGCTCAGAGTGAAAGAATATTCTGGAGCATTTGCCTTTGCTTGGGAGAGACCAGAGAAATCCATATGTCTCTCAGCCCAACTGTCAGTGTTTGACATTAACTACTTTGTGTTCGGGGAGCTGGGAGCACAAAAAGACCAACCTAGAGAAAATGGCAAATCACAGAACCCAGGGCTCTTACAGAGCACTCTTGAGAACACAGGTGGGATGATCCTGTGGCCTGGGGTTTCAAAGACACCCCAATCTTGTCCAGGGTATGTTTAGTAAGAAGGCATGGCCAGGAAGAGAGAAGCTGTGTTCTAGTTGAATGTAGAACAGTCCAATTGCAAAATATATGGTTTGGAGCAACATGAAGATATAAGAAAGAATTTGTAAGCAGGAACCCTGGTAAGAAAGGCCAAATCATGAAAAACTTTGCATGGAGTTCATATCCATTACAAGAACCCAGGTGTTATCATTTTTCTGGTTTTATTTTTATCATTTATCTTCCACACATCCCCACAACCAATCCCTCCTCTAGGCACCCGGTCTCCTTGCTATTCTTCAAGTGTCTTTCCACTTTAGGACCTTTGTACAAGTCCTTCTCCCCAGTCACATTGCCCTCCCTCCAGGCATATGCATGGCCTTGTTTTTCTTTTTCTCAGGGTCCTGACTGATTTTCACTGAGGCAGGGGTTCTCTGCATGGGCTGGTGTTTTTAGATTATTATATTTTGTTCAAATAATTGAAAACATTTACACAAATAGTGCAAGTGATTTTATTCAGAAACGATGTACAGAGTGGATTGCAGAGTCCACTGCAAGGAAGCAATTGTGTCTCAGGAAGCATACAGCTCAAGAGTGCTTGGTTACTACTTGGGGTTTTTATTTTGAAGGTCTAGGAGAAGGAAGAGTTCATTGCTAAAGATTGGGTATGAGTGATTTTCTGTTTAAACTGACAGGCTTAGACTATGTAAGTCTTTGTTCACTCTACATGTCATTTCCCAATGATGCATCTTATTTTAAACATGAGTATTATACATAAGAGTAATATGATATATAGGGGTTATCTAAAAAATTCACTGAGTGGATACAGTTTGTCTTTTGTGTATACAATCAAAACTAGTCCAAAGTGGACTGATTTAAAAACTACTGATTATCCTTACTTCTCTGATACATTCCAAAATGTGTTTGGCCATGAAAGGGTGTTATTAAAGTTTACTAGGGGTTTATAGGTTAGAATGGGCTATTACTTCATTTGGAGAAGAACATGAATACAGTTCAGTGCAGGTAGGACCCTTGGCTGTTAAGCAATCTCAGTACTTTCTTGTTTCAAATCATTGTGAGATAGTGTTAGTCAGCTTTTTGTCACTGGGATGAATACAAGCAAAACAATCTAAAAGGAGGAAAGATTTGTTTTGACTCACAGTTTTAGAAGTTTTAGTCCATGGTTACTGGCTCTGTTTTTTTGTTTTGTTTTGTTTTTTGTTTTTTGTTTTGTTTTTGTCAAGAGAACATCATGGTGGAAGAGGCCAGTAAGAGGCATTGTTCACCTCATAGCCAGGAAGTAGAGAAACAGAAAGAAAATGGCCAGAGACAACATATACCTTTTAAATATACACTTTCAGTGATCAGTTTCTCTTAACCAGACCCTATGTCTCATTTGTCTATGTACTCATTATGAATTAAACCATTGATTACATCAGAGCCCACATAATTCAATCACCTGTCAGTGCCACTAGCTAGAACCCATCCTTCAATATGAGTTTTTGGGGCAATATTTCATATCTAAATTATAAAAGGTATCATCTGACAAAGTTGAACAATATAACCAGGCTGTGACATAGGTCTATAATCTCAGTTATTGGGAAGGCTAAGATAGGAGGATTGTGAGCTACCAGCTTGGATAACTTGGCTAGACTTGTGTCAAAATAAAGAGTAAGAAGGTGGTTGAGGATCTATCTCAGTGGTAGAGTGCTTGCAAAGTATATGTGAGGACTTGGATTCAACTTCCAGTACCTAAAAAGGAAGGAAGGAAGGAAGGAAGGAAGGAAGGAAGGAAGGAAGGAAGGAAGGAAGGAAGGAAGACAGGATGGAAGGCCAGAGGGAAGAAACCCTTGTTAGATATAGTCTCCTAGTTTGCCACTTTGTTGTTTTCTGTCTTTTAATTTTGTCTTAAATTTCTACTAGCATTTATTTTCTATCTCTTATCCTGATATCTAGTAAAACATAAGCGCTGAGAAATGCAAGGTACTGCTTTTTACAGAATCTATTAGCAGTCCATTTACCACATCTAGAAAAGCTTCTGAGACAGAGTACTTAATAAAATTTTGTGGAATAAGAGTAGAATTTAGTTAAATTGGAAGGAATTTTGGATTAGAGAGGAGCAGTTGGATTTTTATTTTAGACAGTTCTGTTTGGCTGTTGGATTAGGACAACAGACTTGACAAACAAGGCCCCAAGGCCAAGTATCTGGGCTAATGTAGTGGAGTGGGGAGAAGGGTAGAACAGAGAAGGAGCTCCAGAGGCTTTAAGAAGGCGGTGCAGCTGTCTGATCTAAGTGGGTGTGGGATGTAAGGAATATCTAGACTATTGGTTTGGGAATCCGGATGCTGGAGCCACAGTCATGGTCAGAGGATGCTGGGGAAGAGCTAACGCCAGAGAAATGACAACGACTTCAGGCTAGTTGAGAACATCTGAGTGTGAAGGTCATTGTAGGCAATGGTAACATTGTAACCATTGAAGTCTGTTGTGTGGCTGAACTTACTAAGGTGTGTAGATTATAGTTTATTTTTGTAACTACCACTTCCATGATAAACTGTGATGTTATAGAGAGGGAGGGAGTAATGTAACAGAACCTTCATTATTTTGAGAGTGAGGAAAGGTTTCACAACAGACATGAAGACACAGGAAGGCAGGGAGCAGAGGGCTCACCAGGATGGGTGGAAGAGATGAGAAAAAAAGAGCTACAGCAGAAGGAAAGACAGGAGGGATAATGCTCTGATAATCTGAGAAAAAAGGATCTATCAAGTTTACATCTACTTTGCAAACTTCATATTGCCATCAGAGCGCCTAGCTGAGTGATGGTATTATCCATGTGCCATGGCCTGGAGGCGGAGAGCTGACAGCACTCTTGAAGGAACGAGAATTTGAAAGAGACACAGAGGGAGGCAAGTTTAGCAGGAACTTAGGAGGGAGGTTTATCTGATTCCAAAGCTATTTTTCTTCCAAATTTTTTTTTTCTGAGTTGTGCCTTTGAGATGAAGATTTTCAAGTCGTGAATAGCAAGCAAGTAAAACTCTCATAGCAGTTTGATATGACAAGATTAGGCTTTGGTACAGCACGTTTCTACAGTTCTTTATCATTATTGTCACATGTAGAATATAGAAATTATCATAATCACGATGCAGGATCACTCCAGCATCGCAAAGATCTCGTTATGCCACGTCCTGATAAACACACTAACCTCCATCCCAAACCCTGAAAGCACCAACCTGTCTTCTACCTCTATTTTGTCACATGACAATGTTATGTAAATGAAACCAGAGAACATGTTTTGAGATTGTCCCCCAACCCAACTCTGCCCTTCAGATGCATATAAATTATAGCGTATCCCAGTGGCCTATTCTTTATGATTGTTGGGTGAAACACTTTGGTTGGATATAGTTTCTTATACAAGGACAATTAGGGCTGGCTTCTAGTCTGGGCCATCACAAATAAAATTTCACACAGGTTTTATCATGAACGTGCATTTCTATTCCTCTGGGACAAATGGCCAGGTTTTCAACGGTTGTGTCAAAGGGTATTGCACACTCACTTTTTAAAGATATTGCCAGTATTTTTCACAGCGTGCTGTTCACACTTTACTTTCTCACCAGCACATTAGTGACAGGATGTAAAATGGAGCTGTACTTCCCCAATGGCTGGTGCTTCTGAGCATCTTTTATCGTGTTGACTGGTTATCATTATGGTTTCTTTTTCAAATTTTAATCGTACTTATTATCATATGCATATGATATGAGTGCATATATGCCATGGCATAGAGGTCAGAGGGCAACTTCATGGCGTTGGCTCTCTTCTTCCGTCATGGGGTCCAGGGTTGAGCTCAGGTTGTCAGGCCTGTGTGACATGTGCTTTGACCTGCTGAACCATCTCTTTAGACCATTTATGGATTCCTCAGTGAAATATTTTTATATCTTTTTCTTGTTTTCCAATTGGATTTTTAAATGTTGAACTTTAAAAAATAATATTTTATTTTATGGTGCTGGGAATTGAACCCAGAGCCGTACACATGCCAGATAAGTATTCTACCACTGAGCTACACTCTCAGCCCTAATATTAAGTTTTGAGAGCTCTTTATGTACTGAAAATAAATGTTTTTAGATATGTGGTTTACAAATTTTCTCCCAAACTAAAGAGATTTTAATTTGAATAAAATAAAATTTATTTTCGCTGGCAGAACAGTTTACATGTGCGCACACACACATGCATGGTGTTTGTCTGCATGTAAACATGTGCACCACATGCATATGGATTCCTTTGGTAGTGAGAAGAAGACATTGTGAGTGTCTGATGTAGGTTCTAGGAACTGAACTCTCAAGAACAACAGGTGATCATAAGTGATTGGCCATCTCTCCAGCCTCTTGGGTGAGATTTTTGAATCCATGAATACAGAAAGTATCTGTTTATCATTTGGTTTCTTTCACCTACATTTTGTAGTTTCAAGGTTTATAGAATCAGAGAATTCTCTACAAAGTTCAGAATAGGTGAGCGTATGCCATGATGCTGAGATAAGCCGAAGACACAGAGTGGCATCACGGTCCCAGCAATGGGGTTGTGGGAGCTGAGAAGGAGTAAGAGGGAAGGCGTGTGCAAAGGGAGCAGAGTTTCAGCATGGGACACTAAGGAGGTTCTGAATGGTGCTGAAGGTTGCATTCTCAACTCTACATTTGCAAATAGCTAAAATGGTAAATTCAATGGCTACTTTACCATGCAAAAAATCCTGGAAATGGCCTGGGAATGTATCTCTGTTGGTAGAGTGCTTGCCTAGCACTTACAGCATTGTGGGTTTGATTCCCATCACTACATAAAACAGATGTGTTAGTATGGCCTGAATTCCCAGCACTCAGGAAATTGAGACAGGAAGATCAGAAGTTCAAGGTCATCCTGAGCTACATAGTAAGTTTAAAGCCAGTCTAGGATACATTATTTCAAAACAAAGGAACAAGTAAACACAGAGACAAAAAGGGAGATGTTTCCCACTCAGTCCCTAAAATGCCAGGCCCCAATGTTAGGAAAATTTGAAACTTCTACTTTTGTTTGCTTGAGCTTTGACAAGGAGAGGAGAGCCCAGCCTAACTTGTTTCCTACCATACTGAAGTCCAGATTTGTGTCCAGCACATGACATCATATTCCTAACTAGAGTCTAGTCCTCTTGGGTAAAATTGGACATCATGATTTGTGCTGTCTTCATAGCTTTCTCTAGCAGGTTTGGCAAAACCAGAAGAAGCCCAGTGTTTAGACAGAGCTAGGCTGCATTCTCCTGTGCAAGTATGTTAGTAGGGGCAGAGTGTGCCACAGGGGTCATTGCACTGCCTCTCAGGCTGTCAGTGGGGGTTATTGGCATGTTGGTGACATGAGCAGATAAAAAGATCTGGAAGTTAATAACACAGCTGTAAAGTCAAACTCTGCTTTTTCTCTTGTAAGACTTTCTTACAAAGACCCTTTCCATGGCAAACCATAACAGCTGCCTGTGAATCTTTTCTCCCTCTTCTTATCATCTCTGACTCTGCTGAGTATGCCCTGTGTTCTAAATTTGTGGATATCAAATTTGGTTCAAATCCCATCACTAAAGTTTTTGTGATCTTGGCAAGTGGCTTTATCTTCCTACTGTCAAATTTCTTGAACATAATCTTTACCTTCCTCAAACTTCATCTACCCATGCTTCAAACCTCATCAGGTGGCTATCACAGCAGGGAGTAGACTTCTGCATGTTGCACAAGAATTACATACGAGGAGAGGATGGTGCACTATTATATGGGCATTTTAGCCTGAGGGTTATGGGTCAAAGAGAGTGAATTACAAGGGACAATCTGTATCTTAGAGAATGTGAAAAGGCCATGCCTGTAATCCCAGCTGTTGGGAGGTCAAGGTATGGGATTGCTGTGCATTCTAGCCTAAGTGTGACTTACTTGGTGAATGTAGGTTAGCCTAAGCTATGGTGTGAGACCTTGTAAAAACAAAAACAACTCAGAGAGATATAGGGAGAGGGAGGGAGGGAGGGAGGGAGGAGAAAGAGAGAGAAATATATATATATATATATATATATATATATATATAGAGAGAGAGAGAGAGAGAGAGAGAGAAGCATGATGACAAAGCACAATGCCTTTCACCATATAAAATACATCCTTGGAGTTGCTATACATGGAAGGAAGACAATTTCACATTATGCTTTCTTCCTTTTTAAGAAGTTTCTTTTATCATGAATGGCACGTTGTTTTACAGTAAAATGTGTGGTTACTATAAAAGGGGAACAAACATGGAACTACCGGAAACACATATTCCTGGCTGTAAAGAAATCATAAGAAACACCAGAGAGAATACTTCTGCTAATTGCTAATCAGGCTTCGAAGTATTCTCTCTGATGTTTCTTCAGGAGGGTATGCCACAGGAAGGACTATGAGGGGAAAGCCAGGAAGTTAACTGGAGAGGCACAGGTGTCCTTGTGAAAACGAGGGCTGTTAGCATGCCTGGCTCTTCCATGGAACAGGACAAGCAAGGGTTTCTCCAGGGGAAGCTGGGCTGGAGCGATAGGAAAGCTTGAGAAGAAAGCAGAGCTTGATGGAAGGACTGGAGAGCTTGACAGAGAGCTGGTAGATCTCAATTGAGAGAGAGCATCATGGAGACCTAGAGAACGTGACAGAGGGACTAGGGAGCCTAGTGAAGGGATGGAACAGCCAAATTCAAGGGCCTCACTCAGGTTAGACATGGGACGAGAGATTATGAAGGACACTTTAAGGGCATTTGCAAGTGGCAGTCATAGACTTGGGACCAGAGCATCAGATAAGAGCTAGATTTCCTGGTTTTGATCATTATTCTGTGAACTGTGCATGAGAATATCTTAGTACTTAGTAAATGTGCACTAAAGTATTGAGGAAGTTCTTAAGGGTCCAATCCTTAAAACTTACTATAAAACATCTCAGAAAGATAACATGTGAGAGCAAAAGCAGCCTGAACTATGTTCAAAAGCTAGGCTGTAGGATGTGGGATAGGTTCCAGTTACACTCCGGAAAGCCAACAGACAACTGGGCCAGCAACTTCAGTAGGAGCTTTGTTTGAGGATGATGACAGAGCATATGTGAGTTGGAGGAGGCTAGTGTGTGACCCTGCTGGAGAAATCTGGACAGTGTCTGAACATTGAGGTCCATATATTATTATTATAGTCAAGGCTTCAGTGACGATTGAGAAGAGAGAAGTGACATCCAGAAAGTCCCTTCAGATCTCTTCTTGATCAGGTTTGAAGTACTCAAGAACCCCTTTTTCAACCCTTTCAAGTAGGATAGTCCTATGGAACCCTTCTAGAATCTTCTAGAACCATTAGTTGATAAAACTATATAGATGATGAATTTGTGATAAATCTTTGCCAAGAGTATTCTCTCTTGCTGAGTGAATCTTTTTAATAAAGGGCACACACACAGGGTGTGTGAGGTAGAGAATTCAATTCTGTGCTTGCTCTTTGTGAAACAACACCAAAGGGAAGTGCTATATGATTTATTTACTTAATGGGACACCAATGAATTATTAGTGACTTGGATCTTATTATTACTGTATTCAAGCTAATTGCAAGCTACCATGTTCAGATGTCTTTCAAGAAAGACCCTAAACCTCCACTTGTCTTCTGAAATACTTAATTTTTTGACCTTAGAAAATTATAAACAGCCCCCTCTTTGTTTTCTGTCATGACTCTGTTCCTTCATTGTCTTATCTTTGCCCTTTCTTAAAAATTTTTCTTGTCTTGCCTTGCCTTGCCTTGTCTTGGTTTTAAGTTGGGATTGAGAATAATGAGCTTATGTAAGGTGTGTTTGGAAAGAGACAAGTGCTGAATGGGCCAAGAAGCCAGAGAGGAAACGCTGCACCAAAAGACAGACCCATGCTCAGAGCATGCTTGGCAAATGTTTTCTTTAAAGAAACAGAGTGAATACAGGTTTCATGGACCACACATGATTTCTATTGCCTATTAATTGTTTTCTAAAAATCATTATTAACTCCCGGTTGGCACAACAAAGGCAGATTTGATGTATGGTTTGTTATCTATTGACCTCTGGCTAGTGATTACAAACTTAGGGTAGCCCAATGCTATGGTTCTCTAAGAACAGGAAATTTACATTTTATTTGAAGCCATCTGGTTACCAAATGCTGAGTTTTAGAAGACCATTTGGAAGTGTGTGTCTAGATATGTTAGAGCAAATGTGGTGCATCCGGAACCTGGTTCAGTACAATGTTCTGCCCCATGGGCTCTCCATCTTCAATCATGACAATTCTGTTTAGGAGCAGGTAGCTGGTATTCCTGCCTACACCTTTCTAATCACAGTTTTAGTGACCCTTCCTTCGGACTGCTTTCCTAGTTTCCTCATTGTCAGTTTCCAAATCAAATTGTTATCATTTCATCTCTTGGAGTTCACAACTTTCTTTTGACGTTTATCTCCTGTATTACCTCCCTTAATACTTTTTTTGCATCCAAAATGATTCTTCTAAACTTGAAATCTGATTATGTCACTCCAGAATTTGACTCATTTGCTGATTGAGTTTGGTGCAGATCTAAATATGCCTTACAAAGTATGTTGTTTGGTGCTTTCTGACCACTTCAGTCTCTTCCCTCTTCCTGCTCATTCAACCTATACTGTGTTCCTGTCCTTGTGGGCTGCTTTCTGTTCCTTCAGTGAGACCAGTTATTTTTCACTTCCACATCTTTGCATCTGCTGGTCTTTCAACGTATACATCATCTGGCCTCCCAGAAGTGTCATGGACATAGTGCAATAAATGTATTTTTCTGCCTAGGTCGACCTGCTGACTCCTGTAGGATGCACGGTGCCCTGCCTACATGCCCAAGCTGAGTCTTTAACTGTCATTTGCTTTCTTCCACTGTTTGAGTTTCTTCAACATCAAGCTTTTACTGATGCTACTTACTCTTCTAGTGGCCATTTTCTCCTTCACTTCATAGGACCTAAAATATAGGCTCCTTTCTAGGAATATTCAAACATAAAGGAATGTGACTCAGATAACAAGACCAACTTTGTGCAAGCAATTACAATGCATCCCAAGATCCTCCCATTCCTGTTTTCTTTAAATGTAGAACATTTAGATGTTCTTTCCCTTTTATACAGATATATCCTCATGTGAGAACATCTCAGACTTTATGATCACTTTGAGCAATGGCTTCCAGGGAATTTTGTGTTACTTTCATTTTTAGGGTGTTGATCTTTTGCTTTATCAGGGGAGTAAATAAATAAAGCTCAACAATGCCAGCTAAATTTGTAATTATAGAAATTATTTTATAGTCTATTACAAAATACCTGCCATGTATTAGATATTATCAATTTTGAAAAGGAAAACACGTGGAACAGTAATGCAGAGATAAATGGCAAAGGTTAGGGAAGGGTCAGAAAGATATTCACAGACCAGGATACTAAGAGATGAAATGTGAGAGAAAAGAAAGAAAATTTACGCTTTCGTTTATAAATTAGCCATAAAAAGAACCAGAAAGTAAGAACTAGGATGGATAGCAGTTCAAAGGAAACTGTCTCCTGTCCAGGTGGTAAGTAGGAAAGATCTAGAGTCAATTAACTCAATCAAAACCAATTATGAGAAATTGCTAGAAAATGAACACTAGCATCTGATTATTTCTGGGCTTAGAAAATAAATGACTTGGATATCCAAAACTTCAGAATTAAAGCAGCTCTCTGGATGAGTTACATCTCAGTAAGACCAACAACCAGTTGCTTATCATTGCAGATACAGGGGTTGATCTGTGTATGTGTGTGTGTGTGTGTGTGTGTGTGTGTGTGTGTGTGTGTGTGTTAGGTTTATTAGAGTCTAAAAGCTTCACAGTCTAATGGGGATGCTCTTATTACTGCAGTTATATTGGAGGACAACCTTCCAGTGAGATCAAAAGTCAAAGTTGACAACAACCGCTATATACTACTTTGAAATAAGGCTGAATTCCATGGATGGTATAAAAACAATAGTATTGATGGAACTTCATATCAAATGTGATCATTTTACATTGTTGAAGAGAGAAAAACTGAATTTTAATTATTTTTCCTTCTCTTTAGTGAAGACACCAGCAAACAACAAAGTGAGTTTTGCCACTGAGAGGTCTAGCAGTACATTCTGTATGGTTACTAAGTGAGATTCTACTAGATTATACTGAAGCCACATTTGCATTAGTTGAAGTGAACCCGATTGAGTTCGTTAAGCCTATGCCAAAGACATGTTCTTTCTTTAAGACAGGATTTCTTAACTTTAGCTGCGTTGATGTTCTGAGCCAGGGAACCTTTGTTTTGGGGATCTGTCATCCAAATTACGGGATGTTTAGCAGCATTCAAAGCATCTACACATTAGATACCACTAGCATACCCAAAGTTGATTATGATTATCTATCACTGATCAGGAAAAATGGTTCTCAATCAAAATGGTACATCAGAATTACCTTTGTGATTTTTTTTTTTTTTGGTTTTTCGAGACAGGGTTTCTCTGTGTAGTCCTGGCTGTCCTGGAACTCACTCTGTAGACCAGGCTGGCCTCGAACTCGAATCCGCCTGCCTCTGCCTCCCAAGTGCTGGGATTACAGGTGTGAGCCACCACACCCAGCTACCTTTGTGGTTTTTAAAGTGTTAAAAAAATAAAAACATATAGTCTTTATCATTCAGATTCTTGTTCAGTATATTAATAACTATGCTCTAAAAGTTTAACTTTTAAATTTCACATCATGCAACCCAAACCCACTCATTTTCCCATCCCTTTGTCTCCACCCTCTGCTCCCAAAACTCCCCCAACCAAAAAAAAAAAAAAGGAAAAATAAAAATAATCTCAATGTGGAATCTGTAGTGTATCTCACAGTATACCATTTTGTCTACACTTCTTTGCAAATGTTCACTGCAATGATCAATGATTTGGTTTGAGGTCTCTGGCTTCTGCTACACTGTCAATATTGGATACTCACTTGGACTCCTCTCGCTTATCCTGTTGTTTCTTGTTTCACAGATAACCTGCAGCTTTGGATCTGTATGACAGGCTCCTTTATGAGCTTCAGCAGGATGTTTTGGGATGGGCCAATTCAAAGACCTGGATCTGGGTCTGGGTGGTATCTGAGGTGGTGAGCTGTCCTTCGACTCTCCCGAACCTACACCACCAGGGCGAGTTCTCCAGCACTTACCTAGGCTAGCTCATTACTGCCACAATCGGCAAGGGGCAGAGCCAGCTCTCCCTCTCTCATGCCCTCAGGTTGGCCCACCTGATCCCAAGAGCCCATGCTAGCAGGACCAGATTGTGCTGCCCAGGCAAGGTAGAGGGCCTGTTCTCCCTGAGTGTTGCTGCTGGTGAAAGACAGGGCCAACATCCCTGCCTGCCATGGATGGCGAGGGATGAGGGTGGGAGGAGGGCATCTCTCTGTTTCCCACAGCATCACATGTCAGACAGAGGTTGTTCTTGATTTTCCTCAGATGATCTTTGTATTCATTGCTGCCCAGGTTCTCATGTTCTCGGTTGGCCGGCTCAGAAGAAGTGAAGAATAGCCTTGAGAATTATTGGAAGAAGTGAAGAATAGCCTTGAGAATTATTGGAAGAAGTGAAGAATAGCCTTGAGAATTATTGGAAGAAGTGAAGAATAGCCTTGAGAATTATTGGAAGAAGGCAATTCCTAGTTGTTAGAGGAACACACAGGGACAATGACTTTCTTTTGGCCCATCATAGGGGGATTTCTGACCTGGAAATAACCTTCTGTGGATTCTTTAAGCCTTTGTGAGGGATTAAATGTGGAACTGAAAGACTGAAAGTGACTGTAGTCTTGCAACATCTTAGTGGTTATAATGATGTTCTGGAGATGAGTTTATAAATATGAAAAATATAGCCAAACTTGAGAGTGCCTATAGTCTCTGCACTTGAAGCCTTTGTGAGTTTGAGACCAGATTAGGCTACATAGTAAATTTGAGGCTAGTTTGAGTTACATAGTAAGAACTTTTCTCAAAAACAAAACATTAACAAGAACAAAATAGATACTCTGAAGACATTTGGGGATCAGGTTTCTAGATGGGAAAGGAAGGAGGGGAAGGTATTAACTACCATTTGATTGGGTGCCTGGCTATAAGGAGGATAAAAGTGTAACCATGGTGTTTATATGAATTTCCTGTACCCACCAGAACAATTTTACATACATGGTAAGTCTTAAAACAACACACATTTATTCTCTTACAGTGTGGATGTCAGAGGTCTCAAATGATTCTTACTGGGATTAAAAGAGATGGTTTCCTCTATTGACTCCATAGGAAAAAAATCTATTTTTATTTTTTTAATTATTCTTGGCTGGCAGGATTCCTCAGTTGTGACTTTTGGTGTTGTTTTTCCTTCTTTTCTTCAGTTATCCAATATTCCCCTTTCTTTCTCTTGCTAGGGTTCAGGAATCACTGAAGGAAGACCTCAGAATCAAATAGCATGCAAAGGCAAAGAGTGTTTTTTTTTCTGCAGAAACAACTAGCATGTGGGGGACAACCATTCATCAGAATGACAATGACCAGAGGAGCTCACAGGCCCCCTTTTATACAGGGTAGAAGGGTTGGTAACCTTTAACATGATGGAATAGAACTACAGCAGCGACATTAGTACAATTTTGGTTGGTTGCTATGCTACTTCTACCATTTTTGGTGAAGACTTGAAGAATTCCAGGGACTGTCCCAATTTGGGGTTTGCTATCTCTCTAGCGATGCCAGGATGGCTATTGACTACTGACCCATTGTCTGTGACTCTCCTTAGGAACCTCATCTGCTTCTTTAGGAAACTGAAACTTAAGGCCTAACATGTCTGTCCATTTTTAAATGGAGTGTATTAGGTCCGCTCATTCCTGGAGGACCTACTGTATATTTAAAACCTATTAGGTGAACATCTCCATTTCAAGAGCCTTGACTTAATCCTATCTTCAAAGTCCCTTCTGCTATCTATATTTAAGACCTGGTTATCTGTGCAAACATTACTTAGCCAACTAGAGTGTCTAAGAGGCCACTTTCATCTGGGTGGAAGGTGATCATTCTTGGGTATACTGTGGATGGCTGTCATAACAAGGATATACTACAGAAGGACAGGTAGGTGGCTACAGACAGCATAGTGTCTATGACAGCGTAGGGAGTGCAATTTAAGTGTAATGGTGTTAATGTAAAGACAACTCACAACCCAGGGGAAAGACAGATGTTTAGACTGAAGCAATTAAGCATGGCATAAACATTTGCTTTGTTTCTTGTTGCAACAACTGTTCTACTGAAGAATGTCAGAGAGTGGGGTGTCTAAGACTGAAATCCTTTGAGGAATATCAGGTTTATCTCTTTTAATAAGGAGAAGAGAGAGGGATTTTATAAAATCCTCACACATAAAATCAAAGCAAAACATGTCAGATGGAAACAAATATAAAGCTTAAAGCTGTGAAAAGCTCTTAAGTGGTTATACTATTACATAGTTATGTCTGCCAAAGAGAAGACCCCATGTGAATTCTTTATTCAATAGGTGATGGTTCCAGTCTCACTTGACCAAGCATATGTGAGACCAACTGTGAGGGTATTCACCTTTTGCAGACTAATTATTGTGGTGAAGCATTTCAGAGGAAGTAGGAAGGGATAGTTTATTCCTCTTTGAACAGCTCATGACATAACATAAGACACAGCTTTTTAAAGTTATACATGTATATCAGTCTTTACCAGCATTGCTTGGAACATTAACATCCACAGTCTAATATTTTTGAGTCCTGTTAGCTTGGTAAAAGATTTTGTATTTAGATTCTGGGACTTTTTAGAGAGTTGATAACTGATGGTGCTGCACTGGAATATTGTATACTAGACAATAATTCTATTTATGAAGTTTTTATAGTGACATATTCTTCATAAAATGGTGACATTAATCACATAGGGTATAATTATTAAAAGCGAAATTAAGAATGAACACTAAAAGAGTAGAATCCTTTCTTTTTTGTCAATTCTTTGCTACAAGTTTCAAATATTCTTCAGGAGTAAAAATCACATACATTTTATGGGCTTGGTAGTTAAAAGCATGTACTGCTCTTGCATAGTATCTGTGCTTGATTCCCAGTATCTATGTCAGGAGATTTATTTTATAACTGCGCATAACCCTGGTTCCTGGGAATCTAACATCCTTTTCAGGCCTCTGGAAAAGTTGTTTTTTTTTATCACATAAATTTTAGTAAATTTATGAGCTATGTTCTGCATAGAGTAAAGTACATTAATTCCATTTATGAGGTAGAGTGTTTTGCCTTCTGCCCCTTCAGCTGCCTGTCCTTTCTGCTGGGGCAGATTCTTGGCTGCTCCGTTCCAGTGAAGACACCATATCCTGATGCATCCTAGAGAACCCACTGCACTCAGAGCAGTTGGTAAGAAGCCCCTCCCACCTCTGGAGACCCTTGTCACCATCAATCACACACCCCCCACCGCCCTCCTGAGCCTTCCGGGGTTTCTGTCTCTGGCTGGGGACCATCCTCTGCCACAGTGAGCCATATCCAGGTGGCTCAGGGAGATAACTAACATTCCAGGATGGTGGAGAGGCCTAACAGTGCAGAGCTGATCCTGGGCCACAGAGCTACATACACAAACA
Source organism: Apodemus agrarius (assembly GCA_964023405.1). Lineage (NCBI taxonomy): Eukaryota > Metazoa > Chordata > Mammalia > Rodentia > Muridae > Apodemus > Apodemus agrarius. Next base: position 126,361,541 of record OZ030012.1, read on the forward strand.
CCACCACAAGCAAGCTGGTCTACCAGGAGTGCCATACCTGTGCGTACAGAGAGAAAGGGAATCCCAGGAGAACAGATACATAGGCTTGCAGGACAGATAAGCCACAGTCAGAGACAGCAAGACCAGCTAACACCAGAGATAACTAGATGGCAAAAGGCAAATTCAAGAACATTACCAACAGAAACCAAGGCAACATGGCACCATCTGAACCCAGTTCTCCCACAACAGCATGTCCTGGATATCCCAACACACCAGAAAAGCAAGATATGGATTTAAAATCACATCTCATAATGCTGATAGAGGATTTCAAGAAGAACATATAAAACTCCCTTAAAGAAATACAGGAGAACATGGGTCAACAGGTAGAAGCCCTTAAAGAGGAAACACAAAAATCCCTTAAAGAATTACAGGAAAACACAAATAAACAAGTGAAGGAACTTAACAAAGCCATCCAGGATCTAAAAATGTAAGTAGAAATAATAAAGAAATCACAAAGGGAGACAACTCTGGAGATAGAAAACCTTGGAAAGAAATCAGGAGTCATAGATGCAAGCATCATCAACAGAATACAAGAGATAGAAGAAAGAATCTCAGGTGCTGAAGATACCATAAAAAAGCATTGAGTCAACAGTCAAAGAAAATGCAAAATGCAAAAAGCTTGTAATCCAAAACATCCAGGAAATCCAGGACACAATGAGAAGACTAAATCTAAGGATTATAGGTATAGAAGAGAGCAAAGAGTTACAACTTAAAGGGCCAGTAAATATCTTCAGCAAAATTGTAGAAGAAAACTTCCCTAACCTAAAGAAAGAGTTGCCCATGAACATACAAGAAGCCTACAGAACTGCAAACAGACTGGACTAGAACAGAAACTCCACCCCCCACCTCCCCTGTTACATAATAATCAAAACACCAAATGCACTAAACAAAGAGAATATTAAAAGCAGTAAGGGAAAAAGGTCAAGTAAAATATAAAGGCAGAACTATCAGAATTACACCAGATTTCTTACCAGAAACTATGAAAGCTAGAAGATCCTGGGTAGAAGTTATACAGACCCTAAGAGAACATAAATGTTAGCCCAGGCTACTATACCCAGCAAAACTCTCAATTACCATAGATGGAGAAAACAAGATATTCCATGACAAAACAAAATTTACACAATATCTTTCTACAAACCCAACTCTATGAAGGATAATTGGTGGAAATTACCAACACAAGGAGGGAAACTACACCCTAGAAAAAGCAATAAAGTAATCTTCTTTCAACAAACCCAAAAGAAGATAGCCACACAAACATAATTCCACTTTTAACAACAAAAATAACAGTAGGCAACAATCACTTTTCCTTAATATCTCTTAACAACAATGGACTCAATTACCCAATAGAAAGACATAGAGTGGATATGTAAACAGGACCCAACATTTTGTTGCATACAAGAAACTCACCTCAGTGACAAAGACAGTCACTACCTCAGAGTCAAAGGTTGGAAAACAATTTTCCAAGCAAATGGTCCCAAGAAACAAGCTAGAGTGGCCATTCTTATATCAGATAAAATTGACTTTCAACCAAAAGTTGTCAAAAAAAGATAAGGAAGGACATTTCAGACTGGTCAATGGAAAAATCTACCAAGATGAACTCTCAATTCTGAACATCTATGCTCCAAATGCAAGGGCACCCACATTCATAAAAAAAAAAAAAAACTTTACTAAAGCTCAAAGCACACATTGCACCCCACACAATAATAGTGGGACACTTCAACACCCACTCTAAGCAATGGACAAATTGTGGAAACAGAAACTAGAGACACAGTGAAATTAACAGAAATAATGAAGCAAATGGATCTAACAGGTATTTATAGAACATTTCATCCTAAAGCAAAAGAATATACCTTTTTCTCACTTCATTGTACCTTCTCCAAAATTGACCATATAATTGGTCACAAAACAGGCCTCAACAGATACAGGAATATTGAAATAATTCCATGCGCTCTATCAGATCACCATGGTCTAAGGCTAGTTTTAAGTTCCAACAAAAATAACAGAAAACACACATACATGTGGAAGCTGAACAACATTCTATTCAATGATAACTTGGTCAAGGAAGAAATAAAGAAATAAAAGACTTTTTAAATTTTAATGAAAATGAAGACACATCACACCAAAATTTATGGGACACAATGAAGGCAATGCTAAGAGGAAAACTCATAGCTCCAAGTGCCTCCAAAAAGAAAATGTAGAGAGTTTACACTAGCAGCCTGACAGCACAGCTGAAGGTTCTAGAACAAAAAGAAGTAAATACACCCAAGAGGTTAACAGCAGGAAATAATCAAACTCAGGTCTGAAATCAACCAAATAGAAACAAAAAGAACTATACAAAGAATCAACAAAGCCAGGAGCTGGTTCTTTGAGAAAATCAACAAGATAGATAAATCCTTAGCCATACTAACAAGAGGTCACAGAGGCACTACACAAAGTAATAAAATCAGAAATGAAAAGGGAGACAAAACAACAGAAACTGAGGAAATTTAAAAAAAATCAGATCCTACTACAAAAGCTTATACTCAATAAAGTTGGAAAATCTAGATGAAATGGACAATTTTCTAGACACATAACAGGTGCCAGTGTTAAAACAGGATCAGATAGGCCATCTAAACAGTTCCATATACCCTGTGGAAATAGAAGCAGTCATTAGCAGTTTCCCAAACAAACAAACAAACAAACAAAAGCCCAGGACCAGAGGGGTTTAGTGGGGAATTATATCAGATCTTCATAGAAGACCTAATTCCGATACTCTTCAAATTATTCCACAAAATAGAAACACAAGGAACACTACCCAATTCATTCTAGGAAACCATAATTACACTGATACCAAAACCACACAAAGATCCAACAAAGAAAGAGAACTTCAGACCAATTTCCCTTATGAATATTGATGCAAAAATACTCAATAAAATTCGTGCCAACCAAATCCAAGAACACATCAAAACAATCATTCACCATGATCAAGTAGGCTTCATTCCAGGGATTCAGGGATGGGTCAATATATGGAAATCCATCAATGTAATCCACTACATAAATCAACTCAAATTACAAAAACCACATGATCGTTTCATTAGATGCTGAAAAAGCATTTGACAAAATTCAGCATCCTTTAACATCCATGAAATGTTAAAAGTCTTGGAGAGATCAGAAATTCAAGGCCCACACCTAAACATAGTGAAAGCAATATACAGAAAACCAGTAGCCAACATCAAACTAAATGGAGAAAAACTTAAAGCAATTCCACTAAAATCGGGAACCAGACAAGGTTGCCCACTCTCTCCTTATCTATTCAATATAGTACTTGAAGTTCTAGCTGGAGCAATTAGACAATAAAAGGAGGTCAAAGGTATACAAATTGGAAAGGAAGAAATCAAAATATCACTATTTGCAGATTATATGATCATATACTTAAGTGACCCCAAAAATTTAACCAGAGAACTCTTAAAGCTGATAAACAACTTCAACAAAATGACTGAATACATGATTAACTCAAACAAATCAGTAGTCTTCCTTTACTCAAAGGATAAACAAGCTGAGAAAGAAATTAGGGAAATGACACTCTTCACAATAGTCACAAATAATATTATATACCTTGGTGTGGCTCTAATCAAGCAAGTGAAAGATCTGTATGACAAGAACTTCAAGCCTCTGAAGATGGATTGGCAGGATTAATATAGTAAAAATGGCCATCTTGCTAAAAGCAATCTACAGATTCAATGCAATTCCCATCAAAATTCCAACTCAATTCTTCATAGAGCTAGGTAGAGCAATCTGCAAATTCATTTGGAATAATGAAAAACCCAGGATAGCAAAAACTATTCTCTCCAACTAAAGAACTTCTTGGGGAATCACGATCCCTGACCTCAAGCTCTACTATAGCACAATAATGATAAAAAAAAACCTGTATGGTACTGGTACAGAGACAGGAAGATCAATGGAATAGAATTGAAGACCCAGAAATGAATCCACACACCTATGGTCACTTGATATTTGACAAAGGAGCATTTTTACAACATTTTAAACAAATGGTGCTGGATCAACTGGTGGTCAGCATGCAGAAAAATGCAAATTGACCCATTCTTATCTCTTTGTACAAAGCTGAAGTCAAAGTGTGTTAAGGACCTCTACATAAAACCAGATACACTGAAGCTTAAAGAGGAGAAAGTGGGGAAGAGCCTTGAACACATGGGCTCAGGGGAAAATTTTCTAAACAGAACACCACTGTCTTATACTATAAGGAAAAGAATCAACAAATGGGACCTCATAAAACTGCGAAGCTTCTGTAAGGCAAAGGACAACTGTCAATAGGACAAAATGGCAACCAACAGAGTGGGAAAAGATCTTTATCAATCCTACATCCGACAGAGGGTTAATATCCTATGTATACAAAGAACTCAAGAAGTTAGACTTCAGATATTCAAATATCCCCATTAAAAATGGGGTACAGAGCTAAACAGAGAATTCTCAACTGAGGAAGTTCGATTGGCTGAGAAGCAACTAAAGAAATGCTCAACATCCTTAGTTATCAGGAAAATGCAAATCCAAAGAACCCTAAGATTCCATCTCACACCACTAGTCAGAATCGATAAGAAGAAAAACTCAGGGGCAGCAGATGCTGGCAAGGATGTGGAGAAAGAGGAACACTCCTCCACTGCTCGTGGGATTGCAAGCTGGTACAACCACTCTGGAAATGTTTGGTGGTTCCTCAGAAAATTAGGCATAGTACTACTTGAGGACCCAGTTAGATCACTCCTGGGCATATACCCAGAAGATGCTCCAACATGTAATAAGGACACATGCTCCACTATGTTCATAGCAGCCTTATTTATAATAGCCAGAAGCTGTAAAGAACCCAGATGTCCTTCAACAGAGGAATGGATACAGAAAATGTGGCATATTTACACAATGGAGCACTACTCAACTATTAAAAACAATGAATTCATGAAATTCTTAGGCAAATGGATGGAACTAGAAAGTGTCATCCTGAATGAGGTAATCCAATCACAAAAGAACACACATGGTATGCACTCATTGATAAGTGAATATTAGCCCAAAAAGCTCAGAATAAGCAAGATACAGTTCACAGACCACGTGAAGCTCAAGAAGAAGGAAGACCAAAGTGTGGGTGCTTTGGTTTTTCTGAGAAATGGAACAAAATACTCACAGGAGCAATTAGACAAAGTGTGGGGCAGAGGCTGAAGGAAAGGCCATCTAGAGACTGTCCTACCTGGAGATTCATCCTATAAACAGTCACCGAACCCCAACACTATTGTGGATGCCAAGAAGTGCTTGCTGAAAGGAGCCTGTTATGGCTGTTTCCTGAGGGGCCCTGCCTGAGCCTTACAAATACAGAGGCAGATGCTAGCAGCCAACCATTAGACTGAGCGCAGGGTCACCAATGGAGGAGTTTGAGGGAGGACTGGAGGAGCTGAAGGGATTTTCAGCCTCATGGGAAGAACAAAGATGTTGGCCAACCAGACGCCCCTCCTGCCCGTTGGGCTCCCAGGGACTAAGCCATCAACCAAGGGGTACACATGGTTCCAGCCACAATTGTGGTGGAGTAATACTTTGTCAGGCATCAGTGGGAGGAAAGGTCCTTGGTCTTATGAAGGCTGGATAAATGCTTCAGCGTGGGGAAATCGAGGGGAGGTAGGTGGGAGTGGGTTGGGCAGACAGGCATCTTCTTGGAGGCAGGGAGAGGGAGGATCGGTTGGGGGTTTTCTGGGAGGGAGTGACCAGGAAAGGGTATAGTATTTGAATTTTAAGTAAAGAATATATTCAATAAAAAAAAAACTGGGTTGGGGACCCTGACATACCACTCCTGGGTATATACCCAGAGGATTCCCCTGCATACAATAAAGACACATGCTCCACTATGTTTATAGCAGCCTTGTTTATAATAGCCAGAAATTGGAAGGAGCCCAAATATCCCTCAAAGGAGTAATGGATACAGAAAATGTGGTATATTTATACAATGGAATACTACTCAGCAATTAAAAACAATGAATTCATGCAATTTGTAGGTAAATGGTTAGATCTGGAAAATATCATCCTAAGTGAGTTAACCCAATCACAAAAGAATACACATGAAATGCAATCACTGATAAGTGGATATTAATGAGCCCAGAAGCTCTAAATATTCAAGGCACAATTAGCAAGTCAAATGATTCCCAAGAAGAAGAAAGGAGAGGACCCTGGGCCTGTAAAGATTGGATCCAGTTTTGTAGACCCAGAACAGAGAAATCGTGGGGGGGGGAATGATTGGGGAATAGTTGGGGGGAGAGGAATTATGGGATGTATGGTGGGGGGGGACTGGGAAAGGGGAAAGCCTTTGGAATGTAAACATAGAATATAGAAAATAAAAATGAAAAAAAAACTGGGTTGGATGCTGGAAGACTGCAAAAGTATATGGAGCAATTTGTAGAGAACCAGGCACACAAGACACTCAGTGTTACTTCCTTATCTTTATTTATTTATTCATCCTCAATGCCAGTATTTAATATTAGAACAATGAAAATTATATATAGCTATTTCCTTTTAGAATATTCTCCTGGTACGTTGCCTACATATCTTGAGCCATTGGTAAGAGAATTATTTATATTAAAGGCAATGAAGTAGCACGGTAGAATCTTGAGATGTTAAAAGGATTCTCTTTTTTTTCTTTACAAAGCTATCTTCTCTATTAATTAACCAGTGAGGACAAAACAAGATGTACTAAAATAAAAACTCCAAGCAAAACAAAACAAAGCTAAAGAAATTAAATATCTACCATGCCTGAAAAAAAAGGTAGTGTTTTAATGTTACTTGATAGGATCACCCCGTTTGTTTTTCCTATCCTTCTACCAAGTTCATGCACACTCCTCACAGTTAGTCTGTTTCCAGCCCAGGATGTTTCAAGTTGATCTACTTTCTGTTTCTATGTTTACATTCTGGACTTCGCACATGAATGAAATCATGTAAGAGATGGTTTCTTGAGGCTGAATCCTTTCACATAGCATGATGTTTCTGAGGCTCTCTTACCATAAAGACAGTATTTGACTTTTTCTTTCTTTGTTTTGATACAGGGCTTCTGTGAAACAGCCTTGGCTGTCCTGGAATTCACTTTGTAGACCAGGCTGGCCTCGAAGTGGCCACCTGCCTCTGTCTCCCTAGTTCCTCGATTAGGTGTTTGCTACCATACCAGCTTATTTTGCTGCCTCTTGTTGCTCTATAGGATACTTGCTGCTCTTGCACAAGGCTTGGGTTTGGTTTCCAGCACCTATACGATAGCCCAACAGTCTATAACTCTGGTTCCTGTCAATCTGATATCATTTTTGGCTTCTATGGGCACCAGGCACACCTGTGGTGAATATATACATATATATGTATATATGTATACACTATATACACTATACACACACACACACACACACACATGAAGGCAAATACTCATACATAAAAATAAAAATAAAGTTAAAGAACAACTCCACTTAGCAGATATGCATTTTTTCTATTTACCAGTTGATAGATATGTCTAAATAGAGATATAAATAAATATTTTTTGATTTATGACAGTGATCACCAGCAAATTTTGTGGGGGCATACTTTTCTTTCTCTTGGATATTCTTGCAAGTAGAATTGTTAAGTTAATGTTTAACATCTTCAGGAAAAATAAATTGCTTCTCAAAGTGGTTGCCTCATTTTACAACACTACCAATAGCATTTGAGAGGTTTTATATCTCCATACCCTTGTTCACATTTATTTGTGTATGACGTATGTCTCATAGTAATTACACTGAGTATAAAAAGCAATGTGACTGTGGTTTTTGTAACTTTATTTCCCTAATAAGAAATACAAAAAAATATTAATATTTCTTCAGTCATTTGTTTACTTTCTGCAGTGAAATATGTGGGTCTCTTTGTACTTTTGTGGTTAGGCTATTTGTTTTCTTATTACTGAGCTGTATGAGCTCTTTATAAATGCTGAAAATGTCTTATATCAGACTATGTTTTGTAAGTATTTTCTTTTATTTTATTTCTTGTCTTTTAATTTTCTTAATGGTATCTTTGAAATGGAAAAGTTGTAAATGTTGAAAACTTTTTATCAGGGTTCCTTTTTCCATTTACGAACCATGTTTTTGTTGTTTGTTTAACAACTCTTTAAACAAATATTTAAAGACATGGGGATGTCGTTCAGCGGGTGAAGTGCTTGCTTTGAAAGCACAAGGACCTGAATTTGATTTTCACCAGCCTTCTTAAAAATGTCTAGATGTGGTGGCATTCACTTGTAACTCTGGGGACTCATGGGCCTAATAAACACTGCCATGACTGTAAGTACTGGGAGTCTTCACGTTGATATGGTTTGGAGTTGTCTCCAAGGTCTCATGCTGGTGACTTGATTCTCAGTGTATGAGTGATGACACTCTTAATGTCATTGAGCCAAGTGGGAGGTGATTATATTATCGGGGATATTACTCTTGAGAGAAATTGAGTCATTCTCAGAGGACCCGTGGTGCTCCTCACAAAGGACAGACTTCATTAGTTCTTCAGATTCCTGCTCACACTGATTGGTGATAGAGCTTCTTGGAAAGCAGAAACAAGTACAGTCAGATTGTAGGGGGTCCAGAGGAGGAAGAATAGAAGTGACTTTTGCCTTCTTGCTTGTGCTCAGATCACGAAGCAGCAATGACTGTGCAGCGGTGTACTGGTGGAGCTCTTATGGGAGCTGAACAGACTGTTTTGCTGAGTCTCCAAAGCTTCAAGCTAAACAAACCTTTATTTTTTACGAAATATTGGCTTTGGAGATTTTATTATAGCAGAGGAAAATGGTTTGATGTATTCTTTTAGTTTGTTCTTTTCATATATAAAGTATGGGCCAAAAGAATTCTATATTTTTCTTTTCTGCATTGATTTATTTGTGTGTATGTCTCCATATGTGTGCACATACTGAGACAGAGGACTATCTGTTAGAGTCAGCCCTCTCCTCTTCGTCATGTAGGTTCCTAAAATTGAACTCAGGTTGTTAGCTTGGTAGTAAGTGCCTTTTCCAGTGAGCCATTTGCCAGATTTTTATTTTCCATTTTAATTTAATAATATTATAAACATATTCCCCAACCGAAAAATTCTTTAAAGTATACCATATTGACTGACATTTACTATTTCTGAAATTATTAAACTATATGACATTTCAATAGCATTTGTTAACATCACTCTAAAATTGACTACTTAGCTTTTGAGTATTGAACTTTCCAAATTCCTTTTCAGAAATATTTCACAAATTTATATTTGTATCAAACTACAAGTCAGTGACTGTTTTTGCCATTTCTGGACCTGTACTATGACTTTTCATTAATAAAATGAAATAATGTTTATACACAGCTTTTAGCATTCAAAAGAACTTTTATATTTTAATAGTTATTTCCTTGTGATCAGTATTTTCCCATCAATGTTATTGCATTTATTCTGTGATCTATTTGTATCTTTGCAAATAATTTAAAATAACTGGATAGAAAAACTTTAGTTTGTTGCAGTTTTAATTTTTTGACATAACATCTTATACTTTATAATATATGTTAACATGCAAGTATGCAAAATTCTTCTCTATTACAATGCTTTACATTTTCTCAGAATATCACATCATTAGGAGTTGAGTTCAGTAAAAGTAGTGGCTTTGTTTTTAAGTTAATAACTACAAATCCTATCTATTATAGGGCCCAAACCACTTATTGGCACCATTATTCCAGTTTCTAGAATTCCCCGCTTTGTTTATTCATCTCCTTTCTAAGAGAGAGAGATGTTCAAGGAAACCATTAACCATTAGCTTATACCTAAGCTACCTCCAAGTTCCCTTTGACCATACAAGATTGGGAGTCCTCACTGTAAGAACTGTCAGTATCTGTCTTGGAGAGCTATATACTCACTCTCTTCTAGACCTTTGTTGACACATAGGGTCTGAATCAGAAGCCAGCAGAGAGCTCATGTTCTCCTGTGGATGGAGACATGGAACTGGTCCTTTCTAGTTGGTCCACAGAGAGGAAGGGCAGCCATTTTGCCAGTGGTATTGCCACATGCCTTTGAAACAGCTGCCGAAGATATTTCCAGAACCGTTCACCCACAAAGACATAAATGATTGGGTTGACACAACAGTGGGTGTAGGCAATCACCTCAGTCACCTGCATGGCCAGGTCAAGCTGCTTACTCTGCTCACACAGATTGGTGAATAGAGCATCTTGGAAAGCGGAAACAAATACAGTCAGATTGTAGGGGGTCCAGAGGAGGAAGAATAGAAGTGTAATAGCAAATATCAGACGCACGGCTTTGGCCTTCTTCTCATTGGGTCGTCTGAGCAGAATTCTGATGATCCCTGCATAGCAGATTATCATGACTAACAGGGGCAAAATTAGTCCAAGGAGGTTTAGCTTTAGAGCCTGAAACCTCTTCCATTGTTTCAGGCTCTCGTAGGGGAAGTGAGGGCTACAGGTATGGTGAGTGAACTCCCACTGGACCTTGAAAAAGTATAAGGCAGGAATAGAAGCTAAGACGGCTAGGCCCCAGGTGATAATGCTGGTGATGATGCCAAAGGTGACAGTTCGAGCCCTCAGGGCAAACACTGCATGGACAATGGCCAGGTACCTGTCAATCGTCAGCAGGATGATAAAGAAGATCTCACTGTATAAGCCCATGTAATAAAACCCAGAGAGAAGCTTGCACATGGCATCACCAAAAACCCAGTTGTCTTTCAACTTGTAGTCAATCCAGAAAGGTAAAGTGAAAAGGAAGACCAGGTCAGAGACAGCCAGGTTGAACAGGTAGATGCTGGTCATGCTCTGAAGCCTCCTATGCTGCACGAGCACCAGAATCACCAGGACATTGCCTACCACTCCAATGATGAACACGAGAGAGTACAGGGGAGGCAGGAGTCCAGCCCCAAAGGCTCTTACATCAGTCTTTTGGCATGGAGTGGAGTCCCCATAGTCATAGTCTGTGGTTGTGAGGTAGGCTTCTGTGATATCTGAAATCTCCATCCTTCGATGAGGGACTGACCAGGAGCAATAACTTCTGAATTTATTTCTCTGTTAAAGACACTGAGTCCTGGGCAACAAAGACAAGATAATGGTTATATTTCCTTAATAAATTGCTGATTGATACTTAATGATTACCAAATCCTAGGGATGAAATGGAGGGTAAGGAGCCAGTGCATTTTCTACTCACATGGACCTTGTAGACTAAGAGGGGCACAGAACAAACAAATGTATGTGTGTGTGTGTGTGTGTGTGTGTGTGTGTGTGTGTGTGTGTGTAATTCAATTATTTTAAGAGTGACTGTGTAAGTCTTGGACCAAACACATACAGAGACTTTATCTTACTGTTCTAACTAAAGATTTCATATCAACCCCAAACAGCTGAGTTTTGTCTTAATACTCAACACTTATTAAGTGAGCAAATTGTTCCCTTTTAGAAGTGATGAAACAGGTATAAATTGCCACAGAATACTGCATTGTGGCGCAAGACATTAGAAGTAATAACACAGGGCTACAGATTGCCTTGGGTTACTGAAATGTGGCACAAGACACAGAAAGAGAACTGAAGTTGAAATCTATGAGTGTGCTGTTCAATTCCTGCTCTGAAATGATTGGACTCTCCTGCCTCTAATCACAGCACTGGCTGTGCCACTGTTGTCTCCATGAAAGCTCTGGGGAGGTGGGCAGTCATGGATAAAAACAAAAAGTTCACAGCTATGAAAAATTGTTATTTTTATGTTGTTCAAGAGTCTACAAGATTGTATTTTCAGTTGTAATGAAACAATGCAAGTTAGTTAATGCGAAAATCATGGTATTCCAAGATCAGCAGAGCTGATACAGCAAATTCCTAGTAGGACAATTTTCACTATAGGTTGAGACACAAGGTACCAGGTTGGTTGTTTGGTTTAGGTTGATCCCTGTCACATAGCCTTTAGATGGTATAGGTAGATTTACTAACTTACTAACTAGATGAACTAAACAGCCCTAGTGAGCACCATGAGACAGCGAGGAGGAGGGCATGACCTGGAGACAGAAATGGAAAAATTGGCTGAGGGAGTAAGAGTGACAGCACAAAGGATGTAGATAGAAACGGAGACTCTGCTGAAATGGGCTCTGAGTTATTGTTTATTAATATTAGTATTAAATGAAATCAGAATTGCTTTGAGATAAACAAAGGACCAATAGGTAGCTTTCCACTGTAGGACTTCTTCCCCATCATGTACGCTTGTACATGAACTCTTTCCAGTTAGCTATTTGAAGAATCCCTCAAAAGGGGAAATTAGCTGTGTGACCTTAGACGAATCTATTTCTTTGGGTCTAAGTTCCTCATCTAGAACAGGGGAGATTAATGAATGCTTACTTTGCAAAGATGCTATAAAGCAATGTGAAAAGAATACCTCTATCCCCAGACAGTGACTATCTGGGACCCGGCTGTCATGCAGTGGTCCTGTTCTAACACCTGCCATTAGCAGATGTTCTGACTACAGTGTCTGTATTCTTTCTCTCCTTACTGGGTTTCTTCATAGGTAACATAGAAAGTGATTCTTCTTGATTGTCAAAGACAGTTCTTCCATGTAAATCATGCTATGAAATCTCTAGAAAGCCTGTCTCACAGACTTAGAAAGTCAAGTAGTGTCTAGAGAGTCTGAGGAGAGTTTGGAAGAAGGGTGGAAGGAGTTTGGAAGGAGAGAGGACAGTGAACAGGACAGGGTTGAAACTGGACAGCACAACTCTTCTCATGGTCTATAGCACAGCAAAGTGACTATGACTGATAAGACATATTTGAATATTTCAAAACAGCTAAGCTAGATTTTTGAGGTATCCAGGCTTGACTTCCCATTACTCTGGCTACCATTACGCACTGAAAAGTCTCCTGAATCCTTTAAATATGCAGAAGTGGCACATGTCAAATAAAACCTAAGAAAATTGTAAAATAAAGAAAAAAATTACTATATTGTTATTGACCAGAGTTTTAGTATTTGATCCAAATACTTATCAGTTCATCATGTTGCACCTGCTCCAGCAATCCTGTGACCTCCCTGGGCTTCTACTACTCTCCCTTCTGGGGTCTTTAGTAAATGTTTCCTAATTACAAAGTCTGTTATGGAGCAGTGGTCTTTGAACAGTAAGGCAAATGGTAAAAGGGGGAACTATTCTGCTGAAGTGTCAAGAGGGGTCCCTTCATTTCCTATAGGGTCTGCCCCTGTGGTTACTCCTCCATGTCTTCCCTGTCAGCTCTCACTAGGGAAACTTGGTTGTCAGTCAGGAATGGTTGAGGCAGAGATTTCTGCTTCCTGCTGCTCATGCTAGTGCTGAAGAGGGCAGACATTCAGATAGGCTGACAGCTCTAGGACAGAGTCAGCAGAAGTTGAGGAGCAGTGTCATGTGGGGCAAGGTGGTCCTCAGGAGCCCAGTCCCTGGGTCAGTGTAGCCAAGGTGAAGACAGGCTGAGTTCAGCTGTCAGGTGCTAAGATCAACAGCTACCTGCCTACTGAGAGACCCCAGATCTATCTGTTCTCCCTAAATTGTCAGGTTGTAGCAGTTCCAGGGCACACTGCTGCTAAGGAGACATGACCTGGGCTGTGGTTGGAGGAGAAACCAAGGATCCGTTTTGTTATTAACCTTCCCAGACCTGTGAATAGTTTCTTGTAGAAGTCTGCCCCAGGTCCCTTGCACAGTGCTCATGTAGATCCCTAGAGCCTGGACTCTACTAGTGTCTCATAGCCTGTTCATTTGCGAAGTGTCTTGGAAGAGATCATAAGTTCCCAGGCCCAAGGTGAAGCCAGATGCTTGTTGTGTCTCCTAAGAGTCAGTTGTGTGCATCTGTTCCCTCTCTGTACAATATATGAACAATTTGCAACTGTCTACCATAGAAATCAATAAACATTACCAACCATGTTTGTCCATTTTAGGGAGAGGCCAGTTTTGTGCACTTTATAGAAAGTCAGGTCTTCTTGATTGAATAACCCAGATCTGTCTCTCTTTCATCCTAATGTAAGGCCATTGCTACATATTTCCTACAGAATCTTATAGCTTCTTGCTGTTTTTTTATGCAGAGGCAAACAACAGTTTGAAACAATAATTTGTAAATCTATAGTTGTCCCTTCTCTCTCTCACTCATGGAATGAAAGACAAAATGGCCATTGTTAGTGTCAGTCCTACATATCTCTCTTCAGCATAAAACCAACATACATAGTGTTAGAATACAACAATTACATCCAAAAGTTCCATCTATCTGCTACTTCTTGAGGGTGACTTTCCTCCTTCTCCAAGACATTAGTCCCATTTTTTAAATTTTAGTTGTAATCTTAAGAAATTGGTCCGGAATTTTGTCACTCTCACTTTTGCAATTATTTTTCTTACTAACATATATTCTTTTGCTACCATTTCTTTAAATCCTGTATTTTGTTACCCTTTGTGGAAGTTTCACAAGGATAACTTTAAAAATAACTTTCCATGAAGGTATTTCTTATCTCTTCATATTGGTTTACTCTCTTAATTAATCATCAACAACAAATCCCTCAATATCACTGTCTAGAAAAAGTTTTATTCCTGACCATCCAGCCTTAATGATGTGTCCAGTATCGTCAGCATTTCCCAAATATTAATTGCTTTACAGATGCCACAATGGGCTACAAAGCTTCTGTCTGCTTCTCAAAGCATTGTCCAATGTTCACGATCCCTGAACTGCATTCATGACTTAAGATTGCCTTTTACAGTAACTGACAGCATAGAAATGACAAACATCACTTACTGTATTTGCAGAGTACTTGTCCACACAGACTTTGTTTCTGGGCGTTTGAGGATCTTTTTGAATTCAAGGTTCAAGGTCCCAACCTAGTCGGAAGTTCTTGGCTTCCTGTGTGATGATGGAGATTGGACACTGTTTTTATAGTCTTTCAGAATGACAAGAATAGTGTAAAGTTCTTCTTTTTTATGGTTGGCTGCCTATGAAGCACCACAGAGCTCACCAGCGGCCATTCCTGGAGTCCAAGTTCACTAAAGTTGCTTTGTCTGTTCTCTCTGTTCCAGTTCCAGTAAAGTTCCAATCTTCTCAGAGGCAACTCTGCCTTACAAGGCTTTTGTAGGAAGGTGTTGGTTAAAGTTGAGTTGGACTGTGTGTGTGACAATGAGCTGTTCCTAGGACTCATGGAGCAATTGATGTGTGTGGGTGTGTAAATGTAGGGCCAGTCATAGAGTTCTTGTGGTCAGTGAGGAGCCTCCTTTTCTAAAGATTGCAAATGGAAAGGTCTAAAGCAGAACTCATATCCTGTTCCTCAAAATCATCTGGCTGATGAATGAGGGCCTAGAGAGGTATCCCCTCTCTTTAGGGTTCTATATCTAAGTTATTTCTTTGTTGTTGTTGTTGTTGTTGTTGTTGTTGTTTTGGATTTGGTTTCTTTGAGACAGGTTTTCTCTGTATAGCCCTGGCTGTCCTGGAACTCACTCTGTAGACCAGGCTGGCCTCGAACTCAGAAATCTGCCTGCCTCTGCCTCCCAGAGTGCTGGGATTACAGGCATGCGCCACCACCCCCCGGCTATCTAAGTTATTTCTATTTGTACTCTAACTGCTCCTCATACCTCTCTTTTGCTCCCAAATCCTTTCCCCACAAAACTTCAAGGAATGTTTTTCTCTCAAGGATATCTTCATGAGAGAGCATGATATAGGCTGTTTCCCCTTCTTTTTCTGGTATGTTTGGTGTTACATGCTTTTAATCTCAGCATTAAAGAGGCAGAGGCACGAGGATTTCTGTGAGATGCAGGACAGTCTGGTCTACATAGTGAGTTCCAGGACAGCCAGGACTGCATAGTAACCTTTGTCTCAAAAAATGAACAAATAATGAAATTTTACAAAAATAAAAAAAACCCACTGGATATTTTCAGGCTAATATGGCTGTAGACTCCCCTTCCCTTCTTGATACTTTTGATTTATGTATGCACTGGCCAAACATGGTCACACGAGTGCAAAGCCCAGCTCCTTTCTATACCTCTTTGAATCTTGGGTTCACTCTGTCAAATGAGGATACTGTCCACTTTGGCTGCTGGCAGGAGCATGGGGTAGAAGAATACATCAAGAACATCAGAGGGTCCTGCTCCACATAAAGAAGCCAGAAATACACATTGGGAAAAAGACAGTGCTTGTCTTCAACAAATGGTGCTTGTCAAACTGAATATCTGCATCTAGAAGAATGCAAATCGATTGATACTTCTCACCCTGTATAAAAACTCAACTTCAAATATTTTAAAAACCTCAACATCAGGTCAGATACACTGTGATAGAAATGTGGTAAATAGGTTGAACTCACCGGCACAGGAAAGACCTTTCTGAACAGAAGGTGACCCACAGGTAGTAGGAACAACAATTAGTAAACAGGACTTCATTAAACTGAAAGGCTTCTATAAAGCAAAGGACACCATCATTTTTTCAAAGTGGCAGTCTACAAAATTGGAATTTTTTGACTAGTTACACATCCTACAGAGGTCTACTATCCAAAATATATAAAGAACTCAAAAAATGAGGCACCAAGGAAACAAATAACCCAGTTTAAAAATATGATACAAATAGTGATAGTTTGACTTCTTCCTTTCCAATTTGTATCCCTTTGACTTCCATATGTTGTCGAATTGCTCTAGCTAGTACCGCACGTACTATATTGAAGAGATATGGTGAGAGGGGGCAGCCTTGTCTAGTCCCTGATTTTAGTGGGATTGCTTCAAGTTTCTCTCCATTTACCTTGATGTTGGCTATCGGTCTACTGTAAATTGCTTTTACTATGTTTAGGTATGGGCCTTGAATTCCTGTTCTTTCCAAGACTTTTTAGCATGAAAGGATGCTGAATTTTGTCAAATGCTTTTTCAGCATCCAATGAGATGACCATGTGGTTTTTTTCTTTGAGTTTGTTTATGTAGTGGATCGTACAGCTGATAAACAACTTCAGCAAAGTGACTGGTTATAAAATCAACTCAAGCAAATCAGTAGCCTTCCTATACGCAAAGGATAAGCAGGCTGAGAAAGAAATTAGGGAAATAACACCCTTCACAATAGCCACAAACAATATAAAGTATCTTGGTGTGACTCTAACCAAACAAGTGAAAGATTTATATGACAAAAACTTCAGGTCTCTGAAGAAGGAAATCGAAGAAGACCTCAGAAAATGGAAAAATCTTCCATGCTCGTGGGTTGGCAGGATTAATATAGTTAAAATGGCAATCTTGCCAAAAGCAATATACAGATTCAACGCAATCCCCATCAAAATCCCAACTCAGTTCTTCATAGAGTTAGAAAGAGCAATTCTCAAATTCATATGGAATAACAAAAAACCTAGGATAGCTAAAACTATCATCAACAGTAAAAAAAACTTCTGGGGGAATCAATATCCCGGACCTCAAGCAATACTACAGAGCAGTAGTGTTAAAAACTGCATGGTAATGGTACAGTGACAGGGAGACGGATCAATGGAATAGGATCGAAGACCCAGAATTGAACCCACACATCTATGGCCAATTGATCTTCGACAAAGGAGCTGAAAACATCCAGTGGAAAAAAGATAGCCTTTTCAACAAATGGTGCTGGCTCAACTGGAGGTCAACATGCAGAAGAATGAGAATTGATCCACTCTTATCTCCTTGTACTAAGTTCAACTCCAAGTGGATCAAGGACCTCTACATAAAACCAGACACACTAAAACTAATAGAAAAGAAACTGGGGAAGACCCTTGAGGACATTGGCTCAGGGGGAAAATTCCTGAACAGAACACCAATTGCTTATGCTCTAAGAGCAAGAATAGACAAATGAGACCTCATAAAATTACAAAGTTTCTGTAAGACAAAAGACACTGTCAAAAGGACAAATCGGCAACCAACAAATTGGGAAAAGATTTTCACCAACCCCACATCCGACAGATGGGTAATATCCAATGTATACAAAGAACTCAAGAAGTTAGACCCCAGAAAACCAAATAACCCTATCCAAAAATGGGTTACAGAGCTAAACAAAGACTTTTTACCTGAAGAAATTTGGATGGCTGAGAAATACCTTAAAAAATGTTCAACATCATTAGTCATTAGAGAAATGCAAATCAAAACAACCCTGAGATTTCACCTCACACCAGTCAGAATGGCTAAGATTAAAATCTCAGGAGACATCAGGTGTTGGTGAGGATGTGGAGAAAGAGGAATACTCCTACACTGCTGGTGGGACTCCAAGCTAGTACAACCACTCTGGAAATCAGTCTGGCGGTTCCTCAGAAAACTGGACATGATACTTCCGGAGGACCCAGCCATACCACTCCTGGGCATATACCCAGAAGATTCCCCAGCATGCAATAAGGATACATGCTCCACTATGTTCATAGCAGCCTTATTTATAATAGCCAGAAGCTGGAAAGAACCCAGATGTCCCTCAAGAGAGGAATGAATACAAAAAAATGTGGTATATATACACAATGGAGTACTATTCAGCCATTAGAAACAATGAATTCATGAAATCCTTAGAGAAATGGATGGAGCTGGAAAACATCATACTAAGTAAGGTAACCCAATCTCAAAAGAATACCCATAGTATGCACTCACTGATAAGTGGATATTAGCCTAGACTCTTGGGACACCAAAGACACAATCCACATATCAAATGATATCCGACAAAAAGGAAGGAGTGGACACTGGTGCTGGAAAGGATCAAAACATCAGTGTAGGGGAATACCAGAACAGGGAAGTGGGAAGGGGTGGATGGGGGAACAAGGGGAGGGAAAAGGGCATGTAAGACCTTTGGGGGATGGGGAACCAGAAAAAGGGAAATGAAATGTAAATAAATAATATATCCAATAAAAAAAAGAAAAGAAAAAAATATAATACAAAATGTAAACAGAGAATTCTCTAAAGGAGAAACTCAAATGACCAAGAAACACTTAAAAGAATATATCTTCAGCCACCCTTAGCCATCAGGGAAATGCAAATCAAAACCACTTTGAGATTTCATTTTACACCAGACAGAATGGCCAAGATTAATAAATAACAACTCATGCTGCTGAGTATGTGAGTAAGGAGAACTCTCTTCCAATTGCTGGTAGAAGGGCAAAAACTTGTATAACCACCATGGAAATCAGTGTGGTGATTTCTCAGGAAGCTGGGAATCAATCTATCTCAAGATTCAACTATACTGCTCTTGGACATACACCTAAAGAACTCTACATCATATTAGAAAGACACTTGCTCAACCATGTTCATTACTGCTCTATTCATAATAGCCAGAAATAGAAACAACTTAGATGTCCATCAACAGGATAAATGGATAAAGAAAATGTGATAAATTTACACACTACAATAGTCTGTAAATCAGCTAATAAAAATGAAAATTTCACATAGAAGGAGATAGAAAAAAATCATCCTGAGTGAGATAACACAGACATACAAAGACAAATATGGTAGGTATTCACTTATATGAGGATTTAGCTGTTAAATCATTGATAATCAAGCTATAATCCATATAACCACAGAGGTTTGAATAGAGTAAGGGACTATGGGGGAGGGGTGGATTATCCTGGGAAGGGGCAATAGAATGGATAGCTATGGATAGAGCTTGGCTGGAATGGGAGGATCAAATGTGGAGGGGGGAGGGAAGAGGGAATTGAGGGGGGATATTGGGATGGATATCAAAAACTAAGGGTCATTTGAGGGATTATATGGAAACTTAATACAGTAAAACCTTCCTAAAATATATACACATATTAAGTTGATTTAAATAAAATTGCCAAATAATGGGAAGACAGAATCCCAGGTGTTCATCTCTTGTCACCAAATGAAGCTTCCGGTGCCTGGAAAGGTTTACATATAATCGAGCTGTTGATCAAAGAGGTCTCATGGAATCAACCCCCCAAACAACCCAGTCTATTTCCAAGGTTATCGAATGCTCTCCACAAACTGTCAGGAAGACTCTATTGCTCAAGACAACACCTACACAACTCATTGAATGTGGGCAGTCTACCTAAATCCTTCACCCCAGTGGACTAATACACCCCAATGTTCACGGAACTGAAAGGCACCCTGCATGCAACCAAAGGAGAAAGGTAAAAATCAACACTGCTACAAACTTTTAGATCTGCAATGATGATGTGCCTGTAAGATTAATGGTGGTTGATTACTTGTGAGAGTACCCAACCAAGATCTCATTTAATTTAAGGCTTACTCCACAAGATGGAACCCACGCCCAACATTGCTCTGGTGGTCAAAAACCTGAGCTGGGCGTGGTGGCACACGCCTGTAATCCCAGCACTTGGGAGGCAGAGGCAGGCGGATTTCTGAGTTCGAGGCCAGCCTGGTCTACAGAGTGAGTTCCAGGACAGCCAGAGCTATACAGAGAAACCCTGTCTCGAAAAAAACAAAAACAAAAACAAAACAAAAAAAAAAAAACAAAAAAAAACAACCCCCCCCCAAAAAAACCAAACCAAACCAAACCAAACAAAACAAAACACCTGAAACTAAATAGACCCAGAATCTAGGAGAAAACTAAACACTAATGTTTTGCCAAAGTAGTGGTTCTCAACCTGTAGGTTGTGACCCACCTTGGGTCTGAATGACTCTTTGACAGAGGATGCATATTAAATATCCTACATGACCAGTATTTACATTGCAATTCACAACAGTAGCAAAATTACAGTCATGAAATAGCAGTGAAACAATTTTATGGGTTAGGGATCACCACAAAATAAGGAACTGTATTAAAAAGTCACAGCATTAGAAAACTGAGAACCACTGTGCTAAAGGAAGAGAGCAAGAAAGTGCCTTCTATTGACATTTTGCTATATTTTAGCTCAGCCATCTTCAGACAAACTTCCTCCTGTACCGGATGGGAACAGTCAGATAACATGCAGAGAGTGTGAGACCTTAGAACACTCAGCCCTACATGGGATGTTTTCATCAACTCCCTCTCCTCAGGGTTCAGGGAACTCTGCAGAAGAGGAAGCAGAAAGAGTGTAAGAGCCAAGGAGATGGAAGAGCACAAGTAAACAAAGCTTTCTCACCACAGAATGAACAACACACATACGAACTTACAGAGACTGTGGTGACATGTACAGGACCTGCACAGGTCCTTGCCAGATGTGATCCTAGAGGTGAAAGGTGAAGTGGACACATGCTCCCCCCCCACTCCTAATCCAGAAGCTGTGTCCAATTGATAGCCTCTGGAAAAGGCTTCTCATGGGGGAAACACACTCTTAAGGATGGGTGCTCATGCTCAGCAGTACATGATCAACTCCAAATGAGCTCAAGGTCATCTTTGGAGGTTCTTTGTCTCATAATGTTGTGTTGGGACATTGGTTTAATCATTTATTTACCTGTGTATATACATTATGGCTTCTGATTTTGTGTTTTTTTGGGATTCTTCTGTGTGTGAACATATGCATCTCCATATCCATGTGTTTCTTTGGCTCCTTTTCTTCTTTTTGTTTGTGTCCTATTCTGACTTGTTTGTTTTTGTTTATTATTATTATTATTATTATTATTATTTAGATGCTTATTTTTTTAGTAATGAAAGACAGAAAGTGTAGATACAGACAAGAGTGGAAATGGGGAGCAACTTGGGGAGAATTTGGAGAAACTATAATCATAATGTGGTACATATAAATATTTTCAATAAAAAAGAATAAAGTTCAAACAACAGTCCAGTGATACCACCACAATGACCACTACTTCTCCTATTATTATATGTCTGTGAAGTGGGCATTCTCCTGACCTTCATCACTGAAAAGTGGCATTTTAGAAAGTATAAATGACAATGTGCTTTGAAAATGTCCACTGGTCAGTGAAGTGAGGGTTATAACTCAGTACTGTATCTTATGCTCACGGAGGACTTTTTTCAGAGACTTCTATCTAGCTGAAACTGAGATCTCAAATAACTCACAGAAAATAATTTCAGGATGAGTTGGTTTGAAGCAGTTTGAATTCAAGAAAAAAAATCATATACTGAGGACAGGTTGAGCCAGCTCTGGCTTCTCTGTGTTGTAGCAACTTTCAGATAGTGCCCAGCCCTGAACAATGTCATTTTATATAGCATAGCTCGGTCTGGAGCTACTCCATTTTTAGCATAAATACCCCCCAAAAGGCTCCACATCTTGTTTATATAAGCAAGCAGTCCCTATTTGCCAGCATAGTAGGAGGCACAAACTTATTATTTACATAAGTATTGACATGTGAGAACATACCACATATCAAAACCACAAGAGACATGGACTTGTTAACTACAGTAGGTGCAATCCCCTTACCTGGTACAATAAAAGAAGGAATGTCCCCAGGCTGACGAGTGGCAAACATGCTGACTGATTACCTAGTCACTCCTCTTGAGCCTGGCCCAAGAAAATTGCCACTGTGAAGAACTCTTGATTCTGTTCTGGGTTCCAACTCAAGCTTAGTGGCATTCTGCCCACTTTAAACTGAACCCCAGGTAGCTTGCTATCCAGACCTCCATTTGATACCTCTGGCCTTGAACAGGTTTGAGACTGAAGTAAAGGCTTTTTATCTGGTCCCTATAGACTTTTCCTTGTACCTCTGTTCTCTACCTTGCTGTTCAGGATAGTGTCTCTGAACTCTAAAGCCTGCTTGATATTTTCTTTGCAATTCTGTAACCTGCATATTTGTATACTGCGGTGTAAAGTGTTTGTTTGTGATCCGATAACTAACATTAATTAAAGTGGAACTAAAGTGCTGGGGGTGAAAGCTCAGTTGGTAAATTGCTTACCGTGCAAACGTGGAGACATGAGTTGATCCCTCAAAGTCCATATTTAAAAAGCTGGGCACGTTGGCTTCAATTTGTGATGCTAGTGCTGGAGGGGAGGAAACAGGCTGTGGCTCGATGGCTGGCCAGCTTAGCTTTGTGAGCTCTCGGTCAACGAGAGGCCCCGTCTCAAAAATCAAGGCCGAGGCCAGAAAGAAAGCTCAGTGGTTTTAAGTCCTTAGAACCCACCGTGGGTGGCTTCCAATCACCTGCAAATCTAGCTCCAAGGAATGCTATACTCACTTCTGGTCTCCATGGTCCTCGGCCCATGGAATTCACATACACAAAATAAAAAGAATTTTTAAAAAGTGGACGATAGCTGAGGGTGTTGAGGCTGTCTTCTAGCCTCCACGTGTGTGTATGCACATGTACACACACAAAGTCCCAGGCACACATATGAACAGATATTATTGGAGTAAAGAAGTCTGTTATTGATAACCTCCAGCTACTAAAGCACTATTGGGATTACTTGGCAAATTACAGTCAACAAACTGATATGGCTTGTAACTTTATTGTTTATTCAATAAATTTTGACACTGTATGGAGAGATATAGGTATGTCCTTCTATTCTTGACATAAAATGCTCACAGCATACAGAATTAAGCACAGAGGAGGACAGACATATAACAGGACAGTAGGTCATGCCCTAGAGTGGGTATAGCTGCTCGAGACAGAAGAATAATCACATTTAAACATCTTTTAAAAAGTCATTTTTGAGACAGGATTTGTTATATAGCTCACACAAGATTCAAACTCATGCTATTCATGTCTGGTCCTCCCAATGCCTGGGATTATGGGATTACACGGATGTTGCATGTGCTTAGTCCAGTTAACAATCACCATTAACAATCACCATGGAAAATGCGGCACCATTAGTTTTTAATCTCCCTGGATTTGCTTGTATGTATGCATGCACCTGTTCAAGCACATGTGTACATGTGCAAGCATGCGTCTGAGTGTGGGTGTGAGCCTGCCATTGCATATGTGTCAGAGGGTAAGCTCTCGTTTTGGTCCTTGACTTCGACCTTGCTTGAGGCAGTGTCTTTTTTTGTTGTTCACTACAGGATACAGGAAGTTAACTGACTCGGGATCTTGCAGAGATTGTCTCTGCCTCCTGTCCTTCTTTAGGAGAACTGATATTACAGATGCATATTGCACCTCTGGACTTATATGGGTTCTGGGGATTAGAACTCACGTTGATTTTGAACTTATCTTCCCGACTTTGCCTCCTCAGTGCTGAGATTATAGGCATGTAATACCATGCCATATTTATGTGGCCCTAAGGATCAACCTGAAGGCTTTGTGCACACTAGGCAAGTACTTTCAGCCCCACAAAGTGTCTTGACAATAGCTCTACATAGGATTTTGGGTAGCTTTATGAGTTACATTGTTCAGGGATTGTAAAAGATTAAGCAAAAATGTTTCACTATACTTACCTAAGAAACTCTCTCCTTATAAATTTAAAAACTATTATTATTATTATTATTATTATTATTATTATTATTATTATGTGCTTATGTTATATGTCTCTGTGGGTGTGGTGTTCACACGTCACAGCATGTTCAAGGACAATATCCAGGAGTTTGTTCTATCCTTCTACCATGAGTTCTGAACTCCAACTCAGTTTTATGTACTAGGTGCTTTTATCCATATAACCATCTCACCTGCTCAGGAACTTTTCTTTAGTAAATGAAATTCTAAGGTGTTTTTTTTTTAATGATTTATTTATTATATGTACTTACATATTCTTCAGACACTTTTTCTTCTCTCTCTGGCCTTGTTTACTCTGGCCCAAATACTTTTTATTTATTATATGTAAGTACACTGTAGCTGTCTTCAGACACCCCAGAAGAGGGTGTTGGATAGTTATGATTATGGATAGTTGTGAGCCGCCATGTGGTTGCTAGAATTTGAACTCAGGGTTTTCAGAAGAGCAGTAAGTGCTCCTAACCGCTGAGCCATCTCTCCAGTCCCCCTCCTCTGCCCCCCCCCCGCCCCAGGGTGGTTTTTAAGATACAGATTTATAGGGTGATAAGTTAAAAACAGATTAAAAAGGCCATCAAATAAATTCTTACTATGCACAGATCACAAGGAACTCACGACACATTTGGGCTTTAACATAGTTCAAGATGTTGTTTGTGAGATTTTCCTGAATCTTAACCTACAGTCACCTCACACACTTATCATATGACTCCAGACTGTGAGCCAAATGAACCTTTCCTTCCTTAAGTTTCTGTTTGGGGGTGGGTATTGTGTTATAGTAATGATAAAGCCACTATTTGCCCAAGGAAATGGAGGGACTGCTGGTGTGTCACCCTAGCTACGGTGTTGCTTGATGGGTTCCCCATTATGGAAATATAGCGGGGGACAGGGAATACCCTGAGCAAGGCTTTTAGAAAGATGGTATCCAGATGCGGCACAGAACAACAGTCTACCAGCACTGTTTAGACAGGAAGCTCTTACTCTAGAAAGTGAGAATGGGAAGTGAAAAGACTAAAAATAAACATTGTCCCATTTGTAGAGTACACAGAGCTATAGAGACCAAATCTTTGTACAACATAGAAACTTGGCAGAGAGAAAGCAAAATCAGCCTGCATTATGGCTTCTTAGTGCCCTTGATGACAATGTCTGCTCATTAGGAAAAAACAAAAATTCATTATTTTCTGGTTGGCATTTCTGAAGCGTTAATTATTAGAATCATCTTTCTGGTTTTTTTTTTTTTTTTTTTTTTTTTTTTGCTTCTCATCTTCACATAGTCTATGAGTTACAGAAACGTTATAACTAAGTGCATATATTTTAACCCTACATTCACTTACATGATACTATGTGGCAGACATTCACACCAGCACTTTGTGTGTGCTGTCAGTTATTCTTCATGATGATCTCATCAGGAAAATGTCACTATCATCTATACTTCAAAGACTGGAGTAATTAATCTCTGAGAAATTGAGCAAACGGCTTCAGTTACATGTCAGATTAAAGGTCTAGAAAAAGTGAAATTTTGCAGCAATGGAAGAAAATATTGGACAAATTAGAAAAGATGGGTCCAAGAAGCCTTCAAACAATATGTAAAAAGCAGAATCAAAATAAAAAGTTGATGAAATTTATTACACCAAAATTAAGGATTTCTATTTAACATAGAGTAAGGTAAACAAATGCATAGGCATCACAGGGAGAGAAGTCATCGCAAGGAATGAAGCTCTAGAAAATAAAAGTCTATCACTTCCCAGCATGATATAAAATCAGTAAACGGAGTTATCAAAACCAGTAAAGTCTCCCACGGTAAGCAGATGGCAGCCACTAAAAATGCGACCATCAGATAAACCAAGCTCCATAGTGGAACACGATACAGTTATTCCACAGCACATTTCACACAACACACATTGACCCTGCTGTTAAGTAAAGACAAAGCACTAGAAAGTATTACTCTAGATTAGATACGGAGAAGCTGCAGGATTAGAAAGGTGAGATGGAGGTTAAAGTAATATATAATATAATATATAGTGCACATTATTATATTATATTAATTATAATATATACTTAGAGGCCTGATCCTTTAGGGAGAAGACTATAAACAGGGAAGGTGACTTTGGCCTTGAGCTCTAGGGTTTTCTAGAGGTAGAGGAGGCATCTGTGAGCTGCCATTGAATTCCAGGTTCAGAGAATACACAATTGTGTACTCAGCTGGTTTTGTAATCGTTGGTAGTGGGGTTCACATTGTTTGCCAGGGCACAAACCCTACCTTTTGTTGGGTCTAAGCCCTTTCCTGGAACCTGTTGTTCCAGTCTCAGGAATGTCTCAATTTGTTCATACATCCCCTTTCTGACAAGAAGATCAAGGCAAACATTCTATCTAAGCTATATGAAGGTTCCTCTGTTTTACAAGACAACGAATCCTCAGTCTGTATCTGTCTTGGATAGGCACACTGTCTTTTCACTCTCTTCTGGTCCTTTGCTGGCATCCAGAGGTCCGAATTATAAGTCGGAGACCTCAATTTCCCCTGTGGATGGAGAGATGGCACTAGCCCTCTGTACGCGGTCCACTGAGAAGGGCAGCCATTTTGGCAGGGATACAGCTGTATGCCTCCTAAACAGCTGCCAGAGGTACTTCCGGAACCGTTCACCCACAAAGACATAAATGACTGGGTTGACACAGCAGTGAGTGTAGGCAAGTGCTTCAGTTATCATCAAGGCCAGGTCCACATGTTGGCTTCTCAAACAACTGGGGGTGAATAGGACGTCTTCAAAAGCAGAAATAAAGGCAGCCAGATAATAAGGCGTCAAGAGGAGGAAGAAAAGAAGTGTAATAACAAAAATCAGACGCATGACTTTGGCCTTCTTCTTATTGGGTCTTCTGTGTAGAACATTGATGATCCTGGTGTAGCAGATAATCATGGCCAACAGAGGCAAGATTAGCCCAAGGATGTTCATTGTCAGAGCCTGAAACTTCAAAAAAAACCGTATCAGGCTCTTCTTGGGCAAAACTACTTTGCAAGTATGGTAAGTAAACTCCATCTGGGCTTTGAAAACATACAGACAAGGAATAGAAACCAAGGTAGCCAGGACCCAGGTGATGATACTGCTGATGATGCCAAAAGTGACAGTCCGGGCCCTCAGGGCAAACACTGCGTGGACCACAGCTAGGTATCTGTCAATTGTAAGCAGGGTGATGAAAAACATGTCAGAATATAAGCCCAGGTAATAAAATCCAGACATAACCTTACACATGGCATTACCAAAAACCCAGTCTCCTTTCATGATATAGTCAACCCAGAAAGGTAATGAGAAGAGGAAGACCAGATCAGAGACTGCCAGGTTGAACAGGTAGATGCTGGTCATGTTTCGAAGCCTCTTGTGTTGTATGAGCACCAGAACCACCAGGACGTTGCCTATCACACCAATGACAAACACCAGGTAGTGCAGGCGAATCAGCATTGTGATTCCGAACGCCTTCACATTGATGCTGAAGCATAAGAATTCAGACATGAAGTCATTCTCGTCAACTGTGTTGTAGGAGGGCTCTGTGACAGCTGGAATCTCCATTGTAAGCTCTTCTACAGGACACAGACAATGACCTTTGTATTTGCTTTGCTATTAAACACGTAGGCTCTGGAAAACAAAGACAAGGAAATGCTTATATTTTTTTCAACCAATTGAACTATTTACTAGTGCCTAGAGTTTACCAAACTCTGGAGTTGAAATGGTGAAAAGGAGTGCTCACATCTTTTCTATCCACACTAAACCAGTAATTTAATAGACTCACAGAAAAAAAAAAGCATGTAAAGAATTTACTCAGTGATTTCACCTGTGACTGTGTAAGGAACACACAAAAGGGGACTTCACAGCCCTCTGCAAACTGTAGATTCTTAAGTGATCTATCCCCGCCCAAGGGCTTTAGACACTGGACATAGTATTTAAAATCTCTTGAGGATATGCTTTATTCTCATTTTACAGGTGATGTCTCAGAGGTGCAGAGTGTTGAGAACTGTGTCCCAGGACACAGAATGGAGAGAATGAGGGCTTGCATCAAAACAGAGGATGCTCAAACCCAGCCCTACAACTGTTGGACTTTGCAACCTCTAATTGAAGTGCTGGGTCTGCTCTTGGAGTCTCCACAAAGGTTCTAGAAAGAGGGATAGTCTTGGCAAAGAGAATAAACTCAACAACCTTATCCTCATGAATTTCAATCAACAAATGTTCTTAGTGGGCAAATGGCCTTGTCATCCCTTGAAAAGATTTCCTTTCTTCCTTCCTTCCTCCCTCCCTCCCTCCCTCCCTCCCTCCCTCCATCTCTTCCCTTTCTTTGTTTATATAATTATTGTTGCCTAAAATAGGGCTAAAAAAGGGCTGTGAAGTTCTTCCCTTCTTCCCTTCTTCCCTCCTTCTCTCCCTCCCTTCCTTTGTTTATATCATTATTGTTGCCTAAAAATCTGAGACTACACTGTTATTTAATAGGGCCATGAATGTTGTGCAATGAAGAAATAATAAATTTTGACCAGCTAAGACAGTGAATTCCTAGTAGGACAATCCATTATTTTACAGGTTAAAACTCAGGGTACGAGGTTGGCTGTTTGTTTTAGGCTGACCCATATCATGTGGCCTTTATATGATATAAATAGACTTATAGCAGCCCTAGTGAGCACCATAAGAGAGCTAGGAAGAGAGCATGACTTAGAGACAGAAATGGAAAATGGGCTCAGGGAAGAAGAGATGCTTTAATCCAACAGGTGACAGCACACAAGTGCTAGATAGAAACTGAGGACTCTGCTGAAATGGGATCTGAGTTTTTGTTTATTAATATTAGTATTAAATGAAATCAGAATTGCTTTGAGATAAACAAAGGGCCAATAGATAGCTTTCCACTGTAGGACTTCTTCCCCATCATGTACGCTTGTACATGAATTCTTTCCAGTTAGCTATTTGAAGAATCCCTCAAAACGGGAAATTAGCTGTGTGACCTTAGATGAATCTGTTTCTTTGGGTCTAAGTTCCTCATCTAGAACAGGGGAGATTAATGAATGCTTACCTTGCAAAGATGCTATGAAGCAATGTGAAAAGTATCCCTGTATCTCCAGACAGTGAATATCAGGGACCCGGCTGTCATGCAGTGGTCCTGTTCTAACACCTGCCATTAGCAGATGTTCTGACTACAGTGTCTGTATTCTTTCTCTCCTTACTGGGTTTCTTCATAGGTAACATAGAAAGTGATTTTTCTTGATTGTCAAAGACAGTTCTTCCATGTAAATCATGCTATGGAATCTCTAGAAAGCTTGTCTCACAGACTTAGAAAGTCAAGTAGTGGCTAGAGAGTCTGAGGAGAGTTTGGAGAGTTTGG
This sequence comes from Apodemus agrarius, assembly GCA_964023405.1. NCBI lineage: Eukaryota > Metazoa > Chordata > Mammalia > Rodentia > Muridae > Apodemus > Apodemus agrarius. Next base: position 126,391,183 of record OZ030012.1, read on the forward strand.
TGGAAGGAGTTTGGAAGGAGAGAGGATGGTGAACAGGACAGGGCTGAAACTGGACAGCACAACTCTTCTCATGGTCTATAGCACAGCAAAGTGACTATGACTGATAAGACATATTTGAATATTTCAAACACTTAAGGCAGATTTTTGAGGCATCCAGGCTTGACTTCCCATCACTCTGGCTACCATTACGCACTGAAAAGTCTCCTGTGTCCTTTAAATATGCAGAAGTGGCACATGTGAAATAAAACCTAAGAAAATTGTAAAATAAAGAAAAAAATTACTATGTTGTTATTGACCAGAGTTTTAGTATTTGATCCAAATACTTATCAGTTCATCATGTTGCACCTGCTCCAGCAATCCTGTGACCTCCCTGGGCTTCTACTACTCTCCCTTCTGGGGTCTTTAGTAAATGTTTCCTAATTACAAAGTCTGTTATGGAGCAGTGGTCTTTGAACAGTAAGGCAAATGGTAAAAAGGGGGAACTATTCTGCTGAAGCGTCAAGAGGGGTCCCTTCATTTCCTATAGGGTCTGCCCCTGTGGTTACTCCTCCATGTCTTCCCTGTCAGCTCTCACTAGGGAAATGTAGTTGTCAGTCAGGAATGGTTGAGGCACAACAAGCATCTGGCTTCACCTTGGGCCTGGGAACTTATGATCTCTTCCAAGACACTTCATAAATGAACAGGCTACGGGACACTAGTAGAGTCCAGGCTCCAGGGATCTACATGAGCACTGTGCAAGGGACCTGGGGCAGACTTCTACAAGAAACTATTCACAGGCCTGGGAAGGTTAATAACAAAACGGATCCTTGGTTTCTCCTCCAACCACAGCCCAGGTCATGTCTCCTTAGCAGCAGTGTGCCCTGGAACCGCTACAACCTGACAATTTAGGGACAACAGATAGATCTGGGGTCTCTCAGTAGGCAGGTGGCTGTTGATCATAGCACCTGACAGCTGAACTCAGCCTGTCTTCACCTTGGCTACACTGACCCAGGGACTGGGCTCCTGAGGACCACCTTCCCCACATGACACTGCTCCTCAACTTCTGCTGACTCTGTCCTAGAGCTGTCAGCCTATCTGACTGAGTCAGTTGTGTGCATCTGTTCCTTCTCTGCACAATATGTGGACAACTTGCAACTGTCTACCATAGATATCAATAAACATTACCAACCATGTTTCTCCATTTTAGGGAGAGGCCAGTTTTGTGTACTTTCTAGCATTTCACTACCCAGGCCTTCCTGATTGATTAATCTAGACCTGTGATGCATCCTAGTGTGGAACTGAAGGAGCAATAAATGCTATCTTTGAAAACCTCTACCTGCTGTTTGAAAATCTAACACTGCCTCCAAGGACTTCTAAAGCATGCCTATATTTGGGTGTTGCTAACATATTCTTTCTCTGAGTCTTTGCCCCAGGAGCTCATGTACTCTTTTTCCAGACAGGTTCAGGAAGACCCTGCCTCTTGGATTTTAGCTAGGACAGTGTGAATTCTCTTTTTCCCAAACTCATATCAAGTATCATCCATGATACTTCAGGAGGGTAATACAGGCCCAATCCTCCTTATATGTATGGATATTCTCACTCCTTAGTTTTGTTATAACACACACACACACACACACACACACACACACACGCATATCTTAGTCAGGGTTTCTATTCCTCCACAAGACATCATGACCAAGAAACAAGCTATCTACAGAAATGTTATGGGAATATGTACTTGTTTTAGCCCCATGTGTGGAAAAGGACTCCTTCAGTTTGTCTACAGCAGCTGGCTGATTGCCTTGTGCTCTAGCAGCAGTGTGATTTCGCAGGCTGAAAACAGCTTTCATTTGGAATTCTGGAGTAGGTTCAGAAGGTAAATAATTCCAGAGCCCCAAGAGAAGTGGCAGGTATTGTTCTCTCTCTGCTGCTGTACCTGCCACCCCTACCCCTGTGGCTGTTTGTTAGATTGATAGTTGGAGATATCCTAAAGATGAAGATCAAATTTGCCCCAACGAACTTGACACCCCTAATCAGAAGGAAGTAGTCTAATGATATGGTTGTTCCTGTTTCCTCTCTAACATTCTTTCTCTTCTACCCACTGTTGTGGGGGCTGTTGAAAGGTGTACTGGCTAGTTTTGTGTGTCAACTTGACACAGGCTGGAGTTATCATAGGAAAAGGAGCTTCAGTTGGGGAAGTGCCTCCATGAGATCCAGCTGTGGGGCATTTTCTTAATTAGTGATCAAGTGGGGGAAAGCCCCTTGTGGGTGGTACCATCTCTGGGCTGGTATTCTTGGGTTCTATAAGAGAGCAGGCTGAGCAAGCCAGGGGAAGCAAGCCAGTAAGGAACATCCCTCCATGGCCTCTGCATCAACTCCTGCTTCTGACCTTCTTGAGTTCCAGTCCTGACTTCCTTTGGTGATGAACAGCTGTGTGGAAGTGTAAGCTCAATAAACCCTTTCCTCCCCAACATGCTTTTTGGTCATGATGTTTGTGCAGGAATAGAAACCCTGACTAAGACAAAAGGGAAACGGGTAGTGTTTGGAGGAAGGAAAAGGAACCCAAGAATGTAACTAAAAGTCCAGCTACAAGTCGTTCCTGGATCTTTCTATTTCCAGTATCTGCAGCATTTCACAGTCTCTGTTCTAAAGACCCCTAGCACCTGACCACCACTCCTTTTGCTGTCCATATTTTGTAGTATCCTGATGCCAAAGGCCTTTGGCCCTAGTGGGACCTGAATGCCACTGATGTTCAACATTTCTACAAACTTTCTGCTTCCCTATGTCTTTTCAACCATCATCCTCAAATCTGTAAGCAGATACAATAAAACTCATGAGCAGACAATAAAACTCATGAGCAAAGTGCCAGGAGCCATTCTCACATAGATCTCAAAACCTCCTTTCAGCCATTTCTAGCCTGCTTCTCCTAGCCTGCTTTTAGAAGGAAAAGTACTAGCTTAAAGATTCGCCAAGTAAGTTAGATGGTCAGCACATGCAGAGCTCACCTGAGTGGGCTAGAACAATCGAAGCGCACCTGTGTTTGGGTTACCATAGCAACTCCTTTCCACTTCACCTCCCCTTGATCAATTTCTAATGCCAAGTTCCTACAGTAGAAGCCAACCTTCCCTGAGATTCTGAGAGACAATTCTGAGAAACTGTTCCTGAGAGATGATACTAGCCCCCTGAGATTGTTCCCCGAATACAATGACTTTCCCCCCTTTCACCCCTCCCCACACCTACTTGTTCCCCTTTAAAAAGGCTTGTGTAAAAAATAAAATTTGCAGCTTGATCATAATACTGTCTTGCTGTCCGTCTCTTGTGTCTCTTATCTCTCACCTTCTCTTAGGTGGTTCGGGGACCCTGTTGACTGTCCTGCGGGTCAGGACAGCAAAGCACATGAGCGGACAATAAACCCATATTCTACATTCTCAACTGCTTTATCTTTTTATGATCTTGTCATGTTCAATGAGAATAGTCTCAGACTTCATTAGATCCATCTCCCTGCTCCAATGAAGTTGAATATGATTGGGAAAACTCATAACCATATATGGGCTGGTGTCACTCTCAGGATGAGCCATATTTAAAGGGCCCATTTAAAAGCTGTAATGCTCAGAGAAGGGGGAGATACAACCTGCAGAGACCTCCTCCACTAGATAGGCATAGCCTCTGGTTGAGGAACAGAGCTGCCCACCCATCTCAAAGTTTTTAAACCCAGAAATGTTCCTGTCCAAAGGAAGAACAGGGACAAAAATGAAACAGAGATTGAAGGAAGGGCCACCTGGGGAATGGCCCCACCTGTGGATATATCATGTTTGCAGACACCAAACCCAACACTGTTGCTGTGGTCAGGAGGAGCTTGCAGACAGGAACCAAGTATGGTAGTTCCTGGGGAGGTCTGGCCAGCAACTGACCAATGCAGAGGTGGATGCGTGGAGCCAACCATCAGGCTGAACTCAGGGACCCTGGTGGGGGATTTGGCAGAAGGACTGGAGGAGCAGAGGCAGGTTGCAATCTATTGGAAGAACAGCATAGGCTGGCCTGACCACCCAGTTCTCCCAGACCACCAACTAAGGAGCAGGCCCAGAGGGACCCATGGCTTCAGATACATATGTAGCAGAGGATGGCCTTCCAGACAGTAATGGGAGGGGAGGCCCTTGGTCCCGGGGAGGTTTGATGCCCCAGAGTAGGGGGATGCTGGAGCTGTGGGGTGGGAGAATGTGGTTGGGTGGGGCAGCACTCTCATACAGACAAAGAGGAGGGGGGAGGCAGATGTGGAATGGGAGAGGGGTAACCAGGAAGTGGGTTATCATTGGATGGGGGTTTGGTGGAGGGGATAACCGGGAAGTGGGATATCATTTGAAATGTAAATGAATGGAATAATAAATAATAATAAATCAACATTTAATATCTATCAGCTGCATTTATGTCCACAGGTCCTTATTTAGAATTTTCTTTTTCCCTTAATTCTCCAGTATCAACTCTGACTACCTTGCTTCCTATTTCACTGAGATAATAGGATCAAAACTTTCTTCGCTACCAGTTCCTCTTTACTCTGTCTTCAGCCCTGTCTCATAGATTAATCCTATATACTCAAGTCTAACTCCTGTTCATTTTGTCCAGGATCCCAGCCTGTCTCACCCATTCATGGCCAAAATGTAATAGTTTTTCTCTTATTAGTTCTTACAGTGTCCTAATAGGTTGTTCTTATAAGCACACACATATACTTCTGTTTTACGCAAGCAAGCAAACATCAAAAAAATTTTTTTGTCTTGATGCTACTTCCATTTCCCCACTCTTCTTTACAATAGTTACTTTGAACGAGTTATCTTTATTTCTGTTCACTCCCCTTGTTTCTGTTCTTTCTGGAACTGAATTTCTTCTGCTAGTTCCTGTTTAATGTCTTATCTTGAATCTTTGTGTGCCCCAGGCACAGTCCTTCCTTCATTTCTAAGGATATGCTGTTTTCTCTGTAAGTAGTCTTTAAATGTTTTTTATAAAATAGAATTTGTGGCTCCTTCCTTGATTTTTTTTTTAAAATCATTACTTAGCATACAAAAATATACCCTAATTTCTCATTTACTGTTCTCCAATGAACATAAGCTGTGAGAAGCTGGAATGGTCTCCTGCTTATCATTGTAGCTCACATGATTATGTGTCAGTAGACACATTTAAGTGATTAAGAATCCCAGTCGGGGGTTTGTTTGACTGTAAGCCGCCGTGAGGTGCGGCTCCAGCTGAGACTCAGATTCCTCTATACAGTCTTCCCACCTTGCCCTGTTCAGATTAGCTTCAGCCATAAGGCTTTTTCTCTGCGCAGCTGACAGACACGAGGAAGCCTGAAGAGACACTGTGAGCAACCTGGCACTTGGAAGGAAATTCTCTAGGTGGATGTAAGTAACACAGACGTGTAAGTGTGTAAACCCGTCGGAATAATCCACTGGAGCGGCGGTTCTCAACCTGTGGATTGCCACTCCTTTGGAGGTCAAATGACCCCTTCCACAGAGGTCGGATATCAAATATCTTGCATATCAGATATTTACATCATAATTTATAACAGCAGTAAACTTACAGTTATGAAGTAGCAATGAAAATGATTTTATGGTTGGGGGTCACCACAACATGAGGAACTGTAATAAAGGACTGAAACATTAGGAAGGTTGAGAACCACTGCGTTAGAGCATTTTAAAAATTAAGAAGACAGGAAAAAAAGTTAAGTAGTGGTCTTGAATGGGTATAATAGGCTGGGATCATACACAGAATGGAAGAGAGGGAATCAGATTGGAATAAAAGGTAAAAAAAAAAAACCCACAAATTTGCTGTATTTATTGTCTATTAGTGAGCCCTTTCTTTACCTATTTGCCTGTCTAACCCCTAGTCCCTCAGAGTAACTTTGGGCGGGGCACGGTCTAAGCTCTACAATTAACCTGCCTAACAAAGAAAATAGATGAATAGGCCTTGCTCATTGCAGGTTTCTCTCTACTCTAGTAGACACCCATCCACTGTACACATATGTATGCTATGCTGTATCTGCCCTCGCTGTGCCCACTGCAGAGCAGTATTGAGTCTAGGACCAGTTCCTCCTTTCAAGCCTCCAGCCACAGCAAGATACACAAAGCAGACACAGGGGGGCAGAATCAGAGAGCTTATGAATATAGGAAGAGCACAACACTGGCTCTCGGCTTCCTTTCTTTCCTGCGTTGTGTGATGGTGCCCGCTGGCAAAGGGCACAGAATAGAATCATGGAGCAGCTAAGGTTTGAGCTTGAGGCTACTTATCAGAATAACAACACTTTGTAGTCTGAGCCTAGTGAGCAGCAGGCAGGAACGAAGAGACCGATAAAGTGGTCTTTTGTACCCCAAGCTCAAGATTCAGACAGTCTAGTGTACATACCTGAAAACTATATGTAATATACCTGGATCCTGCTGTAGCTGGTGTCTGCTTCCCTTTATCCCAAGTATGTCATGTCTCTGAAGTGTGTGTCCTCCATCGAGACCTGGGCAATATGAATCAGACAAAGCCAGGAACTAGTTCTCATCCAGGTGACGTTGTAGTTCAACAGTGTCATTGTCACCTGGGGGCTAGCTGGACATATGGGCTTCTGGGTCCAACCCCTCTCAGGGGAGGAGCTGTCTTAGTAAACTCACTGAATGCTTCGCATTTATGCTAGACATTGAGAATTCTCATCAGACTTTTGCTGTTCAGTGATGGCAAAACCAGGGGGGCAACCAGAAACATGGACTGTCCCATAGGCTACTGAATGGAAGTTTGCACTTTCACTTGATTCCATGTGGATCTGTCTACACACTGCTATGCGAATGTATTATGGTCTAGTGAGCTGTAAGTCTGTACAGAATTCAAGAAACACTTGGAAGAGGTGGCTGGAGTAAAAAAAAACACATTGTAAAGATGTATTTGCTCAAGGTCTAGTAAGACATGTTGGGGTCAGTCAGATGATCTGGAGGTAGGAGATGGTTGTAGACTCTGAACAGGGTATCGGGTATAGCCAGGTATGAGTGATTATTAATAATTTATTATTGGGCATGGTACCTAAGGACGGACCCACTATGCTGTCCAGATAGATAACTACTTCTACGGCCTATTCTGAGGCTTACTGGGGGCCACTCGAGTCCTGGAGTCAGTTCTGACTCCTGAGTAGTGTGTGTGTGTGTGTGTGTGTGTGTGTGTGTGTGTGCTCATGCATGCAGGAAATGGAACATCTCCCTTTTGCTGGTGGAAGTGGAACCAAAGTTTCCTGCCCCGGGGGATGTTTGATTATATCTATGATACAGTGGATATATATTTTGTTCCAAAAATTATATTTATAGAAATTTATCTCCCTCTTTTGTTTATTTTTCAAGACAGAGTTTCCCTGTGTAACATGCCTGGCTGTAAGTTACTCAGCAGATCAGGCTAGATTCAAACTCACAGAGATCTGTGTGCCTCTGCCTGTGCTGGAATTAAAGGTTTGTACCACGGCCACCTAGCTTCTAGGGATTTAGCTTACAAATCACATGTTATAAGGAATTATGTTTGCTGGCAGTGTGTATAAGTGTTGGCTAATTTTACTCAAAACACTATACAACCTTAAATCCAGACTCAGAATAGACTAAAAGGCTAGAAGAGTGCACACATGCAATGCAATTCTTCAGTGGGTTTCTGCGCATGTTTCTTGCTTGAGGTATCTCTGAATGAATGCATCAGACAAAGCCAGGAACTAGTTTTCATCCAGGTGACATTGTGGTTCAACAGTGTCATTGTCACCTGGGGATTAGCTGGACATATGGGCTTCTGGGTCCAACCCCTCTCAGGGGAGGAGCTGTCTTTTTTTTTTTTTTTTTTTTTGTTTATTCGAGACAGGGTTTCTCTGTGTAGCCCTGGCTGTCCTGGAACTCACTCTGTAGACCAGGCTGGCCTCGAACTGAGAACTCCGCCTGCCTCTGCCTCCCAAGTGCTGGGACTACAGGCGTGCGCCACCATGCCCGGCGAGGAGCTGTCTTAATAAACTCACTGAATGCTTCGTATTTATGCTGGCCATTGAGAATCCTCATCAGACTTTTGCTGTTCGGTGATGGCAAAACCAGATGGTCAATCAGAAACACGGACTGTCCCATAGGCTACTGAATGGAAGTTTGCACTTTCACCTGATTCCCTGTGGACCTGTCTCTTGAAGAAAACTCAGTAAATTGCTAATACTTATGGTCTTTTATGAGTGGAATCTAGTACCTGGGAAAGAGAAAAATAAAGATTTATTCATTATTTTGTAGTATTTGACTCTGGAACTGTTAACTATTATCTAACTACAGTTTTCAAAATGAATTCAAAGGATCCTTGGGGGTCTTAAAACCAAAGCAAGGGGTCCCAATTACCTTACTACTCCAATTATATATCTATATAAAGTTGGTTTTTCTTCATGAACTTCAGTCAAATCAACATCATAAGAAATCTACTGGAGAACCAGCAGTGGGAAGCCAGCTGACTTCTACTGTGCCAGGCAGAAGAGAAATGGAGAGCACTGCCATTCTGTTCACTAACAGTCTTTCATTTTGTGAAATATAATTATTGTCACTTCTGTTAGCATGTAAGTTTTTATATTATTTTAAGAGAATATTTTTACCCTCACCTAATGTCTGTGCTACCCTCTAAGTAGAACTATTGTTCACTGAAACAGTTGATGAATGACTTCATGGATAGATCATCTTAATACACACACCATCTCTTAAATGAATGTCACCTGTTCCCTGTGGGCTGAGAATGATGATAATTACTCAAGTCAAATAGCTTTGACCATAGCAGGAAATTGGTATCCAAATAATTGTACCTACAATTCATTCTTTGGTACAGCAGAACTGTCAGCTCTCAGCTTAGCTACTGTGGAGGTAAAATCCTTCGGTGATGTGAGGGACATTGAAGTACAGCCTTAGCACAATGAACTCCAATGTCTAAAAATTGTTCTTATTTTGGATTTATACCACAGTAAGAGCTAAGATTTTAAGCTCTTACAAACAAAACAAAGCCGGGCGTGGTGGCACATGCCTATAATCCCAGCACTTGGGAGGCAGAGGCAGGCAGATTTCTGAGTTCAAGGCCTACCTGGTCTACAGAGTGAGTTCCAGGACAGCCAGGGCTACACAGAGAAACCCTGTCTCGAAAAACCAAAAACCAAAACCAAAAACAAAAACAAAAACAAAACAAAACAAAACAAACAATAACATGTCCATCATTTTTATGATTGGTAGAAAAATATGAATTGTGTTGAATATAATAATAAAAAGTAAATTATAAAAGGAATAATTTTTCTGATCTTCATTTTTCTCATCTTTGACTATTAATAAAATAACCCACTGGAGATATGCTCAGCTCTTAAGAGCACTTGCTGTTCTTGCAGAGGACCCAGGATTAATTCCCAGAACCCATATGGTGGCTCACAACTGCCTGTAACTTTAGTGTCAAGCTTCTATGTACTGTTGCATGTATGTGGTCCACACAAAGTCACATATATTCTCATAATACACATAAAAATAAATTAGTGAATTAAAGAAAACAACTCACATAAAGCACTTAGCATGTAGTTTAAATAAAACCCAAACCATCTAAATCCTGAGGTACTTTTGTCAGCCTTTGGTGGTATTTTTTTTTCTTTCCCGAGACAGGGTTTCTCTGTATAGCCATGGCTGTCCTGGAACTCACTCTGTAGACCAGGCTGGCCTCAAACTCAGAAATCTGCCTGCCTCTGCCTCCCAGAGTCCTGGGATTACAGGTGTGCACCACCACCGCCCAGCAGCCTTTGGTGGTATTAAGTTGACAGCTTGATAGTGGCCAAAGAGTACACCAAGGTGACTGGAAGTAAAGAAACGACATTGTGGAGATCACTTAGTGGGTAAGAGCATCTGGATTCTCTACAAGAGGATTTCTGGCTATTAGCCTTGCTTCAGGTTAAATGAGAGAACCAGGATCAAAAGAATAGGCAGAGAGTGAAAGAGCAAGATACCCACATCATCATCTGACCACTGTGCACACAAGTGCCTGTACACACACACACACACACACACACACACACACACACATACATACTATCATCTCTCAGTTCTTTCTTTTTTTGTCCCTCCTAGAGAAAGCCAGTCCTATACCGTTTGCAGTATACTCCTACAGGATCCCTCCAGGCGCTGCCTATGCCTTACAGATGCTCTTACAGATTGCCAGCCATATGACCATGGGGAGCCTTCTTTACCACTTTCTTGAACCTCCATCTTTCTACAGAGACCATGATAGTTCCTCCTTAGGGTTGTTGGGGAAATTAAATGTTTAATACATATGCCTTGCACTTAAAAGGTGTTCCCTGAATGGGAGCTATGCATCTGTTTCCTCACCCAAAGCCTCAGTCAAACCTGTAAGTATCAGGTAAGTGCCATCTATGTGTAAGCAGCCAAGAAATCCCCATGCTGAGAAGAGGATGGAGAGAGTATCTCTAGGAAGTGCTCTAGAAATGTCTCCTCTTTGTTCAGTTCAAGTTAACATTTTGTGGTGCTTCATGCAAAGCTCTAAAACTCTTGATTCTACACTGATCCTGGTACTAGCTAATATGCCATACTTTGTTATATTATGTCTTCTGCGTTATGTCTTTCTTCCCCAACATATTGTAAACTTCTTTCCTTCTGGGACCATTCCTAGTCCTTTATCACATGTCTTCTATAATTCCCAGCATAGAACAGAATGTGTGTATAGAAAAGAGAGAAAGGAAGGATGCAGAGGGGAGACAGAGAAAGACATAGAGGTAGAGAAAGTCATAGATGTAGATGTAGATGTAGATTCAGAGGGAGAGGGAGAGGGAAAGGGGGATGTAGATGTAGGGAGAGAGGGAGATGTAGATGCAGAGGGAGAGAGAGAGGGAAAGGGGGATGTAGATGTAGGGAGAGAGGGAGATATAGATGCAGAGGGAGAGGGAGAGGGAGAGAGGGAGAAGAAGAGGGAGAAAGCATGGTAGAAGGAGGGCAGGAACTGAGGTAGATATCACGAAGGAATGGTGCTTACTTGCTTATTCCTCATGGCTTACTTAACCTGTTTTCTGATACAACCCAAGATAATTTGCCCAGAGGTAGCGTTGTGCACAGTGAGTTGGGCCCTCCCCCATCCATCATTAAGACAATCCTCCACAGACTTGCCTTCAAGTCAATCTTTTGGAGGTGTTGTGTTTTTTTTTTTTTTTCAATTAAGATTCTCTCTTCTCAGATATGTCTAGGTTTGTGTTAACCAGCACAAAAACATTCTTCTGAGAAAGAAAGGATTCTTTAGATCTTTTATATGTTTGGCTATTTGGTCAGGGCAATGTGCTGACCCTGAGACAAAGACGGATGGTGGATGACTTGAGTGGGGTTCAGACACTTAACTATAGAGGTATTTTCAAATAGAACCACATTCTGTTCTGTGACTTTCAATGTGAGCAGACAGCTGATACTCAGTTTGGGCTCTGAAGATGGACCAAAGAAATTGTTCTGTTTCTACCCTACTCTAGAGAAGCAGCGAGTTTACTGGTTTACTGACTTACAGGAGCAAGGGTGGATCAAAGGAATCTGCACACCAAAATCCTGTCTTAGCATGGGTGTTGACGGACAAAATTGTATTCCTAGAGTTTTCTTCACAGATAGCTGACAAGTTGGTCAGTCAGAGAGTGTTTTCTTCCCAGAAATTGTTACTGTGTACATAAGGCTGAGGAGGGCCCTGTGAAACTTTTAACTTTTGGGACTTTCCTGAAATTGTAAGTTTTATTTACACTCTGAATTTTATGAACCTCTCTCAAGGGAAGAGTGTTTCACTTTGGAGGAAATAGCTAAACAACAGATCAGCACTAGACTTTATGGGAGTAGGAATGCCAAGGACTGGTGTGTCTATGACCAGAAATAGGTCAGAGATTTTTTTCTGATAAAAGATTTATATAGAAAATACATCAAAGCTTCTACAAGATACTAAGGAAATCTTCAAATAACTGTAAAGTTTTTTTAATAAGCAAAAGTCTTGATTATGTTCTACATAAAATTGTGTATTCAAAAAACAACATGTATATGAATAGTACTCAATACCATTAGTCATTCAAGAAATACAAATTTAAAATTACATTGAGAAGGTAGTGCATACCCAACAGGAAGGCTAATGTAAAAAGCTAATAATAAAACCACACAAAAACAAACCCTTATAATAGAAAATATCAAGTATTGATAAATTTGTGAAGCAACCACAATTCTTATGCATTGTTGGTACATGTATAAATTGATGGAGCTACTTAAAAAAATTACAAAGCTAAATACATGACCAGGCAATCTACTTAAGGTAAACAGATGCATATAAGCCCAAGATAGGCTCAAGAATATATTAATAACTTAATTTATAAAGTCTTGAACTAGAAATCTCACATCCCTATTGCTGTGGCTTGGATAGGATTCAAACGTGCCCCTCTTCCATGGTTCTACTTGCTGAAATATAATCTTTATTGTGAGGTATTACTAGGGTGGTAACAATATGGGTATAATATTTAGAAGTGAGGTCATTAGGTCGTGATTAGGAATGGATACAGAAAATGTGATATATATATATATATATATATATACAATGGAATACTACTCAGCAATTAAAAATAATGAATTCATGTAATTTGTAGGCAAATGGTTAGATCTGGAAAATATCATCCTAAGTGAGTTAACCCAGTCACAAAAGAATACACATGAAATGCAATCACTGATAAGTGGATATTAATGAGCCCAGAAGCCCTAAATACTCAAGGCACAATTAGCAAGTCAAATGATTCCCAAGAAGAAGAAAGGAGAGGACCCTGGGCCTGAAAAGATTGGATCCAGTTTTGTAGGAGAGTACCAGAACAGAGAAATGGGGGGGGGTGATTGGGAAATAGTTGGGGGGGGAGAGGACTTATAGGACGTATGGTGGGGGGGGGACTGGGAAAGGGGAAAGCCTTTGGAATGTAAACAAAGAATATAGAATAAAAAAATGAAAAAAAAAAGATGTTCATTCATCAAATGCTTCAATGAACACTGGTTCTATCCAGTTTGGAAGGTTGGACAGACATTAAAAAAAAAAAAAAAAAAAGAATAGTTAAAAATTTAAGAAGACCTAATAATTGAATAATGATTTAGTAAGAGGAAGAGAAGCCAGAAAAGACATAACTGCAAAAACACTCTCAACTGTGAAACCAAAACAGGAGCCACATTGTTGTTAAGGGGCCATATTTTATACATTACTATTACGTTTCCACATCTTACAAGAATAAGTTTCTGTTTCCTAAGCCTACTGTATCATGAAAACCATGTTTTTCAACCTGTGCTGAACTTGTCACCCCCATGATGGATGCCCACCCCATTGCCTTGCTAAACTCCTGAACACCTGTGATGACTCCCCTTCCACATGATGCATTCTTGCTGCTATCTAACTCACAGGCAGCCTCGAGGCAAGCCCCCCACACTTCTGTCCAGATGCTAACAGCCAGTTATCTCAACAGCTGTTTTCTATTAACGCTAACCATTCTCCATAAAAGAGACCTCAAAACACAGTGAGGGATGCTTCCTGAAATGCTGATTTAGGGAGCAGCAGTTATCTGGCCAGTCTAAATAACACTTGCTTAATCAGATCGTTGTGAAATGTTTTCTTCCTCAGGTCCAACACATGTGAGGCCTTGGACTGTCTTTGCACTCTCTGAGCAAGAAAAAACATTAGTAATAAAAATAGGTTGTTCTGTACTTATATGATGAAATGCCATGCAGGAAAAATAAAATACTAATACACATTCCATGCATTTTATGAGTTCCTTTATATTAGTCAAAGATTATCACCATAGACACCACAATCTATGGTGATAGAGATAAAAATAGCAATGACTTCCATGTGTACTGATGGAGAAGAAGCACTAAGGGATGTTCTGGGGTTCTGGCAATGTTCTGGTTGGTCATTATATGTATATAAGTATATGGAAAACCTTCAGCTTAGTGAAGTGCATCTTAAGAATGCTACATTTTAATGTAAAAATCTTAGAGCTGAGGAGATGGTTCATTTGGCAATGTATTTGTCCAGCAAGCATAAACACCTGAATCCAGATTCCCATCATCCACATAAAATTTGGGGCACAGCAGCATGTGTCTGTAATTCCAGTGTTGGGGAGATTGAGACAAAGGTCCTCAGAGCTCACTGGTCAGTTAACCTAGCAGAACTGGTGAGCTCCAGGTTCATTTAGAAATGCTGTATCAAACAAAACAAAACAAAACAAAAACAAACAAAAAAACAAACAAAAAAACAAACAACAAATAGGTAGGGAGCTACCAAGGAAGATACCTGATATTTACTTACCTCTGACTGTCAAATGCCTTCCACCTACAGTACAAACACACACACACACACACACACACACACACACACACACATCAATACACTGTGTCCTAGTTTTCATTCTGCTGTGATAAAACCGTGACCCAAAGTAACTTAGGAAAGGAAAAGCTTTAGGTTTATGTTATCTTATACTTCCAGGTAACCGTCTATCATCGAAGAAAGTCAGAGCAGGAACTAGGGCAAGTGTTGGAAGCAGACATAATGGAGAAACACTGCTTACTGGCTCAATTAGTGATTCATACTCAGCCTGACTTCTTACACAACCTCGGATCACCTGCTCAGTGGTAGCACAGCCCACATGTGCTCCCGCCACTCCATCAACTGACAATCACAGTAACCTTGGTGATTTTAGATTCCTCCACCTCATTTTTCTCCTCTTTTCTTCTCTACCCCCTTTCTCTTCTTTTCCATCTTTCTCTCTCTTAAACCGGTTCCCTCTCTCTATCACTCTCAGTGTTCCAGAGATTTATTATTTAATTTTTTAAAAACCAGCTATTAGTTTCACTGATTTCCTGTATTCACTCTGTTTTCAGTTGGTTGAGATTTTCTTCTCTTTTCACTTTTTCTTCTTTTCTGTTCTTCCTTTTCTCGTTGTTTACCAGAACGTTATTTTAAGACCCTATTGCTGAAGATACCATACATATTGGTCCAGGAATGTAAAAATCAAACCGGTACTGATCAGGAATCTTCCTCCCAGCTGCACAGCTTTCATACTACTAGAAGGTGTCATGACTGCTGTCTTACCCAGCTGTGAACTTTGTGAAGTACAATGATGACCAGCATGGCAAGATATGCCCGTTGGTCCAAGAGTAGCATGTATACTATGGGCATAACCTGATTGGTTTAAGAGCTGCTCCACAGAAAGGACACGTTTCTGGTCCTGCAAATCTGGCCCAGATCCCAAGGCTGGAGACTACATAGGCCCCAGAGGTGAAACTATTGCTATTATTCAGCTAAAATGATATGGTGTCAAACTGCCTTGTAAATTTGCACATATTTATTGATAGATTAGTGCATATCTCAGACCTCATCAGAAAAATATGTTTTTGTATAGTGGGTGGTGGTTAACACGGAAACCCAGAACTGGTCAAAGTTGAGGAAATAACTGTCAGTGAAGCGCTCAGCCACAAACAGGACATGCAGCTCACACTCCCTCCACAAGCTGAAGGAACCACTGAAGGGAAGTGGAAACACTGTAAGAGTTAGAAGTTGGAGAGAGCTGGGGCAAAACTGTATCTTCGAAACATAACAGGACTACTGCATTCATGGACTCATATCAGTCATGGTTATTTGCAAATAACCTGCACAAGCCATGATGTAATGCTGATTAAGCCAGACAGCATTATATCATGGAGAGAGTCCCCACACCTAACTGACGAGCTATGCACAGTAGGTGGCTTTTGTGGGCGGGACAGTCAGTTTTCTTTACTATTATGGGTTTGGTAGGTAACCACCTTCCATTCTTAGGAAGTACATGGGTGACACAATTTAGAGTCAGTGGATAATTTTAAAAGTTTACTTTTATTTTCATATTTTT
Source organism: Apodemus agrarius (assembly GCA_964023405.1). Classification (NCBI taxonomy): domain Eukaryota; kingdom Metazoa; phylum Chordata; class Mammalia; order Rodentia; family Muridae; genus Apodemus; species Apodemus agrarius. Next base: position 126,407,081 of record OZ030012.1, read on the forward strand.
TTGCTTTCTATTGACTTTGGGTTGATTTTGTTTGCTTTTCTTAGTCTTTTGCCTACCTAAGCTGTTCCTTTTAAATAAGCATTTAATTCTTCTGCATACTTCCCTGTGTTTTAGCTACATGTAATGTATCTTCAAAGCTGTTAATTTTATGTTAATTGAATCCTGTGTATTTAAGATTATTTTATTTTATGTATATGAATGTTTTTCCCTGTATGTATGACTGTGCATCATATGAATGCGTATCTGGCCAGAAGAGTGTCAGATCCCCTGGAATGGAAGTTTCAGGCATCTTCTGTGAGCTGCTCCTATTTGGGTGCTGGGAATTGAACCCAGGCCCTGTGGAAGAGCAGTGAATGCTTTTAACCACCGGGCCATCTCTCCAGCTCCATAGTTTTATGTATTTTTATTTCCTTTGATGTTTTCCCTTTTTCTTTGTTTGGTTGGTTTTTATCAAGACAGGGTTTCTGTGTAGCCCCTTCTATCCTGGAACTCACTCTGCAGACCAGCCTGGCTTCAGACTCAGAGATTTGCTTGCCTCTGCCTCTGGAGTGCTGGGATTTAAGTTGTATGCCAGTCTTTCCTTTTTAACCCTTAGATTACTTGGTAAAATGATTTTGAAATTTCCAGAACATTTTTCTAATTTTTTCCATTGACAGTAGATTTTATCACTGTCAATGATACAGTTTCTCCTCCTCCAGCACCTCTGGGACTGTCCCCATTTCCTCTCCTATTCCAATTCACCCCTTTATGTCTTTAGTTAGAAAACAAATGGGCATCTAAAGAATATTAAAAAGGGATGGAGAGATGACTCAGTGGTTAAGAGCAATGGCTGCTCTTCTGGAGGTCCTGCGTTCAAATCCCAGCACCCACATGGTGGCTCACAACCATCTATAAGGGGGTCTAATGCTCTCTTCTGGCACACAGTGTGCATGCAGATAGAGTACTCCTATAATACAATAAATTAAAAATAAATAAATAAAAATAATATTAATAAAAAAGATAAAACAAAAGCAAACAAATAGGAATAGGACCAAACAAATGGGGAAAAAAAAGGAGCCAAGGATAAAGCACAAGTCATACATTTAGAAAAAAGACAAACCCATTCACAGAACATTTATTATCTTTCTGTTATTAAATTTTACTTGACTCCATTTTTCATGAGAATGCATTCTATATGATTTAATTTTAACTTGGGTGTAGTTTATTTTGGCGAATACCATGAAAACACCCTACTGACTGTAAAGTCATATATAACTTGAGTTATATATGGAGACCTTTTCCTGCCTAACATATCCAGGGAAGAATTTTCATGACTAAACTCTAAATAATAGGGAAGCAACATGCACAGAACTTACCAAAAATCTCTTGATAACATTTCTGCCATGGTTTTCCAAATGTCTTTCTTCCTGCCCAGTATCTGAGTCTCTTTCTTCTTACAGTTCCCATAGCCTTTCAAGTATCACTGGTACTTTCTCCCTCCCTGGGTCTTATACCATTCATATCAACCCCACATTCTTTATTACTTTTCTTTCATATAGATTTTCCCCTTAATTTTTAAATTTGTATTTTCACCTACCATTTCAAAAAAGATTTTATTTGTGACATCTGAAATAACCCTACTCTTTATCTGTGGTGCAGATGTCTGCTTGGCAATCTGCCCTAAGGTCTAAGTCTTGATGGGTACTTTTTCTTGTCTTTCTAGAGTTCTTGAACAACACGACATTATCTTGATATTATGGTGACCTTTGAACTCTGCTGTGGATGTTTTGTATCTCTCACAGAGGAGGAACTACTGCAATTGATTGTTTTGCTTGATGTTATCATCACAGAATAAGGACTGAGCAAAGACCAAGGCACCGAACTATTCTTGCCCACTTGAAAGCTATATATACTTGGCAGGGCATGGTCTTATGATTCCATACTGCTTCGGTTCTAATCTGTCGGCAAGAAAGCCAAAGTTTGAAGGATACACGTGACATTGTATGATAAAAAATTTGCATACAACAGTTGAACAGACAGTATTTCTTCTTTTATGTTTGTTTGATTTTAATTTTTATTGGTTATTTTATTTATTTACATTTCAAATGTTATCCCCCTTTCCGGTTTCTCCTCCACAATCCTCATATCTCATACCCCCATAACCTCCTGCTTCAATGAGGGTACTTCCCACCCACCCACTTCAGCTTCACCGCTTTAGCATTCTTCTACACTGGGGCATCTAGCCTTCACAGGACCAAGGGTCTCCCCTTCCACTGATGGCAGATAAGGCCATCTGCTACATGTGCAGCTGGAGCCATGGGTCCCTTAATAGCCAGAATCTAGAAACAACCCAGATATCCCTCATCAGAGGAATGGATCCAGAAAATGTGGTACATTTAGACAGTGGAATACTACTCAACTATTAAAAAACAATGACTTCATGAAATTCACAGGCAAATGGATGGAACTAGAAAATATCATCCTGAGTAAGGTAACCCAGTCAAAAGAGAACACACGTGGTATGTACTTACTGATAAGTGAGTATTAGGTAAAAAGCTCAGAATATCTACAATACACAGACCATATGAAGCTTAAGAAGGAAGACCAAAGTGTGGATGCTTCAGTCCTACTTAGAAGGGGAAACAGAATAATCATGGGGGGTAGAGGATGGGAGGGATTTGGGAGGAAGAGAGGAAGGAGAGGAAAAAAGGCGGCAGGATCAGGTGTGGGAGGAGACAGAGGAGAGGTCAGGAAATTGAACAGAGGTGTGCAGTAATGGGGGATGGAGAACTTGGGGTAGCCACCAGAAACTCCCAGATGCCTGGAAAGCAATAGGCTCCAAGGATCCAACAGGGATAACATTGGCTGAAATACCCAACAAAGGGGAGAGAGAACCTGTAGAGACCATATCCAGAGGTTAGGCCTGGTCCCCGGTTCAGGGATGGGGTCACCTACTGATCTCAAAAATTTTAACGCATAATTGCTCCTGTCTTAAGGAAAGACAAGGACAAAGAATGGAGCAGAGACTGAAGGAAAGGCCATCCAGCAGCCAACTCACCTGGGGATTCATCCCACCTGGGGATCCGTCCCACGTGCAGGCACCAAACCTGGACACTGTAGCTCAAGCCTGGAAATCTCACAATCCAGCGTTTGCCGACTAGGTGCTAAGATAACAGGAGTGTGCCACCTGCACTGAAGATAATTATCCTTACCTGTGATTGGCTGCTTTATTGTTGTGATGTTGCATTATCAGTGACGATGATATTGGTATTACATATGGTGCCTGGGCACACAGGTGGCTACGTTTCTACCTCATCTAACCGTGTATGTAGCCGTTTCGCTGAATGAGACAATGAAACAGATGAAAATGAATGAGTAATTTCTAGAGTGGCCTATAAAACTATTCCACAAACATTTTTTAAAAATATATTTTATTAGTTTTTTTTGAGATTTTTTTTAACAAACCATCAACATTCTTTTATGCATTCCTTTTTCCTAAGGGTTGCTATATAAAATGTGATCTTTGCATGTTGATTTTTGGGATACCAGAATTGCAACACGAAAGATGCTTTGATCTCTGAATTAACACTTAGAGACTAATTAGAAACTCTCATTAGTGCTACATGAGCAATAACTATTCTGTGCTCAAATCATTTTATCTTTTGGAACTTATTTGCTATGGTACCTAGAATTTTCTTAACTAACATAGAAATTAGAACCCTGGAGAGGGAGGCTGTCACATAAAACTTGAAACAAATAGCTGTTGCAGGATATTTGAAACTGTTTCTAGTTGTGGTGTGACTCATGCCTTAGCACATACCTTTAGTCCCTCTGGATGGAATACAGACATGTCCTAACCTCTAGTCCAAAACAATGAAGGTAAAGTTAGTTTGTAGAATAAAGCACTTATAGGCCGGGCGGTGGTGGCGCACGCCTTTAATCCCAGCACTTGGGAGGCGGAGGCAGGCGGATTTCTGAGTTCGAGGCCAGCCTGGTCTACCGAGTGAGTTCCAGGACTGCTGGAGCTACACAGAGAAACCCTGTCTCAAAAAAAAAAAAAAAAAAAAGAATAAAGCACTTATGCTTGAAAGTGATGTCTAATTTAGTGGCAGACAAAGTGATGAATCAGAGAAAGATTTGACAGTCAAATATGCCCATCTCTTATGAGAACAGAGAGGAAAGGGAAGCTATTCAAGAGAAAGACAGTACAGGAAGAAGAGAGTACAGTACAGGAATACGGTAGAGTTGGTGGAGAGCAGTGCAGTAGAGAGGGAGAAGGAGGGGATTTTACTGGCAGAGGTTTTTTGTTTTTGTTTTTGTTTTTGTTTTTTACACAGAGACAGATTGAAGAGAGAACAAGGTAGACACAGGTGAAGACAGAATGAGCCAGAGAATGAGGAACCAGAAGATTAGAATATATTGCCAGAATTAGTTTGAGGTCAAGTGGGGAATTCAGTAAGATACTAAGAGAAGCTAGAGTGAATCAGTCAGCATTGGTGAAAAGTTTGACACAGAGTAGCTGAGTTGAACTAGCTAGCTAGAGCTCAGAAAGCCCTAGGAAGGTGTAAACATATTCAGCAGTAAATCTCAGAGGGTGAAAACATTCTAGGCCTAGATAAGATTGTATGTAGGCTAGAAGCTTCCAGGACTAGGCCTAGGTTATCAGACTGGGGAAATAAACCTCGGAGATGACAATTACATCAGGAGAATAAGTTACTTTTACAAGAAGCATTTACTCTATGCTAAGAAACTTATCTTCAGGACTGGAAGTGGTGGTTATTGGGAGTTTGAAGTAGAAATGAGAATGAAATATGAAGAAATACAGTGAATGTCCTAGGGTTGATGGAAATATTTTTTGTTTATAGCAGGAATTGTTACAATTATGTAAACAATTATGAGCTAGCTAACTTTTATGTCAACTTGATACAAGCTAGAGTTATTTGGGGGAAGGGAGCCCCAACTGAAGAAATGTTGGCCTGTGCGAAAGCCTGTGAAATATTTTCCTAATTGACGCTTAGTGGGGGTGGGCACTCCACTGTGGGCAGTGCTGTCAGTCACTGGCTGGATGGTCTTAGATATTATAAGAAAGCAAGCTGTGCTTGGCATGGTAGCACATACCTTATTTAATCTTAGCACTTGGAAGGCAGAAGCTGGTAGATCTCTGTGAGTTTAAGTCCAGCCCAGTCTACATAGTGAGTTTCAGGACAACCAGTACAACACAGAGGGAGCCTGGGAGCAAGTGATGAGGAGTGAGCTAGTAGTAAGTAGTACTCCTCCATGGCCTTTGATTAGTTCCTGCCTTGGGTTTCCTTCCTGATTTTCCTGGATGATGGACTAGAATCTGTAAGATAAAATAAACCCATTTTCTCTCCAAGTCATGGTGTTTTATTGGAACAATAGAAACTCAAACTATGAGCTGTCAAGATTTTTTTTTAAACTATAGAAATTAGAGGTGTAATGTTCATTATATTTTAATAACTTGTTTTTTTTTAAAAATAACATAGTTGTGGGAAATATTAAAAAGAACAGCAAGTTCCTGTGCTACACCTAGCCACTCTCAGTCCTGGCAGTCTCACTGACCAGTTCTTATCTGGTGAAGACTCTCTGACTCAGAGCTCCAAATTCTCTCTACCCAGATCTCGAAGTTCCCACTGGTGGGTGTCCCTACCATACTAGCCCCATGCTTCAACCCCTGCCCCATGGCTTTTGTGGTGCACATCAGGCAAACCCATTCTTTGCTGCTGTACCTTTCTCTTTGAACCAGTTAAACTGCTGTGTGAAGGAAAACACCACACAACTTAGTTAAGAAACAGTGGTAACTCAATCACTGGGTGCAACAACTAGAATCCTAATCTTGTAAGCCATATTAAATCTAAATCCTCTGGTGGCAAATCCTGGTGGATTCTCTGTATGAGCTGGGAGACACGAGTAGCTACATCTTGCCTTCTCGCTATCCTTGTCCCAAAGGCCCTAACTCTCTCCTGCTTCCTCTCTTCCTCTGTCCAACCTGGAAGTCCTGCCTACTTGTCCAGTGACTGGTCCCTTTATTCATTGGGGAAGGTTCGCAAGAAGTCACCTGAGTAAGTGACCCATTCCTCATTCCAGACAGCCCCTCCTGGGAAAGTGGAATTAACATCAAAATACAGGCATCTCCAGGGCCATCCACAACTAGTGGATGTTCCAAAAACTAGTAAATTCCATGTTCTTGTTAGGATCCCAGTACTCCAGAGACCAGTGCATCTTCAAATGGACAGAGGGACTAGATAGACAATGCTGCAGAGAGTTGCCAGTGCTCACATCCTCTCCTGTGAAAAGAGGACTTACTCTTTGTTATAATGAAGTCAGCACATGCAAATTTTCCTCATTAATAAAAGGTAAATGTAGAATTAAAGCAGAGATGTTCTGACTTAAAAAATAATTGCCGGGGGCTTGGTCTGGGACCAAGTGGACAGTGGAATCTTGGAAGCCCATAGAATCTGTCATACACAGCCAATGCCACCTGCACATTCATCCCTCCACCTGACACATGCTCAGAGCTGCACGGAGGCAGCAGATGTGGGAGTTAGAAGCTCAGGACTGGTATCTGATAGATAGAGCTGTCCCAAGTCAAGCCCGGTTCTCTCTTAGTGTGTAACTGTTGGCTTGTTACTTAACAGTTTGCTTCAGTTCCTCTTCTGATAAGTTGTAAAAAAACAAATGCACTTACCTCACAGGCTCACTGGGAGGCTTGACCAAGAAGGGGCAGGTAAATCAGCAGCGTCTCTGGCAGGATGGCAACATAGTCCCTAAACTGTCCCTTCTTCAGACTTTCCTCTATTCTGGTTGCTGTGTAGTTCCTTAGCTTGAATCCATAAACACTCCTTTCCCATCCATTTCCACATTATGTCTTCTCTTTTGTCTTTCAGTCTAGCTATTTTACCACATTGAAAAACTCATTCACTATTTGCAATGCTAAATCACTCCAAATGAAATCAACTCTCTGAACTCCTCACCCTATGTGGTCCTTCTATTGTGAATCTACCAATAGATTGATCCATTAGTTATGCCAGTGCCCCATGATCTAATCACTTTCCCATCTTTTCATAAAGCCCTGCGTCTTGACATTGTATTGTGGACCCAGCTTTTACTATGTGGGCATTTTGTGAAAAAGTTTCTGTCCAAATGATACTACTGAGTATCCCCTCCATGCTCAGTTATTACTCGGCAGAGACATGAGTCTGTTATCAAAGCATAAGCAGCTCACGACTTCTCCAAACAGCAGTTTAACTTCCACATTCTCAGTCCTTCTTGCAGAGTGACCCACGGTGGGAAAGTTTTTTTTTTTTTAAGACTTGCAGCTGTTGATGTTTGGGCTTCACAGAGTCTAGAGTGTTTTGCACAGAAATATATTCAGTCACTTTGGGGGAAGCATAGGAGGATATGCATAAAACGTATATTGATTTTCTTGGAAAAATGATAGTAAGTAGAAGTCTCGATCTGAGCCTAATATTTCTGTCTCAAGTAGCCACCAGACTCTTCATCTGTGAAAAAGAAGATGGACATAAGCAAAGGGAGCATGTACTTCTCCCTTTTCTGTTTTTCTCCCTGCTGCTAGAAGTCACTTCTTTCCATGTGCTCAAAGCCACAGCTTGAACCGGGTTCTCCCACAAAAGAGTTAATCCTTTTTCATAGTTCTGAAGTGTGTTTACAGACAGGGTCTCTATGTAACCTAGTATAGCCTCAAGCACATCTTGAGTGCTGGGTTTACAGGTATACTCCACCATACCCATAGTAAACGGCCTTTGTTTGCTTTCTCTTTGCATTCGCCTGTAAACCTAGTCTGTCTTTTATGGTATTGTGATATGGGGTTTCTTTGCCCCAGAGATGTCTCTGCTTTAATGTAAAGTGACACAGACAACTGGAAGGTTGGAGAGTATTGAGATTTTGATCAGGCTTTCCCATTTGCCCTAGTTCTCCCTGAGAGCTGAGAGCCCTAAGCATGCAACTCTAGAATAGGTGTCCCAAATATTTTTCCCAGTTTAGAAAGAGCTTAGAGAGTACAAACTACTGTCAGTCTCAGAAAGGAACTTTGGGTTCCGCTTCCCTTTGTGTTTGTTGCCATCTTTAGTTGAAGGGTGACAGACATTTGGCTATAGTAAAACAGTGCAGGAAAAGGAGCCCACTGTTCTCTCTGTGTGGCTGTTATGAAGTCCTTGAATCTTTTTCCTTATCTACAGGACAGAGCGAGCAGGATCATTGATACTAACCCAGGAACTTGTAGGGAGATTTCTAAAAATGTGAAGTAACAGGTCTAGAGCACTGTGTATGGTTTATGTGAACTGGGCAACTGGTCATCAAACCACCACTTCCCAGAGGTTCCTGGGGATCTTGGCCTTGAGGGGTGTCAGGAGTTATTTGAGATGAATGTATCGCACCCAAGTTTTAACAGCTTTATCACTAAAAGGTTAGCCCCCCTCAATAGTATACAATTACACAATCTCCTCTAAATTTCATGAGTCCTTGCCATATACTTATAGAAAGACCATCTTAGACAATATTAAGGTTCTTGGATGGAGGACACAACTATTTAATCTTATTCCAGCTATGATAGTAATGCTTTGATCTTAGAAAAGTAAACATGGGTATGGATCCTTGGATTATTCATTGGAGAAGCTACCTTCTTAAAGGTGCAAAGGCTCCTTGTCATCTATTAGACTGATGCAAAGTCTCCCAGGGCTATGACCTATCACTCAGAACTCCTGCTTGACACATTCCATCAAGAAGCAATTTTTCTCAGAGACTTACTCTTTCAATTGATAGTCAACCATTGCCTTTACTGTGTTTGGCAATTGGTATTATCTGAGTTTTCTTTGTCTACCTGTGGAGTGCACATGTGACTCCATTTCTGGGTCACTGCTGATGCCATTGATTATTTTTATTTTTAAAGCACAACTTCTTTTTTTAAGATTTATTTATTTATTATATATAAGTACACTGTAGCTGTCTTCAGACACAACCGAAGAGGGTGTCAGATCTCATTACAGATGGTTGTGAGCCACCATGTGGTTGCTGGGATTTGAACTCAGGACCTCTGGAAGAACAGTCAGTGTTCTTAACTGCTGAGGCATCTCTCCAGCCCGATTATTTTTATTTTTAGAATTAACTTGTCTTTTTGTATGTGATATGTGTGTATGTCTGTGCCTGTAAGTTGATATGCAAGACTCATTTTCTCATTCTCTTCTCCATTTCTTAACTTGCTAAACATCTAGGCAATGACAAAGACAAAAGCAGAGGGAAGCATTACTGTCTTCAGATCCTGTCAAGTCCCAGAAGACCAGGTGGTGGAAGCACTAAAAACTAGTCTGGCCAGACTCTACAACCCCTAACCCTGATTAGCACCGTGGGTTACTTCATAACAGTCAACCATCCTCATAAGTTAGTTCATCCAGGCCTCTCATCCCTGAGGATGCTGTAATCTCTATTGTTAGCAAAATGTATATTTCTTATGCATTGTTGCTCATTCAATGCAACTAGACTCTACTCTTTCTAAGCTGAAAGGGATACATGCTTATTATTTCAGTAGTAGGGTAGCTGAGGAAAGACGTTCTGTAGTTCAGGGATAGCCTAGCCTACATGATGAGATCCAGCTTAAAAAAATCATAAAAAAGTCAAAGAAGGATAGAAGGAAGGAAAGGAAAAACGGAAGGAGAGAAGGAGTGGGGTGCGGGGGAAGGAGAGACTAGGGAGGGAAAGCCAAGAGAACTTTGAGTAAGAACAGCCTCCATAGTCTCATATATTTGAATGCTTAGTCATCAGAAAGTAGCACTACTTGAGAAGGATTAGCAAGCCCCTATCAAATGTTGTCTCTTATAGGCTGCCGTGGTCATGGTGTGTCTTCACAGCAACAGAGCAATAACTAAGACATATATATTAATTGTACACAATAGGTTTTATTTTGACATTTTTTATTTTGACATTTTTAGACTGTTTGAATCCCATTATTGCTGACTGCCAGGAGCCTCCCGGCCACAGGGAAGGTAGTGGTGGAGGCACAGAGTAGGACTCTGGTGATGATGGCTTTGAAGTCTGAGGGTCTCAGGGCTTTTTAACTGTATTAAAATGCTGATGATAACTTCTCAAATGTCTTAGAAACTTTCTTGCCCTTTCTGAGGGTGAAAGACTGCTGCTGGCTTAGGTGATTAACACCTGTGGCCTAACAGCAGAGGATTAAGCAATGTGGTCTTTGTTCTATCTCAGCGGGAACTGCTGGGCTCTAACTTTCAGCTTGCTAGTCAGAAGTCTTTGCAGGGAGAAAAATAGGACACTTAAAGAAGTGGTTAATGAGTTTATTACAAAGTTGTAAGAAGTTTCCTATGAATGCTAAGAGGGAAAAGCAGAAAGATCCTAAGCAGGGAAAGGGAAACGTTCTTCTAATTGGACAGAGAGAGAGAGAGAGAGAGAGAGAGAGAGAGAGAGAGAGAGAGAGAGGTAGAAACATTAGTAGCAGTATATCCATCTTTCTCTTTTGTCTTCAGTACTTATACATCTTTCAGAATGCATGATCACATGTTACAAAGTTCATCACAAGTTCACACAAAAATCAAATCATAAATTGAAATAGAAGTTTACAACAGAGAATGCTTACATGCATATCCATCAGGAGTAGATAGCAACATCTATCATTTGTCTTCTCTACAGGTTTGTAGAAAGTTTAAAACCATAACTAAGTTATAAGTGAAGTTTTGTATAGATAAACCCAGTCAATATTTTATCTTCTGTCCTAACACCTGTAATAAACCCTAGTTCCCTTTTTATGACCTTAGGTTAATTGTTTTACAACCTCTTGGAATGTGCTCTGAGTAGGAGAAAGTCTAGTTGCCATCTAAGAGCAATTAACTTGTGACACTTGGGAGACTGGCAGAGTTCTCATTGCAGTTTGACTATAGAAAGGATCTAGTAGCAGTCCCATTAAAAAGAGCTTGGTAATCACAGATATAATTTTAGGAATTCTTATAGGATCATCATTAAAACTTAAGTCATCTATTTATCTACATAGCATCACTATAAGAAAGTACATCTTTGTGGATCTGCAAGGATCTGCTCCAAAGGAATGTGCTATTACTTATTGATTATAAATGTATAATAACAACAGGAGAAGCATATAAATAGCAGGACTCTTTCCTAATATTAGTCCCACACAGCCTTGCTGAATGGGGGCTCACCTGTTGCAGATTATATTATAATCCAAGGCAGGCATTTCAGGATGAACATCTGCTAGTATGTTAGCTTGTCCCATTTTAGCTCCTGACATGTTATGTTTATTCCTTTCTTTTCTTCTCTTTTCTCTTTTCCTTTCTCTTCTCTTCTTTTCTTTTCTTTTCTTTTCTTTTCTTTTCTTTTCTTTTCTTTTCTTTTCTTTTCTCCTCTTCTCTTTTCTTTTCTTTCACTTTGGCTTTTACAGCATATATGTGCATGCATGCAGAGGCTGGAAGACAACCTTGAGTATCATCTTCAGTAGCAGTGCCCACTTTCTTTGACATCAGATCTCTACTGGGTCTTAAGTTTTCCAATTAGGCTAGGCTGACCAACTCAGTAAGCCCCAAGGATCCGCCTTCTTCTATTTCTCCAGAACTGGGATTATAGGTATATTCTACTATGTGTAGCCTTTTATGTAGGTTCAGGTTATTAAGTACAGGACCTTGTATTTGTGAGGAAAGCACCTTACTTTTGCTGACTTTTGAGTCCCAGTATCAGGACCCATGTATATTTGTTCCCTAGTGCCATTTGCATGTCTACCACATACAAAGACAAACCTTAGTTCCTGGCTGTGGAGGGTCTATTTACCCTTTCCTGGAAAACTTTCTCTCTATCACATGAAGTTTTATGTATGAGACTCTTACTTTGATATGAAAACTTTCCAGTTCCAGTGACCCACATGGTCATGTTTTCTGAACTCCACAGAATTTTTATTTGGTGTTCCATACATTCATTTAGAACACAGTATATTATACTAGAATTTAAGCATATGGACTGAATAACTTGATACACACAGGTTTGCACATAGCCCCAAGTCATTTATTTCTCATAAGTAATGTGAAATATGTATCATGACTATAAAGTACACATGTGTCATTTTAACAAAGAGACCTGAGGCATACAGAGATTTCATAGCTCAAAGCTCATACCATGTTTTGAGTGATAAAGAAGAGAGACTGAGAGGCCGAGGCGATGGCCCATCTGGCAAAGTTCTTGTCAGGTAATGGTCAGGATCTGAATTTGGAGCCTCAGCATCCATATAGAAAACAAAAACAAAAGAAAACAAACAAAAAACAGGCATGGTGGCACAATACCTGTAATCTCAGCTCAGGGGGGACAGATCCCGAGAGCTCACTGGCCAGTTAGTCTAGCCTGGTTCAGTAAAAGTCCCTGTTAGAAAAAAGTGAGGCAGAGACCAATTGAAAAGACATATGACATCAATCTCTAGCCTTCATATTTACACACAAATATGCATAAACACACACACACACACACACACACACACACACACACACACACGATGGATTCTGCGTCCAGTCATCCATTGGTAAATTATAAACTTTTACTGTTATAAACTGAAGTTCCCAGAAAAAAGCCACATCCACGTTAAAAACTCTGTAAGATTGATTGATTAGAACTGGATAATTGTGGAGAATTAGAATGTTCTAGATCCAGAGCCAAATCACCTTGACCTATCTTTAGCCCCTTTAATAATAGTTAATTGCCATTCTCTGTGTCTGAATTAACATTTTTGGACTTTATTAACAGATCACTAGCTACCACCAACCTATATTCTAAGAATGTCATCAGATACATCCCAAGACCTATAACAGAGATTTCCACACTTTGCTGAAGCCTACCTACATAACATTCTCACCAATGTATTTCAAAAGTGCTTCTATTTATGACTTAGCTTTGTTCTGTAACTATAGAAACCCCATTAAACTAGTTACTCACTGGAACATGTTATTTATGACGACCTAAACCCATGATCCCAGGCCATGATCACTCATATTTGCCTGCAGAATAAATTATATCCTAGTCCCTTTGAGATTAAAATTGTGTTTTACATAGAAATTGTCACGGAGGGGAGAGCTACTTAGCCAGTGTGAACAGGTCTGGTGCTGCGATGTACTCGACTGCTCAATACTGGCCTCGAGGGTCTGGCTGCCCCTCACTTGGAGAGCCTCACCTGTACCAAGTGATGCAATGTAAACTTTGCTCCCCAAGTTCTCCCTGATTGGTTAATAAAGGCTAAAGCCTGGGACTGGGCAGTAGATAGAAGTAGGCAGGCTTTCAGTCATCCAGCTGGGCCAGGACACAGGTAGAGAGGAGAAGAGAAGAGAGGAGACAGAGAGAGGAGGAAGTGTTTATGAGAGGAGAGAGACCCTAATCATGTAGCCAGGAGAGACAGCAAGTAACTCTGGATATGTGGCTGGGCTGTTAAATTAGAATAGCTCCAAAATCTGCCTAATTTAGGATTATAGGTTTGTAAAAAACATACCTGGATTGTATGTCTTTTATGCCAGTTATATACCAATTTATAATTCCTTTGACATTTGGCACGTCACTTTCGGCACCAAAATGTGCCCAAAGTGGGCACATTTATTCTGGGGGCGGGGTTGCTATACCTTCTTGTGGCCTTCAAATATATATTATGGGTTTCTACCCCCATTTCAGACCATTTGGTTCCCAAATAAAAGACACCGACCTTTTAGATTTATAACAAGCCGTCTAACGCTACAGCAGGGTAGATATCAGCCCTTTAAGCTATCCTGTCTATTTCTTCTGCCAAAACCCCCATAAATACTTGCATCCTTTTCATTTACACTGCTCCTGCTTCATCAGATCAGCCCTTTTGGCCACATATGCATGGTCCACGCAACCTCATGGGGACTCCTTCTTCCTTCTCCTTGCCTCTCTTCATGGTCCCTGCCCGAGACTCCCAAGCCCTGGGAACCTTTGCTCTATCCTCTCTCTTTTGCTCAGCTCAGGCTGTAGACATCTTTATTAAGCAATCAGGGATAACTTGGGGGGAAGGTTTATGTAGCATCATTTGGTGTACATGAGGATCTCCTTGGGGGTCAGTATTTAGCATTTAAATACATAGCAGCACCAGACCAACCCCCTAAAATATCAAATACACTACAGATTAAAACAGTGTATTATTAGTCAGGGTTCTCCAGAGCAGACCCTTAGTGTTAAATGAGCTTACATTAGAATCGTAACACTTGTCTCACAACTGAGAGTGCTTTAAGCATTGTAGTTTCTTAGTCCAATTGGCTTTAAGCAGGTCCTGGGAGAGCTGCTGGTCCTTGTCAGCAATGGAAGCCTTGAAATACTGATGTTGATCTAAACAAAGGAATCGACACCAATTAGAGTATTTCAAGTGTTTGTCTGAATGCTAGAGAGGTCATCAACCTGTTAGCGCCTCAATCCACAGGTCTCAATCTGACACTGAAAAGCTGGAAGCTTACTGGAGAGCCACTGGCCCTTAGTCGATGTTATGGAAGCCTGGGAAAACTGATCTTGATATCAGTTGCAGCAACAGGCTGAATTACTTCAGCAGAAAAAGGGAGGTCCAAGAAAGCAAAGGCAGATAATCTTCCTTCCGCCATGTTCTTTTAAAATAATTGAGTTGCTACCAAGAGGTTTCTGCCCATACTTGGGCTTAGTCTTCTTCCCACATCAATTAAGGAAGTCAGAACACTTTTTTCAACTAAAGCTATCTACTCAGTGATTCTAATTTTTGGCAAGTTTATGTTAGAAAAGAAACTATCACAAAAAGTAACTGGTTAGCTGTTATTAACAATACCTGTGTCCTCTTGGCACTTTATTAGATGTGGATCTCCAAGTCGCGGTTTGAATCTGAATCCCTCATAGGTTCTTTTGTTTGATCACTTGGTGGCTAGCTGATGGTGCTGTTTTGGGAAGCTGTGGAGCCCTTTGGGACTAGGTGGCACCAGTGCGTTCCTGGGGGTAGATCTGGAAGGTCATATTTCCCTCTAGTTCTACCTCAAGCTCTATTTCCCGATTGGAAATATGAATTCTGCTATAGTGGAGTGCCTTCACTATGAGATAGAAGAAATCCTCCATCTTTTAAAAAGTTCCTGTCAGGTATTTTATCACAGGGATAAGTAAAGTCTAAAACATCCAATAACTCAATAGATCTCTTATGGTAAGAGTTAAGTTCTTCTCTTATTTCTACCCTCTTTCTTCCTCTTTTCATTTTCTTTCCCTTCCCCTTCTGAATATCTAATAAGAACTTGATAAAATCATTGACCTGTCCAGTTAGTCAGTATTTTAAAAATTATACCATATATTAGTGTTGGGTCTAGTGTTCATTATCACATAATATCAGCACACAGGCAAGATATGTTCCTAGCCTTAGGACGCTATGTCACAATGGAATTCAACCTGCTCTTTGCATTGGTTGAGATCTGCACTTTACAAAGAAAGTTCCAGGTTTATCTTAATTGACTTCATAACAGCTTTAGGAAATAAATATCTGTTATAATTATAGAGGAGAAAACTAGGTGACCAACAAGGCTGGCTCAGTGATTGCCCTGAGATCATGCAGCTATAGAACCATAGCAGAAATGCGAACTCATGTCTTTCTGAATATTGTTAAAACCTTTACTGATGTGCTTGTCCTCATAATCTTCAGTTGCTCCCAGCAAATTTGCTGTCTCATCCTTTCCTTAAGAGGAAATTCCCACATTGTTCTTCCACAGTCTGCTTATGAGTCAGTGATTATTGGGAAGTTGTTACCCATACCTCACATAAAAAATGAACAGTGCCAAGTGGGTGAGGAGCCTGCAAGATAGTTGCTGAGCGTCAGCAGTGTCCATCCATAGATAACTCAACTGAGAGCCGAGGATGTGCAGCAAAGAACAAAACGGAAGAACTGTAACAAGTTGGTATCTCTCTGAAAACTTGCAAAACCTGAGAAGCCAGCCTGTTTAAAACAGGAAGCTATGTTGTTTACTACCTGACTGGTGTATGTGATCAAATGTTATCTCTGTTTCATTAGCAGTGAAACCTAAGTTACTACTGGACTCATAAAGGACTTAGCAAAAATCACCAGGTATCGTTTCTTCTTTTTATTCTCTTTTGGACAAGGACATATTGAAATTCAACAGATGTTTCTTAGAAGATATTTCCAGGTAGGTTTTCAGAACTCTAGGAAAGGAAAAATGGATATATTAGTCTATGTAGGTGGAAGAAATGCCTTCCAGAAACCCTCTTGATTCCAAGAGGGAGGTGGTGTATAGTAATTTAAAGATAACATAAGGTAGACTTGGAAAAGATTTTGCAGTGTATCTCCATTTTCTTCTTACTTTCCTCATTCCTATCCTTCTGCTTTCCCATCTATACTATGACACAACATGAAGTCTATAACCATTCAAACTACATTATCTGTTATCAGCCTATACTTATAATTCATAAACCATGAAGAATAACATCATTCCAAAAGTGTTACATTAGTGTTTATTGATACTGACTTGTAAGGTCATCATAAAAATGTAATCTATTGTGTGTATATATATTAGCATGAAAATATATTTATGTATTTGTGTGTATACTAAGTAATGATGTATTTAAATGCATAAATAAAGTTTTTGCTGGAAATTAACTCTAAGTCAGACTATTAGACGGATTGGTTGATGATTGCCATGGTGTCTCTGTCTGGAATTAGTTGACTGGCTGCCTTTGGTAGATTTATCTCTGTTAAGAGGATAGAGACAAAAAATTTCGATTTAGTGTTTTGAAAAACCCTAGTTTGGCTGTGGTTAGAACTGGTTTTGGTGAGTTCTTTGAGAGAGGATAGTTGTCTTTAGTTACAAGTAGGTTGGGACTCTAGCCCAAACCTGTTTTCAACCTGTAGGTCACAACACTTTTGGGGGTGACATTATCAGATGTCTTGCATAGTAGATATTTATATTATAATTAATAACAGTAGGAAAATTACAGCTATGAAATAGCAATGAAATAATTTTATGTTTGGGGGTCACCACAACATGAGGAATAATATTAAAGGGTTGCAGGATTAGGAAGGCTGGGCTAGAGGGTCCTTTTACCCCTTTCAAAAGATGGGAACGATTACACTGAAGCTAGTCACTGAGTAATTTCTTTTGGAATAAGATACGAGAGTACTCTCTGACTCAACCAGAAAGAAGTAAACATGCTCAGAGTAAATTAAGAGCACAATCAACGCATAGAAGAAAGAATATGGTGACTAATAATTACAACTTAAACATCACTCGAATATCCTTCAACAGAAAGTAATAACAATGGTAAGACAACTCTATATCAGCCTAACTAGCCCAGTAATTTTTTTTTTTGCTTTAATTCCATGTTGATGGATGCTTTCTAAAGCTGGCACCACCACCTACAGTGCTAGGAATTTATTGTTGTTATACATTTCCTGGAAGCAAATTAACAAAATGCATCAAGAGTTTTGGAAATGTTATTAGAGTTTGGAATAGTGTCTTGGGATATATATAATTTAAGGAAGTAAGTTTTAAAGGACAGAGATGTTTGTTGCTGTATTATTTATAAAGGGTGTTTAATTTAAGTAACAGAAGGCAATTTCATGTGTATTGTTAATTATGTACGTAGCACCTAGTAGAGGCACATAGTGTGTTTCTTGGTATGCTTACTAGGATAATTTGGGATTAGCAAGCTGAACATACCAGTCATGCTTGGTCATGCTGATTACATTACTTTGGTAGTACAGATATTTTCCCCTATGAAAATATATTCTTCATAACCATCTCCTTCATAATCATCTTGTTCAACTAAATAACATCAACATGTATTCAAAGCTATCTTCTACATTTGAAACACCTGCTATTAAAAGACAATGGCCAACTTTGATCTTCAGGAAAGAAGGCTGGTAAAAGTCATTGGCAGGTACATGAAGCCAAGTCTCTCCAGATGAACTGACTGCACTTTGAGGTTTAGAACATTTGACTGAATAGGGTCCATGTCCCTGAAGCAATATTTAGCCATCCATCAACTCAAATGACAATTGAAAATTACAGAACAAACCTACAAAGTTATCTAGATGAAAAGACTTGCCTCTTATAGCAGGGATGATTTAAGTTTCTTTTCTTTTCTTTTTTTCTTTGGGGGGGGGCGGGTTTCGAGACAGGGTTTCTCTGTGTAGTCCTGGCTGTCCTGGAACTCACTCTGTAGACCAGGCTGGCCTCGAACTCAGAAATCCGCCTGCCTCTGCCTCCCAAGTGCTGGGATTACAGGTGTGTGCCACCATGCCCGGCTTTGTGACTTAAATTTCTTAAGCAAGCAAACACTTTGAGAAAATCAACATGAGACAACAAAAAATTAATAGCATTTTTGTTCTTTAAAAGAACAAAAAGAAAAATTTAAGAAGAAACTAAGAATAGAAATTCTAACTACATAGGAGTTTATTGAGATGTATAGATTGTAGATTTGTATAATTTTAGTGTGTGATATATTTGCAAACTTTTTATAATAAAGTTTATAAAATAAATAAGTAAGGAAACCCTTTTAAAATTATTTTTTTGAGAACAGACACAGTTTTAAAGGACAGAAAAGAAAAAAAAAAGACCAAAATCTACTTTTGCATTTGTATGACTTTGATATTAAGGCATAAAGTTTTGTGAAATCAATCCAACTTTAGGAAACTTGAGTCTATCTCCGTCCCCTCTGGTTCCTGCCTCCTTTTCTCATTCCCTCCTCAACTCCATTTCAGTCCTTAGAATCTTTGTGCTCTTTCGTCCTCACTTTGAAATGTTCTTCAAATAACCTCCAAGACAACAAGATGATTAGTTTTCTCCCCAAAAGTACATTCTCAAACTGTACCATTTTCCTTACCCAAAATGTACCTTATTTTTCTGACACATGTGTAAACTTGTTTCCATTATTATTTCTTGGGATTTTAGTTTAAAAAATGAAGTAGACTTATTAACCTTGTCTAAGAATGTAATTCAGTGGTAGTTTTTGCTTGTCATTATTCTAGACCCTAAGTCTAGAATACTGAACACTGAACAAAATTTTGTTACCTTTACATTTATTTCCAGAAAAATGAGGAAGCTTGCCATTGTATATACTTCTTTCTATTCTAATTTTTAATATAACATAGGGCATGTCTGTAGATGGACTCAAACATCTATCTGTATGGGAGCAAAATTTATCTCTAACTGTTCACACTTTTCAAATGATCATAGGACTCAATAATTTGTATAGCTTTCCTTAATTTTCCATTCTTGAGGCTAAAAATATTAAAATCATCCAGCAAACAATATTCTTTCACAGGGAAGATTTACATCTTGTTTTTAAGAAATAAGAAAAGGCAGAGTTACTCTTTACTTAAAGGAAGACTCTTTTGTTTAGATGGGATGTTTTACACTATGTAGTCATGCGTGGTATATTGACATTTTAGTCAGTGATGGCAGCATATACAACTGTGGTCCCACAAGAAGGTGAGGGGCATGAAATTTCTATGTTTTACTGATGCCACAACCCTTATGATACCATAGCGCAGTGTACTGACAGTGTGTACAGATATTCTGTGTAAAGACGCCTACTGTGTCGCCAGTTCTCTAGAAGGCTAGCACGGGGCTGCGGATGTAGCTCTGTGTCATGGTAATTGCCGAACACTGAATGTATCGCACTCCGTCTCCAGAGCCACATAAGTAAACAAAGTGCAGATTTACTGTTTAAAAGTATAGTGCATGCAAACATGAACTTCATACGCTATTTGATGTAGCTGACTTGGTAAGAGTTTGTATAGTTTCTATACTATGTTTTAATTGTTATTTTATAGTAGGCATTTAAGAATATGCTTAGGTTGTGTACTGGCATTGTGAAATACATTTTATACTTTGTTTCATATGAAAGTCAGACTTTTAAAAGAACACAGTTAAAATTAAAGACTGATTAGAGCTATGGAGGAAATAATCAGATCAACAGTAAGATGACAGATGATAAATTTGTTGAAATTTTTAAAATCTTTGAGCTTCTTAAAAACATATTTTATGGGCCTAGAGATATAGCTCAGCATTTATTAGTGTTTCCTGATCTTACATAAGACCAAGGTTTGGTTCCTAGCACCCATGTGGCAAGTCACAACTACCTGTAACCCTAGTTCCAGGGGACTTGATGTCCTCTTTTGACCTTCTTGGGTTCTTGTACACATGTGGTACACATAAACTCATGAAGGTACACACACATATACAATAACAACAGTAAATACATGTTAAAAGGAAAAATGTATCTTGTGTGTTTTCATCTGCATGTGTATATGTATGTTGGACTTATGTTACATTAAGCTTATCCTTCGTGTTGTTGGCATGGCAACTGTAGATGAGTGTCATGCACAGAAGCTAACATAGGTAAATAAGTCCAAAATGCCTTTTAATTCAAATGACTTAAATAAATAAATAAATAAATTTAACAAATACACTTGTATGTAAGGCAAAGTAAAGACAGCTTAAAATTATTAGTATGTATTTTGCAAAGGCTGTAATAAGCCAGTCTGAATTGAATTTACTTGTTAGATATACAATGTGTATATTTTCTGTATATCAAGGCTATCAACTTTCAAACTTCTCCTTTGGCAAGGAAATATATTAAATATTGACTATATTTGTATACTCCTCAAAGTCTGCATGTTTTGTAGATTTCATATGTAATTGTATGTATTCTACTTGTATGTAGTGTAGAGTTATATGTAATGTAGACATTGTATACATGCAAAGTCTAAAATAGTTGTTAAAAGTAAACAAACTACATAAATTTAAAATGTAAAGGTTTTAAGTGTACTTTTTATGTAATTTAAAATACAAAATCGTTAAACATTTAAGTTGTTTTAAGTAAGTTAAAATACAAAATCATTCTTAAATATGAATTATAAATTCTACCAAAAGAACATATATTTCAGTCTATTAACAATTATGACTGATGCCAAATTAAGGATATATGGCACACAATTTAAAATTAGTTTCTTCCTAAATTTTATTACAATTTGGAATTACTAAAAGTTTAAAATTTTCCTTAATATAAGCATTTCCACATTCAAAAATATGAAACCATGTATTTTAATTGAAAATCAATTTTAAAGGTTATAAATATATCCTTTTATTCAAAAATGATTTTGTTTATTTTGGAGATTTCTTAAAGCATTATTTCAAAACTTGAATTTAGGGAAAGAAAACAATTCAGAGAGAAATCAATAAATGAGGAAGAAAATAAAAGAATTAATGCACATAAGAATATATTCTGAGCTGGGCGTGGTGGTGCATGCCTGTAATCCCAGCACTTGGGAGGCAGATGCAGGCGGATTTCTGAGTTCGAGGCCAGCCTGGTCTACAGAGTGAGTTCCAGGACAGCCAGGACTACATAGAGAAACCCTGTCTTGAAAAACCAATATATATATATATATATATATACACACACACATATATATACATATATGTATGTATATATATACATATATACATATATATAAACATATATATATTCTGGATGAAAACAATTACTTGCAAATTAAAAAAATCATTTTGTAAGATAATATTTTGCTCTAAAGCAAGAATATGACAAAACTATGGGTTTAAACAATTCAAGCAGCATCTTTAAAAGACTGTAAACTGTGATCCCTGCAATTTCTCAGGGTGTTTCTGGTATTTGGAGAAATTTCAAAACTTGACTAGTTCAGATACTATTCCTTCTCAATTGAAAGAATTTATCTTTGATGTTTCCGACACAGATACGGCTGGATAGGGAAAAGTGAGAAAACAAGGTGCTTTCATGGCAGTTTCCTTTTGACTCTTCCAGGTAACCCCCAAAGAAGGAAGATGCCTTTCCTAGTGAGTGTCCTTGTCTCCCAATGTGAGACTCAGGATATCAGTAAATCAGGGGCCAAATAATTGTGTACCTAGCAAGCAGGAGGAAGACTGAAAGACAGTCTGTCTAAACCCTCAGAGCAGTAAGTTAGGTGATCAACCTAACCTGCCCTTTTTTTTTTTCAAACTTGACCCTTCCTCTTAGTAAGGAGAAAGTTAGAGGGCCTTTCTCTGAGTAAGCAGAGTATGAATTTACTGCCCTTTATGAGATTTCTGCCTTATCTGCTTTTCTTCTTTCTCTGCTGGAGTCAGTAGTCTGTAGGAAAGTAGACACTGGTCCTCCAGCTCCTGGTCTAATAAAGTAAGTTGTATTAGAAAATCCACTTCTCATACCCTCCAGCTCATTGTATTTTATGAAAGAGAAGCTCTTGGGATATCATTGCCTACCTTAGCACTACCTAGAGCCAGAGAAAAGAAGAGTCACCAAAGAAAATGCTGCTTAAAATTATACTGATTTCAAAGTTTAATAATAATAATAATAATAATAATAATAATAATAATAAATAGCTAAATTCAAAATGTTTATATTTAAATTACTGACAAGTGGATTGTATATAGATAGAAATTAAAACTCTACTCAACTTTAACCTACTTATTAGAGAATTTCAGATAAATTACTGTCTCACTAAGCGTCAATTTCTCCATTAAGTATTTTGGGCATGCTCATCAAAGGCCTAAGCGAGGTGGTTATCATTACTAGTACCAGAACTTTATATGAAGATTATAATTTTGAAACTCATCATATATAAGATGAAAATTCCCAAATACCTTAAAGTATGCATTAGTAGTAATAATAATTACACATTATGGATCATATAATTATCATTCATTTCACTTTTTAGTTCAAAACTTTGAATCCCCTCCTTCAAATACTTACAGAAATTAATATTCCTATGCCTTACTGCCACCCACAGCATTTCTGTTCCCTTTTCTATTATGAATCATGATGACTTTGACAGCCACAGAGCTTTTATTTTTCTGGCCCCTACTCATAGCATTACAGATATATCTTGAAATTTGTACTAAACAAATTCTAGCTTGAGTCTCTTAATGAATAATCAAGTGATATGTTTCACATGGTTGTTTCTTTGTTTTTTTTTTTATTTTTTTTCCTATCACAGAGACAAGAAGAATGGCATTCAACACAGATGAAATCAAGACTGTGGTTGAGAGCTTTGAGACCACACCCTATGAATATGAGTGGGCACCTCCCTGTGAAAAAGTCAGCATCAAAGAGCTGGGGTCATGGCTCCTGCCTCCACTGTACTCCCTGGTGTTCATCATCGGCCTCCTGGGCAACGTGATGGTTGTGCTGATCCTCATAAAGTACAGAAAGCTACAAATTATGACTAATATCTACCTGCTCAACTTGGCAATTTCTGATCTGCTCTTTCTCTTCACTGTCCCATTCTGGATTCACTATGTTCTTTGGAACGAGTGGGGTTTTGGCCACTACATGTGTAAGATGCTTTCTGGGTTTTATTACCTGGCTTTGTACAGCGAGATCTTTTTCATCATCCTGCTGACAATTGACAGGTACCTGGCTATCGTCCATGCTGTGTTTGCCCTTCGAGCCCGAACTGTGACTTTTGCTATTATCACCAGCAGCATCACTTGGGGCCTGGCAGGACTGGCAGCATTGCCTGAATTTATCTTCCATGAGTCCCAAGACAACTTTGGAGAGCTTTCCTGCAGTCCTCGCTACCCAGAGGGCAAAGAAGACAGCTGGAAGCGTTTCCATGCTCTAAGAATGAATATCTTTGGTTTAGCTCTTCCTCTCTTCATTATGGTTATCTGCTACTCAGGAATCATTAAAACTCTGCTGAGATGTCCCAATAAAAAAAAACACAAGGCCATCCGGCTTATTTTTGTTGTTATGATAGTCTTTTTTATTTTTTGGACCCCGTACAACCTGGTTCTCCTTTTTTCTGCTTTTCACAGCACATTTTTGGAGAACAGCTGTCAGCAGAGTAAACACCTGGACCTGGCCATGCAGGTGACTGAGGTAATTACCCACACCCACTGCTGTATCAACCCAGTAATCTATGCCTTTGTTGGTGAGAGGTTCCGGAAACACCTCCGGCTCTTTTTCCACAGAAATGTGGCAATCTACCTGGGAAAATATATTCCATTTCTTCCTGGTGAGAAATTGGAAAGAACAAGCTCTGTCTCCCCATCAACTGGGGAACAAGAAATCTCTGTGGTGTTTTAGTTGGACAGAGAACACTGTCTCTCATTCTATGGACTGGAAGATGAAGTAAACACATTAAGTCAGTCACAATGACCTCTAGCTCAGTCATTTGTACTTTCCATGAAATGCTGATGTTCTCAAAGACCTGAAAACACACATAATGACTGCAGAATATTTTCATGTGCCCCAAAGATTATTACTAGAGGTCATGTGCTGGCCAGTTGACAATTCATCAAACATGAAAAGGACAGGTTTTCTTGATTCTCTAAAGAGTTACATAGGTTCGGATTCACTTAAATGTTAAATAATCCATTCAAGACAAGTAAGAAGTTTAAAAAATATTTAAACGTCCACTTTAGCCATTTTTGACATCAGTTGAAAAATAGGCTGGGGCCATCTGTATTGAGAAGTCCGGGTGTGGTGCTGTTGTTAATTCTTCCTAGACTTGACTTCATAAGTACCTGGAAGGGTATATTGACACATACACAGATGACATATTCTCCTATTATAGGAGAAGAGTAGAAATTTGGAGATAGACATCAAGATTAATAGATAAAATAAGATTGGAGACCCTTTATCACTTGCTCTCATATAACAAATAGAGGATGTCCAAGAAAAGTCTATGACATCACACAGAAAGAAGCTGGCACTATGTGAATAACAATGAGTGATAAGAATACATATAATACAGTGTTTTTGAGTGTCTGTCTTTTCCCAGATCGTTAGCCTACTCCTATTCTCAGGAATATCTTTTTTATTTTTCTTAGTAAACTGCCTGTATGTCTATCATCATCTATATGTTCATTATTCTGGCACACAAGACCCTAGAAATCTCAGGAGGTGCTCTCTGCATGCAAATGTGCACTTATAGCACCACCACAGAGCTTATGATTCATGCTTGAAGTGAGGCCTGAGCATCAAAACAGGTTCCCAGGTCTTGGTCATGATACTTGCCACAAGATCACACTTTTAGAATCATTTTGTAACTGATGCTTTCAGGGACTCAACAATTGAAACTGAGGATTTCACAAGTGTTGTGGGAGGACTATATGGATCCTTTAGATGTTTATGTTAAGATTATAGGCCATTATGGTCAGCTGGTAAGATATACTAGTCTATCTGAAACATTACTATAGAAAGAACTTACAATTCTATCAGTCTTTCAGTTTTATACAATTGAGATTTTCTTGAGTATATGTATTTAGTACTCTGAACTAGAAGCTGTGAGAGACACAAAGATGAATGAGGAAAAAATGGAGTGGCTATGGTTCAGGTCTTTTTCTCTCATTCCTTTTCTTCTGATTGTAGCTTCTTGGGAATGTAACTTCTAAGCTTTTACTTAACTTGTGTTTGTAATATGGCACTTTTTCTTATGGGTATAACATGGTCATTTCATGGTTATTTTTAAGTATTACCTTGGTCTAGCAACCATGACAACGATTTGAGCAGAACAATAAAGAGGTAATTTAGTCAGTAGTGATGCTATTGGAGCTACTGGTACTCCATAGCAGAAGGTAATATAGGGTCATAGTACCCTCATCTTGTATCCCAAACATGACTCTCTCCTGTTCCAACTTGTACATGATTTTGGGAGATGATAAAGTTATATAAGACTGGAAGAGTTATTTGAAAGTGTGACTCCATGATTGCATTTTCATTAGGTCATTATCCATGATGGGATGAAATTTTGTGATGAGACAGCTGTTTGAGTATCTCTTCCATAATGCTCTGAAAGTAGGCTCAATAAACTCATTGGTTTGCTAAGTTGAACTTTGGTGGACTCATTGCTTTGGTTTATAATTTTGTCCTCGTCTGAGGTGAATACTTATTTGTTCAAGATAAGTTAGGGCAACGGTTTGTCACTTTCTAGAGGAGATGTAGACAGTGTGTCACAAACCCACCACCTGCTCACCTAACACCTGCCTGCTAAGCTTCAGGAATGGGTTGTAAAAACACTGCTTTGGGTCAACTGAGGAATCCAGTGTGTAAGAAAAAAACAAACCTTTTCCTCATAAGGAATAGGATAAATAGGAAAGGAACAAAGTAATCCAGTGCAAAGGGGCTCCTCTGGGGAGAAGGGGAAGAGGCAGTGGAAGAAATGATTTGTAATGGTGGGGATGGGAGTAAAGAAAAGAGTGGGGGCTATCAGTGATGTGATGTGAAAGTGCATAATATAAATTATTGAAAAAAAGAGAGGATTTGTAGAATGCTCAATTTAATGGGGACAGGATAAGGGCACACCATGGGTGGAAAGAAATATGGGATGGACAGATCAGGATAAGTGGTGATTTCAGTCAAAAGATCTCAAGCTTTGTTAAGAAGGCAAAAATATGCATTGAAGAGTTCAGGGAGATAAGACACTCAATTCTAAGCATTAAGAAGATTTGCCAATACATAGGAGATGGTCCTGAAGTCCCATAACTACCCAAGGTGGTAAATTCGGAAATGAGTCAAGAACGGAGGAAAGGTAAGATTAGCAGGTGGTAATAGGTGTGAGAAACACACCAAGGAGAATCTGACCAAGAGACAGCATAAAGGAAGAATTGAAACATTAAAAGAAATTTATGTCTGAAAAATATAGTATATTGGTCAGCTTTGCATTGCTACAGTGAAATATCTGCAGTAATTTAAAAAAAATAAGAGGTAAATTGAGATTATGCATCTAGAAATTCCATGACAAGGCTCAACAGCTCTAAATTTTGGGCCTCTGGTAACAGTGGAGAGCATGTGTGAGAGAAAACCACTTACACTGTGATCTAAGAAGATGACTGGCTCCCACAATCACATTTGGGAGGAGACATTCACGGACTAAAAGACATTCCACTAACTCAACCTCCTTAATGCCTGCCTTTCAATAGTCCCATTCTGGGGGCCGAGCTGTCAGCATCCAGACGCTGGGACACACACGCGCACATCCCCACTTGCCCGCACACTGTTACTTCGAGATGCCGATGCTCTCCCATAGGGACATGGAAGCATCGCCAGCGGCTGTGAGAGCAGTACAGTTGGCTAAAGAGCAGAAAGGGGAGTGGCCTTTGCATCTTTTGGATTTTGAGCCATGGAAACACACTTCTTATTAAAACTAAATAGTCCTAGAATTACACTAGAATATAAAAAGTTATATTTCTGTTTGGATTCTAAGACCCAGGCATCCTCACAACATTAGAAGTTTCCTGCCATAAATTTACCCTCTGACCTGGAAGAACTTATTTCACTTCCTTGAGTCCGAGTGTCCTTTTCTGGATAACAAAGGAATTGGGGAGGACATCTTTAGGCTCCTCATATCCCAAGTAGACTCAGACTTTGTTAACTAATCAGAGAGGAGGAGGAGGAGGAGGAGGAGGAGGAGGAGGAGGAGGAGGAGGAACTGACAGCTCAAGTTCTGTAAAGAAGATTGTAGAAAGAAAGGGAGAGAGAAGTGGTAGAGAGCCATCACCCCCTCGGCAGTAGGGCTGGGCATGCTCCCCACTGTTCAGCGAGGCGTCCTAAGGGTGTCATTGTCCTTATATTCATTTTCTCACTTGCCATCTATTCTTTCACTCAGCAGATATTTACTTAATGCTGACTGTGTTCTCAGCCAAGTCTCAAGGAAACACATCACACACCCTGGAGCCTTTCTCAGAAGTTAAAATTCATTTGTGACTTCAGAAACTCATGGAACTTCTGCACCTCAATGTAATGACAGAAAGTTATAGGACTGCCTAAGTATTCTTTTAGATCTAGAGAAGAACCGTCTCCAGTTGAAGTTAAAGGGAAAGTGAGGCATCAATGTAAAGTTTATGCTCTGAATTCTGCTGATTTGAATCATAGCGTCCAAACTCCAGTTCTCTGAGATCAGATAAAACAATCAGTAGGACTTAAATAGGTAGTAGAGACCCAGAACCTGGCAAAGAATTGGGACAAAGGGGGAAAAATATCCCATGATTTAATATGTATATATAAGTGCAGACATGAGTGTTGTGTCTAATACAGCTCCTGGAACTCACCTGACTGGGTCAGTAAGGACTGAAGACAGGACACAGAATGATTCACTACAGCTGCAGTAGAAGACTGTATCACTAGAGGGCACTGACCAATGACCATGTCTTGGCCACAGCCAGCCCCATGCAGAGTGTGATTATGTGCCAGGAAAGGTGGACTTTTGATGCTATTACAATACAAAACAGTAGGAGGTGCTATTTGTATGACCAGGAACTGTGTGATGTAGTGACAGCAGGAAAGCATGACAGCATGCAGGAAATTCTTGCTTATTATCTGGGTCAATGTCTACTTTCCTCTGAGACAGGGCTTTGGTAAGGCTGGTTATAGCTCAAGACCTCTGAAAGAGAAAGACAAGACCATGAAGCCCATCCTCATTCTATTTGCTGCTGCTTGAGGATGGACGAACCCTGGACTTGCCAGCGCATGCATGAGACTTTGCAATATGCAGGGGTTGTAGCCTCTGATGAACATGTCCTAGTTCATATTCTGAAATCTAACACTGTGACCAACAGCTTCTTGGACGAGAGGGACTGGAAGTGGATAGAGAAGCAAGGGAGATTTGTTTGTTACTCAATCCTATAAGTCATATTTCACGTGTACCGAGCTCCTTCTAACATTCCCCCTTCTGAGCCACTCAGTCCAGTACCTCAAAGTAATATGTTTTTCCATCTCCCTGCTATCTTCTTGTAAACTCTTCTCAAATTGCCAAATTTGAGTATGTCAATTGTGTCCTGCTGGGAATCTGGGTGGCACAAGGAGACAACATTAAGCATAGGAAGGAAACTGGTCATTAAAGAAAAAAGTATATAAGTGTGAAGTTAAGTATTCAGGGAAGACTTCCTGGAGGGCCACATCTTAAAGGCAGGATGCTAAACCTTGTGGAAAACAGGAGTATGGATCAAACAGAGGCAAGTTAGGGGTAGACAAGGACATTCAGGAAGAAATAGCATAAAACAGAACAGATAAGCTAGCTGTGGGAGAGGTATAGAAGCAAGCACAATCTCTGCCAGTCTATTTATTACTTTGTGGCTGTGGGGTGTAGCCCTGGCTCATCACAAATGCTGTGGCATCACTAAGCCTCCAAGATATCCAGGACCAGTTTGATTCAATGGTGATGATCCCATCTTGCTCTAAAGTAGGCAAATTAAAAGAGTTGTTGTGGAGATCATACAAGTCTGGTCCAAATGCTGGTCATACAAGGTGGGTATAAAAGACCAGGAGTTCCTTGAAGTAATCAGGATAGGGATAATATGTTTTTTACTTATAGTTTATTCCTTTATAGTTGATAACATGATAAAAAGGTATCTCGAGGAGAAGAAATTGGTTGGATGGCAAAATAATACACAAATGTTTTATGACATGATATGGAACATAAATGGGTTGTGAATAACAATTCAGGGTCAATAAACTTCAGGAAATGGAAGCCAGCATTTGGGTTCTGATGGCCGAAGGACTCATGGATGATGGAGTCAGCTCTCTAAGGCGCTGAAAGCAAATAGGCAGCCCTGCAGCAGTCTGGTAAAGTTCCATGTCTATCTGGAGGACTCTGAAAGAGACTGAACACACAGACATGGAAGGAGCTGCATCTTTCAACAGTTCAGCAGATAAAGAAAAAACGTTTTATATACACAGTGAAGTTTACTTTGGCTAAAAAGTAGAATGGCATTTTATTATTTGCAGGAAAATGGATGGAACACCATATTAAGTAAAACATGTTTAAGGTAAACAAAAATCCCATGTTTTATCTCATATGCAGAATCTAGATTCAAATATAATCTATTATATCAACACATACACACATAGGACATGAAAGTAGTCTGGAAGCTATGACAGGGAAGGAAGAGGTCTAAAGGAAGGAGGAAGGGGAGAACAAGAGAAGGTAATAGAATAAAGACAAAATATTCCTTGTTTTCTCTTACACAAAATATTGATTTAACACACATACTCTCTTTGTCTCTCTCAATGCCTTTGTCTCTGTCTCTGTGTCTGTCTGTCTGTCTGTCTGTCTGTCTGTCTGTCTGTCTGTCTTTCTGTTTTTGTATATGTATCAAGAGCAGGATAACCAGGTAGACGGAGGACAAAGGAGGGCAGAGACCAGCAAAAGGAAGATGTAATGTTATATATGATAGTCTCTCAATGAAACCCATTACTTTGTATTTTAATTAAAAATTAACATTAAAAAGATACAACTACAAATTTGAGAGCTGATGTCAGGTATAATTTATAGGAATTCCAAAGGATGTAGGAGATCATTTGATCAGTCTCAGGGCTGTCATTCTTGAGAGGCAAGTAATAGAGCTTTGATGGAACTTTATATCATTGTAAACTGAATCTGACTTTGAGCTCACCTTAATTTTCGCCAGCCTTCAAGTGTAGTGTCCTCACACTGGGCTACATTCCTACACTGGCTTCAGTATAGAGATTACTGTTAGGAGAGAAAGGATTAGGAGGGGGCTATTTGAAAGACAATGTAGAAAACAATCCACTATCTTTTGCTGTGAGGAAAATAGAAAATATTAGTGTCTTATTACAGACAAGAAAAACATAGATACATTGATTCCCAGCATACTTTCAATTAATTGTCAAATGTGGCTGTTAAGATAAACAAGTCAAAATAAAACAAGAACTGATCTGACGATTCTTATTCTTAGAGAGTCCCTGGATAGTGCAACTGAATCCGAGTGTGGCTTAACTGTATGCTTGTTTGCATTGCTTTTCTTGATGAAGTCTATCATTATAGTTGTACTCCGTGCAAACATATTAATCTAAATGAGTCCTGGCAAACTTTTTAAACATGTCAGACAGAAACATTTTAGAATTTCAAGCCAGGTTGTTTCTGTTATTATTACTGAACTCTGTGATTATAATGAGAAAGAAACTGTAGATGAGGTATTAGTGAAGGGGAGGATACATCCTCATAAAGGTCCTTAAGAAACTGGAGTTTGTTGCCCTTTAATCAGAAAATTGTTTGTTTTGTTTAATGTTATACATTGAGTATATGTAGAAAGCCATCCAAAGAAGTAGCTTGCTTTGCACTACTGGAGCATATTTTTCTTGTTTTTCCTTTCCTTTTTTCTCCTTCCTTCCTTCCTTCCTTCCTTCCTTCCTTCCTCCCTTCCTTCCTTCCTTCCTTCATCCCTCCCCTTTTCCTCTCTTCCTCCATTCCTCCCTTTCCATCTGTAATTTTACTGAATTCAGAGCTTTACACATGCTAAGCAATTTTTCTTTTATCAGGCTATATCCACAGCTCTGGAGAGCACTTTGCTGTCTTGTGGCAGGACGAAGATATTACTAGATGATTTGCTTTATTCTGGTCTGTAGGGACCTCACTATCTCAACGTCTAAAGGGACACTGCAGTGGGTCATATCGTCATCAGAACTGAACAGTAGTGAGTGAATTTGGGGAGTAGGAGTAACAAAATCCTGAATATGGTGATGCATGTCTGACAATGTCAAATAAACCTAGAGAAAATATCAACCTCCTGTTTAATGGAAGACCATAAAGTCTGATGATCTAGGAGGGCCTTAGAAGACAATCTCTTCAAAGCTAAGGACTGGAGGTGGAGATGGGATAGTACAGGTAATCTATGGCTGCATGACAGTGTATATGCAAACTGGCTTAAAACAACTGTACTTACTTGATTTCTATTCTTGAGGACTGCTCCAGAGAAGGGCTATGAATGATAATCTATAAGAGGTAGACAAAGACAAAACACATAGCTCGGGGTAGGCAAGAATGAATACATCCTCAGGCAGATCACTGTTGTGAGCATACAAACCTGAGGATGGTAGGATTTTGGGATCAAGCTCAAACTGGTATGAATGGTCTGCCATTGTGCCTTCATAAAGCTTTATGGATTTGATTCTGTGTGTCATTTTCCTCTATGAGTTTGTGTTGTTTGACTGCTTATGGGGCAAGTGGAACTGTGTCACCAGGCAAAAACTTGGTAAGGTTGAGTGGATTAAGACACCCCATTACCCTCATACCCGAGGACGGTAGTTTCATCTACTCCTGACCAGGTTCCTATCCTGTAACACAGGACCATGACACCCCACGGAGAGGACTATGATAATAACTCACGTAGGGGAAGCACTCAAAGCCCCCTCTACATGCAGATGAGCATCCCTCACCTCAGACCAAGCCAATAGAAAGCATCTGCCTTTAGATCCCACCACACCCCAAGATATGCATAAAACCCTGTCCACAAGGAATAAAGCATACGATGTATTTCATCAAAGACCATCTGAGAGTGTCTGTCATATAGAGATGTAATACTTTGGGGAAGAGAAATTCTCCCTTGTCACTGGACCTGCTAGAACCTACCAGTCACTTCCCACTCAGTGGTCCGGATGTCGGCCCCCAGCTGCCTGCTGCGGCTGCAGAGGAGACTTGGCAGCTTGTCTAGATGGACTCCCCCTTCCCTTCGGAGAGAGAGCACAGCTTTTCAGCCACTCTGGCCAGGCCAGAGCCCCACAGATCTTCACATAGTGACCAGTACACAGACAGACCTGCAGTTGCTCCATTTTTTTTTTTTTTTGTAAACTAAGTCAGGAGGTGGTCAGTTCATAATAAACATCTGAATGTTTATGGCAATCTCGTGGCTCATACATAGTCAAACAGTTTCCCTGGAGTCCAGTAACAGCCGCAGAATTCTTTCTTGTAGAAGGGAGCGTAGCATTATTCCACCTGGAGGCGTGGAGTGGGATCTGAAGCTAGGATCTGCATCAAAGCCCATGTCTTAACTATTGTGCAGTATTGACATTTTTAGAAGAATGACCTCAAGGAGATAAGGAAAAAAAATAGTGGTCATAAAATTGGGTGGTTTGAAAATTTTGACTAAGGGGCTTGAAAATATTAAAAATAGTTTCGGCAAGGATGTTATCACAAAGCAGTAGGAGGAGTGATTCGGAGAAAGTTTCCAGAAGTAGTCAGGGGTCTTTAGAATGAGCAGGCCCCAGATGCCTAGCAAGATAAGTGAACATAGAGATAACTCCCTCAGAACTGATGAAAGCTGTTAGAGAATAGGACAGACATTAGGAGACATACACAGAGGCATACTGTTGGATGGAAGCACATCTGTGTTACTATTAGAGCCAAATTATTAGATATGTTATGGACAGAATATGGACATATTTAGAAATGTAAGGATTTAAAATTTTACCTTCAGTTTACATTTTCTCCAGAAGAGACAAAATGACACTTCAGCAGAACAGAGGTCATGTTTTTTGTTACTCTTGTTTTTCCACACAGAAGTATGGCAAAGGGGCATCTAAAGTCTCTGAGCCAGGGAAAACAAGAAACTGGGAATTTTGAGTATTTTGAAAGATTATTATTTGGTCCATGACAGATTAAACTGAAGAAATGTAGAAAATCTGTAGTAAATATGAAAGTAGAAGCTAATTAAATGTGGGGGAAAAGTCCACCATTAATGAACATGAAACAGCAAGTCAAAGAAGCTTGATATTTATGCAATTGCAACAGTATGAACTAAAATTAGTGATTAACCAAAAACCGTCAAATAACAGCATTGAGAGGATGTGGGGATGGGGAGGAAGTGTGATGAGCTTGACACAAAGCTCATCATTGGCAGGAAGTCAGAAAGTACTGGTTAAAATGAACCTCACTATCACCACACTTAGCAAGCACCAGAACAGCAGTGGAGAGACAGGAGAGCGGCTGCCTAGGGGAGTGGGCAGAGGGAGAACAGCTGGCTCTGATGTCTTCTTCTTCTTCTTCTTCTTCTTCTTCTTCTTCTTCTTCTTCTTCTTCTTCTTCTTCTTCTTCTTCTTCTTCCTCTTCCTCTTCCTCTTCCTCTTCCTCTTCTTCTTCTCTTTTTCTTTTTCTCTTTCTTGGATATTCTCTTTGTTTATATTTCAAATGTAATCCCCTTTCCTGGTCCCCCCTGAAACCCCCTATCCCATCCCTCCTCCCCCTGCTTCTATGAGGGTGTTCCCCCACCCACACATCTACTCTGCCTCCCAGCCCTCGAAATTCCATACACTGGGTCATCCAGCCTTCACAGGACCAAGGGCCTCTCCTCTCACTGATGCCCAACAAGACCATCTCTGCTACATATGCAGCTGGAGCCATGGGTACTCCTCAGTTGGTGGTTTAGTTCCTGGGAGCTCTGGGGGGTGGGGTTGGTTGGTTGATATTATTGTTCTTCCTATGGGGCTGCAAATCCCTTCAGCTCCTTCAGTCCTTTCTCGAACTCCTCCATTAGGGATCCCATTAGGGTCCTTGTGCTCAGTCCAATGTCTTAATTAAGCAGCATTAACATTTTATTTTATAAAGAATAGCTTTAAAATGTTATGTTATCAGACCAGGGAATCAATGCAAAGGGAAATAAAAGTAGGAGAGAATGATATTACAAGTGGATTTCTGTACTGTATACAGCACCCTGGAAGTTAAAAGATGGACAAACCAGAACAATGAAGAAGCTCTGTTCAGTGTAGACACAAAAATACTATTAGGTTACTAAAACAATACTAAACTATAGGACAGTTCACTACACAGGTGAGACATGACGAATGGTCTAATGCTGAGTGATCACAACTCTCCGCTGTGATAAGGTGCTTTGATTGTCTTTTACCTTTAATGTCACAGTTAAGACACAATCACTCCTCTACATTTCCTGTGGTCACTCTTTGGCAAGTAAATGGTGCTAAGGAGTAGCTTGCTACCAGATGAGGTTGGTTGGGAGTTAGGTTTGGTGTTTCCTGTATCGTCTGAGGTATGTGTTCATGGAGATGCTGTCACCAGGTTATTATATTTTATCACTCGTGATCATCAGCTAAGTCAGCAGCTTCTCTGTTCTTCAGCTCCTGGAATTAAAGATAACATTATTTGTGATAATGCAGCCTTATTGGACATTGCTCAAAGATGTCGGGGGTATTTCTAGAGGTGTTTTTTGGGACATGTTATGGCACCATGTCCAACTGCCGTCCTCTCCACTGGGATCAAGTAAGTCTCACACAGATGAGGTTCAAAGATGCCCAGCCTTAGGCCTGGTTCCTGCCTCTCACTGCCTGTCCTAGGACTTCTCCACAACTCTTTTCACCCACAGAGCTGGCCATGCTGAGGACTTGCTGTTCAGTTAGATAAAGCTTTTCTTAGGAGTGGGCTAGAGCTTACGAAGAGATATGTACTCTCCATCCACCCTCTAGGTTCTGACAAGCACGACATTGCTTTTTAGCAAAT
Organism: Apodemus agrarius; assembly: GCA_964023405.1. NCBI lineage: Eukaryota > Metazoa > Chordata > Mammalia > Rodentia > Muridae > Apodemus > Apodemus agrarius. The sequence goes on from OZ030012.1 coordinate 126,442,338, forward strand.
CTGGAGACATCTTACAAGGTACATCTCTGGCCTGTTTTCCTTTTTGGCTTTCTTTCCCTGCCCTTTACCTTTGCTACATGAGGATTATAGACTCTGGATTCTGGGATAAACCTTCATTGCATATGCCTTCTTGGGAAGCCAACCCATTTCTAATACACTTCGATGCACTTCAGTTTCCAAAGACTCTTCTGAGTAAAGTTTGTTCTCGATCCTTGAATCTAATAACTGATGATCAGCAATGTGGTTGACATTATTGTTGCTACTATTATTTTTGGTAAAAGACTCCAAATTCTGTGCATCTTTCAGATTTCCTTTCATGGATGCCTCTTAACAGGGAAGATGGTGGGCTATCCATAACATCTTGAAGTCACAAACATATGCTGTCAGGATGGCCTCCTCAGCAGTTCTGGCAATTGGGCCACCATCTCACAACTACCTATTGGTTGTCAGAAGTACCACTATGCTGATATCATTTTCTGTAAGATTTACCATTATTATTTGTTTGGATCTAATGGCCTTTCTAACACCATAGATGCTGCAATATTTGCTTGAGAGTTCTAAATAAATGTTCATTGAGCAGTTTTAGTATCTTGTTGATATTGCATCATTTACTGTAGGCTATAAAACAATGGGACACATGAAATATACAATTAATATATTCACCAAAAACATTGTGAAGAAATATATATATATATTTCCCTTACTATAACTAAGAATTCTTTTTCTCCTAAACAGAAAATTATTAGAGAGAGTCTTACCACAGACCAGGCTAGCCTCAACCTCTCAGTCTTCCTACTTCAACCTTTAAAGTGCTGGATTTATGGCACAAACCATAGTTTATAGATTATGATGATTCCAAATAAAAATTCATGAAGTATGGAGCTGGGAGATGGCTCAGCAGTTAAGAGCACTGACTGCTCTTCCAGAGGTCCTGAGTTCAAGTCCCAGCAACCACACGGTGGCTCACAACCATCTGTGATGGGATCTGATGCCCTCTTCTGCTGTGTCTGAAGACAGCTACAGTGTCTCATATACATAAAGTAAATAAATAAATAAATAAATAAATAGGTATATTCTTTAAAAATCATGAGACAGGTTGATGCAAATTTTAACCATCCATGTGAAAACCAACAATGAGCTTTTCAAAATGTTATAATAAAACTTAGAAAGAAAAAATAGTCAAGAACACAGCGTACAATTACATTTTTACTGACAACTAATGATTCTTCTACATTTGGCCAAGTTCTTCTCACCTTCGGATAACACAAATGAAGGATGTGAACACAACAGTGCACCTTTGAGAGCCCTGCATTATTCACAGCTTCATTGTTTATTTCCTATTAGGCAACCACAGACTATTTTTTTGTTGTTGTTTTTTCCATTTAAGTGACTAGTTCTTCTTTAGACTCTCTATGCTGATTGCTCTCTATTTGAGACCCACATGTCTTACCACCAGCAGAGATGCCAGAGCATTGTAGAATTGGTATTATTGCAGCATACTGTCACACAAATAGCACAAAGAGATACCCAGTTGTCTTTGAATATCGAAATGTCAGGTGCATGACAGGAAACAGGCATACTTAGCTTTTTAGTAATCACTGTATGTATCACAACTCTGAGTCAAATGTTTTCAAAGTGCATCATTGAACCTATAATCCATAGCCTGGACACATCTCAAAATATAGCTTCTAAAGATTGTTGGGAACACTGGTAATGCTATTGATGGAATTTTCACTGGAATTTTAGCGTCTATGCTATCAGTTGTCATCTGAAAGCAAGGATCGTGTCTGCAAAATAGTTTATGAAATATCTGGTTTCTAAGTTTCATTTGTGACATAAAAATATGTGAGGGTCTCCTTTTCTCAGGCACCTTTCTTCTTTATATATATTATCACTATACTGTTTTTTTATATTTCGATATGTTCACTTTGCTATAGTGGCAATCAAACTGGGGGCTTCGAGTATGCTAGGCAAGAACCCCATCATGAGTTCTTTTTTTAGTATTTTTTTTACCTTAACTTCCAACTTATTTCTAGTTATTTTACCATTTGAAAAATCTCATTTTATATATAAAGTTAATATTATCATTATTGTTGCAGCATTTTACCTTGCTGGTTTCAATGTACACTTATAGTTTAACGCATAATAGATTTTCAACATGTGAAGAGCAAAGGATGATTTTTCACTTACTTTACATCTAAATGTTCAGTCTTATTTGCAGTTGTCCCTTATTTATATTTTACTTACTGAATCATTGCAGTCTTCACAATCACAAGAGTTAAGAAGTCTCAAACAGTCACTGATGTAGGTATCTGGCTCTTTGGTTTTCTGAAAGTCAAAGAGAGCAATGATGCCCAAACCAGAGGCTTTCAACAATATTCTTTTTCCTGTTTTGTACTATCTCTCAATCCCATTTTCATGGCACCAAATTTCTATGTAAAGTATTTCTAAACTAGATACTTGTTAAAAATCTGTTATTTTATATTTCATGACTTATAAAGAATTAAAGCAGAAAAAAGAAAGCAGCAGCTGTGTACTTAATTCAAGGACTATAGATGTTTCACAAAGTCTTACTAGAAACTTGATGTCACATTGCTACTACATTTTTCTTTCTCTGTGTCTGGAATGTCAATAGACTATGTTTAGCCAAATTGTCCTCTAAAACGAGATCTTAAAGGTTGAGATGATCTAGTATCTGCACTGGGAAGCACAGATTGGGGGTTTTGAGGTAGAAATGGAAGGGGGATGCAGGATGACCAACTTGGGTTTATATCTAACAATCCACTGTCTTCCTGTCCACACATCCCTAGGTTCTACTTGTTTAAGGATAGTGCCCAAGTGAAAATGCCTCTGTAAGTGAACCTAAAATGTGCTACGTAACTGAAAATGGAGGGTGCCACCAAGCCCCATCAGTTCCTTAGACAGAAGGGGCATGGTTCTGGTAAAGAATATATAATAAATTGGGAAATAAGATTCCTTTATATAAGAAGATCCGAAGCAAGAGGTAGTGGAAACTACTGCAGCCTCATATACATAGATTGTTGAAGAATGACAGATTGGGCCGTTTTCCAAAGATGCCACCCAGAGAAATGGTAGCCAAAGAAAGTGGAAACGTTACGTGAGTGATGGAAATGTTTGAAAGACTCCTTGCATAGACGAGTATTCCTGTTTCTCCAAATGCTGTTCTTGTCCTTGTCTGATTTTTCTTTATTTGTCAGTGAATATACTGACAAAATTTCCCTTTTGCTCATTGGTTGCAGATGACCAATTTGGGATCACCGTGAAAGTCCAGTGGAAACTGACATTTCAGAAAAAGGGCACAATGACAGTGGACTCAGCTTACTTCCGCTTGTAGACTGTAGACAACTATGCCCATGTCATATGCTGTCATCTAGCCCTGGGGCTGACTCCTGTAGCATCTGTTTTGAAACACTTCTTATAGAAAACAAAGCAGTTGTTATTGTTCACTTTATCTTCTACTATTCCTTTCTGTTGGGTTTCAGGTTAGAAAAAGAATGCATATGTACAAGTGATGCGTTGATATTTAAGTATGTATTAAAACAAGAGAAGACATTTTCCCTTTCCCTTGTTCATACAAAAGAGGTGCAAGCATATCCCCAACATGAATCCTACTTGGTCTCAATTGTGTTTCTTCTAATTTGCTATTTTTTCACTTTATTATGGGAACACTGCCATCCAATAGATTTTAAACTCCCCATCTTTTCTCCTAAATTATTTATGCAAAATACAAAATTACATATACATTTTTCTTTTGAGTTAGTATTCATGTTAAAGTATCCTTTCTTTTAATAAATTTTTGTTTTTCTTTCTTTTTTCACGTTCTCTTACATCTCCAAATCACACATATGGTCCACGCTCTCAGTGCTTCCATATTATTTATGACATACCATACACAGGTCTTTACATCTCTTTAATCCTAAGAAAAAGCTCCCAAAGCAACTGTCACAGCTCTAACCCCTTCTTTTTAATGAGTGTAATAGTACTGTAGGAGGTAGATGGGGTGGGACTCATCGACACTTTTAATATTTTAGATTAATAGATTAAATTAATAGATTAATTAGAGTTTCAGGCCCCCTTCACTTAAATAGTACTACACACCAGTTATTGGTACACCTATTTTCATATCATACATTAACCAGAATGGGATACATGCTGCGTTTTGTTATTGTTTTAGTTTGATGAGTTCGATTTTGATACAAATTCTCTTATGTAGTTCAGGGTGGCCTTGAGCTCTCAAGGCTCTTGTCTCAACCTCTCCATACTGGGTCACAGTCATACCTCTATGTCAGTAGAAAGAGGTGTGTTTTATTTAGTTAAACTATATTACCTGATTTATTTTGATGTGTGTGTGTGCTCATGTATGCACTCATGTGTTTAGTATTCACACGTGATGTTGCACATGTGGAGGTCATAGAATGGTAGAAAGTCCTTTTTTACTTCCATGTGGCTTCTGAAATCTAACTCAGATCCTCAGACCTGTCAGCAAGTGCGCTAGTAAATACACTTCCCAAGGTATTGCTTTTTTAATGAAATAATCCCAGCAATTGACTTTTTTGCCCACTTTCAACATATGAGAAAACTCACTTTTCTGCCTTTCTAACCAATCAAGCACATCCAACTCATCCAAATGTTATGAGATGAAGCATTTCATTTTTAACTTATCTTCCATAGTGAAAATGCTCACACATTTGCTATCTATTTGAATTTTCTTTCTGTGAGATAACCCTTCATTAGGGATGAAGAGGAGATAAGCATAAACAGAGAAATGATGAACAAATTATTGATAAAGAATTCTGTGTCAAAATATTAGAAAGCTTGAAGGAATTGGAAACGTGTAGTAAAAAATTGTCATCAAAATAATGCAAGGAATAAGAAATATAGGTTGACTAACAGAAAAACTGAAAAGATAAGTTAATATATTTTTAAAATGTATCACTATCATATATTTTCATATGTGTGTTTTGCCTAAACTTTGAACAAGATTTTTGCCTACATGTGGTGGCATGCACCTATAATTGCAGCACTTGAGAGATTGAGTCAGAGGGATCATGTCTTCCAGGGAAGGCTGAGGTACAGTGAGAACCTGTTGCAAAAATACATATGACGTTACAAAACTTATTTCAGATTATATGGTGATATAGAAAGCTTTGTTCAGTTTTTGAAACCCATTTTAAACATAGTTGCAAAGGCATGTTACATGTCAATATCACTTATAAAGTATAAGCAGTATTCAAACATTAATAAACATAATCCAACAGTTTATCAAAATATAAGAAAGATTATCAATAAGTTTATCAAGGATAATTGACTTTTGGAAAGTGATGTGATTCAAACTTGAGAAGGTTAGGTTAGAAACTCTATTTGCTTAATGCGGTAGATCAGCAAAGTAAGAAACAGAATTCTAAATGATTACATTTGGTAGTACAGAGAAGTATTTGACAGAAGTTTATAATTATTCCCAATAATAAATAAAAAGAAAATAAAACTTGTAAAATTATTTGCAATAAAGTTTGTTATCAGCATCTTTCAAAGTTATTATCCAAAATGGTGAAATACTAACACTAAACCAACTAATCTGGTTAGAACTATCTGTGGATGTTTGTCACTCCTTTAAAAGATAATGTTATCTAGATCTAGAGGAGCTGATTCAATGAAGATTACAACGAGATCAACTGGCAACAACTTGAATGTTGATATTTTTAGAATATACTCTTCCTACACAAGAGTCACTTGTGGAATATATAAAAACTAATAGATGCAAAAACACAAGATCTCAGAAAGTTATAAAAGAAAAAACCTTTGGTTATATAACACTTTCAACATTTTTTGTATGAGAAGTAGGCCAGAGAAAAGTTAATATAAAAAGCAATAGTTTAGGGGTTTTCAGGGGGAAAAGACTTGCAATAAGATAGCCAACTCTCTCTCTCTCTCTCTCTCTCTCTCTCTCTCTCTCTCTCTCTCTCTCTCTCTGTGTGTGTGTGTGTGTGTGTGTGTTATAGAGTTCTTACAGTTTTGAAGAAGACAAGTAACTCCACATGGTGCTACTGAAAATCATACATTGAATAAGAAACCATGCCACAGAGAGCTAGCATCCTTCAGAATGGTACTTCTAGTAAGACAATTTGTGAGAGATTAAAACTCAGGTTACAACTTTCTCTAGTACACTTTTTTTCTTTCATTGTAAAAATTATTTTATTTATTTACATCCCAAATGTTGCCCACCTTCCCAGTACCCCCTCCCAGTTTTCTTCACCCCTCCCCTTCCCCTTTCCCTCTGAGAGGGTGCTCCCCTAGCCCCCCCCACCCCCACCTCTGCATTCCCTTCCCTGGGGCATCAAGTCTCTACAGGATTAGGTGAGGCCAGACAAGGCAGTCCTCTGCTACATATATGCCCGAGGGCCTCAGACCAGCCCATGCATGCTCTCTGGTTGGTGGTTTAGTCTCTGGGAGCTCCCGGGGGTCTAGGTTAGTTAACAATGTTGGTCTTCCTATGGGGTTGCCATTCCCGTCCTCTCCTTCGTCCTTCCCCTAACTCTTCCACAGGGACCCCCAACCTCAGTCCAATGGTTGGCTGTCTCAGTCGGCTGCTGACAGACCCTCTTAGAGGACAGCCATGCTAGACTCCTGTGTCAAGCACAATATGGCATCAGTAATAGTGTCAAGGTTTGGTGCCTGTCCATGGGATGGATCCCAAATTGGGCCCGTCACTGGAAGGCATTTCCTTCAGTCTCTGCTCCATTTCTGTCCCTGAATTTCTTTTAGGCAGGAACAATTCTGGGTCAAAAATTTTGAAGGTGGTTTTGTGTCCCCATCCCTCCCCTGGGGGCCCTGTCTATCTACTGGAGGTAGTCTCTTCAGGTTCTATCACCCTGCTGTTGGGCATTTTGGAAAGGTTATCCCATTGAGTCCTGAAAGTCTCTCACATCCCAGGTCTCTGGTACTTTCTAAAGGGTCCCCTTTTACACACCCCCACACCCACTGAGCATATTTCCTCCCATTATCCTGGTCCTCTGGGCTTCTCTCCTGTCTTCCTGATACCTAATTCTGCCTCCCTTTCCCCTCCTCCTCCCCTCTTCCATCTGGTTCCCTCTTTCCCTCTTATTATTTTGTTCCTCCTCCTAAGTGGCATTGACGTATCTTCACTTGGGCCTTCCTTCTTGTTTAACTTCTTAGGGTCTGTGGGGTATCATGGGTATTCTGAACTTTATGGCTGATATCCATTTATCAATGAGTACATACCATGTCTGTGTTACCTCATTCAGGATGCTATTTTCTGTTTCCATCCATTTGTTTGTAAAATTAATGATGTCCTTGTTTTTGATAGCTGAATAGTATTCCATTGTGCAAATGAATCACATTTTCTGTATCCATGCTTCAGTTGAGGGACATCTGGATTGCACAAATGTTGCTGGTCTAATTGGTGCTCTACATGTAGAAGAATGCAAATTGATCCATATTTATTACCCTGCACAAACATAAAACCGGCTACACTAAATCTATGATAAGAGAAGGTGGGAAGTAACCTTGAATGCATTGGCACAGGGGAAATTTCCTGAACAGAACACCAGTGGCTCGGGTGATAAGATCAACAATTGTTAAACGGGACTTCTTGAAACTGAAAAGCTTCTTTAATGCAAAGGACACTGTCGATAGGACAAAACAGCAACCTAGAGATCGGGAAAAGCTTTTGACCAACCCTATATCCAATAGAGGGCTAATATCCAAAATATATTTAAAAGAAACTCAAGAAGTTATACTGCAAAAAAACAAATAATCCAATTAAAAAATAGGGTACAGAGCTAAATAGAAAATTCTCAACAGAGAAAACTTGAATGGCTAAGAAGCACTTAACATCCTTAGTCATCAGGGAAGTGCAAATCAAAATGACCCTGAGATTTCACCTTATATCAATCAAAATGGAAAAGATACAAAAACTGAAGTAATACCACATGCTGGTGAGGGTGTGGAGAAAGGGCAACACTCCTCCATTACTGGTGGGATAGCAAACCACTTTGGAAATCAATCCTGCAGTTCCTCAAAAATTTGGAAACAGTTCTACCTGAAGATCCAGCTATACCACTCCTGGGCATATACCCAAAAGATGCTCCACCATGCCACAAGGACGTGTGATCCATGATGTTCACAGCAGCTTCACTCGTAATATTCAGCACACTTTTTAAAATGCCATGAAGAGGAACAAATATGCATTTTTTAAAAAGCGTATGACTATCTACATTAATAGGCCACCTAATTCATTCTTATACTTGCAGAGTTGTCTTTGCTGTGGAGAAAAAGACAAACGGTAATGATAAGTTCTCTATCAGTGATTACTTCCTGACAACAGAGCTAAGGCCTCACTCACTGCCGAGAGTATACTTTCTTGGTTCTAGATTGTTTCAGCCTCCTTGAGACTCTCCCTTTGCGGTATGGTTCTAAAGAACAGATTACCTGAAATTTGGATGCATATTTAGATGATGTCTGTACTCTGGCCACTAAGTCAAATTCACTGGGCTGTGAGCAGCTTAACTAGAATCAAGGGCCAAGGTCACGACATTCAACTGATCCCTGTAAGTGCTACTTCTGCTATCATGATCCTCCCTGATCTTCACTTCTTTATTTTCCTATAATAAATACATTACCCAGTGACTTAAAGAAGGAGATCAGCAATGAAAAGACCTGGGGTGCATCCTATCTCATGTCAATAACTTCTATGACTCTCCAGTCTGTTCCTTGAAGGTGACTGAATCTTCTGCAGAGAGCACACTGACACAAAGCCACCACTGAGGCGATTTGCAGCAATTACAGGAAAGTAGTACTGTGTTAATGAGATAGTGTTTACAGTTTCTCTGCCCCAGAGAGAAGGCTGATGTAGAAGCAAGAAAGGGAATCTCCCCAAGAAGCTGACAAATCAACCTAATGCATCCTAGTAATAAGTGTGTGTGTGCAGATGGTGGAAGTAGGGTGAGGTCGGCTGAGGACAGGGAGAGGGAAACTTTCCAAAGCCTGAGAGATGAGTCAAGTAAATCATAATGGCCTGTGAGAAAGAAATTACTCTCAGTGCTTAAACTCAAAGGATGTTAGTTTCAGCCCTTCTACAAACACAAAGAGAAACTGACATAACAGGTGAAGAGGGGAGTTCAGCTCATAAATTGAATCTCAGGCAATCTGAGACCAAGAGGAAAATTTCTCCTCTCTTTCTTCCTCTTTCTCCTTTCCCTTCCTCCCTCCCTCCTGCCTCTCCATTCTCCATTCCTCCTGTAAACTATAACCACGAATTCAGTCCCTGAAACTCTGAGGAAGTAGGTTGTTTTTTCTTTGTTTTGTTTTGTTTTTTGTGATTTTTCTGAGAGTTTTCAACAAAGCAATCCAAGAAACCAGTATGGATGGATAACAATCGGAAGTCAGTGAACAGCAGTGTCAAGGGTTTTCTGTGGGACCTCTGTGCTTGCAGTAAGGTCTATGGACTAACACAACTTCATCGTGTGCTTATATTAAGACCCAATCTCCAACCTCGTCCAGACCTACTGAACTGAGGTCTGCATTTTCACTGAGCTCCCCAGAAAATGGCAGGCTGTCTAAATTTGAGAAATGCTCATGTGGATAGAGAGACAGAGTGGAGAGAGGGTGGAGGTGAGATTGTTATAGAAAGTGTCATGGACGAGTTAGATCTAGGATAAAACTCTGGCCTTTTCTTCTTCCTACCACATGACCTTTCTTTGGGGCAAGAAAGTTATATATTCAGTTGCAAGTTATCTGCTTCCTCCAGGGTCCAGAGATATTACTTTTGCCTCAGAAATACCATAAAAAGAGCAAATTCAAGTCATATAATCAGAAAATAAGGGAAGATCATACAAACCAAAAATGGCCTTGATCTCTTAGCAAGGAGCTGTTCTTTGCAGGCAGAAGAGGATATTTCCTTGTATGTATTCTAGAGTGCCTAATTTGAGCTCAATGCTGTCCGAGCCACCTCTGTCCAGTCAGACATTCTATTAACTATGTGACAGGTCACCGCCAGTCTATATTGAGGACTATCTTATTTCAGAACTGCCCATTCAGTGAATGGCCATTTATACTCCATGAGATTTGTGAAAGACTGCCATTAATGTGCCCTAGTTGCTGCCAAGAGCTTTATAGCCTTTCAGATAAAAACAGCAGAGAGAAGTATGACTGAAAAGGGACAAATCTTTGCGAGCTTAAAAGCCCTGGAAGATGTGTTCCTTTAGTCAGATGACCCTCCAACACTAATATGAGACTATGGCGGCACCTGACAGAAGGAGCTTTCTAATCTTATTTGTTACTTTCAAGATGATCTTGTGTGAAATATGCTGATATAGGCTAAATTATTTCTGTGTCTTTTTAAAGACAATTTTACCTTTGAATCCAGTATCAAGAATGGCTGCATGTTTAAGTCTTATTTGCTGGTCCTGCAGCAAGAAGTTCTGCCTTGAATGTAATCATGGCTGTGAAGAGAGGTGATTTGGGCGAGATTGTGGGACCTCAGATATTTACACTAAACAAAAGGTGCAGAGAATAGGCAGCGGGACACGAGAAGGACTGCCAAGGGAATGGAAATTCTCACTTAAGCATACATGGCAATCAGATGTTGTACTTACACTTAAACTCCCTTTCAGAGCTGAAGGACTCGTCTATCCCTGGTTCTGTGATAATTTTTGTTGCCTCCTCAGTTACCACCCTCCTTTGGAACTCATGTTAACAGAGAAGAGTCATACCTCTTTCTAGGGTGATATTTATCCTCTGTAGGTCCTTCCTAGATCCAAATTGCCCCAACAAACTTTGTCAAGATAAGATCTACTTTCTACCTACCTACCTCCCCATTTTTGTAATTTAACTTCTCAGACATCTGTACAGTTCTGAGAAACTGTGCTTGAGAGACTATACTACATTCTGGGAATAGAGGAGGCAGGATGAAAATACCAAAAACAAGCATCCCCGTTTAGGGATCTGGTAGCTTTTGCAATGGAACTATAAAGACAAGTGACCTCAAAATCTAAAACACGGTAGGACTAATACAAAGTGTTACAACTGCTCAAAGGAGGAAGCTGTCTTAAATGGTTTAGACAGGAAGTAGGGGTTAGGAAATCGGTGGGTTTTGTAGGAAAGTTTGGGTGAAGCATGCAGAGAGGCATCCAGGGGTGACCAGTGTGGACAGGAACACAGAGGGCCGTGTCGCGGGCATGGGGACGGATCCCGGAGTTCATGACACATCTAGAGTCGCTGGTGGAATGAGAAGTGACATGGAGCACAGATAAAGAAACTGAGATCCCAGATCCGAGTATTCTGGCCTTTTAATTCCTGGCTCTGCTTTCTCTGCAGCAGGGAAGCTGGGCATGTTACTTAGACCTCTCACAGCAACAGTTTTCTCATCTGTAAAGTAGAATTACAACATCCTTCCCCCTCAGAGTATCAGGGCAGAGAGTGGATCATTACAATATATAAACCAGTTTATCCGGAAGAGCACAAGGAACAAGTTGTTCTTTGGCTACTCTTATATAAATAGAAATAAAGAGGAGCCGACTTTTAAAGCCAGTGGCTTTTCAAGTGAGGTCCTGGACTAGTACTATCCTTTAACGGGAACTCTTTAATTGCCACCTACCAAGGTATATGAGGGCCTAGAAGCATGAAAGACAATAATTTAAGACAAAAAATTTAAAAGAATGTATTTGAAGAATACAGGGTACTTCGTGATATTTGAAGACAGATGTGTAAAAGAAGCTCAAAAGTGGTCAGCTGACAGATGGGAGGGCCCCTTGGGAATGAGGAGGTCCCTTCTCCTGACTTATCGACTTCTCTCTTAGTTCAAGCCTCTCCTATAATTACATGTAGCTTCTAATATCTAAAGGACACCAGACAAAGAGTCTAAAACTTCTTAGTCTCAAATCTGTTATTCTAGGATTTGCTCACAGTGCCCACACTTGGGGTGATGCATTTATTTTGAAGCCGGAGACACCTGTCTCTACTGAGGTGCCCTTTCCTGCATCATGGATATAGAGGTGAGACTTCTCGTGTGTAACATTGGTTAGGAACTTGAAAAAGACAGCAAGTGCAAAGGCTGGTATTAGGGAACTTATTAGCTTTGAGTCCAGGTCCGACATACAGTGCTTCTCAAAATTATATTCCTAAACCAAATCATTGCCATCAAAGCAGCCTTGTCTTCCTCCATACCGTGCAGAAACTCTCTGAAGGTCATTAACAAGGGCAAGTGTGAGGAACCAGGGAGGACCTAAAAACACTTTAAACACTTCACTGTATGAGAGAGAGCATTTTTTGTATTCTCAGTTATCTTTATTGCCACTTCCTCTGAGTCATAATGAAATAGGTAATGCCAAAGCTGCAAGCATCTGGGTGGGGGCTTCTTTCGTTTTTCTTCTTTTAACACACAATGTAAAGGGTAAGAAGCAACTTCATGACATCTATAGATTTTTCTAAAATGGCATACAGCCTTCTTTTTCTTTGTTCTTGGGGAAACCGAGGTTCTGGAGGCAATGCCTCCTTAACATGGAAACACTAAACACAGAGTTCATGCTCCAATCTATCATGATGAAAAATAGAACTTTTGGTTGGTGGTTTAGTCCCTGGGAGCTCTGGGTGGGGGGCATCTTGTTGATTGATATTGTTGTTCTTCCTATAGGATTGCAAACCCCTTCAGATCTTTCAGTCCTTCCCCCAATTCCTCCATGTGTTCCCGTGCTCAGTTCAATGGTTGGCTGCAAGCATCCCCATCTGTATTGGCAAGGCTCTGGCTGAGCCTCTCAGGAAACATCCATATCAGGCTCCTGTCAGCAAGCACTTTCTGGCATCAGCAATAGTATCTGGGTTTGGTGGCTACATATGGGATGGATCCCCAGGATCTCTGGATGGCCTTTCCTTCAGTCTCTGCCCCACTCTTTGTTCCTGTATTTCCTTTAGACAGGAGCAATTCTGGGTTAAAATTTTGAGAAGGGAGGATGTCCCCATCCCTCAACCAGGGGCTGTGCCTAACCTCTGGATATGGTCTCTCTCCCCTTTGTTGGGTATTTTAACTGTCATCCACATGGAGGGACCCATGGCTTCAGCTGCATATGTAGCAGAGGATGGCCTTGTCTGGCATTAAAGGGAGGGGAGGCCCTTGGTCCTGTGAAGGTTTGATTCCTCAGTATAGGGGAATGCTAGGGCAGTGGGGCAGGAGTGGGTGGGTGGGTGGTGGAGCACCCTCAGAGAGGCAGGGGGAGGAGGGTGGGATGGGGGGGTTTCTACAGAGGAAGCCGGGAAGGATAACAATTGAAATGTAAATAAACAAAATAACCAATAAAAATTTAAAAAAAAGAAAAATAGAACTTTTTAGGTCAAAGGAAAAAATAATGAAAGGATATTAAAATGAAATCAGATGAGACCTGTATGAAATGTTAAGAGCTGGTGAGATGAACCAGCAGTGTGAATCGTCTTCCTAGTGACTTTTTGTGCAATCACAAACCCAGATCACCTACTTGGACTTCCATGATCAAGCCTCAAATTCCTCCATTATAGAGAGTGCTTCATTTACCACAAACAAGGTAGATCTAAAACCACAGCCACATCAATATAAGGGTATTGGAGGCTTTAACAAGAAAAGGAAGGAGGAAGAGAGAAAGCAGACATTTTGTAGCAATGTTGCACAAGAAAATGTTAGCTCACTAGTTCTTAAGTTTCACAAGATATATGAAGTGTTGAGCAGGGGAAAACCAGCTAAAACTTTAGACATTGCACTGTGAAAATATCTACTTGCAAGTCTCAACTCTAAACTGCTAAGAAAGAAATGCCCTTGGCAGGGAATGTGAGTGCTTTGATAAAGGAAGTGGCAAGCCCAGACCCGATGGGCTGGGTCAGCCTGGGTAACATGGGCTATAAAGCGGTCAGCAAAGAATAAGATCCAAAAGAGGAACATATCTAAACCAAAACGCAGATATGTCTTATTGTTTTCTGCTGTGGCTTTTACCAAGATGTAGAACAGAGAGGTGGATTGTCACGGACAGTTGAACAGATTAAGCCTTAAATGAAGCATTGTAACCTGGAATCTATTTCAGTAATTGGTAACTAAGCTGTACTTAGACTAGGAAAGGATTCTGCATGTTCCCAACCTAACAAGCTCTTCAAAGGGCTCTGAATAACAGTCACACTGCTGGGGTCATTTGAGTATATATATATTCATACTAGCTGTTGGCAACCAGTATTATTTACAGAAAGACTTGATTTTTTTTCAAATAATTCTTTTATGTTCTTTATAAACTTTCAAATTGTGGAGATACAGCCCAGCCAGGGCCGATACCTTTATACTCAGCCAGGACACACTGGGAATCTGCCTTCACAGAAGGACACAGAGGCAGGTATCCCCCCCAATTAGGCAGCGGTTATGTTACTTCTGAAGACATTCTGATGAATAAATCTTTTATTATTATTATTGTAATCTTACAGGCTTTTTGCTCTCGCTATGTGGTCCCATGCTGGCTTCAAATTTATGGCTGGTATGCTTCTGCTTTCCAAGTGCTGGGATTAGAGGCATGAACTACCACACCCAGATCTTACTGTTCTGGTTTAAAACCACTTCTTTTTAGAGCTTCTGAGAGTTCAGGGGTATGTCTTCCTTACTCTGTTTCCTGGTATCCCTGTGTTTGATATAAAGCATTGGTCAGGATCCTTCGATCTAGCACCCCTCTCTAAAACACACTCTTTAAACATTCAGGATTATGAAAACATAGCCAGACTTGGAGGTATGCACCTGTGAATCCAGTACCCAGGAGGATGAGTCTGGGAGATCAAGGCAGTGTGAGACCTTGTCTCAAAAAACAAAAGCAAAGAAACTGAACCAGTAAGCACAATAGCAGTAGCTTCCTCTTAACAACACAGAACAGAAAAGATTGGCTGTGAAGTATCTGCCCAGTTTTCTGAGGAAACGCCAGACTGATTTCCAGAGTGGTTGTGCCAGCTTGCAATCCCACCAGCAGTGGAAGAGTGCTCCTCTTTCTCCACATCCTCACCAGCACCTGTTGTCTCCTGAGTTTTTGATCTTAGCCATTCTGACTGGTCTGAGGTGAAATCTCAGGGTTGTTTTGATTTGCATATCCCTGATGACTAAGCATGTTGAACATTTCTTTAGGTGCTTCTCAGCCATTCGATATTCCTCAGGTGAGAATTCTTTGTTTAACTCTGTACCTCATTTTTAATAGGGTTATTTGGCTCTCTGGAGTCTAACTTCTTGAATTCTTTGTATATCTTGGATATTAGCCCTCTGCCAGATGTAGGGTTTATAAAGATTTTTTTCCCAATTTGTTGGTTAATCGTTTTGTCCTATTGAAGGTGTCCTTTGCCTTACAGAAACTTTGTAATTTTATGAGGTCCCATTTGTCAATTCTTGATCTTAGAGCATAAGCTATTGGTGTTCTGTTCAGGAAATTTTCCCCTGTGCCCATGCGCCCCAGCATGTAATAAGGACACAAGCTCCACTATGTTCATAGCAGCCCTATTTATAATAGCCAGAAGCTGGAAAGAACCCAGATGTCCCTCAATGGAGGAATACAGAAAATATGGTATATATACACAATGGAGTACTATTCAGCCATTAAAAACAATGAATTCATGAAATTCTTAGACAAATGGATTGAACTGGAGAATATCATCCTAAGTGAGGTAACCCAGTCATAGAAGAACACTCATGGTATGCACTCACTGATAAGTGGATATTAGCCCAGAAGCTCGGAATACCCAAGAGATAATTCACCTATCAAATGATGCCCAAGAAGAAGGAAGGAGAGGCCCCCTGGTCCTGTAAAAGCTACATACAGCAGTGTAGGGGAATACCAGGACAGGGAAGCAGGAGGGGGTTGATTGGGGAACAGGGGGAGGGAAGAGGGCTTATGGGACTTTTGAGGGGGGAACCAGGAAAGGGGAAATAATTTGAAGTGTAAATAAAGAGTATATCTAAGAAAAGAAAAGAAAAAACAAGACAAGACAAGACAAGAAAAGAAAAAAAGAAAAGAAAGGAAAGGAAAGGAAAGGAAGAGAAGAGAAGAGAAGAGAAAAGAAAAGAAAAGAAAAGAAAAGAAAAGAAAAGAAAAGAAAAGAAAAGAAAAGAAAAGAAAAGAAAAGAAAGGAAAAGAAAAGGGAAAAGGAAAAGGAAAAGAAAAGGATTGGCTGCTTAACTGGAGAAGAAGCTAGCTTTAAGCAAGTTCACACTGATAGAACTTTCTTGGCTGCTGTTTAGAACCCGGAAACCCACTTGTGTTGATGGTGCATAATAATGTGGCTTGGTGCCACCTGTGCTTAGTACAGGGGCGTGCCTGGAGCTGTGACCTCTGTCTGGCTACATACTCTACAGCCACTCTTCCTGCCTTCACTGAACTACCGCGGTGAGTGGGTGGACCTTTAGGCTAAACTTGTCTCCCTGTTTTTGCTCTCCTTTTAACAGCTTACATTCAGAGAAAGACTTGAGGGATGGTGCTGACCGTTCCACTCCCTCCTCCGTCCTGGGGCCCTTTCCAAGGAGAGAACAAGACTGCCCCTCCCCGCTGTGGACCTCAGCACACTCCTTGTTCCTGCTCCAATTTGCTTGGTCTTTTTGTTTTGGTGGGCGCAGACTTTGAAATTTGTCTGGGCTGATGTAAATACAGTGTGGGATCAGGCGGCTTTGTGTTTTAGATTTTACTATGTTTCTAGGAAGGGGTTTTCTAAACTAAAGTACAACCCACAAGAACAAGGTGAATTTTAAAAAAATGTATTGTTTACTTTGTTTATTTACATTTCAAATGTTATCCCCTTTACTGGTTTCCTCTCAGAAAACCCCCACCCTACCTCCCCTCCCCCCTGCCTCCACCAGGGTGCTCCTCTACCCCCCTGCCCACTCCTGCCCCACCACCCCAGCATTCCCCTAGGCTGGGGCATCAAGCTTTCACAAGGCGAAGGGCCTCCCTTCCAGATGCCAGACAAGGCCATCCTCTGCTACATATGCAGGAACAACATGAATTTTACACATCTCTAAAACTTGGCATAAACAGACTTATAACATTTACTTACCAGAAGGTTGTAAAATGTATTTTTAAATTCTTTTTTATTTTTGTTAATTTTTTATTGAATATCATCTTGATTTACATTGCCAAAGGCAAAACCTTTCCCGATTTCTCCCCTCCCCAAAGACCCCCCAACCTCTCCTCCCACCCCCTGCCTCCACATATATGCCCCTCCACCTGACCCACTCCCACCGCCCCTCGATTTCCCTTTGTTGGGGCATCTATTGAACCTTCACCTGACCAAGGACCATTCCTCTCACTGATGCCTGACAAGGCCCTCCTCTGCCACATTTTTGGCTGGAACCATGTGTATCCCTTGGTTGATGGTTTAGTCCTTGGGAGTCCTAGGGCTTCTGGGTGGCTGAAATCATTGATTTTCCATGGGGCTATAAACCCCTTCAGCTCCTCCAGACCACCTCCAGCTCCTCCATTGGGGACCCTACGCCCAGTCCAATGGTTGGTTGCTAGCATCTGCCTCTGTATGTGTAAGGCTCTGGCAGGACCCCTCCGGAGACAACCATGGCATGCTCCTTTTGGTATACACTTCTTGTCATCCATAGTAGTGTTGGGGTTTGGTGACTGTTTATAGGATGAATCCCCAGGTAGGGCAGTCTCTGGGTGGCTTTTACTTCAGTCTCTGCTCCACACTTTGTCTCCCTTATTGCTCCTGTATTTTGTTCCCTTTCTCAGAGGAACCAAAGCACCCTCACTTAAGTCCTCCTTCTTCTTGAGCTTCCTGTGCTGGGTGAATTGTAACTTGCTTATTTTGAGATTTTGGGCTAACATCCTCTTATTAGTGAGTGCATACCATGTGCATTCTTTTGTGATTGGGTTACCTCGCTCAGGATGACACTTTCTAGTTCCATCCATTCGCCTAAGAATTTCAAGAATTCATTGTTTTTAATAGCTGAAGAGTATTCCATTGTGTATATAACCACAGTTTCTGTATCCATTCCTCTGTTGAGGGACTTCTGAGTTCTTTCCAGCTTCTGTCAATTATAAATAAGGCAGCTATGAACATAGTGGAGCATGTGTCCTTATTACATGTAGGAGCATATTCTGGGTATATGCCCAGGAGTGGCATTGCTGTGTCCTCAGGTAGTGCTATGTCTAATTTTCTGAGGAATCACCAAACTGATTTCCAGAGTAGTTTTACCAGCTTTCAATCCCACCAACAATAGAGAAGTGTTCTTTTTTGCCCCCACATCCTCTCCAGCATCTGCTGTCCCCTGAGTTTTTCATCTTAGCCATTCTGACTGGTGTGAGGTGGAATCTCAGTGTTGCTTTGATTTGCATTTCCCTGATTACTAAGGATGCTGAACATTTCTTTAGGTGCTTCTCAGCCATTGCGTTTCCTCAGTTGAGAATTCCCTGTTTAGCTCTGTACCTCATTTTTTTAAGAGTGTTATTTGACTCTCTGGAAACTAACTTCTTGAGTTCTTTGTATACATTGGATATTAGCCCTCTATTGGATGTAGGGTTAGTAAACATCTTTTCCCAATTTGTTGGTTAATCATTTTGTCTTATTGACCATGCCCTTTGCCTTACAGAAGCTTTGCAGTTTGAGGTCCTGTTTGTCGATTCTTGTTCGTAGAGCATAAGCCATTGGTGTTCTGTTCAGGAACTTTTCCCCTGTTCCCATGTGTTCCAGATTCATCCCCACTTTCTCCTCTATAAGCTTCAGTGGGTCTGGTTTTATGTGTAGATCCTTGATCCACTTGGACTTGAGCTTTGTACAAGGAGATAAGAATGGATTGATTTGCATTTTTCTGTATGCAGACCTCCAGTTGATCCAGCACCATTTGTTAAAAATGCTGTCTTTAGCCGGGAGTGGTGACACATGCCTGTAATCCCAGCATTTGGGAGGCAGAGGCAGGAGGATTTCTGAGTTCAAGGCCAGCCTGGTCTACAGAGTGAGTTTCAGGACAGCCAGGACTGCACAGAGAAACCCTGTCTCGAAAAACCAAAAAGAAAAAAAAATGCTGTCTGTTTTCCACTGGATGTTTTTAGCTCCTTTGTCAAATACCAAGTGACCGTCCCTGTGTGAGTTCTTTTCTGGGTCTTCAATTCTATTCCATTGATCTTCCTGCCTGTCTGCATACAAATACCAAGCAGTTTTTATCACTATTGCTCTGTAGTAGAGCTTGAGGTCAGGGATAGTGATTCCCCCAGAATAACTTTTGTTGTAGAGAATAGTTTTTGCTATCCTGGGTTTTTCATTATTCCAAATGAATTTGCAGATTGCTCTATCTAGCTCTATGAAGAATTGATTTGGAATTTTGATGGGGATTGCATTGAATCTGTAGATTGCTTTTAGCAAGATGGCCATTTTTACTATATTGATCCTGCCAATCCATGAACATGGGAGATCTTTGCATCTTCTGAGAGCTTCTTCTATTTCTTTCTTCAGAGGATTGAAGTTCTTGTCATACAGATCTTTCACACCTACACATACAATTTACCATATCCTCCTTCCCTCGTGTGTGTGTGTGTGTGTGTGTGTGTGTGTGTATGTATGTTAGAGGTGGTACCCAGGACCTAGTGCATGCTAAGCACATATTTTATCACTGAATTAGAACCTGCCATCTGCCCAGCACATTTGATTAAGTTTTAGGAAATTTAGTATGGCCATGTGTATTTCTTTTGTTGGCAATCTGCTGGGGTGAAAAAAATAATTAAATTTCTTTACAAGTTTATTTCTCTTTTCTATATTTTATCGATCAGAAGGTAAATCTGGAAAGCTATCTATTGTCCACATTTTCACACGCATTGGCACAAAGTTCCTGCAGGAGTTCTCTTGGAGTTTATATCTTTTATTCTACTTAATTATATTGTTGTTGTTGCTTCTAAGGCAGTATTTTTTATTTGTGCATTCTCTTACTTTCTTTTTCTTTGTTGCCCTTGATAGAAGCCACACTATTATAACTGAGTAGCCTCAGGCTAGGATTGTTACCAAATGATCTGTGTGACAAAGGACAAGTATTCTGAATCTTGTTGCTTTCAGGACTGGATTACGGATCTATGCTTTTAATCATTTTTATTCTGTTTTAAATATTTTGTAGTTTTTATTCTGCTTTCATTTTAACTCATGAAGCATTTATAAATTTAGCTTTTAGTTTCCACAACCAGTTCTTTTCCTTTTGCAATTTAATAAGCTATCGTCTATATGGTATTACTTTTTTCCAATTTGCCTCTAATTCTGTGATGAACTTGTACAACACAACTATGACTACAGCTCCAATATGTATTTGCTGCGTTAGAACTTCTCAACTCGAAGCACATAAGCAGATTGTGGCACAGTGTGATCCATCCTCTGTCCTAAGAATAGCTAGATGGGGTCTTGCAGTGACTAGCTACACCTGAGCAGCTCATCAAATGTTCGGGAAGCTTGTCCAGCGCCCGGAGCAGTAGGCACAGGTAAGTTTACTCAGCCCTTGCTGTTTCATGGTGATATGTAAGAACCATGAGCCCTCTGGGTAGACGCCTGTCACCAGCAAGCTCTAGAGCTCCAGCAACTCATCAAGGACAAGGCACTGGGGACTCTCAGGTGACTGTGCTCTTGTTCCCTGTGCCTAAGAACATGGGGTATGCCAAAGGCCTCCAGCTTAGCTGAGGGTCTGTGAAGCTCCAAGCAGACAGAAGTAGCAATTGTGCTTTACATATTTAGGATTCTTCTGTTGATTTGTGTCTGATGTGTCCTTTCTGCAACTTTCAAGCCAACTGCAGGTGACCATTCTGAGAATTTATGTGTAATCTGTCTGTACTAGACTTGCCGGCATAAATTTGAACAGCCTCGGAGGGGGAGAATGAGGATAGTTATAGTAAAGACAGAAAGAAGATTCAGAGGCAAGGGTTAGAATCAGGAAGGCTACAGGTCAATACCGCACTAGCCTTGAGTTTATTTTTCTTTGCCTTTTAATACTTCACAGTGCCATGGGAAGTAAAATCACAAGCTAGCAGAAATAATGGCTGGTATGCACAGAGGATATCTGTTCCCACCTGGAGGCCTCCCTGCTCCTTCCACCAAGATTAATAGACCTTCAACCCCTTGCCTCAAGTGTATTCCCTCCTGTTGGCCCGTGTGTCAGCAGGGCAGGAAATCTGCCAGCAGACCCTGACCTGTCTTGACTCTGCCTGGCAGGCAGGCTTTCACAGAAGCAGACAACATGGTCTAAGCTGTATCAGTCTGAACTTCTTAATTTAAAACATTTTGTGTTTTGGTACTCATTTGCATTTTATATTACAAAAGTATTACATTTGTTAATGAAAGATGAACCAGTTTTCAAATGTGAATATAAGTAATACAAATTTTTGAGTATTTATAAATATTGAATTTTAATTTTTATCACTTATGCAGATTTTCTCATTGATTATGACTATTAACAAATTAATATTTTCATTAATATTGATGGGGAATGTGCACAGTAATTCAAGCATAAAATATGATAAAGGCTTATGCCTATGGGAGAAACTTCTCCCACTTAAAAACTGGAAACTATTTTATGTGTAAAGTTTCCAAAAAGGGCAGTATTTAATATTTTGTACTGTAGTGAGTGCAATAGCTTATTGCCATGGATACTTTATAGTCTGCCTTCAAAGGTTCACATGCTGGGAAAACTGTTCTTAAAGTGATATGTGGACATGGTGGAACTGTACTAGTTATTGACCTCAGAAGACATTTTCATTAGAACTGACATCTTAAATGCCTAATTTATGTCAAGGTTAAGAATAGCAATTTTACTTAAAAATTTAAGCAGAAAATCACTATGTATATAAAGATGAAAACTACATGAAGACTACTGTATCTTGCCTTTATTATTCCAAGCAGTAATGTGATTGTGAATTCGGATTCCTTAGCTATTGCTTCCAACTTTATTCAATTGTTATTACAATAAATTATGAGCCTTAAATGTTCATAATCTCAATCGTGTCTTTCATTGTTTTTTTTTTCCCTCCTTCCCTCCCTCCCCCTCCCTTCATTTCTTTTTTCCTTCCTTTCCTTTTTTCTGCAGCCCAGCTTGCCTGGAATTTATGTAGCCTCCTTAATGCTTTGTTCATAAGCATGAGTCAATATGCCCAGATTAAATGTTTTTTTTTTCTTTCAGGGGATGTATGCATGTGAGCATACATAAGTTTGCACATCCATATGTAAAGACAATGGTGTGTTGGTGTCTTCCTTAACTGATATCTACCTTATTTTTTGAAACAAGGTGCATTACTGAAGCTGGAGCTTGCCAACTTGGCTAGACTGTCTGGCAATCACGCCCCAGGGATCTTCCTGACTCCTCTCCAGCATGGGGAGTGTGAGAATTTTTCTGTTGTTCTGGAGGATGGAGCTCAAGTCCTCATGCTGTCACTTTACTCAGTCATGTCTCGAGACCCATGTTTAGATTTTTTCATTTAATTTGTGCTTTGCAATAATTTTAATTCACTTACAGTTTTTAAAAAAATGATGCAAAGTGATCTGGAGATCATAAATACCGTAGTTGAATTTCCTTCATAATAATCTACTGACAAAGTATACATTATCCCAGACAGGATACAGACTTTGATAAAATTGAGACACATAACACTGTCATGTGCACACAATGTCTTCCTTCAATACTCCACCTTTACCTAACAATCTTTATCTTTACTACCTGCGAGTTTAATTTTCATTCATAAAATGTTATAGTTCTAAGAGTGCAGCATGAAGGAATCAAATAGTATGTAACCATTTGAAATTGCATTTTGACTAGCATAATTCTTTTGAGATTAATTTGTATCGTGACTAACAATTTTTTCCTTTTTGTTGTTAAATAGTTACTATTCTATAGAACTAGAGAATCCTGTTCTCTGGGCATGGCATAGTTGTTACTCTCCTGAATACTCAAAAACTATGATTGTCTGCATAAGACCCACAGAAGGTTGTGGACATTAACTTTTTCTTATGGAGGAAGAGGCACTAACAAGGCCCTGATCTTTCCTAAAGATTTATCGGGAGTTAATAGTTGCTAAGAGAGAGACATTTTCTTCAGTGGTATAGTTACTGATAAGTTGGCAGTGCCTTTTATAAATAATCTCTCATTCTTGCTACTGTATCCCGTTACAAATACTTCTGTAAATAATTCTAATTAAGCTCATTGATCACTAAACTAAACTTTGGTTTGTTGTTTGTGCCATCTGTGAGGTGAATAGGCGTCTGTTCATCTATGCAGGAAAAGTTTGTACAACATTGATTTTTTTCATGGTATGGTTATGGTGCATATTATTTGGTCATTCTTGTAGGACACCCGTTTAGGTGGCTGTGAAGTTGTACAGCTTCAGACTGACTATTCTAATTTTATAGTTCATTGATATGTAGATTGTAGGTTTGGTTAATTTTTCTATGGTTTTATTTTATTTGCAAGTTCTAATAATAAACTTTTAATAAATTAAAATATTGCATTTCATAATGGCAGACAATATTGAACATTTTATATGCTTTCTGTCATTATCTTTTGCTATTTTTCCCATTGAATTTTTTGATATTTTTAAAAGAATTTTTGTTTTGCAAATTTTATATTTTCTAGAAACTAATCTGTTTTTAGATATGCAAATATCCCTCAACTTTTTTATCTTTTCAAAAAATTCTTTCAAAGGACAAAAGTTTTAAATTTTAGGTAGTTAAATGTATTAAACTTATATGTCTCATGATTTTAGGGGTCAAGTCTAGTAATTGTAAAATTAGATCCCAATGATATCTTAATAAAAATTTTTATTTTATGTTTAACATAAATGATGAATGAAGGTTGAGAAAGTGTGCTCATGTCTGCTTGTTATCTATATGGGAAATATTATGACATTCACCACCACATGTAATGTGAGCTATAGGATTTCTAGTAATTGATTTTTATCAATTGAGAAAGATCTCTGCATTTCTTGTGCTTTGAGAT
This sequence comes from Apodemus agrarius, assembly GCA_964023405.1. Lineage (NCBI taxonomy): Eukaryota > Metazoa > Chordata > Mammalia > Rodentia > Muridae > Apodemus > Apodemus agrarius. The sequence goes on from OZ030012.1 coordinate 126,466,309, forward strand.
TCTTTTTGCCATTATATTCAAGATGCTTTTGAACTGAAACACTTTGTTTTGTTGTGCAGACTTTCTCTGGTGTTGGTATTAAGGAAAATCTAACTACATAGAATCAAAAATTCTCCCTTTTGCATTTTCTGGGAGAGGTTGTTTATAATTCTCCATAATTTCTTTAATTTTCCATAATATCATTAATATTTCCTTAATCTTGGAGGATTTTAAGAAGTTGTTAATTTAATGTATTTAATAGTCATAAGGAATAATGAGATCACCTCTTGTTATGGATAATATAGTTTGTTTTTCAAGGAATTGGCTCATTTCAATGAAGTTAGGAAATTTATATGCTGGAATTTCAAAGTATTTCTTTCTTTCTTTCTTTTTATTCTGTAAGGTCTATAGGTAATAACCCTGAATTTTCTCTTGATACAGATCATCTGTGTTTTGATTTTTGTCTCTAGTCTGTGTTAATAAAGGACCTCAATGAGATTGAACTTTTAAAATTTTGTCTTTGTTTTTTGTTAAAGCTGAGGACCAAACCTAGGGTTTTGCCCATAATAAGCAGGCTCTCCACCACTGAGCTAAATCCCCACCGCCTACTGGACTGTCAGAAGGATAAAATTTGTATTTCTTTTTTCTTTTAACTATTAGTATTGTTATTTGCATTTTAACTTTACTAATTTTTTGCTTTTTTTCTTAGTAAGCTTTTATTTATCTTTTTTGGGGCATATTTAGCTTCTCTCTCTCTACCTCTTGGGGAGCAGGATATTCTGAGGTTCCTCCTCTATTTTAATGTAAATATTTTGTGCTATACATTTTTCTCTCTTTCATTTAGGAGTGTCCCATGGATTATGTTATTATTTCTTTTTCATTCAATTCATCATATTTAGATTTTTCCCCTTGATGCCAGATCTTATGTAAAATTATAAATTCTATGTATTCCAATAGTTATTTTTAAAAAATTGGACAAAGGAATTCTAATTTTGCATGGAAAATAAAATGTAAGACATCAAGTAATAAAATTTAAAACAGGATAATAAAATCTGAACTTTCCAGTTACCAATCCATATTATCAAAAGTCAAGAAGCAAACAAAAATTAAAAATGAAACTTAATAGTATAAAAATAAATAATACAAGAATGAAGTAAACTAAGCCAAATAATTTTATGACTATAGAGTATTAGTATATAATAATAGCAGTACTCTAGATTGTTGAAGAAAATTAATTACTCCTCAAATGGCATTGGGGAAATTAGCAATACACCACACATACATAAAGTAAAATTCTTACTTCGTTTCACATGTGAAAATAGTAAGTTCTGAGTAAGTGGACAATATCATTAAAAATAAAATGAAAAACCTCTAAAGATATTACAGCACATAGAATGGTGTGTGTGTGTGTGTGTGTGTGTGTGTGTGTGTGTGTTCATGTGTTTGTGGCATGTGTGTGTACCCTCTGACATGTGTGCTCAGAGCCCAGAAGCATACAGAGATGTTTTTCTCTAGAATTCTCTATCTCAATTTTGAGACAAATTCTCTCACCGAAACCAGAACTAGCCACTTTGGCTAGACTGACTGGCCACTAAGCTGGAGCAACCCTCCTTCTCCTGCACTCAGCAGAGCTGGGGTACAGCATGTACAGCCATGCTCAGCGTCTACATGCACATTGAGGATCAAAGCTCAAGCACCCTTGCTTGTGCAGCAAACACTTTATCCACTATGCTAGTGATCTAGCCTCTGAAGAACATATTTTAATTGCTGTGTGATAAGAAAGACCTTAGTAAGCAAAATACAAACAAAATAAATGAGAACAACCAGACATGATAGAGCAACAACAACAACAACAAAAATAAAACTTGAGGAAAATATTTACTATCATTCAGCCTTGGATTATAGAAAAAATTCAAAATAAAGGTATTTCCCTTGTTCCACAAAGCTCCTCAACATGACCCCACTCTTTGGAGCTTAGAAAGAAAGGCAATCCTTTAACAATTAAGAAAAAGCAACTATAGAATGTGGTGTTCAGCAAATTATGGTATGTGTCCTCTCTATGCCGGGCTTGGCGGCTCAAGTGAGGACTGTGTCCCAGACTCTCCTAACACTTCTGCTGCACAATTACTCTCAAAAGTCCCGAAAGACTGTGTTGTATTAGCTGGCGGACGCTTGCCATTCTAAGGATTCCCTAGTTTAGTATGCTTTCTTTTGTTTTGCTTTAGTTGAAATTGAAGTCTATTTTGTGGAAAATGTAAAGCAATATCTTGAGGGAAATTAATAATAAATTCTATATTATGAAAGAAAAGGGTTTATACCTAAAATTACAAAAGCAAGTCAAAACAAATCCAATATGAACAGAAAAAAGGAAATGATAAAGATCTGAAAAACAAACCTCAAAATAAAAGTTGGTAAAACAAAAAGCTGATTTTCTGAGATAATCAATGAAACTAACAATATTTTTGCTAAATTGATCAATAAACTACTTAAAAGCAGAAGGACAGGAATTAGGAATAAAAGCAGCAACATCACTGTAGATCCTTCAATATAAAGGGTTTACTGGTGGGAAGCTGTGAGCAATTTTGGAACAAAATTAGATAACTTAATGATTAGTTAAGTTCTTGCAAGATACCAACAACAAAACTCACCAAAAAAATAAGAAATTAGTGCACTAAATAGCTCCAAATCTATGAAAGAAAACAAAATGTTATTAAAACACAGTCCTGTGAACAAGATACATTAACAAATTATTTTAAAGAAAACACTAAATTTTCACAGTCTTCAAAAAAATTCAGGAGTAGCGAGCACTTCTAACTCATTCTATGAGATCTGGTAGAAAAAAGAAATCACATGAGCATAATACAGAAAAATAGAATCAATAACCTTTCTGAATGTGACTGAAGAATAAATCAAACTTGTGCATAAATAGAAACTTCATTCTCTTACAAAGAGTGTAATGTAGCACTGTTGCTATCCCTTCCTATGTTAAGCCTACCTTTTTCATCGAAAAAATACTTTATGCAGGGTGATAAATAGGGCTCTATTTGCATTCTTCTACGTGTAGACATCCAGCTAGATTAGTGGTATTTGTCGAAGATTTGCAGGCAAATGTATATAACTTGAAAATATCATGCTGAGTGGGGTAACCCAGTCCGGAAAGGACATGTATGGTATGTACTCACTTATAAGTGGACATTAGACATAAAATACAGGATACCCATGCTACACGCCACAGAACCAAAAAAGCTAAACAAGAAGGAAGGCACAATTGAGGATGCTTAAATCTCAGAAGGGGGAATAAGAATAGTCATAAGAAGCAGATGGAGGGAGGGATCTGGGTGAGAGAGGTAATGGGAAGGGGAGTTGGGGGGTCAGGATCAGGTGTGGGAAAGGACAAAAAAGATTTCCAAATGGCCATGAGAATGAATGGAAATCTGCAACTGACGGGGTGGAGAGGTGGGGGCATCTCCAGGATGTGACAGGAGGTGCCCACGAATCAATGAAGTTGACCTTAGCTGTGACCTACAGCATTGAGGATATGGAACCTGAAAGAGCCACCTCTTCTGTAGCCAGACAGGAACCCCAGTGTAGCGATAGGGACATCAACCCACCCACAAAACTTTCGATCCCTAATTTACCCTGTGTACAAGAACTGCAGCGAGGGGGATGGAGCAGAAGCTGAGGGAATGGCCAACCAGTAACTGGCCCAACTTGAGACACATTCCGTGGGCAAGCATCAATCCCTGACACTTTTAATGATACTCTAGTATGTTTGCAGGCAGAAGTCTAGCATGGCTGTCCTCTAAGAGGCTTCACCTAGCAGCCGACTCAGACAGATTCGGACACCCATAGCCAAACAGTGGATAGAGCTTGGGGGACTCCTATGGAAGAAGAGGAGGAAGGATTGCAGGCCTGAAGGGGACGGGGACTCCACAGGAAGACCAACAGAGTCAACTAATCTTGATCCTTGGGGCTTTGAGAGACTGAAGCACCAACCAAAGAGCATACACAGGCTGGACCTAGGCCTCCCTGAACATACGTAGCCGATGTGGGCTCCAAATGACTGGGGCTGTTACCTGTCTATGGGATATGTTCTTCTAGTTGGGCTGCCTTGTCTGCACTTGATCTTAGCCAAAAGGCCGAGAAGCGATGGGCTGCTTTGTCTGACCTCAGTGGGTGAGGAAGGACCTAGCCCCTCAGAGACTTGATGTGCTGGGAGGGGGGATACCCAGGAGGAATATCACCTGGTCAGAGGAGGAAAGGAGGCAAGGAAGGAAGGCTTGTGGGAGGGGTGAAAGGAGAGAGGCAGTGGACGGGATGTAAAGCGAATAAATAAAAAACTAAATTTAAAAAGAAGAGAAAAACATACTTTTTGAGAGTAGGCAGTCTTAACATCTTTCTTTGTATTCTTTCAGTTCTCATTATGAACAAATCCATTACTGAAAGAGATACAAATTGGGTAATTTCATGATTTTAGAACAAAAGAAAAGAAATAGATGTTGGATACATTACCAAATGTATACTACAAGCCAGTTCCTTATTCCTGGTATCGGAGTAATAACTTCCCTGTTTCGTTTGATTATGCTTGGTGAAACAAAGCAAAGACTGAGGCCTAAACACACTCTACTTCAGGTGGGACAGCTTACTAGTGGTCTCATTCCAAGAGTGTTTGTAGCTGAAGATATCAGAGTCATATAGCAAAGGGTCCTCATATTTCTGATGATTCTGACGGTTTAGATTAAGTCCTTGACATCAAAGGAGTGGGAGGTCAGAGGAAGTGAGTCATTTCTGCTCAAAGCAAGTTGTGGCTTCTAGTAAGGAAAGGCAAAATGAACTCCTCCCTTCTGTGGTAGGTTAAATGTATGGATTTGAGGGCATAGAACTCACAAACATTGAAATGTAATGGGACTAAAGAGGGAGAGGTTTGTGTTATGGATGGGGAGAGAGATGCCTCCCAACCACAACAGCAGCCTTGTTTCTTGTGCCCTGAAAGAGAACCCATGTGGGTTACAGGTAGAGTAAGCAAAGTAATCAATGTTATTTTTGCAGCTGAGAAAGCAAAAGCAAGGTATACTCCCCAAAATGGAAGGCAGACTCAGCTGAGGAGTCTGGCTGAGTAAACCTTGGTCCATCGTTTCTGTTCCCCTTGCTCATGCCTTGGGCTGTTGGTGGTTTCCTTCCTAGAATAGGTGGAGCCTTTCTTAGAAGCCAACTTACTCACAATCCAGTATGTTACAATTGGATGTAGTAGGATGTATAAAGGTGTAACTGTGTGTAAAGTAAATAAGTCTCCTCCGGAAAGTACAACGGCGTTCCTGGTAGGTATTCCTCAAAGGTCTTTCGAGGGAGCTGGAGCCTGATGAGACCAATTTTGCTGTTTTGATTGGAGCCCTAGTTTTCACCTTCCCTTCTTTCTTGTCAACATGATTGTATTATACCCAGGTATAAGCCATTTTGTTTATCTTCCTTGGTGTTTCCTATATTTTGGTTTTATCCTAAAATGGGGATTTACCTCAATAGTTGGGGATGATATGCTTGAGCCAGGGAGTAACACTATTAGGAGGTGTGGCCTAGTTGGAATAAGTGTGTCACTGAGGGTGTGGGCTTTAAGGCCCTCATCCAGTTATGCCTCGAAGCCAGTTTTCTGTTTGCCTTGGGAATGAGAGATAGAACTCTCAGCTCCTCCCACACCATGATTGCCCTGATGCTGGCATGCTCCTGCCTTGATGGTAATGAACTGACTCTCTGAATCTGTAAACCTGCCCAAACAAATGTTTTCCTTTATAAAAGTTGCCTTGGTCATGGTGTCAGTTCACATCAGTAAAATACTAAGACAATATGGCAAAGGAAGATGAATTTCTCTTTTTATTAAAGACACATGAGTATGCATTGCACACCGTAATATTAGATCCTTTGAAGATAAGACAGGAAGATCATGAGTTCAAGGCCAACCTGGGATACTCTATTTCAAAGGAAAATAAAAACCACCACCAACAAAAAGATTATATATCAAAACTTTTCCTCTTTGTTTCCTTTGAGTTGTGGATTATGATCATGGAAAAAGCATAAAAGGTGGATCTTGGGAAAGTATCAACAAGGCATTTCAAAGTGTTTGTGAAAACTTTTAATGGAAATTCATTCTGTTTTCTATGCTGACTTAACAGATATTGATCTAAATAAATCTTTTATATGAATCTATAAGTGAGAAAAGCCTGTGTTTTCTTTGAGTTGCCATTCAAGACTCCCATCAACATTGAGATGCTAACCTATTCGTTCACATTATCTTTTTATCCACAAGTTTCCCACAGATGGAAACTATCACACTCATCTGACTCTGAGCACCTGACTCATAGTATAGTCCACAACGCATACATATCTTATTATTTCTGTAAGAGTGTTCTCCCCAGGTCATTTCAATTATCCCCTTATTATTTCTTTTTTTCTTAAACAAAGCCTTGAGTTTTACTTGACAAAAATCCATGGCTGACTTATCATTGTGCACCTATATCACTAGTGTTCAAACCATTGCTCACACATAGCCCTGTTTGCTAATTGAGTGGGAAAAATCAGCCTCACTGCCTTTCACGGTGGATAAAGAGCTTTACCATGTTCTCGAAGGCCACTGCCTAGTTCCCGAGGCATCTAATAGTACCCAATTTGTGCAGTGGTCCTTAGACCTTAATATGGAGTCACAGTGTTACTAAATTTGAGGTCAGAGTCTGTGTTCCAAGAAGCCATAGAGGCCACCAATCTTCAATAAGACAACCATAACCACAAAATTAATAGCAAAAAAAGGAATTAAAATCAAAACTAGAAAAGTTTATATTCTTTGGCTATACTGGGAAGCAGGACAAAGAGATCCAGTGATCTCCAGCAAAATCCATCTTTAAGGTCCTAAAGTAGCATTAAAGTTCGGAGGACCAGGTATATTCATACCTATGTCATCTCAGTAATGTTTGGTCTTGCTCAAAGGGTTGACCTTCCTTCTCTCCTAAAAGGTGGTCTGAAAAGTAGTCAGGAGTATGTGTAATCTCTTTTCTGGTAGGCAAGTGCCTCCTCTAGCTGGCACCAGTTTTAGTGTCAGCAGTATGTGTAATCTCTTTCCCGGTAGGCAAATGCCTCCTTTGGCTGGCACCAGGTTTTAGGTTTTCTCTTTCCCAGAATGAACTTGCTAGAGGAATTTCAGGGTTTTTTTGTTTTTTGTTTTTTGTTCTTTTGGAGTCTGTCATTTTAATAGTCTTACAGCCAAATAAAGGGTGTAAGTGTTTCTTCAAAGTGTATTTGTTCCTGACAGGCTGATTACAATAGAGAACTACAGATTTATACTCTTTGAAAGTGATGGAGCCCAGGCCTCTTTATTCTTCAAATGATTCTTATATCCACCCAAATTAAAGTATCTTTTGGTGTAGAGCTCAGCCTTTTTCATATCATTCCATCATAAAAAAGTATTTCTAAGTATATTGCTATAAATAAGACAAAGTTACTTGCAAGAAACAGCCTCTGTTCTCTGAGAAGAAAAGTAGGTCCTGCAAAAATTCAATGTTGTTCCAAAGCCCAGGAGTTCTAGCATTAGCCAAGAGCTCATAGCTCGATGGTAGAAAATTTGTGTGTGATGTACAAGGCTGTGGGTTTGATCCCTGGCACTGCAAAATGAATGAATGAATTCTAAAAATCAAATTGAAATTTAAGTCTCAGGTTCCTTCCAGTGCAGCAGAGTTAGTTTTTCAGAGAGATGTCTGGGGAATCCTTATGCAGATGAGGATTGAGAAGCATTGGTTATAACAACCCTAGCCTTACAACTCTGCATCCCCTCTCGACCTTACCAAAATTTATGTGCATCCAGGAAAAGGCCTGACTTTGCGAAAGTTGACTCAGAGAAGGAAGGGAAGTGAAGCTGAAATCTGCTGCGCTCAGCTCCCCGCCAGTGCTGTTTACACTTGAGGCTGTGTGTGTGTGTGTGTGTGTGTGTGTGTGTGTGTGTGTACTCCTCTGCTAATTATTATAAGCCTCACCTCAATTAAAACATGGTATTTCTTTGTATTTCAGTCTTTCCAACTGTAGGTGGGTTGAAACATCTAGCTAGAAAGAGATCTTTCAACTTTATACCCCCATGAAGCAGTGAAATCTGGTATAACAACTTATTGTGGTAAAATATACACGATATAAATTTTACAGTTTTAATCACTTTAAAGTAAACAATTCTGTGATGTGTAAAGTACATTTATTAACACTCCACTATTTATCTCCAGAACTCTGAATATTGAAAACTGAAACTCTGTCCTAATTAAAAAACTGATGCTCTGTCCTCATCCTCCTGACAACCACCATTCTACATTTGGTCTTTATGAATTTGATTACTCCAAGTACTTGATAAGAATGTAATTATAGAATATTTGCCCATTTGTGATCACTTTATCTCATGTAATCTGATGTCTTCAAGGTGGATTCATGTGATAACATGTGTCTGAATAACGTTCACTTCAAAGGCTAGAAAGTCTTCCACTGTGTATACAGATGCTACTTGACTTATGCTGAGCTGTATGCAAAAATGCTTCAAGTTGAAAATATCATATTGATTACATTTATCCCACTGAAACGTATATCTTGGAATCATAGTTGCTTCCCATTTTAATCCTGTGGTAGACAGGAAGGTGTGACTCCCTACCCTTGCACAACACAAGAGTATGCCATATGTCACTAACTTAGGAAATTATCAAAATTCAGATTTCAAGTATGACTTCTACTAAATCCATATTATACCTACCACATTATAAGGTGTAAAATAATAACTCCACCCATTTTATACTGAGGACTAGTTATAAAAATATATTTATTTTCTTGTCTATCCATTGATGACTGTCTGGATTTCTTTCACATTTTGACTATTGATAAAAACGGTTATCAGTTCAGGTATACAGACATCTGCCTGAGTACTGCCTTCAATTCATTGATCAAGAAGATTAAATCATCATTGTTTTTTTGAGAAACCTTTGTAAGTTCTCTTTAGCATTTGCATTCTCATCTGTGCTAAATACGGTTTCTAGTTTTTCCACATATCTACTGCTCTGTCTCTGTCTGACTGCCTGTGTCTGTCTGTCTGTCTGTCTGTCTGTCTGTCTCTCTCTCTCTCCTATCTAGTATGTGTATATGTCTATAGAATACATGTATGTATCATATACATAGCCATCCTAATGAGTGTGAAGTATCTTAATGTGATTGTTATTTGCATTTTCCTAACAAAATAAGTAACAAAATAAGTAATAGTTTATTGTGTGCTTTTTGGTCATTCTCTTTCAGAGAAATAGAAAAAGCAAAGGCCTTGAAAAGACCTTTGCCTATTTTATATAAAAGTTTACTTTTTATTACTGTTCTTGTTTCCCATGACACATAATAAAAAATTAAAAGGTACAGAACAAAGAAAAAAATTAAGAGATGCAAGAGAAAAGGATCAAGTACATTATATATGCAGACCCATCAGAATAACACCTGACTTCTCAATGGAGATTTAAAGGTCAGAAAAACCTGGACAAATGTTCTACAAACTCTAAGAAACCACAGATTATACCTAGCACAACTATCACAAAACACAGAGAAAGAAAAATGTTTCATAATAAAACCAAATATAAGCAGTATTTCTCTATACAAATCCAACTCTACCAAAGGTACTAGAAGAAAAACTTCAGACTCAAGATGAACTGGAAGTTTCTTTTATATTAGATATTTTCTTTATTTACATTTCAAATGTTATCCTCTTTCCTGGTTTCCCTTCCAAAAGCACCCTATCCCATCTTCCCCTCTCCCTGCTCACCAACCCACCCACTCCCACTTCCCTGTCCTGGCATTCCCTTATACTGGGGCATCGAGCCTTCTCAGGACCAAGGACCTCTCCTCCTTTTGATGTACAACAAAGCCATCCTCTGCTACATATGCAGCTGGAGCCATGGCTCCCTCCATGTGTACTCTTTGGTTGGTAGTTTAGTCCCTGGGAGCTCTGGAGGTACTGGTTGGTTCATATTGTTGTTCCTCCTATGGGACTGCAAGCTCCTTCAGCTCCTTGGGCCCTTTCTCTAGCTGCTCCATTGGAGACCTTGTGCTCAGTTCAATGGTTGCTGAGAGCACCCATCTCTGTATTTGTCATAGCCTCTCAGGAGACAACTATATCAGGCTCTTGTCAGCAAGCGCTCGTTGGCATCCACAATAGTGTCTGGGTTTGGTGACTGTATATGGGGTGGGTCCCCAAGTCAGGGCAGTCTCTGGATGGCCTTTCCTTCAGTCTCTGCTCCACACTTTGTCTCTCTCCTCCCATGGGCATTTTGTTCCCCATTCTAAGAAGTACCAAAGTATCCATACTTTGGTTTTTCTTCTTCTTTAGCTTCGATTGGTCTGTGAATTATATCTTGGGTATTCCAAGCTTCTGGGTTAATATCCACTCATCAATGAGTGCATACCATGTGTGTTCTTTTGTGATTGGGTTACCTCACTCAGGATGATAGTTTCTAGTTCCATTCATTTGCCTAAGAATTTCATGAATTCATTGTTTTAATAGCTGAGTAGTATTCCATTGTGTAATGGCTAAGATTAAAAACTCAGATGACAGCAGGTGCTGGTGAGGATGTAGAGAAAGAGGAACACTCCTCCACTGCTGGTGGGATTGCAAGCTGGTACAACCACTTTGGAAATCAGTTTGGTGGTTCCTCAGAATATTGGACATAGTACTACTGGAGGACTCAGCTATACCACTCCTGGGCATATACCCAGAAGAGTCTCCAAAATGTAATAAGGACAAATGCTCCACTATGTTCATAGCAGCCTTATTTATAGTAGCCAGAAACTGAAAAGAACCCAGATGTTCCTCAACAGAGGAATGGATACAGAAAATGTGGTGCATTTACGAAACGGAAGTTTCTGGTTGTGTCATGGGATACAGACTCAAATGATGCCTTGCTGATGCAGACTTCCATGGTCTTTTGCAGAGGCAAGACCCATGGGAGGATACCTAAAGTTTGGAGAGAGTAGAAATAGGATGTAATGGACAATGACAGACACTTACATAGATAACCCTATAATGCTTCCTTGGTTAGGAATCTTTGCTGATCCTCACTTTGTTGAGAGAGGCACAGCAAAGAATTTCTCCTGGTTGGTTCTGGTCACTCCTGCTGACTTGTGCCAATTTGGTGGAGACCTAGCTGTTTCTGCTGGATTGTGTCACTATTGCTGATTTGTGTTTGATCTACAGAACTAGACTGCTGGTGTCCCTATAAACAAAGATTGCAATTGCCCCCAAAGAACTAATTCTAAATAGGTCAACATTGCCTTGTTCTATTTATCATCTTTTCTCCCCTACCTTTGGATGGTGGGCTAGAAGGGGGCTTGAAGCATTTGAGAACCACTATTAAAAGTAGGTTTTGAAAAATTTAAGCCTACATAAAAAAGTTAACCATACTCCTAAAAACACAAGGAATAAATAATCCCAGAATAGTAAATCAAAAGAGTAGGGGAAAAAAACCTGACACAATAACAACAAAATAACAGGACTCAATAAATACTGCACATCAATAACTCTCAATATTAATGGTCTCAATTCCCCAATATGAATATACGGGCTAATATAGAAAACAGGATTCATCTTTTGGCTGCATATAAGGAATACGCCTGGGGATCCATCCCATATACTGTTACCAAACCCAGATACTATTGTGGATGCCAACGAGTGCGTGCTGACAGGAGCCTGATATAGCTGTCTCCTGAGAGGCTCTGCCAGTGCCTGACAAATACAGAGGGGGACACTCTTAGCCTACCATTGGACTGAGCACAGGGTCCCCAGTGGAGGAGCTAGAGAAAGGACCCAAAGAGCTGAAGGAGCTTGCAGCCCCACAGGAGGAACAACAATATGAACCAACCAGTACCCCCAGAGTTCACAGGGACTAAACTACCCACCAAAGAGTGCACATGGAGGGACCCATGGCTCCAGCTGCATATGTAACAGAGGATGGCCTTGTTGGGTATCAAAGGGAGAAGAGGCCCTTGGTCCTGAGAAGGCTCGATGCCTCAGTATAGGGGAATGCCAGGACAGGGAAGTGGGAGTGGGTGGGTTGGTGAACAGAGGGAGGGAGGATGGGTGAGAGTGTTTTTGGAGGGGAAACCAGGAAAGGGAATAACATTTCAAATGTAAATAAAGAAAATATCTAAAAGAAAGAAAGAAAGAAGAGAGAGAAAGAAAGAAGAGAGAAAGAAAGAACAAAAGAAAGAGAAAGAAAGAAAAAAGAAAGAAAGAAAAAAGAAAGGGAGGAAGGAAGAAGGAAGGAAGGAAGAAGGAAGGAAGGAAGGAAAGAAAGAAGGAAGGAAGGAAGGAAGGAAGGAAGGAAGGAAAGAAAGAAAGAAAGAAAGAAAGAAAGAAAGAAAGAAAGAACCTAAAATGTCCATGACACAAAACTTTGAGAAATATAGGGCATCATGAAAAGACCAAATCTAAGAAAAATAGGAATAGAAGAAGAAGGAATAAGAGAAGGTGGAGGAGGAGGAGGAGGAGGAGGAGGAGGAGGAGGAGGAGGAGGAGATTTCCAGCTCAAAGGAAAAACATCTTCAACAAAAACATAGAACAAAATTTTCTTAACCTAAAGAAATAGATACCTATAAAGGCACAAGAAGGTTAAAAAACACTGAACAGATTGGACAAGAAAAGAAAATCTTCCTGTCATACAATAATCAAAACACTAAATATACAGAACATGAATGAATTTTAAAAGCAGCAAGGGGAAAAGGTCAAGCAACATATAAAGACAGACATATGAGAATTACACCCAATTTCTCATCTGAGATTTTAAAAACTAGAAATGCCTGGGCAGAGATATTGCAGACCCTAAGAGACTGCAGATGTCTGCCCAGACTACCCAGCAAAACTTTCATTCACCATAGATGGAGAAACCAAGATATTCTATGACAAAACCAAACTCAAACAATACCTTTTCATTAAATCAGCTTTATACCACATACTAGAAAGAAAACTCCAATCCTATATCTGTGAACATCCATGGACTCAATTCCCCAGTAAAAAGACACTGAATAACAGAGTGGATGTGTAAAAAGAATCCATCATTCGGCTGTATACAAGAAACAAATAACCAAATCAAAAAATGGAGTACAGAACTAAACAGAATTCTCAACAGAGGAATCTCAAGTGATGAAGAAGTACTCAAAGAAATGTTCAACATCCTTAGTCATCAGGGATATACAAATCAAAACAACCCTGAGATTCCACCTTACACTAATCAGAATGGCTAAGATCAAAAACTCAAGGGATACCACATGCTGGTGAAAGGAGAACATTCCTCCATTGGTGGTAGGATTACAAACTTGTAAAACCATTCTGTAAATCAATCTGACAGTTCTTCAGAAAATTGGAAATAGTTCTACCTAAAGACTCAGCTATACCACTCCTGGGCATATACTCAAAAGATGCTCCACCATACCACAAGGACACATGCTCTACTATGTTCATAGTAGCATTATTCATAATAGCCAGAAGCTGGAAACAACCCCTATGTCCCTCAGCCAAAGAATGGATACAGAAATTGTTGTTCATTTATACAATGGAATACTGCTTAGCTATTAAATAGGAGGACAACATGAAGTTTGCAGATGGAACTAGAAAATATTATCCTGAGTGAGGTAACCCAGACCCAAAAGAACATGCATTATATATATATACTCACTGATAACTGGATATTAGCCAAAAAGCACAGAATACCCATGATACAACTTACAGACCATATGAAGTTTAACAAGAAGGAGGCCCAAGTGAGGAGGCTTCAATTTCACTTAGAAGTTGGTGGGAGATGGAGGTTGCAAACCTCTAGGAAGTATTAGAGACTTGGGTTGTAAGATGCTCCCAGGATGACCTTAGCCAAAATGCTCAACAATGTGGAGATGGAACCACCTCTAGTAGACAGACATGGACCCAGTGGAGGGATGGGAACACCTACTTAGCTTCAAAAATTTGACCCAGAATTGTTTCTGTCTAAGGAAATGCAGGGACAAAGAAATGGAGCATAGTCTGAAGGAAAAACCGACCAGTGACCAGCCCAACTTGTAATCCATTCCATGCAACTCTGACACCATTACTGATGTCATGTTGTGCTTGCACACAGGAGCCTAGCATGGCTGTTCTCTGAGGGACACTACCAGGAGCTGACTGAGACAGATGCAGATATTTATATTCAATAATTGAACTGAGGTTGGGACCCCTAAGGAAGAGTTAGGGGAAGGACTAAAGGAGCTGAAGGGGACTGCAACCCTATGGAAAGAACAACAGTATCAACTAACTCAGACCCCCCCCCCAGAGCTTCCAGAATCTAAGCCACCAACTAAAGAGCATGTATGGGCTGGTCTGTGGCCCCCAGTATATATGTAGCAGAGGACTGCTTTATCTTGTCTCAGTGGGAAAGGAGCACTTAATCCTGTAGAAACTTGATGCCCTGGAAAGGGGGGTGCTAGTGCTGTGAGGTGGGAGTGGGTGGGCAGGTGGAGGAGCACCCTCTCAGAAGCAAAGGGTATGGGGAATGGGGTGAAGAACTTGTGGAGGAGGAACCTGGAAGGGGAGCAACATTTAGAATGTTAATAAATAAAATAATTAATAAGAAGAAAAGAAAATAGTATCCTGAGTGAAGTAACTCAGACCCAAAGGACATAGATGGTATGAACTCATTGATAAGCAGATATTAGCTGATAAGTTTGAAATATCCATGATAGACCCCCACAGACCTGAAGAAGTTAAGCAAGAAAGAAGACCCAAGTGAGGATGTCTCATTCTGACATAATGAGGGAACAAAATAATCACTGAAGGCAGAGGGAGGAAGGGACCTGTGTGAGAGAGGGGAGGGCAAGGAGAATTAGGGAGTAGGATCGGGCATTGGGGAAGAGAGGAGAGAGTCCCAGAGGGCCAGGAGGATGAATGAAAATATAGAGCTGCCAGGGGTCTGGAGATTCTCTAGGAAGTCCCAGAGACCTGGGATGAGGGAGGCTCCCAAGAGTCAATACAGGTGACTTTAGCTGAAATGCCCAACAATGGGGATACGGAACCTGAAGAGACCACCTCCAATAGCTAGACAGGATCTCCAGTGGAAGAATGGGGACACCAACCTACCTACAAACATTTTGATCCAAAGTTGCTCCTGTCTAAAAGCAATGCAGGGACAAAGATGGAGCAGAGACTGAAGGAAGGGCTGAGGAGTGACCAGCCCATTTTGAGACCCATCCCATGGGCAGGCTGCAATCCCTTCCACTATTAATGATGTTGTGTTGTGCTTGCAGACAGGAGCCTAGTATAGCAACCCTTTGAGAGGCTCTACCAGCAGCTGAATGGGACATATGCAGATGCTAACAGACAAGCATTGGACAGAGGTTGGGGCCCCCTATGGAAGAGTTAGGGGAAGGATTGAAGACCCTCAAGGAGATGGCAATCCACAAGAAGACCAATAGTGTCACATAATGAGTCATGGCCAAAGAGTTACAAGGGCTAATCCTAGGCCTCCAGCACATATGTAACAGAGGGCTGTCACGTCTGGCCTCAGTGCGAGAGGAGGCACCTAATTTTGCAGAGATTAGATACTCCAAAGTGTTGGGGTATATGGGGTAAGGTGCCCTCTCAGAGGAGAGGGGGAGGTTGAGGGTAGGAACTGTGGGAGGGGAGATCAGTAAGGGAGACAACATTTGTGAAATAAATAAATAAATAAATAAATAAATAGGAAAGACAGAGACTAATAAAGAAAATAAGAGCCATCTTTCAGCTGGAGCCAAGGAACAACCTTGACTTCAATGATAGAAACTCTCTCAGGGTAAAAGGATGGATAAAGGTATGCCAAGCAAGTGGCTCCAAGTGGCAAGCTGGTGTTGACATGTTAACACAGGACAAAATAGACTTCAAGTCAAATCTAATCAAAAGAGACAGAAAAAAATCACTACATATTCATCAAAGAAAAATCTATTAAGAGGATATTGCAATTCTTTTTGTGTGGAAGGTTTTTTGTTTGTTTGTTATTTCCTTGTTTTGAGACAGTTCTGGCTGTCCTGGAACTCTAAGTTGGCCTCAAACTCACAAAGATCTGCCTGCCTCTACCTCCTAAGTGCTGGAATTAAAGGCATGTACCACCATTGACCAGCAGATGTAGACCTTTTTGGGTGGATGGAGAATTTAAGAAAAGGTTTCTCTGTGTAACCCTGACTTTCCTGGAACTCACTCTGTTGAACAGGCTGGCCTCAAACTCACAGAGATCCACTTGTCTTTGCCTCTAGAGTTCTAGGATAAAGGCATGCACCATCAATGCCTGACTGCAATTCTTAACATATATGTACCACATACAAAGGCAACCCAACTCATAAAAGAAATACGGCTAAAGCTAAAATCACTTATTGACCCTTACACAGCAATAGTGACTAACTTCAAGCCATCTAGACCAAGACTAAATAAGGAATTCTAGAGTTAAATAACATCATAAATCAAATGTACCTAGAAGATACTTTCAGAACATGCCACAAAAACAAAAAGAATATACTTTCTTCTCACCAGCTCATGGAACTCTCTCCAAAATTGATCATATATGTGGTCAAAAAACAAACTCAACAGATATAAAAAGTTGAAATAATACCCTGCATTCTATCTGGTCACTATAGATTAAAGCTGAATATGTACAATAGCAGAAACAAGAGAAAGTATACACATTCGTGGAAATGTAAAAACTCACTCCTGAATAAAAAATGGATGATTACAGAACTTAGGGGAAAGAATTAAAACTTGCTAGAATTGAATGGAAAAGAAAACACAACATACCCAAAACTGTGGAACACAATGAAGGCAAGTTCAAAGCACTAAGTGCCTACATTAAAAATTTTTAAAGATTGCATATTGGCAATTTAACAGGACACCTGAAAGCTCTAGAAACAGAGGTAACATCTCTAGTAGTAGATACCAAGAAATAATCAAACTTAGGGCTGAAACCAATAAAATAAAAACAATAACATTAAAAAGAATCAATTGAGCAGGGTTGCTTCTTCTACTCTGATACTTAAACCACACAAAGTCTCAACAAAGAAAGAATATTACAGACCAGTTTCTCTTATGAACAAGATTTCTTAATAAAATACTTGCAGACAGATTGAGTTTGTAAGAACATAACAAAACAATTATCCACCATGATCAAGTAAGCTTCAACCCAGAGATGCAGGGATGGTTCAACATACATAAACTGATAAATGTAATCTACATATAAACAGAAAGAAAGAAAAAAACTACATGATCTCATTAGATGCATAACAGGCCTCTGACAAAATCCAGCATCCCTTCATAATAAATGTCCTGGAGACACTAAGGATACAAAGGTCAGACCTCAATATAATAAAGGCAATATACATAAATCCCACAGCCAACATCTATCTCAATGAAGAGTTCAGAGAATTTCCACTAAAATCAGGAACAAGACAAGGATGTTCATTCTCTCTACGTCTAGTCATTATAGTACTTGAATTCTTATTTAGAGTAATAAGATAACTGAAGGGGATCAAGGGTATCAACTGAAGGGGATCAAGGGTATACAAATAGGAAAGAAATAAGTCAAAGTATCATCATTTGTAGATAATACAATTTTATATATAAAACAACTTTTAAAACTTCACTAGGAAACTTCTACAGCTGATAAATAGTTTTAGAAAAGTAGTAGGATACAAAGTTAACATACAGAAATCAGTAGCCTTCCTATATACAAATGACAAACAGAAAGAAATCAGGGAAAAAAAATACCTTCCACAACTGCCTCAAAAATAGCTTGTGTTAACTCTAAACAGGCAAGTGAGAGACTTGTACAATAAAAACTTTAAGACATTGAAGAAGGAAACTGAAAAAGTCATCAGGAGATGGAAAGATGTCCCCTGATCATTAGTAAGTAGGATTTACAATGAAAATAGCCAACCCAACAAAAGCAATTGTGATGTGTATCTTTGGTTGTCAACGTGACTACATTGGAATTAACTAAAACCCAAAAATGGAGTGGAACACCTGTGAGGGAACTTTTGTGTATCTGAAATGGGAAGATCCACTTCTCATCCAGATCTTTGAGTGGGAAGACACACCTTTAATCCAGATCTTTTGAGATAGGAAGAGCTGTCTGTAATCTGGGCCATGCCTTCTGCTGAAAGCACCTATAAGAACATGGAAGGAAGCTTTTGGTCTTTGCCTGCTTGCTCTTGCCTTTCTAGCAACTCCATTCCTATACTGACATTAAAAACTACTTCTTTGGGATTCTGACATATACTGAACACCAGCTGAGACATCCTGCCTCATGGAGTAAATCATTACTGGATTTTTGGACAAGCAGCCCCTTTTATAGTGAGTCAGGCATACCTGGCTGTTGCCAGGTAACTGTGAGGTGGAGCCTATAGTAAATGCCAACAATGAGCAATACAGCAATCTATAGATTCAATTCAATCCCCATCAAAATTCCTCACAGAAATTGAAAGGTCATTTTTCATATTCATCTGGAGACACACACACATTAAAAAATCAGTATGGCTGAAATAATTTTTAATAATTAAAGAACTGCTGGAGATATTGCCACCCCTAATTTCAAGTTGTGCCACAGACCTATACTAGTAAACTACTGTGGTATATATCCATTAAAACAGACAAGTTGGTGAATGAACTCAATTGAAGATTCAGACACAAGTCCACACAATTATAGACATTTGATTTTTTTTTTTTTACAAAGAAACCAGAAGTTTACACTGAAAAAAAAGGACAGCATCTTCAACAAATAATGTTGGCCAAATTGGATGTCTGCATGTAGAAAAAAGCAAATAGATTCATATCTATCAGCCCACACAAAACTCAACTCAAATGGATCAAGTCTTTAACATAAGGCCAGACATCCTTAATCTGATAGAAGTGGGGAATAACTTTGAACTCATTGCCATAGGAAAAGACTTCCTGAACAGAAGACCAATAGCACAGGTACTGAGATCAACAATTAATAAATGGGACATCATGGAACTGAAAAGCTTCTGTATCATAAAGGACACTACCACTTGGACAGAGCAGCAAGTAAGAGAATGGAAAAATATCTTTATCAATTATACATCTAATAGGGAATTAACATCTAAAATGTATAAAGAACTAACAAAACTGGGTGTCAAGAAAATACATAACCCAATTTAAAATGGGTACAAACCACACAGACAGTTCTCAAAAGATGAAGCACGAATGGCCAAGAAGCACTTAAAGAACTATTCATCATCCTTAGTTATCATGGAAATGCAATTCAAATGTCACTTTGAGATTTCATCTTTCACCAGTCAAAATGGCCAAGAATATTAAAACAAATGGCAGACAATATTGGCAAGAATGTGTAGTAATATGAACATTTATCCATTGCTGATGGGAGTGCAAACTTTTACAGCCATTGTGGAAATAAATGTGGCAGTTTCTTGGGAAGCTGGGAACTATTCACATGCAGTACACCACTCGGCTGATATACCCAAAGGACTTTACATCTTCCTGAAAAGATACTTGCTCATCTACATTTTTTGCTGCTCTATTCATAATACCCAAAATTTTAAACAGCCTAACTGTCCATCAACACATGAATACATGACAAAAACATTTAAACCATGGAATATTATTCAGTTTTTTTTTTTAAAAAAATCCTGAAATCATGAAATTTGTAGGTAAATGAATGGAGTTAGGAAAACCATCATCTTAAGTGAGGTAACCTAGATCCAAAACCACAAATATGGTATATATCCTCTTATGTGTAGCTGAGTTTTTAAGTTTTCAGTAGGCATGCTACAATCTGTATAGATGCAGAGATTAAGTATAAACTAAGGCACAGTGTATGGGGTCCCAGAGCAGGGAAAAGGGAATATATAGATATGGAGAGATGAAGCCGGGGACTGGAATGGGAGAATTAAACTGAGATGGGGAGGGAAGAAAGGGGTGAGGGAGGGAATATAAGGAAGGACAATTAACACTCGTGGAAATTTAGGAATTATGGAAATCTACAACAAATGCTTATTTAAAACATATATGTATACATATATATGAAAGAAATTTAGTGGAGTCAGCAAAGGAGCAAGGAGACAATGGTCCAACTAGATATGCTTTGTCACCAAATGAAACCTCCAGTGCCAGGAATAGGTTGCATCTAATTGAATTATTGGTCCCATAGAAACCCCAAGCAACTCAAAATATTAACAAGGATATTGGTTGCTTTCTACAGACTGATAGTGTCCTATTGCTAAAGACAACACTTACATATCTCACTGAATGCAGTGAATTCTAACTGGCTTCTAAGTAGAGGTTTTACTTCTAATGACTCATGTTCATAGTACTGGAAGTACTCTCTCTGTTACTAGAGAAAAAAAGTAACTACCAATCCAGCTATAACCCCTGTTATCTACAGCAGTGACCCATCTACATGATATGCTGGTATAATGGTAGCACAAGTATAGAGTAGCCAATCATTATCTGGACTTAAGACTCACTCCATGGAATGAAACCCATGTCTGCCACTGCTCAGGTGGCCATGAACCTGATACTAGATAGGTCATGGATCTATGGGGAAAACAAACAAAAGAAAAGTATTACTATTCTGCTAAAGGAAAATAGCATTAAAATAACTTTTAATGACATTGTCTTATACCCATATTTCTTGCTCAGCCTCCTTTAGTAGATGTAAAACTAATACAGGGACTGAGCAATGTTCAGAGAGTAAGACCTTAGAACACTCTGTTCTGTATGGGTTGTCTTCATCGAATGCTTCCCCTCAGGGCTGAGGAAACTATGTGGAAGAAGGGACAGAAAGATTCTAAGAGCCAGAGTAGTGGAGACACCAGGAAACAGAGTCTTCAATATACTATAGGACAGATGCACAAATGAACTCACAGAAACTGAGGCAGCATACCCAGGGCATGTGTATGTCTAAGTCAGAGGGATCCTAGCACTGAGAGGAGAAAATGGACACAAACTTTCCTCCCTGACTAAGAAGCTATCTTTAAATGACAACCACTTAGAAAGGAAAAATTACTTTTCTCTGATGGAATCTCACAGGACATATAAATCACTCTTAAGGCCAGGTCTGACGTCGAGCAATAGATGGCCAACATAACATGATCTCAATGTAGTATTGTAACATTGTGGATTTTTTGTCTCATGTTACCTTGTTTACCTCCTACCTTACAAGTCTTTTGCTTGTATATTATGGCTTCCAATTTTGTGGGGTTTTGTGGTGTGTACTTGTGTGAGGGTATGTGTATGTGTGCTTTGTATGTTTTTTATTGTTTTTATTTCATTTTAAAATCTATTTCTTTTGCCTGTTTGTTTTCTAAAGAGAGAGACAGAAAAAGTGCATGGTGTTGGATGGGTGGGGAAATGTAGAGGACCTAGTAGGGGGACCATGATCAAAATGTATAATATAAAACTTATTATCAATAAAATTAATTGTTCTTGTTGAGTTGTAGGAGTTCTTAAAGATATTTTATATTTTAATTCCATATCAAATATATGGGATAGTGTAATAAGCCTTTTTATTTTTTACTTATTCTCTTGGTGTCATATCCAAGAAACCATTGACTTTTAGTGCCAATCACAAGGACTGGGGACTCAAGGCAAGGCTAGAACATGATCTCATGAATAGTATTAATAATATTAAGTCTTCCAATCCACAAACATAGGATATTTCCATCTGGGTGGTGTCTTTTCATTTCTTTCAACAACTTTGGTACTTTATAGAATATGACTGTCTTTCTTGATTGGATTTATTTCTAAATGATATGATTACAAAGTGAATTCTTTTTAAAGTTCCTTTGAGCTTTTTATGCTTTAACCCATATTGCAAGCATTTTGTATGATTTTGGCTCTTGCAATTTTGACAAATTAATTGATCAGCTCTAGGAGACTTTTCTTTTGGTGTGGACTTTACATGATCATATAATCATATAATCATATAATATAATCATATAACCATATAATCCATAAGCAGAGATCATCTTACTTCTCTTCTAATTTCAGTACCTTTTATGCATTTTCCCCTATGGGTATGTGCATGTATGTAGGGTATAACACAAATGCACAGGTACACATGTGCATATGGAGGCCAGAGGTCAACCTTAGAAGTTGCTTCATAGACAATATTCACTATGGTTTTTGAAACAGGGAATTTCACTTGTCTGGGACTCACTGGATGGCCAGTGAGCCCCAAGAATCTGCCCATTATTTACCTGCCTAGAGCTGGGATTGTAAGCAAACACTACCATGTCTAGCCTTTCTCCTCTTCTGCTGGTTCTGGGGACTAAATTTAGGTCCCCAGTGTTGCAAGCATTTTAACAGAACAATTTCTTAAGGCCTCTTTTAGTACATTTTTTCTTGTCTATTTCTCTGGTAAGGACTGCCAGTGCTATATTAAGTAGTATTGGTAAAGTGTACATTCTTGTCTTATTCCCAGTATTTTTATAGTCTGAAAAAGTATTTTAAATATATTTTTAGATAGGGTTTCACTATGTAACCCTGACTGGTCTGGAACTGGTAGGTAGTAGCCCTGAACTCATAGAGATCCACCTGCCTTTGCCTCCCAAGTGCTAGAATTAAAGGCAAGGACCACCATGCCTAGATAGATTCTTTTTTACATTATTAAAGTAAAAAGATTTCAGCAGTTTGAAAAGAAAGATTGTTTTTTAATGAGCAACAATTCTTACAGAGCAGAAAGGCGAAAATAAGATGAGAAACTGTAGCAAGTATATGTTTAGAAATGTGTGCTGTATATAGTTTAAATTTTTAATAGCTATTTAAAATGACAAAAAGATTGGATGAAAATGAACCAGGTATAGAATAGGCAAAACTATTTAGTCAAAACTGAATATCATAAAATGAAGTGACTTTATTTTTATTCCAGTAAATGACTTACCTAGAAAACCCATCATTGATTGAAAGCTATACAAAAAACTCCAAACAAACATAAAAAGTAAAAATTGACACTTTAAATCAGAAGCTTTGAAATAATGGTCCCATCTTGTATCTCTTCTCATGAAGTGTCTTCCACTGGAGTCTTGGTCTTAAGGAGCCAAGTAAAAAGTACCCATGACACATTTGTTGAAAGATAGAAAATTGGTCCAAAAATACAGAGAAGGAACTGAAACATTTCACCGAGGGCAGGGCTCAAGAGTTAAAAACCAAAAGAGGAAGATAATATTATAGAAAAAGAGGAACAGAAATTGAACTGTTTTACAAATGTCTATTCCTCTTCCCTGAGTATTCCACCAAGAAACAAAGTGGAAATGGCCCATGAGTAGCAGCTCAGAGAAAAAGAATGTTGTGTGCTTTTCCAGTTAAAAATTCAAGTATCTCCCATGAAGGCATGGGAGAGTAGTACAATTTCTTTATTAAACAAAAATTTAAAATTAAAAAAGTTACTTAAAAGTAGAAATGGATTTTTTGTTTGGTTCTGTCTCCCTGATAACTGTCTTATGTTCCTTCTGCCGGACTCACATCACGATGATTGATTCTTTATAATAAATTTGCTGCTCCTCCAAAGGACCTGGTGCAGTGCCCAGAACCCCATGGTTTTGCTTAGTCTCAGGTTTACATCTAAGCCTATAAGTCTCAGACAAGTTCCAAAGCAGAAGACTTGATTGACAGTTTGTAAAGAGTGTACTTTTTAAGCCTCATTTTATTTTTTTTCAGTTTTTGTTACAGATTTTATTTTTTAAAATTATTTTATTTATACTCCAAAAATTGTCCCCATTCCTAGTCCCCCCCTCCCCGAATTCTTCATCCCATACTCCCTTCTGAGAGGGTGCTCTCCTACCTGGCCACTCCTACCACCACCACCTGGCTACCTCACCCCCAGCAGCATCTTTCTTCCCCAGGGCATCAAGATTCCACAGGATTAAGTGCATTCTCTCCCACTGAGGCCAGACAAGTCAATCCTCTGCTACACATATGCTCAGGGCCACAGTCCACCCATATATGCTCCTTGATTAGTAGCTTGGTCTCTGGGATCTCTGAGGAGTCTGGGATAGTTGTTAGTATTCTACTTCCTATGAAGTTGCAATCCCCTTCAGCTCCTTCAGTCCTTCCCTAAACTCTTCCATAGTGGTCCCTGACCTCAATCCTATAATTGGTTGTAAGTATCTCCATTTGTCTCAGCTGCTGGTAAAGCCTCTCAGAGGTCAGCCATGCTAGTCTCTTCTCTGCAAGCACAATATGGCATCAGTAATAGTGTCAGGGTTTGATGTCTGCGCATGGGATGCATCCCAAGTTGGGCTGGTCACCGGGTGGTCTTTCAATCTCTGCTCCATTTGTTTGCTCCTGAATTTCCCTTAAACAGGAACAATTCTGGGTCAAAATTTTTGAAGATGGATGGGTAGCCCCCTGACTCAACTTCGGGGTGGGGGCGCTATGTCTGTCTACTGGAGGTGGTCTCTTCAGTTCCATCATCCCACTGTTGGGCATTTCAACTAATGTCATCCCCCATTGAATCCTGGGAGCCTCTCACATCCCAGGACTCTAGGACTTTCTAGAGGTGTCCCCTCCTCCCGCCCATCACCCCACACTGCTGCATATTTCCATTCATGTTCGCGGCCCTCTGGGCTTCTCTCCTGCCTCGCCCCTCCACCCCCACATGATCCTGCCACGCTCCCTCTCTCCACCTCTCATAGGGTCCCCCTTCTAAGTAAGTTTGAAGTATCCACTTAGGCTTTTCTTCTTATTAAGTTTCCTGCGGTGGTGGGGTATATATGGGTATTCTGAACTTTTTGGCTAATATTTACTTATCAGCGAGTATGTCCTTTGGGGTTTGGGTTACCTCAATCAGGATGATATTTTCTAGTTCTATCCATTTGCCTGCAAAATTCACAATGTCCTCCCTTATTTTTAGTAGCTAACTAGAAGTCCATTGTGTAAATGAACCACATTTTCTGTATCCATTCTTCAGTTAAGGGACATCTGAATAGTTTCCAGCTTCAAGTTATTACAAATAAAGTTACTACTAAGTAGTGATGCATGTGTCTTTGTAGTATGGTGGAGCATCTTTTGGGTATATCCCCAGGAGTGGTATAGCTGGATCTTCAGGTAGAACTATTTCTATTTTCTGAGGGACTGCCAGATTGATTTCCAAAGTGGTTGTGCCAGTTTGCAATCCCACCAGCAATAGAGGAGAGTTCCTCTTTCTTCACATCCTTGCCAGCATGTGGTATTCCTTGAGTTTTTTTTTCTTTTGTCTTACTAATACCGATTGGTGTAAGGTGGAATCTCAGGGTCATTTTGATTTGCATTTCCCTGATTATTTAGGATGCTGAACATTTCTTTAAGTGTTTCTCAGTCATTCAAGAGTCCTCTGTTGAGAATTCTCTGTTTAGCTCTGTGCCCCAGTTTTTAATTGGGCTGTTGAGTTCTTTGTATATTTTGGATATTAGCCCTCTATCAGATGTAGGTTAGATCTTTTCTCAATCTGTAGGCTGCCATTTTGTCCTATTGACAGTGTCCTTAGATTTACAGAAGATTTTCAGTATCATGAGGTCCCATTAGTCAAATGTTCATCCTAGAGCCTGAACCATTAGTGTTCTGTCCAGGAAATTTTCCCTTGTGCCAATGCATTCAAGGTTATTTCCCACGTTCTCTTCTATTAGATTCAGTGTATCTGGTTTTATGTGGAGGTCCTTGATCCACTTGGGTTTCGGCTTTATACAAGGTGATAAATATGGATCAATTTGCATTCTTCTACATGCAGACTGCCAATTAAACCAGCACCATTTGTTGAAGATGCTTTCTTTGTTCCCATGGTATGGTTTTGGCTTCCTTGTCAAAGATCAAGTGTCCATAAGTGTGTGGGTTAATTTCTGGGTCTTCAGTTCTATTCCGTTGATCAGCCTGTCTGTCTCTGTACTAATACCATGTAGTTTTTAATCACTATTGTTCCAAAGTAGAACTTGAGGTCAGGGATGTTGATTTTCCCTAGAAGCTTTTTTATTGTTGATAATTATTGTTGTTATCCTGGGAGTTTTGTCTTTCCATATGAAGTTGAGAATTGCTCTTTCCATTGCCTGTGAAAAAATGTGTTGGAATTTTGATGGGATTTGCATTGAATCTGTAGATTGTTTTTGATAGGATGACCATTTTTACTATATTAACCCTACTGATCCATGAACATGGGAGATCTTTCCATCTTCTGAGGTCTTCTTTGATTTATTTCTTGAGAGACTTGAAGTTCTTGTCATACAGATCTTTCACTTCTTTGATTAGAGTTACACCAAGATGTTTTCTATTATTTGTGACTATTGTGAAAGGTGCTGTTTCCTTATTTTCTTTCTTAGCCCATTTATCATTTGTATAGAGGAAGGATACTGATTTGTTTGAGTTAATTTTATGTCCAGCCACTTTGCTGAAGCTGTTATCAGCTATAAAAGTTCTCTGGCAGAAATTTTGGAGTCATTTATGTATACAATCATATCATCCACAAATAGTGGTACATTGACTTCTTCCTTTCCAATTTGTCCCTTGATCGCCTTTTGTTGTCTAATTTCTCTAGCTAGAATGTCAAGTAATATATTGATAGTACTAATAGATAGGGAGAGAGTGGGCAGCTTTGTCTTGTACCTGATGTTACTGGGATTGCTTCAAATTTCTCTCCATTTAATTTGATGTAAGCTGTTAGTTTGCTGTATATTGCTTTATTATGTTCAGGTATGGGCCTTGAATTCCTAATTTTTCCAAGACTTTTAACAAGAAGGGGTGTTGGATTTTGTCAAAGATCTTTTCAGCATCTCATGAGATGATCATGTTGGGATTTGCATTGAATCTGTAGATTGTTTTGATAGGATGACCATTTTTACTATATTAACCCCACCGATCCATGAACATGGGAGATCTTTCCATCTTCTGAGGTCTTCTTTGTTCCTTTGAGTTTGTTTATATAATGCATTATATTGATGAATTTTTATATATTGAACTGTCTGAATCCCTGGGATGAAGCCTAGTTAATCGTGGTGAATGGTGGTTTTGATGTGTTCTTGGATTCGATTTCTAAGTATTTTATTGAGTATTTTGCATCAATGTTCATGAGAGAACCTATTCTGAAGTTCTCTTTCTCTGTGTGGTTTAGGTATCAAAATGATTGTGGGTTCATAGAATGAATTAGATAGTGTTGCTTTTGTTTCTGTTTTGTGGAATAGTTTGAGGAGTACTGGTATTAGCTCTTCTTCAAAGGTCTGGTAGAATTCGCCACTAAAACCATCTAGGCCAGAGTTTTTCTGAGATTCTACCTCACACCAATCAGAGTGGATAAGATTAAAAACTCAGGAGACAGTAGGTGTTGGCAAGGATGTGGAGAAAGAGGAATACTCCTCCACTGCTGGTGGGATTGCAGGCTGGTACAACCACTCTGGAAATCAGTCTGGCGGTTCCTCAGAAAACTGGGCATGACACTTCCAGAGGACCCTGCTATACCACTCCTGGGCATATACCCAGAGGATTCCCCAGCATGTAATAAGGATACATGTTCCACTATGTTCATAGCAGCCCTATTTATAATAGCCAGAAGCTGGAAAGAACCCAAATGTCCCTCAATGGAGGAATGGATACAAAAAATATGGTATATATACACAATGGAGTATTATTCAACTATTAGAAACAATGAATTCATGAACTTCTTAGACAAATGGATGGAGCTGGAGAACATCATCCTAAGTGAAGCAACCCAATCTCAAAAGAATACTCATGGTATGCACTCACTGATAAGTGGATATTAGCCTAGAAGACTGGAATACTTAGACACAATCCACATATCAAATGATGTCCAAGAAGAAGGAAGGAATGGCCCCTGATTCTGGAAAGGCTTAATGCAGCAGTGTATGGAAATACCAGAACAGGGAAGAGGGAAGGGGTGGATGGGGGAACAGGGGGAGGGAAGAGGGCTTATGGGACTTTCTGGGATGGGGGAGCCAGGAAAGGGGGAAATCATATGAAATGTACACTAAGAATATATCGAATTAAAAAAAAACATCTAGGCCAGTGTTTTCTTGGTTGGGTGGTTTTTAATGACTGCTTCTATTTCCTTAGGGGTCTGTTTAGATAGTTTATCTGTTCTTGATTTAACTTTGGTATGTCGCGTCTGTTTAGAAAAATCATTCATTTCATCTAAACTTTTCAAGTTTTTGAGTATAGACTTTTGTAATAGGATCTGATGATTTTTTTTGAATTTCCTCAGTTTCTCTAATATCTCCCTTTTCACTTCTGATTTTATTAATTTGGATTCTGCTTCTGTGGCCTATAGTTAGTTTGGCTAAGAGTTTATCTGTCTTGTTGATTTTCTCAAAGAACTCGTTCTTGGTTTGGTTGATTTTTTTGTATCATTCTCTTTGTTTCTAATTGGTTGATTTCCAACCAGAGTTAAGTTATTTCCTGCCATCTACTCCTCTTGGGTGTGTTTGCTTCTTTTTGTTCTAGAGCTTTCTAGTGTGCTATTAAGTTGCTAGTGTAGAATCTCTCCAATTTCTTTATGAAGTCACTAAGTGCTATCTATGAACTTTCCTCTTAGCACTGCCTTCATTGTGTTCCATAAGTTGGGCATGCTGTGTTTTCATTTTCATTGTATTCTAGAAAGTCTATATTTTCTTTCTTTATTACTTCCCTTTCAGCTACATTTTAAACCCTTGAAAAAACAAACTGTTATTGTAGGTCAGTCTTAGAATATTCACCAGAGAATATTTGTGCACTAAATCATCTTATTTATTATATATAGCATGGATAATAAATGTATTTCACAATTTGGCAAATAATCAATACCAAATCTTTTAGAATAAAAATTTAGGCATTGGTATACTTTTTAAGGGCTTCAAAATGAGGTTCCAGGAAAGTAACATTACTGGGTGGTAGAACTAAAGACAGAAGAGCCAGATTTGCAACTAATTCTTCTTTCTTTAAAACTGTCATAACTACCTGAAGGCACACAATATACAAGAAAAAAAACCAAATAAACCCCCTCTTCAAGCAGTATATTTATTGTTTCTTTCCACAGTATTTTAGAAGCATAGAGTGCTAGGTCAAATCTGTAATTAATTGTACAGATGAAGAAATAATATTAAGTTCTCCCAATTTTTGAGTCTTTATATGTGATCCTGTTGGGCAGGATGCTGAGTCTCAAAGAGATAGTGTTTCCTTCCCTGGACCATTATCAACTGGAGCTCACAGAGCTGGGTCATAATATGGGCTATCTAGTTTGGGGCTCTGCCTACAGAGATCACAATATTGCCTTTAATCATCCAGATCAATAGGAGGCAGCTCTGGATCCCTACCTGATGCTTTTGACTACACAGAATATCTTTTCTACTGAGGAGGCTCTGTTTTATTAGGTCAGTGGTTTTCCAGCCCTAGTATGCATCAGGATTAACTGAGAAGTTTATTAAGACACAGGTAGTTCATTCTAAGAGCTTCTGGTTCTGGAGATTTGGATGAGCTCACAAACTCTCTCCTTCCCTCTTTGTTTCCCTTTTCACTTTTTGTCTTAGCTGTTTCTTTTTCTTGATCATTTCTTCAGATTTGAATTCATCAAGGCCCATATCAAATGTTTTTTCTTTTATCAAATATTTAGTGAAAATCTGCATTAAGAGGTTTTCCTTCCTCTGAGTTCTACTAAGTACACAATTCTACATTTGTGTGCATTGTCTTATGTTGTTTTGTGTTAACATTTACCCAGATTATCACAGTGTCATTTCCTTTATGACATGTATATTATTGTGTCATACATCTTTGTACTTCATTAGCAGAATCACCAAAACACTTTAGGTTCTTAGTCTGTGTTTGATGAATGACATCATACATTCTGTTCATATTAATACATGCTAATAATTTAAACAAACTGTAAACCTTTCATCATATTATTAGATAACAAAGGTACACACAAAATCACTAAAAACAAGGAAGGCAATATAATAAAATCATCTTAATTATTCAAACTTTAAAGTCAACTAAATAGTGACCAAATTGACTCAAGAAGAAAAGAGGAAATTTTTAATGAAAATCTCTAAGGTGCTGCCACATTTCCTAAAGTCTTGAGTAATAAAGTGAGAACTTAAAGTAATATTCTATGAATAGTAAAATTTCCCATTTTCTTGACAGTGAAGCAAAATCTGAAGAAGTTTGAGCTGCTTTTGTATCAGACTGCTACAATTTTTTGAGGATAACGACCAGTCAATAACTGCCAAAATTGTTTGTAAATAACTTATAGCATTGAAAATTACTTAATAAAAAAGACAGAAAGTATCATAGTATGCATGCAATTACACACACACACACACACACACACACACACACTACAGTACCATCTAAATAATACTAACAAAATAAAACCTATAAACTGAGAGGAAATGGGCCAGATGGAAGTAACCCAAAATACTAACAATATTTGAATGTATTTTTATATCTTGTATTTTAATTGCAATGACTACAACCTCCAGTATCACATTAATATATCACTGGTAACAATTGCACCGAGATACCTTTCAGAGTTTTACTATTGAATATACTATTAGCTATGGTATGTTAACAAATGTCCTTTAAAATATTCAAGAAGTTCATTTCTGTTTCTCTGGATTTTTAAAAATTTATTTACTTATTTTTTTTATTTTATTTTATTCCATATTTTATTCCTCCCCCTATTCACCCTCTGACTGTTCCACATCCCATACCTCTTTCCCACACCCCTGTCTCCTATGGATGTCCCCATCTACCATCCCACCTGAACTCTAAACTCCCTGGGGCCTCCAGTCTCTTGAGGGTCAGGTGCATCATCTCTGAATGAACACAGACCTGGCAGTTCTCTACTGTGTGTGTTGGGGGCCTCATGTCGGCTGGTGTATGCTGCCTGCTGGGTGGTCCAGTGTTTGAGGGATCTCATGGGTCCAGATAATTGAGATTACTGGTTTTCCTAAAGGGTTGCCATTCACCTCAGCTTCTTTCAGCCTTCCCTAATTCAACAACAGGTGTCAGCTGCTTCTGTCCATTGGTTGGGTGTAACTATCATCATCTGACGCTTTCAGCTGCTTGTTGGGTCTTCTGGAATGTGGTCATGCTAGATAATAGTCTCAGGCCTTGGGATCCTCCCATGAGCTGGATCCCACTTAGGGCCTGTTGCTGGACATTCTTTTCCTCAGGCTTCTCTCCATTTCCATCCCTGTAATTCTTTCAGACAGGAACAATTGTGGGTCAGAGTTATGACTGTGGGATGGTCCCTTTCTCCCTCATTTGATGCACTGTCTTCCTGTTGGAGGTAGGCTCTATAAGTTTCTCTCCCTACTGTTGGGCATTTCATCTAAGGTCCCTCCCTTTGAGTCTTGAGAGTCTCTCACCTCCCAGGTCTCTGGTTCATTCTGGAGGGTCCCCCCAACCTCCTATCTCTTGAGGTTGCCTGTTTCCATTCTTTCTGCTGGCCCTCGGGGCTTCAGTCCTTTTTCCTCACCCAATACTAGATCAGTTTCCTCACTAGCCCTACTCCCCCACCCCTTCCACTTTCCTTCCCAGGTCCCTCCCTCCCTCCCCACTTGTGATTGCGTTCTTCTCCCTCCCAAGTGGGACTGAGGCGTCCTCACTTGGGCACTTCAGTTTGTTGACCTTTTTGAGTTCTGTGGTTAATATCCACTTATTAGTGAGTACAAACCATGCATGTCCTTTTGGGTCTGAGTTGCCTCAGTCAGGAACATGTGCCTCTGTGGCATGGTAGGTCATCTTTTGGGTATATTCCCAAGAGTGGTATTGCTGGATCTTCAGGTAGATCTATTTCCAATTTTCTGAGAAACCTTCAGATTGATTTCCAGAGTAGTTGTATCAGTTTGCAATCCTACCAGTAATGGAGAACTGTTCTTTCTCCACATCTTCTCCAACATGTGTAGTCACCTGAGGTTTTTGATCTTAGCCATACTAATTGGTGTAAGGTGGTCTCTCAGTGTCATTTTGATTTGTATTTCTCTGATCACTAAGGACTTTGAACATTTCTTTAGGTGCTTCTCAGCCATTCAAAATTCCTCAGTTGTGAAATCTCAGTTTTGTTCTATACCCCATTTTTTGATTGGGTTGTTTGGTTTTTTTGGTAATTAGCTTCTTGAGTTCTTTATAAATTTTGGATATTAGCCCTCTATCAAATGTGGAGTTAGTGAAGTTTTTCCCCAATCTGTAGGTTGCCGATTTGTGTTATTGACTATGTCCTTTGCCTTATAGAAGCTTTCTAGTTTCATGAGGTCCCATTTATCAATTCTTGAGTCTGAGCCATTGGACTTCTGTTTAGGAAATTCCCCCCTGTGCCAATGAGTTCAAGACTCTTTCCCACTTTCTATTCTATTAGATTCAGTGTATCCGGTTTCATATAAAGGTCCTTGATCCACTTGGACATGAGCTTTGTGCAAGGTAACAAATATGGGTCTATTTTCATTTTTCTAAATACAGTCAGCCATGTAGACCAGCACCATTTATTGAAGATGCTTTTTCTTTCACTGTGTATTTTTAGGTTCTTTATCAAAGATCAAGTCTCCGTAAGTGTGTGGTTTTATTTCTGGGTCTTCAATTCTATTCCATTGATCAACATGTCTGTGTCTGTACCAATACAATGCAGTTTTTTTTTATCACTATTTCTCTGTAGTAAAGTTTGAGGTCAGGGATTGTGATTCTCCCAGCCATTCTTTTAATGTTAAGAATTATTTTCTCTATTCTGGGTTTTTTGTCTTTCCATATATATTTGAGAATTACTCTTTCCATGTATTTGAAGAATTGTGTTGGGATTTTGATGATGATTGCATTGAATCTATAGATTGCCTTTGGTAGGACGGCCATTTTTACTATGCTAATTCTGCCAACCCACAATAAGCATGGGAGATCTCTCCACTTTCTGAGATATTCTATTTCTTTCTTGAGAGTCTTGAAGTTATTGTCATACAGGTCTTTCACTTGTTTGGTTAGAGTTACCTCAAGATATTTTATATTATTTGTGGCTATTGTAAAGGAAGTTGTTTCCCTAATTTCTTTCTCAGCCTGTTTATCATTTGTATAAAGGAAGGCTACTGATTTATCAGAGTTAATTTTATATCTGACCACTTTGCTGAAGTTGTTTACCAGCTGGAGTAGTTCTCTGGTAGAATTTTTGGGGTCACTTATGTACACTATCATATCATCTGCAAATAGTGATACCTTTATTTCTTCTTTGCCAATTTGTACCTGCTTGATCTCTTTTTTTTTTTGTCTTATTGTTCTAGCTCGCACTTCATGTACTAAATTGAATAGATATGGGAAGAGTGGGCATCCTTGTCTTGTCCCCAATTTCAGTGGGATTACTTCAAGCATGTCTCCATTTAATTTGATATTGGCTGTTGGTTTGCAGTAAATTGCTTTTATTATGTTTAGGTATGGGTCTTGAATTCCTGATCTCTCCAATACTTTTAACATGAAGAGTTGTTGTATTTTGTCAAATGCTTTTTTGTATCTAAGGAGATGATCATGTGATTTTTTTCTTTGAGTTGTTTATATAGTGGATTACATTAATGGATTTTTGTATACTAAACCAACCTTGCATCCCTGGGATGAAGCCTACTTGATCATGGTGAATGATGGTTTTGATGTGTTCTTGGATTTGGCTGGCAAGAATTTTGTTGAGTATTTTTACATTGATATTCATAAGCAAGATTGGTCTCAAGTCCTTGTGTGGTTTAGCTATCAGAGAAATTGTGCTTCATAGATCAAGTTAGGTAGTATTCTTTCTCTTTCTATTTTATGAAATAGTTTGAGGAAAATTGGTATCAGGTCTTCTTTGAAGGTCTGGTAGAATTCTGCACTAAATTCATCTGGCCCTGTGCTTTTTTTGGTTGGAAGGTTTTTAATGACTTCTATTTCCTTGTGCAATATAGGCCTGTTTAGATAGTTTACCTGCCATAACTTTGGTATGTGGTATCTGTCTAGAAAACAATCCATTTCATCTAGATTTTTCCAGTTTCATTGAGTATAGGGTTTTATAATAGGATCTGATGATTTTTTTGAATTTCTTCCATTTCTGTTATGTCTCTCTTTTCATTTTTGATTTTGTTAATTGGACACTACCTCTTGGCCCTTTAGTTAGTTTGGCTAGGGGTTTATCTATCTTGTTGATTATCTCAAAGAACCAGCTTCTGGTTTTGTTGAATTCTTTTTATTGTTTTCTTTGTTTCTATTTGGTTGATTTTATCCCTGAGTTTGACAATTTCCTGTCTTCTACTCCTCTTGGGTGAATTTGCTTCTTTTTGTTCTAGAGCTCTCAGGTGTGTTGTTAAGTTGTTAGTGTAAAATCTCTCTAGTTTCTTTACCAGGGCACTTAGTGCTATGAGCTTTCTTCTTAGCATTGTGTCCCATAAGATTGGGTATGATGTGTCAATATTTCATTAAATTCCAGGGAGTCTTTCATCTCTTTCTTTCTCTCTCTCTCTCTCTCTCTCTCTCTCTCTCTCTCTCTCTCTCTCTCTTTCTTTCTTTCTTTCTTTCTTCCCTGACCAAGTTATCATTGAGTAAAGAGTTGTTCAGTTTCCATGTTTATGTGGGCTTTCTGGAGTTTTTGCTGTTATTGAAGACCAGCCTTAGGTCATGGTGATCTGATAGAATGCATGCTATTAATTCTATCTTCTTGTATCTATTGAGGGTTGTTTTGTGACCAATTATATGATTAATTTTGGAGAAGGTACTATGAAGTGCTAAGAAAAAGGTATATTCTTTTGTCTTAGGGTGAAATGTTCTGTAGATATCTGTTAAATCCATTTGGTTCATAACCTCTCTTAGTTTCACTGTGTCTCTCTTTAGTTTCTGTTTCAATGACCTGTCCATTGGTAAGAGTGGGGTGTTGAAGTCTCCTACTACTATTGTGTGTGGTTCAATATGTGTTTTGAGCTTTAGTAAAGTTTCAGAATTGAAACTTTAATTTTCCCCTTGATGAATATGAAGTGTCCTTCTTTATCATGATTGATAACATTTGGTTAAAAGTCTCTTACTGGATATTTAGGATGGCAACTCCTGCTTGTTTTCTGGAACCATTTGATTGGAAGACCTTTTTACTCTGAGATAGTATCTGTTTTTTTTTTTTTGAGGCATGTTTCTTGTATGCAGCAAAATACTGGATGTGGTTTGCATATCCAGTCTCTTAGGTTATGTCTTTTGAGTCCTTGTAGCTTTTGAGTCCATTAATATTGAGAGATATTAAAGAGAGATGACTGTTTTTTTTTATTTTTTTCTATATTCTATGTTTACATTCCAAAGGCTTTCCCCTTTCCCAGTTCCCCCCACTATACGTCCCATAATTCCTCTCCCCCCCAACTATTCCCCAATCATTCCCCCTCCCCCCACGGTTTCTCTACAAAACTGGATCCAATCTTTACAGGCCCAGGGTCCTCTCCTTTCTTCTTCTTGGGAATCATTTGACTTGCTAATTGTGCCTTGAGTATTTAGGGCTTCTGGGCTCATTAATATCCACTTATCAGTGATTGCATTTCATGTGTATTCTTTTGTGATTGGGTTAACTCACTCAAGATGATATTTTCCAGGTCTAACGAGAGATGACTGTTGGTTCCCGATATGTTTGTTTTTGTAGGTGGCTTCATGTGCTTGTGGTTCTCTCCTTTTGGCTTTGTTGTGAGATGCTCAATATCTTGTCCTTTCTTTAGTGCAGGTACCTTCCTTGTGTTGGATCCTTTTAGGATCCTCTGTAGGGCTGGGTTGGCAGATAGATACTGTTTGAATTTGGTTTTGTCCTGGAATATTTTGGTTTCCCCATCTATGTTGATTGAGAGTTTTGCTGGGTATAGTAGCCTGGGCTGGCATTTGTCTTCTCTTAGGGTCTACATGACCTCTGACCAGGCTCTTCTAGCTTTCATAGTCTCTGTTGAGAAGACTGGTGTAATTCTGATAGGTCTACCTTTGTATGTTACTTGGCCCTTTCCCTTGTAGCTTTTAATACTCTTTCTTTGTTCTGTGTGTTTAGTGTTTTATTATGTGAAGAGAGGATTTTCTATTCTGGTCCCATTTATTTGGTGTTCTATAGACTTCTTGTACCTTTATGGCCATCTCTTTAGGCTGTGGGGAAGTTTTCTTCTATGATTTTGTTGAAGACATTTTCAGGTCATTTGAACTGGGAATCTTTGTTCTCCTCTATTCTGATTATTCTTAGATTTGGTCTTTTCATTGTGTCCTGAATTTCCTGATGCTTTGGGTTAGGATTCTTTTATGTTTTGAATTTTCTTTGACAATTGTGTCAATCTCTTCTATGGTATCTTCTACACCCAAGATTCTCTCTTTTATCTCTTGTATTCTATTGGTGATACTTACATCTGTAATTCCTGACCTCTTTGCTAGGTTTTCCATTTCCAGGTTTGCATCCATTTGTGTTTTCTTTATTGTTTCTACTTCCCCTTTTAGGTCTTTGATTGCTTCAATTCCTTTACCTGTTTATCTGTGTTTTCTAGTATTTCTTTCAGTAAGTCATTGATATCCTCCTTAAAAGACCATATTATCTTCATGAGATAGTATTTTAGGACAGATTCCTGATTTTCAGGTGTGTTGTTATATATGCTGTCGTGGGAGAACTGGGTTCTGATGATTCCCATGTATTTTGGATTCTACTGCTTATGGTCCTGCGTTTGCCTTTTGCCATCTGGATATCCTTGGTGTTAGTTGGTCTGAGTGCCTGTCTGGAGTCTGTCTCTTTTGTCCTTGGTTTGCTTCAGGTCTGCTAGTAGGCCTGCAGCCTTGGCTGTAGCAGATCCCTGTGGGGCCAACCAACTGGGTGCTCTTCACCAGGGCAGAAAAGCTGCTGATCTGTAGCCCTGGCTGCAGTAGATCTCCTGGGAGGCCTTCAGACTGTTAGGTTTTCAGTAGAGCAGACAGGCTGTTGTCCAACTGCCCTAGGTGTAGCTGATCCTCAGCTGCTCTGAGTACAGTGGATCCTCAGCTTCTCTGAGTGCAACAGGTCCTCTAGGATAGGTCAGGATATGGTGTCTTCACTGGGTTAGACCAGCTAGGAGTCTGCCCCAGCAGAAAGGAATGGGAGGAAGGAGCAGAGGGACGGAAGGGGAGTGGTGGTATTCAGGAGGGCAGGGGTTTTGGTGGGTAATGGGTCCCCAGTCCACCAGGCTCCCAGCAGCAGCTCTGGGACTCCAGAGGAGGGGAGGGTGCTTTTCACCAACTGCCTGAGTACAGGGGGTCCTCTATGATGGGTCAGGATTTAGGGTCTTCACTGGAGCAGACCAGCTTAAAGTCTGCCTCAGCAGAAAGAAAAGGGCAGAACTGTTTCTCTGGATTCTATTGTCTTGTTTATGTTTCTTTTGTCATGAAGCATATTATATTTGGTAAATGTTTCTTATGTCAATTAAGATGATCATGTAAATATTTTGTTTGGTTTAGTTTCCTATCAATCAATGTAATATATTATATTGATCAATGTTTAAAATGTGAACCACAGTTGTATTCTTTGGATAAATTTCATCTGATCATGCCATAAAATCTTTTAAATGTACCATTGGTATCCCTTCTTTTTTTCTTCTTTCCTTCTTTTTCCTTTTTTTCCCTGTGATTTGAATCTCCATTAATAAGGAGTATTGATACTAGGCTTATTTTTTTGTGATGCCTTTGTCTGGCTGTGCTATCATCATAGTGCAGGCTTATTTTTTTGTGATGCCTTTGTCTGGCTGTGCTATCATCGTAGTGCAGGCTTCAGAAAACAGTTGAGGACATTCTCCCTCTTCTATTTTAGAGAGAACTTGAAAAGAATTGATATGAGCTTTTCTTTAAACATTTGGGGGAGTTTATAGGTAAAACTATCTGATCCTAGGCTTTTTTGTTGTTGTTGCTTTAAGCATTTTACATGACTAATTCAATTTTCAGTAGATGTTTTATAATTTTCTATTTTTTCTTGAGTCACTTTGTGGCAATTTGTTTTTAGCTACTGTTTATTTATTCTAGGTTATAAAATTTGTTGACATAAATCATTCATATTTGCTTATAAGTTTTCTTTCTTAAAGTTAGCTGCACATTCATCTGTTTTTAGTTATCTACATCTTCTGTCTTCTCATCTTAGTGATAGAGACAAAAGGTTGCCACTTTGTTGATGTTTTAAAATAAACTTTTGCTTTCAAATTATATTGCTTCTGAAATAATGATACATGCCTGAGCTACACTAAAAATGAGTTGTCTTCCACATTCTTGTCCCCCTCTCTCCCTACCGCATATTTATTGTTCCTTCAAAATCATCACTATTTGACTAGAACTTCAACTGACTGTGGTTAACCAGGGTCCATATCATTATTTCCATCACCTGCTACCCACCCAGAGTTATGCCAGTAATGTCTACCAATTAGAATCTCTGCCACATCCAAGTCTGAGTGCTTTTTCTCATGCAACTGTACCCACAAAGAGTGCATCCTGGATTTTCTTCCTGTAGCATCAGGGCCCTCCCTGCAGCATGTCATAAACTACAGTGATGGGCATAAAACCAGACCCTGATGGTTTTCACTTTGATGCTACTTTTACTCATCATGACTCAAAGAAAGATGCAGTGACATATGAATGTCATCCTTTTCCTCCCAACCTGCTGTTGCCTAGCCCTGTCAAACAGTATGTTATACCCTATCACCACTAAGTCTTCTTCCCAATGGCAAGCTACTGCTAAGACATGTATAGTGAGGTTCAGATCTAGCTCAGAGCATGTGAACTACAGAAGGATAAGGAATTAGTTCCTTAACACTGGTCTGCACAAGTCCTATTAAGTCACTTGACACGGTTGGTTTTTTTCATTTGCAAGTAAAAAGTAAAGTTTCTGACTTCACATCTTTTTTTTTTCCTCAAAGTTTATTTGAATGAAAGAAAGAGAAACATGTAATTTGCTAACTTTATATTAAACTTAATTGAAACTTAATTACTACTCAAATGATCTTTTTATTTTCTTGTTGATGTGTATGTATATGTTTGGTGCATGTATGCATGCATATGTGTGTGTTCACACCTCGTGTGTGTGCACATGGAGGCAAGAGGAAGATATCAGATATCTTACCTTGTCTATATAATTCTCTTGAGACAGGGTCTTTCACTGAACTAGGAGCTTGGATGGCAACCAGCAAGCCTAGCAATCCTTCAGTCGCCAGACCTCACTGTGCCAGGCTTGCATGGCCATGGCTAGCTTGTGGGCTGGATATGTGATCCTTACACTTGCTCAGAAAATGCTTTTATCTGCTGAACATGCTCCCCAACCCCTTATTTCTATTTTTGATTATGTAGTCCTGTCTATTCTTCGTTCATCTGGGCACTTTTCATGATCTTAGATCTTAGGAAAAAATCCTTTACAAGAATCTGGAGTTGCTAGCCTTTCTTGTTTTGACTTTTTATGCCTTGTTGTCTTACTTTATTATTTGGCACAAAAGCTTTGAAAATCATGTATATTTTTATATACATGATTTATGAAGAGAAAAACAAAGAAATAACAATGTAATGACTGCTTTGTCTATGTGTATCATATTAGTCGAGATCATGTGTGACCAAACTAATAAGATGTAAAATCCTAGAACTCACTAGTTTATTTTAGTAGGTCACAGGAAGCACATAAACCATAGAAACCACAGTGAACCCAAAGCGTTTCTGATGAGAAGAGGCAAGAATATTTGTATTCTTAAAGTACAAACTGAAAAAAAAAAACCATCACAGAAAAGTAAGGAAGTTACAAAGGAGACCATCAAAGAATCTTCAGAGTATTAATAAGCCTTTCTTGTTCTGCTATCACCTCTCTGGACATGTTATCCCCACATTTTCGGTTTTGTGTCTTGCCACAAATGAGTGGCAGAGAGATAGGTTTTGATACCAACTTGACTTTCAATTTGAATGGTTTAACCTCCAGCAGGGTTCAAGTGAATCCTTCTTAGACACTTGAGAGAGCTTAACCTTCAGTTAACCTTCAGAGTGATAACCAACATGATTTTAAACATCTTGTATCCGTTGTCTGTCAGCTTCCAGCACTTAGGGGTGCCCAAATGATTTTCATTTCATTGGTTTGCAGAAGAGTTGGGATGATCTCCATTCTACTCCAGGCAACCCGAAGCACCACAGCCATGCCTTTGATGGGATACTGCTTTGCCAGCATGTGTTTTGAATATAATGTGGTGAAGAGGTATCCTTGGTGGGTCATGCCAAGGAGTATCCTGAAGAGATTATGCCATGAAACAGATTTAGTATAAAAGAGGCTTACTGGAGGAGGGAAGAGAAGAGGAGATGAACCTTATAGAGGAGATAGAGCCAGACAAGTGGATGTGTAAACAGACAGACAGAGCAGAGAGAGAGACATGGGGCAGAGAGAGAGGTCAGAGATGGGCAGAGAGGGAACACATGAAGAGAACACAGAGAGGAAACTCCAAGAACAGAAAAAGAGCTGGTGAATTGCCAGGCAGTGGTGGCACATGTCTTTAATCCCAGCACTTGGGAGGCAGAAGCAGGTGGATTTCTGAGCTAAAGGCCAACCTGATCTACAGAGTGAGTTCCAGGACAGCCAGGGATACACAGAGAAACCCTGTCTCCAAAAACCAAAAACCAAAAAACAAAAAAAGGGGGGAAAAGAAAAAGAAAAAAAAGAGTTGGTGAAGTAGTTGGACCCTTTCATCCATTCATCCACTGCACACCTGACAGTGTGACAGCATCTAGGTCCCTGATAGCAGTCCAGATGAATTGCCTGTATACTAACAGCAAGTATACGAGAGCTGTGAGGTGGTGATGTATTTTCTTTGAAGAATACCCAAAGACCATGCATCACATTCATCTTCCAGCCTAAAAATTCTGAAAAATGTGAACTCATTGCTGGCAGATAGATATAGAGTTTTCAAACTAACACAAAAGCATCCTTTCTGTCTTCCTTTTGTAGATAAAGATTTTAAGACGTAATTTTTCAAAATTTTAACCATTTGCATAGTGTGAGATGAAGGTGGTAAGAACACCTTGTGGTTTCCTACGATTCACTCTGAGCTCCCAGTGTACATTTTCAGTTCCTACTACTTCTTTGTCTTGTAAGGTCGCTGGGAGGCAGACAGGGGATCAGGGAGTGGGAGCATGCAGTTTGTCGTCTTTCTTATGCTGTGCTTTGCTAAAATCTAGCAACAGATTTTTAGCTCTCAGAGTCAGAGCTTAGGGGATGGTTTGATTTTGTTTTGTTTTTGACCCTTCTAGTTATAAGGAAGAAAACAAAATTTTCTCAACCCTGGAAATGTTTTAGTAGAAATAGATTTGTGTATCGAATGACAAATTAACAAGGGAGAAAAGAGGAAGTATATTTAATATTTGGGAAGAATGAATATTTCTCAAACATGTGGCTTTGTGTTCTAACATATAGAATCTTCAACAAAGAAGAGTAAAAGTTTAAAAAAGTAACAAGACAAAAGAAAAAGGAGTTTATATCTCTGTAGATGGTAACTTCTGGGACAGTTGAAAAATGGCAGCAAAAGACTAGTTTATAAAATTTGTGAGTGTTGATTCTTCTGGTATACGTTCCAGGTTGATAATGATCTCAAGTTGTCCTTCGTGGTTAGCAATTTAAGGTGGGAGGATACCTTTTGGCTTCAAAAATTATATGTTCTACTTTCAGAGAAGGGGGAGAGCAGAGAGCTTTCTGCATTTATAGCTTCTCGCTGGCCATCAACAACATGCCAACCAATCTGGCAGAGTCATGCTCTGGGGTAAATGTGGATCTCCTGCCAAACACAGGTGTAGCAGCTTCCATTGCTACTCGTCTCTGGACATTGGTTCTTCAGACCCTACGCACCTTACTATGCTCTAGAGTTAGATCATTTTTTTAATCTACCCAATATGGTGTTTCTCTTTGTTTTCAGAATGCCATGGCTAGAATCAGTGATCTATATAGAGTGAAAATGGAAAGTGAAAAGTGGTCCTAAGCAGGGGTCTCGATTATGGAAGCGGATCTGTTCTAGAACAAGAAACCAAAATTTTCCAAGAAAAGCTGGAGACCTTTTTGCTTTATAAAACCTAATTTTGTTGCTAACTTGCTGGACTCTAGAGAGGAATGGTGGTCTGCACTAGACTTCCTTGCTGCTGCTGCTGCTTCCTTACAGTGGCTGCACCCCTCAGCCTACTGCTCTCTTACAGTGGCTGCACCCCTCAGTCTAATGCTCTCTTACAGTGGCTACAACCCTCAGTCTAATGCTCTCAATAGGGTTTTGGTGCTTTCTCTTGTCACTTCTGAACATCTACTGCACACCAGTTTATTCATAAGCTGTTTTGTATTTACCCATTTACCCATCCAAGGCTCCAAGAGCTCTTATGATTCATGTTTGGCTGTGGAATCAAAGCTTAGAAGACCCTGACTGCCAGATCTGATATTTCTGCAGAATTTCAGAGACCAGCTCAGATAACTCTGTCCAGGTTTGCAGAAAATTCAGAACATTCCTAAATAGGTTCTTTATGATGCAAATTTTATTTTTAAACCAAGCCTGTTTCAGGCTTTGATTATTAGCATAATAATAATAACAGAACTCCCCCTGTTAAAACCATTTTTAACAACAACCAAAAAAAAAAAAAAAAAGATTGCTAAGCATTCTCCTTCATTAGAAAGCTTTATTTAAGTGAGATTTGTAACCAGATTCCAATTCACAACATTTTGAAAGCAACACACAAGTTTCAGTGAAACCTCTCTGCATTTTATTCATCATGACCAATGGCTTCATTAGCATTTATTCTCTGTGAGTGAAAGGTTCTATTGCACTTGGGTTATGCCAATAAACACAGAGAAGAGAAAGAGAGTGGAAAAGCTATGAAAGACCTATAAGACAAAGAAGCCCTGAGCTGAAATATACTAGAGCAGGGGGATAGGGCGTGGCTAACTCACACTCAGAATTGCATAAGCAAGATTTCAAAATTAATCCTGTAGAGACCTCAACCCAGCATACAACACTCCTGGCTGGAAAAGAAGAACTGTAGACTTTTGGTTTGTTTGTTTCTTTTCTTCAAATCTTTACCATCACTTACTCTTTTATCTCCGCCTTCTCTTTCTGCAGGAAACTTGATTTCCTACTTCTGCATACTAAGTTTGTATCTCCAGATCTGTTGCTGAGAAGCCTCAGATAGCAGTGCCATCATAAAGAAGCCATACCTGGTAAGTAGTGATTTTTCCATGACTTTATTCATCTCCAAGTTTAAGGTGCAGGGCATTAGGGAGACAGCCTGAGGTATTGTACAGCCTGTGTACCTGGAGCCAATGATCAAGATTTGGGGAAAGAAGAGAGTGTAATGTGAACCAAGAAACATTAGAAAGACCCTATTGGCAGTGCAGAACTGAGGGTGTTGCTGGGTGGGACCATTCTTTTGGGATCAGGTGATTAAAGGGGACAATGAAGGAAGGAAAGGCTCTCTGCCTAGTCATCTTCTAGGCACCCACAGACTTACTCTGTCCCTCTTAGAGTTTACATTTCTAGAACTTTATACCTCTAGTCTATCTATGCCTTCTAAATTGGCTTTTGTCTCTCCTCATGAGAGCCACACAGTCCGAAAAGATCTCTCTCTCTCTCTCTCTCTCTCTCTCTCTCTCTTTCTCTCTCTCTCTCTCTCTTCCTCCCTCCCTTCGTCCCTCCCTCCTTCCCATCATCTCCTTTTCTTTCTTTTGGGAGGCAGAGATCCTACAGCCTTGGGTGCTAGCTATGTCTTAATGCCCAATGTGATACGTAGGCCAGTACTTTCTAGACTGCTTCGCATAGTAGGAACTAAGTGCTGACTATGTGCCATAGGGTTGGATGAATTAGCATTTGCCTGGTATTTTCCATAACAGCTAGAACTTCAGAACAGACCAAAACTTAGTGCAGTATAATTCTTTAGCATATGCATTCTCTTCTTCATTTTCATCAAAGATCTCGTTTAGTTTTTTCAGTCTAGTGATACGGCTCAGTGACGTGAAATGCAAGCTTCGTTTGGCTATTCACTTAAGGACTGGAGGAAGTGCTGTGATATACAGGTGGACGAAAACAAAGTTATAGTCGATATCGGGGGGAAA
Organism: Apodemus agrarius; assembly: GCA_964023405.1. Classification (NCBI taxonomy): domain Eukaryota; kingdom Metazoa; phylum Chordata; class Mammalia; order Rodentia; family Muridae; genus Apodemus; species Apodemus agrarius. Next base: position 126,510,348 of record OZ030012.1, read on the forward strand.
AAGCAGCCTTAACAATCAAATCTAGTGATGTTACATTTTATAATCTCATAATTATTATAGAGTTTTGTGCACTCTTTCTGTGAACATTTACTGTTTATTCTTTCAGCCAGATGAAATTATAAGAGTCAGAGATTACAAAACATTGCCACTCCGTAACCTCTGAGAGGTGCATGGTATGTAAAAGATACCGTAATAAGTGGTTACTTAGATTTCACAAGAGCAGAATGATTTGTCAGAGGGTGCAGATTAGGCTTCACAAGAGAAGAGGAATTTAAGTAGGAGGTTAGAATGAATAGGAGCCATTTTAGGCCCAGGGACAAGAACAGAGTAAATCACTGAGGCAAAAAGGAAGTGGTGAGTTCAGAGGAAATGGAGAGAAGACGGTTGTGGGTGTGCACAGGACTGGGAACATGAGAGCAGGTCACCCACTCTGAAGTCCCACCACATCCAAGTCCTGTGGCTACTGGGGGTCTCGGGCTGAGGAGTGCATAGGCAGTGTTAACCGTTGGGGCAGACAGTACGAGAGGGATGAGCTCTGAGTGAAGGAAAGATCAATGTGAAGTGAGTAGCAGATAAGACAAGAAACCAGCAGCCCGTAGAGAGGGAGTGGGGATGGATTTGAAAAGAATGTAGGGGTAGAATTCCTATGATACAATTCTAACACAGAGCATTTATCTGTAGTACAGGGTGAGCCCTCACCCCAGGTGAATTTCACAGAAACTTAGTGAGTTTCTAAACAGGAAAACAGATGTTTGACTTTAAATTACTCAGCTTTCATGTTAGAGGCAGGAGGTTTTTTTTTATTTTTTAGATTATTTTATTTACTTTATGTGTGTGTATGTTTGCATTAGTAAATGCCATGCAAGTTCAGCTGCCTGCAAAATCCAGAAGAGGGCACTGGATTCACCATAGGTGCTAGGAACTGAACTTGAATCATCTGCAAAAACAGTAGGTACTGTTAACTGCTGAATCATCTGTCTAGTCTTCTGATTTGGAGACAGGATTTGAATCTAATCTTGCAGGTTCTGATAAACACCTTTAATTTTCTGAAGAGAAATGGTTTGGAATAATACTAGAGTTTTCTTCTTATAAAATGTAGTGGATAATAATAACTAAGATGAATGCCTTACAATTTGGTCAGCAAGATGATTCCTGTGTCAAAGTACTTGCTGTGAAAACCTAGGGACCCGAGTTAAAATCCCTGTAGCTTACATAGGAGGAAAAGAGCAAATTATCTTCTGATCACCAAACATTTACAGAAGTTCATGTGTGTCCCTCTCATATAGACAAGTTCATGAAGAGATAGATACCATCAAATGTGAAAAATTAAACTCTGGTGTTTCAGAGAAGGTGGGACTTGAACATAGAGACTTGGAAAACATAAGCATATAGGAGAGCCAAAATCCTGAGATTAGCTGCTATAATTCAGATATAAGTCTGAATTAGAAAAATTGTGAGGCAAGAATAAAAAGGAAAATGGCAAAAGTGGGGCAAAAGCCAAATACATTTCCTTGAAGTTTTATAAAGTGTGCAGGGATATGTCACAGAAATATTAATAAGCAGCCATATAGGTGTCTTTCTAGAAGCTAAAAACAAAATTTTTAAAGATTTATCTGTTTATTTATTTTGTATAAGTATCTGTGCCTATTATAGTTTATGTGACTTAACTGTGTACAGGTGCCCATGGAAGTCAAAAAGTAATAGATGCCCTAAAAATGGAATTACAGGTGGTTATGAGCTCCTTGCTGTGGGTATAGGAAATCAACTTGGGTTCTCTGCGAGAGAAGTTAAGTGCCTTTGACCACTGAGCCATCTCCAGCCCCTTAAAAAAGTTTTGGATGAGGAAATTCATGCTCAATGAAAAGAATTTGGAATGAAGTTAAAGTATTTGAACATTGAATTATCATTGCAACCTTGTCAAAAGAAGTGTGAGAGGAAGGTAAAGACAAAAGTTGAGAGGGTTATTAGAATGCTTTTGGCTGCAAGAAATAAATGATACAATTTATAAAGGTTTATTTTCTTTCTGAAATAAGAAGTCAGAAAGTGAGCCCTCTGTATGGCTTGTGTACAAGGTCTAGGTCTTTTGTTTATAGTCCCAAACTATGCTACACAAGTTGAAATAGGAGAAGGGACCAGCAATGTCTCTTCTGTATCTCTTTTGTTATGGAAGAAACTCCCTAGAAATCTCATAGCAGAATCTAGTTACATCTTACTGGTCATCAATCTGGTCATAAACCTGGTTACCACGTGAAGAGAAGTAGTAAATGAAGACATGCACCTTTTGTAGCCTTACATTGAGAAACATGCTCACCAGGAAATGCCAAGGATGTTAAGAAAATGTTTGCAGAGTTGAAAAAGTGTGACTGCAGTTAGGAATAAAAGAAAAGTGTTGTACACATGGTATCAAGGAGATGACTATAAAGGAGAAACCAAAGACAGCCATGCTACTTAAATGGGGCAAGGCCATTTGGATTAAGGAATTTGGCATTTGTGTCACAAGTAATCATTTTGTTCTCTGTCCACAGAATAAAAGGAAATGGAAGACAGTAATATGTTACCTCAGTTTATCCATGGCATACTATCAACATCTCATTCTCTATTTACAAGAAGTATCCAGGAGCTTGATGAAGGGGCTACCACACCATATGACTATGATGATGGTGAGCCTTGTCATAAAAGCAATGTGAAGCAAATTGGAGCTTGGATCCTGCCCCCGCTCTACTCCTTGGTATTCATCTTTGGTTTTGTGGGCAATATGTTGGTCATTATAATTCTGATAAGCTGTAAAAAGCTGAAGAGCATGACTGATATCTACCTGCTCAACCTGGCCATCTCTGACCTGCTCTTCCTGCTCACACTCCCATTCTGGGCTCACTATGCTGCAAATGAGTGGGTCTTTGGGAATATAATGTGTAAAGTATTCACAGGGCTTTATCACATTGGTTATTTTGGTGGAATCTTCTTCATTATCCTCCTGACAATTGATAGGTACTTGGCTATTGTCCATGCTGTGTTTGCTTTAAAAGCCAGGACAGTTACCTTTGGGGTAATAACAAGTGTAGTCACTTGGGTGGTGGCTATGTTTGCCTCTCTGCCAGGAATCATATTTACTAAATCTGAACAAGAAGATCATCATCACACCTGTGGCCCTTATTTTCCAAAACTATGGAAGAATTTCCAAACAATAATGAGGAATATCTTGAGCCTGATCCTGCCTCTACTTGTCATGGTCATCTGCTACTCAGGAATTCTCCACACCCTGTTTCGCTGTAGGAATGAGAAGAAGAGGCACAGGGCTGTGAGGCTCATCTTTGCCATCATGATTGTCTACTTTCTCTTCTGGACTCCATACAATATTGTTCTCTTCCTGACCACCTTCCAGGAATTCTTGGGAATGAGTAACTGTGTGATTGACAAGCACTTAGACCAGGCTATGCAGGTGACAGAGACTCTTGGAATGACACACTGCTGCATTAATCCTGTCATTTATGCCTTTGTTGGTGAGAAGTTCCGAAGGTATCTCTCCATATTTTTCAGAAAGCATATTGCCAAACATCTCTGCAAACAGTGCCCAGTTTTCTATAGGGAGACAGCAGACCGAGTGAGCTCAACATTCACTCCTTCCACTGGGGAGCAAGAAGTCTCAGTTGGGTTGTAAAGTAAGTGGCAGTTTGCCTTTTTTATGCAGGGAAGGAGTGAAGTTTGTATATAGCAACAAGCCTCAAAGCCTTCTTACTTGTGGATCATGATCCCTATGTGAGGGTCAAATGACCCTTTCACAGAGGTAACTTAAAACCATCAGATAATATAGATATTTACATTATAATTCTTAACAGTAGCAAAATTACAGATGAAGTAGCAGCAAAAATAATTTTATTGTTGGGGATCACTACAACATGAGGAACTGTATTAAAGGGTCACAGGATTAGGAAGGGTGTGAACCACTGCTCATAGATATATTGAACAATAGAGACCTTTAAATCATGTGCCTAGAACCTTAGGATTATGCCACGACTGAACCATATCTTTTCTTGTGTATATATAATACATGTTTGGGAAATATTTTAGAATAATAATTGGTAGATTCTTCAGTTTTCCAGTGAACTCTGTCCCTATGAAGAGCCTCATTGCCTTGTGAAAATATTATTTTACCAATCTTCACCATGTTTTTTCTTATTTCTAACAAGAAACACATGGAATTTACAGAAAGGAGAATGTGAGGCTGTCAGGACTGAGTGAGAAGAAGGAGGAGATATTCACTCTTGTTCCTGGGTGAAGATGGAAATGAAAGTGAGCAGGGGCTTCTCATTTCTTTCTCATTTTGGAAGAAATGTCCTGGGCTTTGGTTCCTTCTTCCACCTGTGTTTAATTTTGAAGGCTTTATCAGGTTGTGGCAAATCTGGAAACTGTAATAGCTTGTTGGGAACCTCATTTGAGTCCCATAGTCCTTTTATACATAATTGCACAACACATTTTTGCTTTGTTAGTTCTTAATCTATGACAACATGGAAAATCTTTTCACTATCACACTCCACTGTCTACATGTTTCTCAAGCCACAGCTCCTTACATGATATTTATGAAATTATTGATTATAAAATATTCATTATTAGTGATTAGCCTAAAAATAATAAGGGCTATTGTTTGATCTTTCCAGGGAGAGCAGAAGGCTGGAGGTAGTGGATGACCAAGAATGAGGAGAAAAGCCAATTCTTCCTCAGGCATAGAGGGCTGCAGCAAAAAGGCAGGGATTTGTGGGACAATAGAAGTGGTATGTTTAGAACTACACAGAATCAGAAGCAAAATGGATGCCTCAGCACTGAGGAAAGGGTTCTGTCAGGATTTAAACTGGTTTTATATTATTGCTATTATTTTCTGCCTTCCCGGTACCTTTGCATCTGCCTGTTTCCTCATAGCCTTTGTCTCTCAGCCTCCACCTGGGAAAGGTGTGTATAGAATAGCCAAATATGAAAGCCTGGATAGTTCTATGAGAGAAAACAAAAGCACTATTATGTAATGTTTTTGTGGGTAAAACAAGACTGGATGAAGCAGGGACAGAAGCCCTTGCTTTGAAAATAATACTTGGGAACATATCTTAAATACATGGCAAAATAAACCTGGACAAACACAATTATAGATGGAGTGGGAAGAAGTGTGTCACAGACTATCTTCCAAAGCCTAATTATTGCATGTAAACATAATTCAATTGTTTAAAAACTGAAAATAGAAAAAAATAAAATCAAGACTGGAAACTTTAACTTCTAAATGTGATGAAATTCCTCTGTAAGAGTTCCTATCTTGCCAAGCTTGAAAATAGCTCATTAGTTATGGAAGAAATTCTGGCTTTGAGCATATGAACTGACATAGACAGCTCAGAATTGACAGGAACTTGGGGTTTGTGGTCTGTGGGCTTACCCAACCATGGTGATTTAGACTCTAAGCCATCTGGAGCCCAGCATATGCTACATAGATGGCACGTGTGCATGCAAGTGGTGTACTTGCTCTTTCAGGCTTGGTTTCCCCAAACTCCTTTGGATCTTTTGTCCTAAAAGTGATCTTAGTGACAGATTGTCCTTTGAGTGAGTGGGAACTCCTAAGTTAAATCAACTTCTAATCGAAGAATTAAAAGTAAATATACAAAGGAGAGATATTAGAGAAACTCCTTCTCATAAGAAAAATGTCTCCCCTGAATTGAGCAAAAAATGTTCTTCCCTGTCCACTAATGTGTTTCTTATCTAACAAAAGCAAGAAACAAAGGAATAGACAACCTGAGAGCTGAAAGTCATTGTGGTCTGGCTTTGCTACCACATGATGAGAAGAAATTTCTTAAAGAAGTAGGGAATGAAAGTATCACCTTCAAATAACCTAACAGTTTTGTTTTAATGATAATGAGATGGAAATACCTGTAAACCAATGATTTAGAAAATAAACCAATGCTCTATCTACACTGCTAGAAATATTAAAAAGAAACAAGCATATGTTTTGGTATACCAGTGTGGTTGACTATTTTGTTCATAACTATACAGCTCTTTCCATGTACTACTTTACAATTGTATATATCTGATACTTGATGGAGAGGTATGACTTACAGATTGCCTTCCAGGCTATATACCCTTCTATAGCTAGTCTGCTAGAAGACAAACACAAATGACATTGATTTCTTCCAATTATAGCCCCAGAAAGGCTAAGCTGAAACTCTTTTCAGCAACCCTACATCTTGGTGAGTAAGCAGATATGAGGACTGAAGCTAGGACCACAACCAAGGAGAAGAGGAGCAAGAAATCCATGTCCACTATGATGAGCCACTGGGTCGGGGGAGGGGGGTTATTTGTTAAATACAAATGTGACCAATACACCTGCAACAGGATGCTTATTAAAATAATGTTTTTCCACTGTGGCATGCAGTGTGGCAAGCAGACTGTGATCTACAGATTAGGTGGGTAATATGAAAATGGGTGTCCCTGCCATGATCTTCATGTTGTTTAGACCGTACAGCCCAGGTCCCTGTAGACAGACAGTGGGTACAGAGGTTCAGATATAATCACACAAACATATGGAAAGAAGAGTATATAGAACTTTTTTTGAGAACCCAGAGGTTGGGTCCTTGCTCTAATGCTGTGAAGAGATACTATGACCATGGCAACTCTTGTAAAGGAAAGTACGTAATTGGGGCTTGCTTACAGTTTCAGAGCCTTAGTCTATTGTCATAGTGGCATGAAACATGGAAGCATGCATACATAATGCTGAAGAAGTAGCTGAAAGATCTATATCCAAATCCATAGGCAGCAGGAAGAGCAAGACTCTGGGCCTGGCTTGGGTCCTTGAAACCTTAAAGACCATCTCTAGTGACACGTATCCCCCAACAAAGCCACATCTCCTAATACTTTCAAATAGTGCCACTCCCTGAAAAGTACACATTCACATCTATGAGCCTATGGGGAGCCATTTTCATTCAAATTACCACAATCTGCTACTTGGCTCCCATAAGCTTGTCGCCAAGCCATAATGCAAAGGTGCATTCAGTTCAACTTCAAAAGTCTCCATAGTTTATTACATTCTTAACATTGTTTAAAATTCCAAAGCTCAATGTCTTCTGAGACTCAAGGAAATCTAACTCCTGTTAAAAATTTATTTTTGAAATAAAAACCAACATACAATGGTACAGAATATGCATTATCATTCCAAAAGGGAGGAAAGAGAGCATAGTGAGGAAATGCTGGCCAAAAGCAAGACCAAAAATTAGCAGGGCAAACCCCAAATTCTTCATTTTCATGTCTGATATCAACAAGCTCTTCAGATCTCCAACTTCTTTCAGCTTTGTTGACTTCAACATACTTCTCTCTCTTGGTCTTGTTTTCACAACCTGTTAGCTCCCTTTGACAGAAATCCCATGACTATCTTTTCCAACATCTTGGGGTCTTCAACAGAATCCAGGCTTCACTTTCACAGCTTTGTGTACTGGCCTCTCTGGGCTACCATGTAGGGATACTCCCTGATATATACCTGACATTAGTGGCTTTTCTTAGTCATGGAGGGAGTTTTCATAACTCTTTTCTTGTATCCTTGCCTCTAAAACTAGAACCACATGGCTAAAGCTGCTACATTCTGCTTACTAGGGCTGGAAACCATACCCCCTCTTGTTCAAACACATTTTTTACCAGCTTTCTGTCATTAATTCTTATACTGTTTAAGCTTTTCTTTCATTCCTTTCACAAGCTGGAAACTTGGCTGGGTGGGGTCATGTCCTGAAGTCACCAATTCCTCTATTCCTTATAGCATCGTGTGTTTGTTTAAGTTTTTTATCCCTTTGAGTACTGGGCTTAATGCCATTACACTTTCTGATGCTATTTTTCTCCTCAAAGTATACACGGTTTTTATTTTTCCTTGTTTTGCTTGCTCCTTTTCATTATAAACCTGCCTAAGAGGAATGACTAATAACCACCCTACAGAGTCAATATTAGGCTGTCTTGAAATCTCTGCCAACACTATTAACTGGGAAAAGGACATAAAGCAGCCGCTTTATTTGCGGAAATATCACAAGAACAATCTTATTAATATTCTCCGAATCCTTTTGAATCTGGCTGCCATAATCTATATTGCTCTTACCACCACCGTCTTCCACCCTCCTAGTAGTGTGGCCCATTAAGCTCCACTTAAAGCACTCAACTACTTTCCCAAAGTCCCCAAATCCACATTCCGCCAACAAGCAGCATAGTTAGGCTTTTCATAGAATACTTTGGTCCTTGGAATCAACTTTTGCCTTAGTAACTGTCCTAGTACTATAAAGAGGCACTATAACCATGACAATACTTTTAAAGCATTTCATTGGGATTTGCTTATAGTTTCGGAGGTTTAGTCAATTAAGATCATGATGGGGAGCTTGGCAGCATATGCAGACATGGTGCTGAAGAAGGAGCTGAGAGTTCTATATCTAGGTCCACAGGCAGCGGGGAGAGCAAGACACTGGGCCTTTCTTGGCCCCTTGAAACCTCAAAGCCTACCCATAATGACACATTTCCTCTAAAAAGGCCACACTTGCTCCAACAAAGCCACATCTCCTAATCCTTTCAAATAGTGCCACTCCCTGGTGACCAAGCATTCAAGTCTATGAGCCTATGAGGAGCCAGTCTTATTCGAAACATGACACATATTATATGTAACACTGAGAAGGTTCTGGTATGGTGAGGTATATAGTGTGTTTGTGAGTGTGTGTGTGTGTGTGTGTGTGTGTGTGTGTGTTTGTGTGTGTGTGTGTAAATCAAGACCTGTATCCCTGCTGACCCCAGCATAAAATTTGTTCCATATCAGCTGAGTAATTTTTGTTTCATTGACAGTGACTATTAAACTTTTTAATGTATTTGCAATATGAAATAGTTTTCTTTCTTGTGAATAAAGTTCAATTGGTCCTTAGAGTCTATTGGATTCTGAAAGACTGTGCTTAAAGCAATTATGGGTTCTGCCTTTTCTGTCTCAACTCCACCCCTATCCTCAGCCTTGGTTTGCGGTCTGCCTCGAGATAACCAATGTGCTTCTCCTTTACAGGTGCAGGCTAGCCATGAAGAAAGAGAATATGGCCAGGAGAAGGGCACACATAGCTGGTCCCTGACATAGGCCCTTTTGTGTTCACAAAGATGCCCAGAAAGATGAACTCTAATTTGTTCTTCCTTCAGGGAACCCAGAGCTAGTGATGATCACCATGACTACCTGTTAGATATGCAAGATTTTCTTCAACTGTGCTTCTTCCAAACCACCATTTCTTGGGTGATATTACCTATCTCTGTTAGTGGCTTCCTCAATACAACTGTAGACTTGCTACCTCCTTTGATAGCTGTGCAACTTAGTGAACATGCAGTATTAAGATAACTTTTGCCTCTTCATTTATATTCCCAGCATCTGTCTTCCACCTCCAATTCCATCCCTTAGTCCTCTGTTCAGGTGGATGACTTCCCTATGAAGAACTATGATACAAGAAGTGCAACACTTCCCTATTGTAAGCTCCTATTTCTAATTTTTCACCTAGATCTGAAGGGAGGGACTGCCTTGTATGAGAGCCATGTATGAGAAGCTAAAAACCAGCAGGTGTTCTTCCTGGGATGTTTACTGAAGACTGTAAAACTATGATGGATGAGGTCAAAGGGAATACATTTTAGGAAAGGTTCCTACTATTAATATGATTTTTTCTATTTTGTTATACATATAACAATCACTAGGTATTAGGCCATTCTTTTGAGCAGATTTCTGTAGATCAATCAAAATGTACTGTCTTGTAGTAATGCTATATAGACAAATAGATTATTTTTTCTTTTTTTTCTTTTTTCTTTTCTTTTCTTTCTTTCTTTCTTTTTTTGTTTTTGTTTTTGTTTTTGTTTTTGTTTTTTTTGGAGACAGGGTTTCTCTGTGTAGCCCTGGCTGTCACTCTGTAGACCAGGCTGGCCTCGAACTCAGAAATCCACCTGCCTCTGCCTCCCAAGTGCTGGGATTAAAGGCGTGCGCCACCACTGCCCAGCAAATAGATTATTTCTTAAATGTTAATTATGGTCCTTTAAGAATTCCTGAAAGTATACCAGTAATTATTGAGCCATTTATAATAGAAGTGCTGTTAAAGCCCTCTCTGACATGAAAACTGCAATGAGAAATCTGCGAGTCTTCAAGTGTCATGCATTGTTTCTAAGATTTAAAAAAAAAGGCATTCACAATTTACAATACATTCCAAAAGGATTGTTCAACCAAAGGTCATAAAAAGGAACTAATAATTTGTTGTAGGTGCAAGAACAGAAGATAAAATATGGACAGGTTTATCTATACAAAACTTCAATGATAGTTTAGTTATGGTCTTTAACTCTATATGAACCTGTAGAGCTAATGACAGATAATCGATGTCTAGTCTTAATGGGAACATATGAAAACATTCTCTGTTATAAACTTCTTTTTTAATTTATTGTAGCTGCCCACAGCCTCATCGAACCATGTTACCGGGTTACCTGGAAGAAAAGCTGGGGATAGAACAGAGGTGGCGGGAGAAACATAAAGCCAAGACAAATTTCGTGCTCAAGGCTCAAAGTTTAATGGGGGGTCTCCAAATATATAGAGGGGGAACCCTTCCCCCAAAGACTGGAAACAGGTCTGCAGAACCATCCTTGCTCAGCAGGTGGCTGATGCCTCTCAGGAAACTGCAGGTCTGGAAGAACAGTAGACTTCATCTTGGTCAGAGCACTCCACCCTAGGTGGGAGACTTGAGCTCTGGAAATTCCTGCTCAGAAGGCTGAGGGAGTAAGGGCACAATTTATTATTTGAATTTATGTTTAAACTTTTAGTGAACTTTTTTTAAGGTGCTTGGAAAAACTATGTGATCTATTCAATTAGAAAAGGCAATAAAAAAAAGCAAGGAGCTATCACCTTACATGGCATTATTACATCAGAACAGCAGAGTAGAATAATTTAGGAATTTAAAGGGAATTTAGAAATTAAGAAATAATTTTTGGAGAATTTTTAGAGAGAATTTTTGAAGAAGAGGAAATTTTGGGAGAAAAACTTGGAAATAAAGATTAAAATCACTTTTCAAAGATATCAAAATCAACTTTTCTTCCTGTGACTTTCACTCTCAGTCTGAACTCGCGAGATAAGAACAAAGGCTACTTTACTTAATCCCCCTGCCTCCATTTTACAACTAAGTGCTAAACACCAGAGACCCTGCAGTTCCTGGCCTCAGAGGAAAGGCAGGCAGTCCAGCTACCTCTGTCTTATATTTAAGACAGGTAAACATTTTAATATTAAAAAGGAACTCTAACGCCTTGTAAGACCCGAACGGGGGCACCCCAGCACCCCACGCCTCAGAAGCCGGCATGCCAATCACTCACGAGAAACAGTCTTGATGTAAATAGCAAGAGGTTTTAATTCCAGAGCCCTGAGGCCACGGCCCTCTCCCACGCAGGATAGAGAACAGTGAACACTGGGGGGTGGGGGTGGGGAGAAACACAACTGCTTTTATAGATTTTCAGCAAAGCCCACCTATACAAGCCACTCCATAGCTTCTAAGCCCATCAGTTCAAACCATCCGAGCCCGCACTCTCTGAGAACAAATCAGCCTCCCACAGAGGCCGGATGGGACCTGGTTAAGTCATTTCTGCTTACCTGGCCGCCACTCACAGGGTTGAGCCAGGGTCATGTATTCAAAGCCCACCCTCCCCAACTTGCAGTAGGTGTTGGGGACCTAAGCGCCCCCAGGCATGAGCTCCGTAGCCCCCGCGGTGATTCTGCCAGCCCCCAGCCATGCTTGTCCTTGCCATAGCCGCTCCGCGGAGGCGAGAGAGGAAAAGGTGCCAGGGACACTCCCAGAGGTTCGCGGCCAGACCCTGGAGGTGGGTGTGATGTGTGCACACTTCCAGGCCAACAAAGAGTGGACTAAACTCTTTGCTCCTTTGGGGTCACCCAAGACTCAGGCACGGGGGATTTCTAGCCTGCAACCTTATCCTTTCAGTCTCTCGAGACCAAGTCTTGCTCTGCTGACACTCTTTCCCTACAGCTACCTTCAAGAGTGAACAAGAATACTGTAGCTGGCCTCCAACAAGAGGCCTCATCAAACTTGTCCTCCCCTAATTGGCTGCTTATACAGTATTAGGAAGAGTTGATGAGACAGCCCAGGAATAGTTCTGTCACTTCGTAGTAAGCCTAGGAGAAGCATCTAGCTCCAAGTGTCAGTGGTTTCCTCTGTAATGGTGAAGCTCTTAACACTCTTGCCCTGAGCCATAGGTGGCCAGTTCCAGAGTCATCAGAAGATTCTTACATAATATCCTGTTACGCATAGAGCTGCAGGTATGATCTGACCACTCGAGATAACAGTGGTATGTTGCAAGCCTTAATTGGTAGTTAGAACCTGTTACCATCTCCAAGATTGCCTTAGATCCATGTCCTAGCACAGCATTAAAATAAAGATTCCAAATACTTTGGGAAGAATTCTAAACTCAGCTAAGTAGTTTATAACATGTCCAGACATATCTAATGAATATATACAGCAGACACCCTCTGAGTATTTACATGGTTTGGTGTTTTCCATGGTGCATACAAGCGGTATATAAGTTGGGAAGAGAGTTATATTTTCCATTACAAATATCGAGAAGACAAAGACAGAAATGAGAAAATAGTATACTACTTCCCAACCATTCCAGTTTCCATGACAGGAGTGTGAGGCAGAATGTAAAAAGCCTGGGAGTCAGTAAACCCAAGCTTCATTGTTCCTATATGACAATGTGTGACAGTGAAGAATGGTGAGTAGAATATTCTTATTTTGTAAGGACTGTGAGGAGTTTCTGGCTATCCTAAAGGTTCCCTTGTGGGCACTAAGGACTCCCTTGATACGACAAAAGAGCATTGACAATGACAGTATGCCATTGTTCCCGTTAGTAAACTACAGAAAAGATCCTATCTGCCTTGTAACACAACTAAGGTTGTGATGTGGAGCAAAAGGCACCAGGCAAGAGGAAGGAAGCATCTGGAATTCCCTTTTTATGAAATTAAAAACCACCTGATCTAATGTCAGAATGACTCTTAGCTGCTAGGGAAGATAGACGGTACCTTCCTGGGCCATATAAAGGGTATATTCCTTATCACCAGATCTTGATGATGGTTTTATAAGTCTATGCCAATCAGAACTGGAAAAGCTATACAAATAAGATATAAGCCCTCAATTAGAACTGCAAGTAAAGAAATATACTCACAATAAAAAATGTTTTCTTTTTTAATGCAAGGTCTCACTATTAGCCCTAACTCGCCTGGAACTCACTATGTATAGTGGGCTGGCCTCATACTCAAAGGGTAAAGGTGTCCCATTATGCCTATCCCATAAAAATTTTTAAGAGGACAAGTAAATTACTGTGCTACAATATTGATGAAACATTAAAAAAAAGCCACCAGATGCTAAAGTGATATGTGTGAGAGAATAGTTATGGGAAAGGGTATTGAAATGTATTAAAAAGGGCTAGTTTTTTAATTATGAGAATATGGCTCTTTTTCTTATTTTTGTTTTCCTCCACTTCATATAATAAGCATAGTCGATGTTACAATCAGGCATTTGTCTGTGTGTAGTCTACGCATGCATATGTGGGTTCGTGCACCTATGTGTGCACATGTGGTGGACAGAGCTCAAATCAGTTGTCTTCCTCTGTCATTTTTCACCTTAGTTTTTGAGACAGTATCTTCACTGAACCAGAGGCTCACTAATTGGTTAGACTGGATAGTGGTCCCTTAGGATCCTCCTGTCTCTGTCCCTCAGGACTGGAATTATAGGCATGCACTACCACATTTGAATTTTTTCTTAAAAAATAAATCTGAATGCTGGGGAATGCAAACTCAGGTCCTCATACTTTCAATGTAAGCAGTTTACCCACTGAGCTGTTTCGCAAGCCCTAGAATCTTTAAAGATTCATTTGCTATTTTCAAAGCTCATTTTACTACTGGTAAGAACTTAGAATGAAGTTGCTGTGTCCTCATAATTCGTGTTGAGTTCCCTCGGAACTCTAAGGGAAAGACCAGCATCTCCCTATTTGTCAAGAGTGCTCTGAATATTGATTGGTTCAGTGATACTATTGGCAATGAGAGCAAAACAAGGAGAGGGACAACAATACAATGACTAGAGATAGAGAACTTGCTCAAAGACTTACTGGTGTCCCAGAAGGAAAGATGGATTGACATACTCCATATGGGCATTGATTCTAGAGGGACAAACTAACCATAAGCATTACTTTGTCAAAGTCTAAATACAACATATATGAGAATAAAATCGTGCAAACTGGGATGGGCAAAGCAGTGAGCGAAGCAGAGAACGAAATCCAAGTTGCAGCACAGTGTGCTATGGTCGTGATAAACACAAAGTGTAAATGTATTTGCTAGTAAAGATTTCTCCATGGGTCTACAGTCCCTCACTTCTTAGTGCATACTTGCGGCAAACTTATCCAGGAGGTGACTGGAACACACCTCTGGACCAGGCACTTAACAGGAGGTGATGTCTTGCTTAACTGAGCTTCTATCTGCAAACTGCAAACTTGTACCTGGTTCAGTTCCAAGGCATACTTTCCAAACTGCATGGTCTCTTGTAGCATTTATTCCTTCACATATCAGCTAGCACATCTCGAACAGGACTGGCAATGGAATTTCAGAAGTGAAGTATCTTGCCAAGGCCACTGGAAGTTCTGTTTGAATGACTTTTGAGCCTGTATTGGGCTCCACACTGCCCTCTGTGGGTGAGCTAGCTCTCCCTTATCTTCAGATACCCTATGAAATTATCTCAGCACAGAGCTAAGCCCTAGATCTACATGGTGACAATAAGAGTAAATAGTATTTACATATAGAATTATAACATTTGTCTAGCAGAAGTGAAAAGGTCTACCTCCAAAAATGGTTTTAAAACATGAAGATTTTAAATTGTGTGTTATTTTGAAAATATTACTGAGTGTGTAATTAAGACATTGCTGTTTATTGTGTTGTGGTTTGTTTATAAACTTGCTGTGAGTGCCTCCTATTGTTACCAAATTCGGGTCTGGAAATTTACCACATAGAAAATTAATCCTCAGGAGACACACATTGTATAAAGAAAACAGTAGAAAGAAAACAGTCTTTATTAAGATGTCAGTCACCCAGAAGAAAGCAAACTGATGCCTCAAATCCCTGCTCCAAGGTTTTGGGAGAAATGGGAATTAGGGGTTATGTATAGAATTAGCATTCCCAGGAACTTGAGTCAGACAATCCTATGCTAGCCAGACTTATTAATCTACTGGTGGTGGTCTAGACTTACCTGGCAGACAAGATGCTCTGGAGTACAAAGAGAATGAGGAGTACAATGGGAATGAAGAGTAAGAATAAAACAAAATGGCGTTACTGAAGGCAATAGCCTATTATTACAAACCACGACTGCTCTTTAGCCTAACACACTGGCTGCAGAAGTCTTGTGTCTTGCAGGGTCTCTTGTGTCTCATCAGCAGCTCTGTAATGTGCTATTAGTTCCGCTGTCATTGCTTGATGTGTTTTTTAAATTCTACCAACCACCCAGCTGATCTGACATAGTCACATCTGGTATTATTATATTATCCTGAATGTTATCATGCACTTCTCTTCATTGTTACATGAAAAATCCTTCATGGCTTCAGATAAATTATGTTCTTGGAGTGAGAGGTTCTGTTCCCTTTAAATCTGGTATAGAATAGGCACTCATAAATGCCTATGTAAAGTGCATAATAAAGTATCTCACTAGCTACCAGATATATGAGGAAAAAAGAAATGTGTTTAGTTTCCAGGAAGATATATGGTAAACCTCTTTGAAAACCAGTTGTTTTAGTTTACACAGAAGAGTCATACTGAGCAGCAAAAGTTATGTGTGTGAGATGTAGAACAGGAAGGGGAAGATGAGTAAAAGAAGTAACAAGGTTGATGTTTGGAATGAAGCTTCCACCTCACTTTAAATTGGCTGTAGTTTAATCAAGAGCAACTATGAGAAGAATAAATTCTCTTGCCGTTTTGGCTTTACCAGTGAGAAGCAGAGATATTGCATGTATTATTTATCTCCTAAACAGTTACTTTCTCAATTCAAATGTGGGTTTTAATTAATGGATATGTGTTCTTCTAGCATTAATACCCTTTCATTTTTTTCTAATTTCTAACAAAGTGTGTAGTTGGATGGGCAGAGAACATAAGTGAAAGAGTCTGAAGAAGGAAACTCCTCAAAATACTTACAGACCAGAGCTGCCTTCCATTTTCTACTTTAAGTGCAACTTTAAAGAAAAAAGGAAGAACTGCTCTGACACCCCCAAACCCTGAACACTACGTAATACCTTTTCTCATTAAACTCCACCCTCTCTGAAAGAAACTGTGTTTCTTACTTTATACTGTCTTTATGTTTTATTTGTACAGCTCTCCGAACCAGAGGAGGTGAGACATCCGTTGTTCCCCCTACAAGACAATCTGGTAAGTCACCTCTCAGCCCTCGGTTGACTAGTTAGCTCGGCTTCTGTGATGAGTAAAAACTTTAACAGGAAATCCTGAGAGGACATCTGTCAGCACCAGGTGCTCACAGAATTATCTGAAAATATAATCTTTAAGATACAGGAAAGGTAACAATTTAGGATATGTTTCAGCATGTGATGACATCAAGTATACAAAACATGATTGTGGATGAATTATTTAAAAGAGACAATTTTTTAAAGCAACATAGTCCTTACCTTTTAAAATAGCTTCTAGAACAATGATGTTGGGTGAAATCTAGTTTGAGAATCAGCTGAAAAGAGATGAAATCTCTCCATGAGTCATGTGTGTATCTTTGAACATGTATGTACCAGAAGCTCTAAGTTTCTTGTGCTCTCTTTTTCTCTTACTCTCCTTGCCCTGCCTGTCTCAAAGAAAATAAAGAAACCTAAAAATTGTCTAAGTCCATATCAGATCATAACTTTCAAAGTTTCTATAACACACTTAGTAGAGAATTCTTATTCTGTCTTAGAACTTGAAGGTCAGATTTTTGGGGGGATGGGGGTGCTTCTCTTAGCTGCCTAAATGGGAAGTATGAAGAGTTTTAGAGAATTGAGTAGAGAAAATTTTCAAGTAAAGCAATGTAATTTAGATAGGGCAAGCCAGTTGGTTGTAGAAGCTGGACACTGAATATTGCCTATGGAGATGGAAGAATCGTTTTCTACTTGATCATCTCTTCTACTTATATGAGAACTCTTGATGGCGGATACTCAGGAAGCAGAAATAACTTTAGAGAAAAACTGAGGGTGGTCTACTTTAATTACTGATGCTATATTCTGTGTTTGGGTATTTGGACATTGCCTCGTTTCATCCTGACTATAGAGAAACACCATCATCAGGAGTTATCTAGGAAAGGCTAAAGCTAGAAGGTAGCCTTTGTGAAGGTGGCCCACCTTTTTGCATGGACAAAGATCTGAGAAGCAAGGTCCCAAATAGACTTCACGTCAGGATTGCTTCTTGAAGCTGATATGCCTTTTCCTATCTCTACCACATAGCCTAAAAATTCCTGGGTATCAGCCCACCATATTAGTCAGATTTCTTGAAGATCAACATAAAGATGAACTTTCGTGAATTAACTAATGCTGTTTATGATGAATTAATGATTTTATAGAGTTCCTGATTTGAATCAAATAATCTTAGGAATAGAGTTTTAAGAGATGGTTTTAATTGTTTGGTAGAAAGATGCAATAAAGTTAAAATCAAGGATAGAATGTACCCACTCCTCATAATAGTAAGTAAAGGCTGCATAATAAGAAATACAATGAGTTCTCATCACTACACTTGGGACAAATTTGTGTTCAAGGAAAAAGTATTCAGATCCAAGAATGAAGCCACAGGTGTATACTATGATAAAACAAGGTCATGTGAAACAGTTACTATGAATTTAAAATGGGCATGTAGAATGAAAAACTGCTTTAAACTTAATATCAGCATACTTTTGTAAATCCCATTCTGTATAACATTTTATCTATGAGATGATTTTTTTAATAACTTCTGTCTATAAAAAGGCCAGAGGAAAAAAATAAAGATGAGGGGGTAGCTGGGGGAAGGCAAATCTGTGCCACCTATCTGCCTACCCATCCATCCATCCATCCACCCACCCATCCATCCATCCATCCATCCATCCATCCATCCATCCATCCATCCAAATGTAGTGATGGAGCCATTTTCTGCTTCACCTAGTGTGTGTCTGTGTGAGTGGCTTTTCCTTTCCTTTTTATCTCTGATTAAAAAAGAGTTAACCAGCCTGGCCAGAGAAGGGAACACTTGCAATAAGTCCTTTACCTAATCCCCTGCTGTTAAGCAACAGGTTTTAATTCCTCTGAAGCCTTTGGCTTTTGGCCCCAGAACAATGAAGAATTATTAAATTATTATAAATTAGTAAATTATTTATACTAAGCAACCTTTATTCTTGGAAAAATCAAATTTTGGCCCCCACACACTCCCACTGCTCTCCCAATTGGCTACCAGCCAGAAAGACCCTGCTCTCTGGAAACTCAGGGCAAATCATATTATGAGAGAGAGAGAGAGAGAGAGAGAGAGAGAGAGAGAGAGAGAGAATGAAAAATGTTATTAGTTATCAAGGAGTGACAAGCAACACGTCAGTTAAGGTTTCATGCTGCCCAAATTCAAAGTAAGTTACTTCCTGGTGGTGTGGTTTTTTTTTTTGTGTGTGTGTGTGTGTTAAGTTATTCATTTTCTCGTACTTGGGGAGTGTTTTGTCTAGAAAAACGCAAACTGTATATTGCCTGCCTCAAACAGTTAACTCAAGCATTTAGCAAATGCATATGTAAGAAGCTTAGAACAGTAATTAGTACCTACTACTCATTCTTACTGGCATTTGTGTGAAACCTAGTATTTATGGATAAATACCTAGAACCAGCATCTTTAATAGAGATGTTAAGCCCATGAGTTACACAGGACCTGACTCAATTTCACAGATTAATTCATCACCCACCCACCTACCCCACCCCACCCCCGTTGATAGGGAAAACAGAATTTTATTTGATGAAATGTATCTTTGGTGAATTTTGACCCATCTGATGATGGGAAAATTAAATATGAGGTCTATGCCTCAAAGACCTACTAAGTTATAAAACAGTAATTGTGGTAGACCAGTAACTGCTTTGAACTTTATTAAGCATTGTCTTTTGTTTATTCATAGGCTCTTGCAGGATGGATTTTCAAGGGTCAATTCCAACCTATATTTATGACCTCGATTATGGTATGTCAGCACCCTGCCAAAAAATCAATGTGAAACAAATTGCAGCCCAGCTCCTGCCCCCACTCTACTCCCTGGTATTCATCTTTGGTTTTGTGGGCAACGTGATGGTCTTCCTCATCTTGATAAGCTGCAAAAAGCTGAAGAGCATGACTGATATCTACCTGCTCAACCTGGCCATCTCTGACCTGCTCTTCCTGCTCACACTCCCATTCTGGGCTCACTATGCTGCGAAGGAATGGGTCTTTGGGAATATAATGTGTAAAGTATTCACAGGATTCTATCACATTGGTTATTTTGGTGGAATCTTCTTCATTATCCTCTTGACGATTGATAGATACTTGGCTATTGTCCATGCTGTGTTTGCCTTACAAGTCAGAACAGTAAACTTTGGGGTGATAACAAGTGTTGTCACTTGGGTGGTGGCTATGTTTGCCTCTCTCCCAGAAATAATCTTTACCAGATCTCAGAAAGAAGGTTTTCATTATACATGTAGTCCTCATTTTCCACAAACTCAATATCATTTCTGGAAGCGTTTCCAAACATTAAAGATGGTCATCTTGAGCCTGATCCTGCCTCTACTTGTCATGGTCATCTGCTACTCAGGAATTCTCCACACCCTGTTTCGCTGTAGGAATGAAAAGAAGAGGCACAGGGCTGTGAGGCTCATCTTTGCCATCATGATTGTCTACTTTCTCTTCTGGACTCCCTACAACATTGTCCTCCTCCTGACCACCTTTCAGGAATTCTTTGGATTGAATAATTGCAGTAGTTCTAATAGACTAGACCAGGCCATGCAGGCAACAGAGACTCTTGGGATGACACACTGCTGCCTAAACCCTGTCATCTATGCCTTTGTTGGGGAGAAGTTCCGGAATTATCTCTCAGTGTTCTTCCGAAAACACATTGTCAAACGCTTTTGTAAACGCTGTTCAATTTTCCAGCAGGACCATCCTGATCGTGTAAGCTCAGTCTATACCCGGTCCACAGGAGAACAAGAAGTTTCTACTGGTTTATGACCTGGGTTGAGTTTTATGTATTACTTAGTTTTTCTATGTAGCTTGGGGGTAGGAATGGTTCTTTTAAAAAAGAAATTAGTATCATAGGGGGCCCAAGATACATACATCTTGTTGGTATTTATTTTAGATAGATTGGGTCTTTTAAAGCTGAATGAGAGTTTTGGAGCTGGCAAGGAGGACAGGTCTTTTATCTGGATCAGGAAACATGCACAAAGAGACTTGAGCCAGGGGCCATGGTGCGTGTGCAAAGGGATGGACACGGGGCTGATGTTGATGCTGTTGCCTAGGGATGATATGTCTCATCTCTGTGTTCCTGAGAGGTGGCTTTAAATAAGCCTGATTGACATAAAATCACTTCTTGCTGTCCATGGATGTGCCTGATTGCCATAAGGGAAGAACCACTTCTGCATATAAAATGTAGAGTCAGCAGAACTTGGGGTAAATTGGAGTTAGAGGCGAACAAGAACCCCTAGGCCTACTGAGGTTGGAATAACCATTGAGGAAACAGCAAACACAAAGGAAGAGTAGAGGAAAGAGTTTGGCCTGGGAAGGTAGTCTCATTTTATAGCATGAATACAATGTGATCTCAGGCTGGCATTTTGTTCCTGCTTTCAGACCTAAATCCTACCATACCAGCTTTGATCCTGGTGGGTAACCAGAGGGCTGTGAAACACCTGGATTATGAATCATGAGCCTGAGGTCTAGGCATAATATGAACCCCTTGTGATTCCTGTAATGAGGGCTGTTTACATAGTTTGAACCCAGACCTTTATCACCTTGAGCAGGGGCTCCAAGAGGTAAGGGAGGAACATCCGTTTTCTCTAGTTACATGCAGTCACCATATCTGGGAGGTTCATCTTAGAAACAGTTGTTGTGCACTTCAGGAGCCACGGGAGTACAACTGCTGCCCTCTGTGTTCCAGTCTGAGTATGAGGGTTTCAGTCCCTCTTTCCGGATGGCATCTCCACACAAACAATGCTACGTTTAAGCATTTCAGAGGGGTTTAGGATTTTTTGTTGTTTTTGCAATTGATTTTGTTTTGAATTTTAGAGCAGTTAAGATCTTCATAGTAAAGGCTAAGGGAAGAAACGAAGGGGTTAGAATCTCTCAGAAGATTAAAGTATCTGCCTAACAAGAGGTGCTACTGGTTTTTCTCAAGCTCCGATTGTGAAACCAGAGTCCTGTGACTGTCAGCAGGAAGTGAACATTTGCTTTTTTCTTTCCTGGAATCCACATCTTCCTCCCCACTGTGTAGCCCAGACTAGCATCAAGCTCATGGTCCTCCTGCTTACATCTCGAGCTCTGAGATTACAAGTATATATGAACATACCCACGTGTATTTTTATATTCATCAGCATATAGAAATTTATAAATTCTTTGAAGATAATGAGTATTATAAAAAGTGCTTTGTAAAAAAAATTATATTTCCATCAAGTGTACATTTAGTGTATAGTACATAACATTATGAGAGTATTTTGTAAGTAGTTGTTTTGGAGAACACCCCAAAAAATACATGTTTAAATATAGAGTTCTTAGATTAAATGGGTGGTGGTGATTATTATATTTCCTTTAAAGTATTTTTAGCAGTTAACTTTCATCCTGAAACAAATTTTCATAATAATTTGTTGTTAAAGATGTTATGTCTAAGCATGCAGTTTCTGTGCAGTGTTGCCTTGAAATATTGCAAATTTTAAATTGTGCTTACTTTCAATCAAAAGAGTTTTAACATATTTACAAATTTATTTCAGATGTCAAGAATCTGGTTGAAAATAAAGATATGCAACTTTGTGGTCTGGTATTTGAGTGGGAGTCACATGATAGGGAGGGTGAGCATTGCCTTTGTTTCTTTTCCTTCTTTCTCTTTCTTTCTTTCTTTCTTTCTTTCTTTCTCTCTCTCTTTCTTTCAAAAGCATGTTAATAATTTCAGCAATGGAAATTCTATAACACTGAGATTTCTGTGCATATTATTCCTGTTCAGAGAGAGGATAAATGTTCCAAGAGAGTTTGGAACATGCTGATTTTCAGTCTGCTACAGCCCCAGCTCCCAAAGAGGGCGTGCAAAGATGTTTGGGCTGTTAATACTCCTACTGAAAGACACAAACAAGTAGGAAGTAAAACAGGCTCTGAGAGGTTCAGTAACTTCTCACCAGAATCAAAGGGTTGCTTTTCATCCCTTAGATCTCACGGTATAAAGTGTCAAAGAGTGAAAGGCAGATGGGCTTAGAAGAAAGGAGTGAGGGGAAGGGAGCCCTCTATCGGCTTTGATAGAGCCAGCTTTTTTGGGGATGAGGGAAAGTGTTAATAACTTATTGCTGTGACAAAATATCTGACAAAGGCAGCTTAAGGAAGGAAGGTTTACTATTGTTGGTAGTTTGAAGGAATACACTCTACTGTGGTATGTGAGGAGTGTGAGCTTGGTGGTCACGTCACATCTACACCAGGAAGCAAAGAATTGAAGGCTAGTGTCAGCTCTTTCTCCTTCTTATTCAGCTCAAGTCCATGGAATGGTGTTGTCCATATTAAGGATGGGTCTTTCTTTCTTGCCTAATCCTTTCTGGAAACATCCTCATAGATACAGAAATGTGTTTCCTAGGTTATTCTAAATCTAGTAAAGCAATCAATCAATACCAACCATTACAAAAAGTGTCCATTTCTTTCTTTTTTTATAGTTGATATACACACTCCTTCTTACCTTTCCATGTATTAGATGAATTTACAAAAAAAAAAACTGCTTGCAGTATCATATGACTATGTATATATTTCTTTCATAATTTTATAGATATTTTAATGCTCCATTTGGCTCCATATTGTTACTATTTAGATGAATTATAATTTCTGTGTTATTATAATTCTGTTATGCCTCAAGATCTTATTTTGCTTTTAAAAAAATAGGGGGGTTTGTTTGTTTGTCTGTTTTGAGATTTTTCTGTGTGTAGACCAGGCTGCCCTGGAACTTCCTCTGTAGATCAGGCTGGCCTTAAACTCAGAAATCCGCCTCTGCTTTGCAATTACTGGGATTAAAGGTGTGTGCCACCACTGCCTGGCTCAAAAAAAAATGAGTTTTAAAGCATGCATAGAGAAAAATGACCCCTTTTCCTGCTTGAGTCAAAGGGAAGGCTATCAGAACTGCACATAGCCTAGACTGCATAGTCTACTTCCCCCCAGCGGCCAGTCAGTGGATAACAAGGATGTTTGGCAGCCAGCATGGACCACATTATACAAATAAAGAGGAAGGTTTCACCGAATTGTTTATACCGTTTATGTCTTTAATTCCAGTGTGGACAGAGGCATATCCAGAGAAGCTCAGGGTAGATGACACACAGTTCTTTCTCACTGCTTCTGAAGAACAGGAATAACATCAGTTGAGGATACAAGTTGACACTTTGATTGAAATAATTGTTTCAGGTGGATCTGCAGAATACTGGAGCCCAGACATTGAAAAAATCTCTGGAAATTATATATAAACAGGTATTTTCACATGCATGAAATGTCCTAAATTCTTGCATTTTACTCTAACCTTGCATATCTCAAGTGTTTGCAGTATTCCAATATAGTTGAGATGCAGGTGGTTTTCTTTGATTCTTTTTATTCTCTTTTCTGCATTGCCACTATTACTTCACATGGATGAAACATTTTACAAAACATACCTTTAAAATGGAAAAGCTGTTGAGGATCACTCAGTCCAGGTGCCTCTCTCGTTAAGTGAAAAGCAGAGTCTACTCCATGCCCTTCAAAGAAGGTTTTGGAGGGCCCAAGAATTAGCAAGTTTTGACAGTTTCCTAATCTTAGTGTGCCGTCAGTAATAAGCCATTGAATGAGTAGGTACGGAGAGGGTCTGATGCCACTTACAATCCTGCCTAGATAAATTCAGGAGTTGGACACACAATTAATGAAGGCTATATTCTAGTCCTGGCTTAATCTTAGCTTCACTTTGAAATGACATGGGGAATTTTGCACTAAGTCCCACTCCAATTCTACACCAAACAATCTGTTTAATCAACCCACATATGCCTGTGTTTCTAACTCTTAGAAACTCCCCAGGTGATTCATCCTATAAACAGTCATGGAACCCCAACACTATTATGGATGACAATAAGTGCATACCAAAAGGAGCATGTCATGGTTGTCTCTAGAAGAGCCCTGTCAGAGCCTTACACATACAGAGGCAGATGCTAGCAGCCAACCATTGGACTGGATGTGGGGTCCCCAATGGAGGAGTTGGAGGGTGGTTCGGAGGAGCTAAAGGGGTTTACAGCCCCATGAGAAGAGCAATGATGTCAGCCACCCAGATGCCCCAGGACTCCCAGGGACTGAACCATCAACCAAGGAGTACACATGGTTCCAGCCAAAAATGTGGCAGAGGAATGCCTTGTTGGGCATCAGTGGGAGGAGTGGTCCTTGGTCCAGGGAAGGCTCAATAGATGCCCCAGCAAAGGGAAATTGAGGGGGGTGGGGCATATACTTAAAGGCAGGCGGTGGGAGGAGGGGTTGGGAGTTTTGGGGAATGGGGAAACCCGGAAAGGTTTAGCATTTGAAATTTAAATGAAGATTATATTCAATAAAAGAAAAAAAACTCCCCAGGTGGTTCTCAAAATAGCCACTGAGACACTGGAAGTGATGACTGGATTCAAGTCTGTCATACTGGGTTTGATGGGTGGAATCTGAGCATTGTCACACTGAGTGTGAGGGTTGGGGCATGAAGAAGATCATGAATTGGTCAGGTAATGTTAATTCTGAAAAGATTGAAAAGTTAGCATTAAGAGAGTAACTATTAGATGGCCTGGCACCTAATTTAAATGTATGTACACACACACACACACACACACACACACACACAAAACAAAGTTTGACTTGTATTAGTTACTTTTGTGTCACTGTGACCATAATACTTAGTTAAAACAACTGAAGGACGGCTCATAATTTTAGTTCATTATGGGGAAGTCATAGCATTGTATCAAAGTACATGAGTATGTACAACAGAGACTGCTGACATTACGAAAGTCCAGAAAGCAACCTCCAGAAGTAGGGGCAAGCTATAACATTCAAAGCATCATCCCTAGTGCCTTAAAGCCAGCCAGACCTCACCTCCTGAAGAATCTATGGGTTGGTTTATCAATAGTACCACTATGTTTTACTATACACAAAACATGGCCCTGTGAAGGGTATTTCTGAAAAGCAGATATAAGTTGCTCTTTTTGTTTTGAGTCAAGACAATGCCTCTTCATGAAACTAAGTATCGCTGAACATAATGCAACTAAGTTTCAAAATAAACACATAGTGGAAATGCTCAGGATAGTCTATATTACTCCAGAATTTTTCTACTTACATTTATTTCCATTATCTTAGATTGCTCAAAAATATCCTATAAAGAAGTTATAATGTTTTCTCAATATATAATCAAATCAATCATCTGTTGATTGGACAACTCAGTCTTTCCTGCATGGTAAAGACCAGACTCTGGGTTCAGAAGGTGAGAACATAAAAGTCATATTGGCCTGAATATTACCTTGAGGCAGAGGGAGCTTAGGAAGTAATCTGGGTTCTTACAGTCTTTGGTTCCCTTTGGTAATTTGAAGACTACTAATATCAACTGATAGGGATGTTTTGGATAGAAAATGTCTATACCAGGCTGCCCAATAGAATTTTCCTAACATTTTCCTAACATTTTCTTTCTATATCTTCTAATATGGTAGCATATTACATGAATGTACATGTGGATAATGAGGTTTATAAATTGTATTTAATTTTAATGTGGCTGGGATTATTATATTGAATATTTCAAGTCTGGTGTACATATAAATAGTATAGTTTAACTTGTGTTTAAGTCATTAGGGTATTGAGTTACTATGGAAATGTACTATTTTTAAGCCTTGACTTTCTTCTCTGTAATTGAGTATAATAATATCTGTCTCAGAGTTTTGATTAAAGGGCAAATAAGATATTGCATGGTAAGACCTTAAAATAGTGTCACCTAGTTCACAGGCATCCTTGTAGATATTTGCTATTGTAAAAGTTTTCTGAGAATGTCTATTTCCTTTTAATCTTGAAGCACATAAGGCACATAAGACACTAAATAACTTTGTGTAAACTGTCTTATGGTGTAGCTCAATGATAACATGAGCCTTAAGAGTGAGGTTTCTAACATCTACCAGTTACAACCATGCAAATTACATATGCTTTAGAATCCAATATTAGTATCTAATTCCATAACTTTCAGGGATACTCAAGATATGTAGAACTTAGTTTTTTTGTCCTGTGCTCTCTGATTTTAGTTCTTCCTTATTTAACTCATTCTTGATTATCCTAGAGCAGTTATTCTCAATGAGAGGATGGTAATACCCTCAGGGGATATCCAGCAATTTCTAGAGATATTTTGGTGGCTGAACTGAGAAACCTGTTACTAATAGGACCTCATGGGTGAAGACAATGATGCCGCTTAGCATTCTACAATATACACAATAATTCATTTTGTAAAAGTTTTTACCACTCCGACAAAATGCCTTAGCAAAACAACTTTAAGGAGGAAAGATTTATTTTGGCTCACAGTTTCAGAAGTTAGTATGGAAGAAAGATAATGGTAGAGCAGAACAGCTAACACCATGGTGGCCAGAAAACATAGAAAAAATGACTTTGGTTGTTTTTCTCCCCCCCCCTTTTATTCCATCTAGGTTTCTAACCTGTACAATAGTGCTAACTACTTTCAGGACAGATCTTCCCCCTTTAGATAAATCTCTCTGTAAACATCTTCACAGTCTTACCTAGAGGAGGGCTTTACTATGTTATCTAGGTAGTTCTCCATACAATCAAGTTGATGGACAAGATAAATAACACTACTCCACTATAAAAACTTATTAAATCCAGAGTATCAGCAGAAATACGACTGAAAACTCTATTACAGGGTTCTCAGCTAACCACAGACACATGAAAGAGGGCTCTCCAAAAAGACACTTCTACAGGCTCTGGCTTATTTCTGTGGTTGATTTTATACTCATAGAATGACCTTGATTTTTTGCTTAACCACAGGAGACTGTCTCCAGATACCTTATTTTAATCTACACAAGGTATCATCATTCTATGTCAATTGCCTTTCTTCATGAGTTGTTTCAGGGCCCAGAATTCCTGTCTTCTCAGTTTCCTTTGTGGCATTAGTGGATCTGGTGAGCATTTGTAGCCTGTATCCTAACTGGCAAGGTGTACCTAATTCATGGTAGTGCTAGATTGCTGGAGTCCAGCCTAGCATCACAGTTCCCTGGGAAGGGCAGCAAGGATGGCATTGGTGATATCAGGGCCAAAAGCTGCTTACTTTTGGCAATTTAACTCTTTTTCTTTTTTTTCTTTTTCTTTTTCTTTTTTTTTGTGTGTGTGTGTTTGTGTGTGTGTGTGTGTGTGTGTTGGTTGTTGTTTTTTGTTTGTTTTTGTTTTTGTTTTGGCTGTTGTGGGTGCATAGGTGGTTTTTTTTAATTAGGTATATTCTTTATTTACATTTCAAATGTTGTCCCCTTTCCTGGTTCCCCCTCCCCCCAAAATCCCATAAGCCATCTCCCCTTTCCCAATAAATCCACCCCCACCCCTCACCCACTTCCGCACACCCCCAACTGCACACCCCATACCCCCACCCCACCCCATTTTAGCTCTTTGCTGTTCTGTGGCCAAAAGCCAGTAGCTTCTGGCAATTTAACTCCTCCTGATAGCAGCAGGAGAAAGGAAATTTAATTACTTTAGTTCCTTTCTCTGTGATCAGGGCTCTTGCTAGCTAGGCAAGAGGCTTGGAGTTCCTTAACTCTTCATGAGCCAGAGAGAAAGAAAAGGAAAAGAAAACAGAGAAAGAAGGAAAGAAAGGCACACATACAGAGACACACTCATACTGGATCATGCAGCGAAGGGCTAGAGCACTGCTTTATTGTAGTTGCTCTTAGTTTTTATACATTCTCAGGATAATTGATCACATTTTTTTGTTGTTGTTGTTTAGTTATTTGTCTTAAAGGCATAAGTTCATGTCATAGGTTACCAAGGCCTTTCATAGATGACTTTTGACAGTAGACATCCTTCTTAGTTTGTATTGCATGAGATTGGGTTAAATCTAAGTGTAGAAAAGGAAATGGATTTTCAATGGGAAGTGTGTATAAACACGGAAGCAAACTTAGAATGCTAAGTGGATTCTTTAAGAATGAAAAGTATTGGGACACTGGGAGAACAAAGGTCTTTGTGCCCACAGATCACTAGGGAAAACAAAGAATGTTCAGTACACAAGATTGTCCTCTCAAAGGAAAGTGTAAAAGTTTAGTTTTATTAACCAGATGTCATTTCAGAAGCTTTCTGCTGGATAACTTCACTCTTTCTGATTCTTTCTGAACTCTGACTGTCTGGTTCGACTCAGCAGTTCTGGCTCAAAATTCCTTTCCAAGTGATTGCTTCAAAATGGCTTCTCTCAGTTTCTGACTGAATTGCTCTGCTTAGTCTCAAACTACCTCTGGCAATCTGTTCTAGTCTTCTGGCCTCTTCTCATTCCCTGGATCATTCTGTATCCACCTGTAACAAGTCTCTGTAAAATTATCCCAGTGAAACTGCCTCCTCCTCCTACTTCTCCTCCTCCTCCTCTCTCTGTCTCTCTGTCTCTGTCTTTCTGTCTCTGTCTCTCTCTCTCAAGTAGCCTCTCCTTCTTTCCTGTTCTCATGAGAGTTGAGTGTATCCTATCCCTGACTCATTCTCTCAAATCTTTCTCTGATTTGTCACTTTGTCTGCCCCTCAATTAGACATTTCTTTCAAACATGGCTGCCTCCTTTTATAAACTAACCTTACTTTCACTGCTTGGAATTAAAGGTGTATACTAAGGGCATGTCTGTATTCCAGCCAGGGGGATTAAAGGTGTGTGACATGTCTTCGTTCCAGTTAGATCACACTTGGATGTGATCCCTTGCCAAAGCCTCCATGTTGTTGGATTAAAATTCCTCTATAGAAAGAATGTATAACCTGGTTTTTCTTCCATCCAGAAGACTGGGAATTAGAAGTGATAATAGCCTGGTTATCTGCTTTATCTGTAGGGCTAGGTCATATAAAGCTCCCATCGCCAGGAACAGAGGTAGCAAATAGCCCAAATAACTTCTACATTATCCGTAAGACTGAGACCATGCCAAATAACCTCTGCAGTAGCAATATGATTGAGACATGTAGCCTATTTCAAGAAACCATCTTTTTGGAAGAAATGGCATGTAGTTTAAATTGAGTTTCAATGTAATTATTCCTTCTTGTGCACTGAAGGTTACAGTACATGAGGGAACATTTCCCCTAATCGTACTGTGTTTAAATGTGTTATCAGTAAGCCACCTGGCATCGGACTCCCAAAATTTGATCCAACCCAACTTAGTGAAACTGAGCCAATTTTTCATTCTTATGTCTTTTTGGGTTGTTTTACTGCAGATCATGACATTTGAAGGGATCTCCACAAGGGAGAACTGAAAAAACAATGGAACTGGAATCCAATTCAGAGATGTTAGTTTACTATAGTGGAAAGAAAATAGTACAGCAGAGTATCAAGTATCACAGCCAGAAAACACCGGAAGAAGAGCTGCTTTGGTTGGTTTTCTTTTTTTTTCCTTTTTATTCCATCTGTGATCCTAATCTGTCAGATGGCATTCTCTACTTTCAGAGCATATCTTCCCCCTCAATACTAAGGAGAACTCTAAAGGATACAGGAATAGTGCTGCAGAGTGCAGCCATTGCCTGTAGGTTGAGTCAGAGAACCCAAAGAAGGTGAAGACAGAAGACATATAAGATGGATTTTGCATGGAGCATATATGAAGAATCCAGTATGAGGGCCAGTTTTGAACCTTTTGTTGGTGATGGCTTGTGGAGACAGTGGTGGAAAAGTCTGGCTGAAGACAGAGATGTGACTAGTGATTCTTTGAGAATATAATAGAGGCATTGTTCCAGATATACAGGCCCTGAATCAAGGCATTAATGGCTCTAAATGTTGTAGGAGTAGTTGGAAGATCATGAAGACTTAAATGTAGGGCAAGGTAAAAAGTCAAGCTTGGCTTTCAACTCATGGAAATGAAGAACACTGACTTTAGAATGTGGGAGAATGGCTTTAGTTTTAAAGACAAGTTTAGTTAGAAACCAAGGAGACAATCTATCCAGTAGGGAAACTGGTAGTGAAATACTGGCAGGGCACTAAGAAGAGTAACTAGAGATATACAGCTGGCTGTCATGGGCAATAGATGCTACAGGGTGAACAAAGTACCTCATTCAGAACTTAAAGTAATGCACGCATCTAAGGAACAAGAAAACTTGCTAGGAGAGTCAGAAGTACCTTAGTACTAGAAGTACATAGCGGCCCAGGGAAGAGGACCCTAAAAGGAAGAGGAAGTAAAGTGTCAGCAATTATAAATGCTGTGAAGATTGGCACATGACATGACTAGACAAGAAAACATCCACAGCCTTGTGATGGTATAAGAATGACAGGCCACTCAGTTCCTGCCTGCTTCTTCCTCAGTGATCTGTTGCAAAAGAATGGAAAACAAAACAAAATACATTTAAAAAAATACTTTTTTCTTTACCCCAGAAATGCATTTTTTATCCCCAAGTCTTGTCTCTCTTCAGAAAGTATGGGAGCAGCTGTGAGGTTTAGAGAGTCTGGTTTACTTGGGGTAGAGGCATTTATTAAAACCATTCCAGAGGGTGTGGCTGAATTCTTTGAGAGAAGATGAGGATCATTGACTCTGGGGTAGATAGGACTAGCTCAAACCACATCCTTGAAGACTCTGGAACCTGTGAAAGTAATGATATGCAACCCCTGGGGAGTCTCAGGGACTGTCCCTGGGGATATCTGGCAGGGAAGAAGCAGAGCTTTGTAAGTGCTCAACAGGACATTCATCTAGGCTGTAGCACAGACTGAGACTCTTTTCCTGTACAATTAGAATAAGTCATAATTTAATTTTATTAGTAGTACTATTGTAAAATGAGGATTATCTAATTTATTTATTTTAATAATAAATATTAAATTATTATTTTAATAAATAAATTAGATACATCCCCAAAATATTGAAACATAAAACATTTTTAATTAGAGAATATACAAACCCCATCAATCTTGGGTGTCCAAATAGACATCCAAGAAGAGGAAATAGGAGAGTTAGAAAAATGGGGGCTGGGCAGATGTCTCAATCTCTAATCTTTTTGTTCACATTTTGTGGACAGAATGAAAAGCCAGCCTAATGGTCTGGTGGAGCAATAGATGCTGTGCCCTCACTGGAAACATGACTTCCTCTTTCAGGGTGATGTGTCCCTGCATGGTTTCTATAGTCTTACAAAACTGTGGTTTTCTAAATTTTAGTTTTCATTTTTTATTATTCAGAGTAAGTAAAATTTTGTAATAAATCCAGATCCCCTTGTCTATTTGTAAAGGATGCTGTGAACTGTTCAGGTGCTCTCTTCAGGACCAATATAATTACCACTCCCTTGGTTATGAAGCATGGAGCTACTGAGACCTGGAACTATCTGTCCAGGCTATAATGCTTCATGAGTGGATGAATATGGAAGCTGATGGAAAGGCTCGGTCCAATTTCCCATATTCAGAACATTCCTCAGTGTAGCTAGACTTTTATGGACAGGTCAGCTATATAAATAAGGATATCAAGTCTCTCATATATTTTTAAAGTTTAAGATTTAACTTGAGCTACCTCCCAGATCCCCTTTAACCTGACTAATTCTGCCCCCATGTCCCACCATGACCTGTTCTACCTCTCTGCTCATGTTCACATCAATCCACCTCCAAATCCTCTCGTGAAACCCTGCTTCTGATTTTTCCCCATTGTCCTTTTCTCTACCAGAAGTCCTGCCTTCCACTTCATGCCAAGCTATTGGCCCTCAGATTTTGTTTTTTTTTTTTTATATTATAAAATGGAGTTTATTTAGGCCATGGGGAGGGGAGTTGAGGGAGGGAGAGAGAGAGAGAGAGAGAGAGAGAGAGAGAGAGAGAGAGAGAGAGAGAGAGAGGAGTAGCATGGCCATGAGCACATGGAGGGGAATGGGGAGAGAGGGGTAGCAGGAGCAAGGGAACAGAGCAAGAGCAGGAAAGCAAGAGCTGCCCTCAGATTTTTATTAAAGCCAATCAGAGAATCCCTTAGGTAGGTGAGGAAGGACAGAGTGTACTCCAACACCTCCAGGCCATTTTATCTCTACTGTTCCTTATAGTATTAGTTGAACACTGGTTGTTACTACATTATGGGTCCTTCTACACCCATATAGGGAAGTCTCTGACTAACAAGCTTTCCATGCACATGCTTTACACCCTCTTGGAGCTCTGGATCCCCAGAATCTAAATGATCTGGATCTTGGCTTTAATTTTTCACTTTCACTGAAAATTACAGATGTCAACAGGTGATAAAATGTTACCACTTGGATTCTGTTGCTTTCCCCCCTCCCCCAACAAGCTGCAGCGCCGCTCTCGCGCCCACATTGACCGCGGCTGGCACACAGTCCTGCCCCCTCCTCTCCTGGCCTCGTGCTCCGCCCCGCCCACCGCCAGGCCCGTCCCGCCCCCGCCCCCGCCCCTGCCCCGCCCACCTCCAGGCCGGTCCTCGCCCGCACACCCCTCCCACCACCAGGCCCGTTCACGCTTCCTGTACCCAAAGCTGGAAAAGTTAAGTCTCCAAGATCTCCTGGTCTTCAAGCCAGCGAGACCACCTTCCTCGGCCGAGATGTGCCCCGGCACGTTTGTTACCAAAAAGTAATTCTCCCAAACTCAACACTCTCATGTAACCCAGCAGTAAACAGATTGTTTCCTAGAAGTAGCTTTGGTACTTTTCCCACTAAGGACTGTATGACTATTAGAAGATGCTATTTGACAGTTTCACCATTGTATATTCTTTTTTTTATAAACACTTTAAATTTTGTATAATGTAGTTAAAATTAGATGGCTAGATAATCTATGAAAACATTTTCAGAGACAGTTATAAGGAATATTTATATTCAATTATGATAATTCCAAACAGTCAGTTTGATACCTGACAGTCAGTACTCACCATCTTGGCCTTTCTACATTCTGTCACTGAGCTGAATTTAATGTTTATGTGTCAAGAAATACCCATAAGAAAGAAACCTCCTCAGTTGATATGTTATGATGAGGGGGGAATTTTGTAAACTGCTAAGTGGTCAAGGATACTGAGTTATAGCAGGTTAAGTCTATAAGCCTGAAACTGCCTCAAATATATGAGTGAGATTCACGGGACAGAGGTTCTCTAGGTATCCTTCCTGCCTCTGTACAATCCCACGGGTGGAAACCAGTTGGGAGAATGGTCTTACTAGACAAAGCAGGTTATTGTAGGTGTGCTCTTGAAGGTCTTCCCCCCCCCATCTCTTTCTGCTTGCTGTCTACCATGAAGTGAACAACCTCCTCCATCACACTCTTTGCCACCTTGATATTGTGACCAAGTACACAGGACCAAGCAAACATGAACTGAACATTCTTGTTATATAACATTTCCTTGGAAAAGGTAATACTGTGTCTGTTTTACCCAAACAAGTCAAAGACAACAGACCAAGAATATAATCCTGCTTAAGCTTAGCTTGGTACCATTGAATTTACTAGGAGTACTTACAGGAACATGGTTAAGGGGCTACTTACAGAAATGTGGGTGACTCGGGCAGGCACGTCACTGAAAAGCCTACACCATCGTGGGTGTTAAGAGTCACATAACTGGAACTTCCTGAACAACTTGCAGGCAGCTCCTCCGAAGAGCCTACTCTCTCCTAGAAAATGTATGCTATGTATGCTTCCACAGGGAGAAACCACCAGTTTCATGGGCTTCTGAATATATGTTTCTTATGAGTCTCACGATTCTTCTGCCTCTCCCAAGTGTTTCAATATGAAGGAAGTAGCAATCTTTGAAACCATAAACTAAAATAAAGAATTCTTCCATTCTGTTGTATGGCCATTTCCTTCATGAAAACCACATGCAAACAGCTGTGTGGGAGGAAACTCTGACTATCCCAGCTGCAAAGAAAAGAGATCTTCTGACTGGCTTCCTTAAGCTGCATAGAAGGCTCCAGGCTTGCAGCTTTTATGAGTCATGCAGCTGCTTTTGAGTCATCCCTGATTCTTTTAAGTAACTCTTCACCCATATTCCTGTTAGTAACCACAATAAAAAAATGTTGGTTTATCAAATTGTACATTTATGTAATCTTTACTTTAGTATGTAATAGATCTCTTTACTGGGGTCAATTTGTTTGTGTCATGTCTCCACAGGTAAATTCTGCCAAATAACTCCTTCATGTTTTTGAAAAGGTGACTATGTGCTTTGTTAAAAAATATATTATCAAGATGCCAGAAATTTTTACTAGAGGCTACCTATTTTGTCAGAAAAAAATCAGTAGGAAGCTCAGTTTTGGAGGTTTAAGGGTATGGATTCGCACCAACTCAGCTCTGATGAAGACCTCAAGGTATAATTTTATAATAGGAGAATGAGAAAAACTGTAAAGTCACGTAGTGAGATAAGAAGCCGGAGTTACTCTTCTTGTTTATTTAATTCACTCAGTCTTGCATGAACTTACTAAGACCGTCTATGGACTACATCAGTGCCTTTCTAGTGAACTCTTACTCTCCTAACATTGCCTCACTAAAACCAAGTTTCAAAAACATGAAATTTTGTGAAACACAGACTGTATCCAAATCATAATAAGGACACTTGCAAAATCAATGAGAAGTGGTCACTACCATCTATGTCCAATACTGCAAAGTGTGGATAGGAGCTCAAAGCAATATATTCATAATATGGACTGTGTATCCTTTGCTTTTAAAATTTAGTAAATATTACATTACACAATATTTCTGTTTATTCTAAATAGTTATTGCTAAAATTATGACCTAGTGTGTGCTTTCAGTATCCTAGGTATAAGAATTTTGCAGGAAAGAATGGGGCAACTGCTGTTTTTGATTGGATTGATCCTTTGCTGATTTCTTTCTATTTTACTAATTAATTTATTTATATTTCAAATGATATCCCCCTTCTTGTTTACCCCTCCACAAACCCCCCATCCCATCTTTGCCTCTATAAGGATGCTCATCCACCCACCCACCCACTCTCGCCTCACTGCTCTAGCATTCTCCTATGCTAGGGCATCAAGCCTCCACAGGACCAAGGGCCTCCCCTTCCATTGATGTCAGATAAGACCTTCCTCTGCTATATGTATATCTGAAACCATGGATTTCTCCATGCATACTCTAGTTAGTCTCTGGGAGCACTGGGTGGTCCAGTTAGTGATATCGTTCTTCCTATGAGGTCGCAATCCCCTTCAGCTCCTTCAATCCTTCCCCTAGCGTTTCCATTGGGGTCCCCAGGAGACAGAACCTGTAGAGACCACCTCTAGGAGATAAGCATGGCCCCAAGTTGTGGGATGGGGCCACCCACCCATCTTCAAATTGTTAACATAGAAATGTTCCTGTCCAAAGGAAAGGCAGGGACAAAAAATGGAACGGAGTTTGAAGGAAGGGCCATCCAGAAGACTGCCTCACCTAGAGATCCATTCCATCTGCAGACATCAAACCCTGGCACTATTTCTGATGCCAAGAAGCACTTGCTGACATGAGCCTGGTATGGCTGTTCCCTGAGAGGTTCTACCAGCACCTGACCAATACAGATGCAGATACTCACATTCAACCATTGGACTGAGCCTGGGGACCCCAATGGAAGAGCTAGGGGAAGGACCGAAGGACCTTTGCTGATTTCTTGTCCATCCTCTCAACAAGGATGCCTCTTGCTACTGATCCACCCAGTCCTTCAATTCTTCTCTATTACTTTACTTTCCCATGAAAATTTCTACCACCTACCACTCACTTGTTTTTGACTGTTGGGTATGAGCTCCACAAAGGTCGGGATTTTAACCTCTTTGGCTCATTGATGAATCCCCAGCATCTAGACCAGGGTTGGGCAGATTCTGGGCAACCTATGAATATTTGTTGGATGAACGATTTACATGAAGGGAATAGTGAGAGTACAATGTGACAGCTTTTATTATACAAGTGGAATATAACTACTGTGTTAAATAGGAATTCAGACTTTCATAGCTAAAGTTTTCAAGGCCCAAAGGCACAGAACATGGTTTAGTGCCACCAAAAGGCATGAATGTGGTTTCCATAAATGTCTCCAATGCCTTTCTATTAATGGCTTGGTCCTACTGTTTCTCTCTTTCTCTTTCTCTCTCTCTCTCTCTCTCTCTCTCTCTCTCTCTCTCTCTCTCTGTCTCTGTCTCTCTCCCTCCGCACACACCTGTGTGTGTATGTGTGTGTGTGTGTTTATTTATTTAAGTGTGTGTGTGAATGTTTGCTTGAGTTTAGGTGTCAGGGTACATCTGTGGAGGGAAGAGGACATTCTTGATTCTCAATTTGCATTTTTGAGGATGTGTATTTTGTAATTTGTTGCTGTGTGTGCCAGTCTCTCTGGCCTGTGAGCTTCTGGGGACTCTCCTGTCTCTTCTTGCTGTCTCTCTATAGATACACCAGAATTACAGACATGAGCTACTGTACCTGGCCATGAGTTCTAGGCATTTGAATTCTGGCCCTTGGAATTATACATTTTAGTCTTTCGCCTATTCCCTGGATCCAACTTTCCCTCTTTTTTTTGAGTTATCTCAGATATTCTGTCTGTTATGGAAAGCTGAGTGGCATAATGGCCCTTTATTTTCTGTCACTCATTAGAATGGTAAAAAGGACTTTCATTGATTCTTAGATTCAAACTTCTAAGCTTTACCTTTTTTCTAATTCTCAAGATATTTAAAAATTATCCTCAGCAGCACACTATTAGGCAGAATGCTTGAAATAAAGCAAAATGAATTGATACTGCAAGTGGGAAGTTGGAATGATGCTGGATTTACACATTGGTGATGTTTGTTTTGTGAAAACACAGCATCATGCGATTCTGTGACATATGCAATAAAATTCTATAGTTAGGTTAGTGTCTTAATTAATGTTTCATTGTTATGAAGTGGCACCATGATCAAGGCAATTCTTATAAAGGACAACATTTAACTGGGGCTATCTTACAGTTTCAGAGGTTTTGTCTATTATCATCATGGTGGGAAGCATGGTTGTGTACGTTCAGACTTGGTGCTGGAAGAGTTGAGAGTTCTGCATTTTTATCTGAAAGCAGCAGAGACTCTCCCACACTGGGTAAAGCTTGAGCATAGGAAACTTCAAATGCCACCCAAACAGTGACACAGTTCCTCCAATAGTGGCACTCCTACTCTAACAAGTTCACACCTACTCCAACAAGACCACACCTCCTACTTGTGTCATTTCTCATGGGCCAAGCATTCAATCGTGAATCTATGAGGGCCAAACTTACCCAAACTTATTCAGGGTTAGGGTTGGGCTGCTATTTCTTTTTAACTTCAACTTAGCCATCTAACAAGCAGCTTGTGCACTCATGACTTTCTTTCTCCTGTCTGCAATTGTCCAAACCTCCTCTATGAACTCACAATTGGATCTGAATATCCTGCTGTCCTCCAAGCTGCTTGCCTGCAAGCCACAAGAGAAGGGGCATAATTATCTCTGGTTGTGGCAGTCACCATAGGCAGACTGTTTTCCAAGGCCTGACGACCCCCTGCTTCCTCATAGAACTCCATGCACTGAGTAGAAGGAGGGTGTAGTGTGATTTATCTTGTGTGCTTAGACCTTTAAATGATCTTCAGTTGCTTGTCAACTGCCTCCTTAAGAGTTGTTAGTAGTTAGAACTGCTTGACCATATGACCTTTAGTGTTGGTTGCCTCTTAGATTTCTGGGAACAGAAGATGATTTTAAAAAAAAAACAGCAGAGGCTGAGGAAGAGATATTGAGTGGAATGAGAAAAGAAGTCATTTGGTGTAGAAGATATTGTTAGGAGACAATTGAGCTAGGAAAAGCTGAGCTGAACAGATATGGTAGAAAAGTTGTTAGTTTTAAGCCACTAGTATTGGGAAACCTGGGAGAAGGGATTGTTTAAGTGGACTGTTATAGAACTGAGGGAGGAACAGTTGGGAGAAATATTTGAAGGAGCTGGGCTGAAAACTGGGAGAAATGGTTAAGAAAGAAATTAGATTCAGGAATTCCCATCCCCTCTCTCCCTACTGCCCTTCCTTCTCTCCTATCTAGAGTTAGGGAGTCAAACCAGAGGGATAAAGCCTAGGACAAAGACAAGAAGCTTATCTTTGCCACTCACAAAGTAGCACAGAGAAGCAGCAAGAGAAGAAATTTTTTATTTATTTTGTGCACCTGGCTCATTAAGGTGTCTCCAGTTGCTAGTTAGCCTTCTTGGGGCTCTTCTGGGAAGTGGACACAGCCTGGCTCCTCACGGTACCAACCTGTGTTTCCCTTTCTTTTTCAGCAGTAGGCATGTTTGGAGCATCATGCCCAAGCATGTTTGACTGGGATCCTCTTTTCTATAGTTTTCTGTTAGCATTTCCTCACTTTCTATTTTTATTTTTATATGGACTCTTTCTTTAACGATTACTCCAAAGGTACATTGTTGATGATCATATCAATGATGGCATTATAAATACTACGCCAATATACAGGACTGTTTCCCAAATCAGGTTGATTACAGATGCATAGTCATTGGCCCAGGAGCAGTTCATTCCTACTTTTTTTTTTTTAGTTCAAGTTCCTCTTCTTAGATCAACTCTTTTCATGTCATACTCATATCCTCACCTTTTCCCAAACTTCCCAGCCCAGGGAACACTTTCTCTTTATCTCTTTTTCTTCCATCTTGATTAAACTTTACTTCATCACTATATTTACATCTTATTTGTCACTTTTATAGCTCCACAGAATTTTCTTCCTCTGGACCCTTTTGTGAGCTGAATAAGCTCCCCAAAGCATCCCAGCACTAATCGTTCTCTGCTTCTTGCAACATTTCTGTTTGTCTCAACATGGACACTTGGAGCAGCCCTCCACTCACCAGGACAAACACCGATTTCTGACACACTTTGTCTTCAACTTTTTTCCTAGCCTATAACATGAACTTCATTTTCTCTAAATCCTCTCTTGGAACCTCATCTCTAGTCAAGCATATCATCTTTCAAGTATAGTAATAAAAAACCAAGTACATGTCATGTGCTATGGTCCTTGACACAGATTGTCTTATTTTAGGGTGTGGACCGCCATCGGTGCTAATAAGACACTACACTTGAAGGTTAGGAACCTTGGGTCTGAACTGGAGACAGTGGGACCTGTTATGCTTCCTATATCATTGGAAACAATAGTAACTTACTTCCCTTATCTGAATAGCATGGAGAACAGTTGACTAAAGGAAACAGGGAAGCCAAGGATTGGGTAGTAGAGAGGATCAAGAAAAGAAGAACTTCTTATTTTGCCTCAATGGCTCAACATAGAGCCTCATACTGTCTGAGAAACTTAAATTTCTTGATTCCATCTGGTCCTTGAGCTCTGTGTCTGTGGCTTCTCTATTCTCTCGAGATCAGGTCCAGTCTGTTTAAAAGGAAGCAGTATTCTCTGTGTCTGTGGCTTCTCTATTCTCTCGAGATCAGGCCCAGTCTGTTTAAAAGGAAGCAGTATTCTCTGTGACTGTGGCTTCTCTATTCTCTCGAGATCAGGTCCAGTCTGTTTAAAAGGAAGCAGTATTCTCTGTGTCTGTGGTTTCTCTATTCTCTTGAGATCAGGTCCAGTCTGTTTAAAAGGAAGCAGTATTCTCTGTGTCTGTGGTTTCTCTATTCTCTTGAGATCAGGTCCAGTCTGTTTAAAAGGAAGCAGTATTCTCTGTGACTGTGGCTTCTCTATTCTCTCGAGATCAGGTCCAGTCTGTTTAAAAGGAAGCAGTATTCTCTTGGCCCATTAGTTCCAAGTCTCCTGAATAGTATGTTGAGAATCTAAGCCCTTCTTCATTTAAGTTCAATCAGGAGGTAAGATATTAGACCTCATCAACTTTGTCTGTGAGGATTAGAGCAATTTCATATTTGCAAACATAATCTTATAACCAAATCTAACAAAATATAGCCTACCTATAAACCACTTCCAGGGATAAGAAAACTTTTGTAATTAATAAAAAGTAGGAGATGCTCCATTTCTCTTTATTCATAATATTCGTTTAATAAAGAGCTGAATAGCCAATAGCTGAGACAGGAGAGAAAATGTGGGACTTTAGGGTAGAGATAAGGACTTTGAGAAAGATTCAGATGTGGGAATATTTACCAGCCAGACATGGAGAAAGATACTAAGATACTGAGATGTAATGAGTCACATGGGAGAATGTAGGTTACTAAAAAGGGGGTTAACATAGTCATTTTATGGGGGTGGAGTTCTGCCCCACTCTTTCCTGTTTAGTTTATGAGTAAACAATATGAAGATTTCTACAAGCTAGAAACCTAAACTGGGTATATTCTGTGCTATTCTAAGCTATCATCAAAACATAGATCCTGTGTTACTTGTAGTTTGAGTCTTGCCCAGTTTACTCTGTTCCAAGTGTGTCCTCATTGCTACTTTCTTTTGCCATGTGGTC
Organism: Apodemus agrarius; assembly: GCA_964023405.1. NCBI lineage: Eukaryota > Metazoa > Chordata > Mammalia > Rodentia > Muridae > Apodemus > Apodemus agrarius. Next base: position 126,551,082 of record OZ030012.1, read on the forward strand.
ATGGTCCAGCTGCCTCATGGCAACCTCCTTTCTTTTCCCTCTTCCTCCTTGTGATCCCTACCTGAGACCCCCTACTAGATCTCAAGTTCTGTCTTCCTCTCTTTCCTTCCCAGTCACAGGCTCTAGCCTTATATTAACCAATTATGGATTATTGTAGAACATATTTTATAACACATTTGTTAATAGAGTGCCCCAATATAAGGTTACAGTCTGATCAGGGGCACAGAACTCAGCTTCTGAATACTCATAGCACAAAACTAACCCTAGCATCTCCCCCCACACACACCATTTAGTTGAGTAAAAGGTTCTTTTTTATAATAAACTATATATAATAAAAGTAATTATGAAACACTTATAAAAACTATCAAGTAAGGGATGCATCTACAATGTCCAACTCTATGTATTTGACAAGTTTGGAGAACGTGTTCTATTTTTATCCTATCTTGTTGAATTCAGAGTTCTGTATCAAAATCATTTTCTATCACAGCTGTATTACCAACCTAAAAACATCTTTTTAGACCTTAGAACATTTTCTTCAACCCTAAACAACTTAAGTTTTTATGTGAGATCATAACTATCTAGTCTTCAGCCCCATTAGAGACCTAAGAAGGAATAAATATCACTTGAATGTGTAGGAAGTGCAGAGTAAATTGTAGAAATTTCCTTCCAAAATTGTTGAAATGACAGAAAAAGCTGGCCTCCTGAACAGTTCTGCCCAAACTCTCTATAACATTGGAACATCATCAGCCTTCTGGCCCAGAATATCTGACATACTTTTCTATGAAGTAGGAATTATGGAAGGCCTGTCTGCCTTACCTTGTCCTTGCAAAGCTCGGAGTCAACTTCCCTGTGACCAGATTTGTCCATATTGAACAGCGTTCTGTCTGCAGTTGAAGCAAAGTAAAGTTCTCCTTCTGCAGAAGGAAGAGGGCTTATGGGACTTATGGGAAGGGGAAAACTGGGAAAGGGGAAACCATTTGGAATGTAAACATAGAATATAGAAAATTAAAAAATTAAAAAATTAAAAATTAAAAAAAAGTATCCTAAACAGTTTGTAATAGGAGCTTGCAAGAGAGTAGAACTTTACTTTGCATTTTAAACGAGTTGCTCAGGTCTAATACCTTATACCAGAGTTGAAACATAATATACAATGTGTTGTAAAAAAATCTGCTTTGCATCAATATACAAAGATCTATATAAATGTAAGATTATTGGCATACAGAATGTTCTTTGGTTTAAGAGTAAATTCAACAATCTACCTTTACTAGTCTTATTATTGTATTATGCCTGTAACCCCCCCCCTATTTTTCTTTACAGCCCTACTCCTTTTACATAAGAAGGAAAGAAGGATAGAGAAAAGGAAAAGAGAATATCCACTTATAAGTGAATAATACCATATATATCCTTTGGGGTTTGAGTTACCTCACTAAGAATGATATTTTCTAGTTCCATCCATTTGCCTGCAAAATCCATGATGTCCTTGCTTTTAATACCTGAGTAGCATACCATTATATAAATGAACCAAATTTTCTCTACCCATTCTTCACTTTAAGGACATCTAGGATGTTTACAGTTTCTGGCTATTACTAATAAAGATGCTGCAAACATAGTTGGGCAAGTGTTCTTGTGGGACAGCCGAGCATCTCTGTGGTGTGTGCCCACGAGTGGTATAGTTGGGTCTTGAGGTAGAACTATTCCCAGTTTTGTAAGAAATCACCAAGTCGATTTCCAAAGTGGTTGTACAAGTTTGCACTCCGACCCGCAATGGGGGTTTGTTTCCCTTACTCCACATCCTCTCAAGTCTATGCTGTCCTTTGAGGTTTTTTAACTTAGCCCTCCTGATGGGTGTGAGATGGAATCTCATGGTGGTGTTGCTTTACATTTCACTGATGACTAAAGATGTTGAACATTTCTTTAAGTGTTTCTTGGCCATTAGCAAGTCCTGTGTTGAGAATTCTCTGTTTTGCTAATATATATTTTATATTAGCCCTCTATCAGATGTAGGATTGATGATCTTTTCCCAATATGTAGGTTGTCATTTTGTCCTATTTATGATATCCTTTGCCTTTCAGAAGTTTTTCAGTTTCATGAGGTCCTATTTATTAATTATTAATTATATTGCTTGAGCCATTGGTTTGCTGTATATTGCCTTTATTGTGTTCAGATGAGTGCCTCTTGTCCATGATCCATGCTGGGAGCCTCCTCAGCCTGGGAAAAATATGGGTCTGAAGTGGGACACTGTGTGGGATGCAGGCCAAAGTACTAATGATCTTGGGCCTTTTAACTCTCTAAATATATTGGAAAAAGAAGCTGATAACTTCTGAAAAACTAAACATTTTCTTGCTTATCATGTGGCTGAAAACCACTGGCTCCTTTTCTCTTTAGCTCTCTCTGATTTATTTTACTTTATAAATTTCTGTGTTTTATTAAACATTGAAGACTTAACTTTTTGTTGCTGTTCTATGGTAAAAACTTAAGTCTTTCTTACTATTCTGTGCTTAAATAAGTGCTGAAGTCTAGCAAATTAAGACATGCTTTTTCGCAACAGGGGCTTAAGTAAAGAATTGTTAGATTTCCTTTCTTATTTGCCTGGGAGTTTCATCTCTTTAGAGCTGGTCAGGCCAGAGGGAGACCTGAAACAATTCATCATGAAACAGAAAAAGAAAGCCATGCTTACAGAAAGAAAAACTTTTACACAAATATTCAGAGATTCATACATATATTCATATACACATTCATACTCACATTCATACACACATTTATGTCGACCTGATTACCTGTCTTATCCATTCAACAAGCATTGAGCATGCTTACATACATATACATATACTTACACACACACACACACACACACACACACACACATTTGGTGTTGGTGGATGGAGCAAAAGCCCCAAAAGGTTTCATTGAGCAAGCACCAGCACAGAAAGAACTCAGTCATTCTGGGTAACAAAATGAGCTCCAACTTTTATTGCTCAGAGAAAGAAAAAACTTCCACCTCTTTATTGAGTAAGAAAAATCCACCCGGGCGGTGGTGGCGCACGCCTGTAATCCCAACACTTGGGAGGCAAAGGCAGGTGGATTTCTGAGTTCGAGGCCAGCCTGGTCTACAGAGTGAGTTCCAGGACAGCCGGGGCTACACAGAGAAACCCTGTCTCGAAAATACCAAATAAATAAATAAATAAATAAATAAATAAATAAATAAAATCCACGTCCTTGTCAGTAAGAAGAAAACTGCTGTTAAGAAGAAACAAAACAAAAAACCAAAACAAACAACAACAAACATCCTCTTATGGTAAGGAAAAGCCTGCCTTCCCTCTCTGTGCTCTTATTGTCATCATTCCTTGTTCTCGTATTTTCTCAGGATAATTGATCACATAATATTCTAAGAACCTTTTTTCAAAAGTCCACTTGCCTAAACATAAATTCACATTATAAATTGAGTAAGAAGTTACTGCAGAAATGTTTATATGTATTTCCATTAAGACTAGTTATCTAAGCATTCATTATCTGTCACTAATTCCTAGGTTCATTAAACATCCTAAACAATAATTTTATGTGATAAGTTAGTATGGTCTTATCACAAGGCAAATCATCTGCCTTGTGTCTCATCAGCCCTAAATTTTTCTATAGAATAAACAGACACTATTTTATCTCTTGTCCTTGCATCTACAATGTCTAGTTCAAGTTTACAGTACCAGTTATCATAATGGTTTCACAAACAGTCCAGAAGGAATATTTTCTCTGATTAAAAATCTGTTTCAAACCTGCTTTTTATCTTAGTGCAATTATCCATGACATTTGAAGTTTACAGAGCCCTAATTGCAGCCTTTTCTATAGAGGGGTCAAAATTAATAGTATAAATTTAGGAATTCTATAGAATCATTATTAGAAATTAGGAAATCCTCGATTTGTCTACATAGCATTAGTACAAGAGAATACATCTTCATTGATCTCAGAGAATCTGCTCAATAGGGTTGGGTAATGCTGAGGGATCATTAGACTAATTCAATAATGACAGGAAAGGCATATCAGCAATGATAATCAATCCTGAGGTGAGATTTCTGAAGGCCTTGCAGTTCAGAATGTACCTGTTACAGATCACACAAAAACAGTGAGCCTTGACCAGGGAAGTCATCTGCTAGCTTTTGCTTCTCCTCGATGGCTCCTGAGAGTTCCCTCCAAGATTTTTAAAAAGAAGGGGTGTTGGATTTTGTCAAAGGCCTTTTCGACATCTAATGAGAAGATCATGTGGTTGTTTAATTTGTTTATATGGTATGTTACAAAGATGGTTTTTCCTATATTTAACCCCCCCCCGATTCCCTGGGATGGGCCTACTTGATCATGATGGATAATTCTTGGATTCGGGTTATGAATACTTTATGGAGCATCAAAGTTCATAAGGGAGACTGGGTAACTGTTTTCATAGGATGTGTTTGGCAATGTTGCCTATGTTTCTATTTTGTGAAATAGTTTATGGAGTATTGGTATGTAATCTGCTCAATTCTGCACTAAACCATCTGGCCTTGAGCTTTTGGGGGGTTGGAGATTTTTTAATGACTGCTTCTATTTCCTTAGGGGTTATTGGACTATTTAGTATGTTTATTCATTCTTGATTTAACTTTGGAAAGTGCTGTCAGTCTAGAAAATCATCCATTTCATTTAGATTTTCCAATTTTGTGGTGTACAGACTTTTGAAGTAAGACCTAATGATTCTGATTTTGTTACTTTGGATACTCTTTCTGTGACTTTTAGTAAGTTTGGCTAAGGGTTTGTCTACCTTGTTGATTTTTCTCAAAGAACCAGCTCGTTGATCTCATTGATTCTTTTCTTGTTCTCTTTGTCTCTAATTGATTGCTTTCAGCCATGAATTTGATTATCCCCTGCCATCTACTCCTCTTGCATGTGTTTTCTTCTTTTTCTTTCTTTCTAGAGCTTTTCAGTATACTTTTACATCATTAGTATGAGAACACTACAGATAATTTGTTTACCTAGAGAACATGTAAAATTTTTATTATTATTATTTCTTTGGCTTGTTGTCAAGTGATGGAATTTTTTCTTTAAACCTCTCCTATTAATATGATGTTTTCATGAAAATTTGAGGCTTCTAACACATTTCCTATTTTTGTCATTTCTCTGTCTATGGTAATTGAAAGTTTTGCTGGGTATTGAAGCGGAAGTTTCTTGATATGTCATATGATGCAGATTCACAGGGCGCTTTACTGAGGCAGACTTTCATGATGTTTTGCTGAGGCAAGAACCATGGGAGGGCATGTGTTGTTTGGAGAGAGTATAAACAGCACTCAGTGGGCAGTGATGGCTTACTTGCATAGCTAGCCTTGCAACACTTCATTGGTCTCATATCTTCACTGATCTTCACTTTCTTGAGAGAGGCACAGCAGAGAACTTCTTCTGAGGTTCTTGCTAGAAGATTGGAATCACCCCTAAAACTACTTCTAAACAGGTCCATATCCCTTGTCCTATTTGCCATCTTTTCTCCCCTGCCATTGGATGGTGGGCTAGAATGGGTGAGCGTCAAAGCATTCTGGTCTACTTCATTTGGTGTTCTCTAAGTTTCTTGTGCATTTATAGGCATTTCTTTCTGTAAGTTACAGAAATTTTCTTCTATGATTTGTGTCGAAGATATTTTCTGGGCCTTTGTATTGAGAGTTTTCTCCTCTATTTCTATTATTCTTCCTTTTGGTATTTTTCATAGTGTCCAAAATTTCTTGCATGTTTTGTGCCAGAAAGTTTTTAGCTTTAGCATTTTCTTTGACTGATATATCATTTTCTTCTATGATATCTTCTATGCCTGAGATTCTCACTTTGATCTCTTGTATTCTGTCAGTAATACTTGTGTCTATAGTTCCTGTCCTCTTTCCTGTGTTTTCATCTCTGGGATTGCCTCAGATTGTGGATGTGTGTTTTTTATTGCTTCTATTTTCATTTTCAAGTTTTGTACAGTTTTATTCATTACTTTCATCTGTTTCATTGTAGTTTTGTGTATTTGTTTAATTGGCTTATTCATTTCCACTTTAAAGGTCTTTATCATCTACATAAGATTAGATTTAAGACCATTTTCTTGTAATTCAGTTGTGGTAGGATATTCTGTGCTTGCTGTAGTAGGAGAGGTGGGTTCTAGGATTGCCATATTGCCGTGACTTTTGTTGATTGTTTTCTTATGCTCTGGTCTTTAGCCATCTGGTTGTTCCTAGTGTTGGCAAGCCTAGTAGTCCCTCATAGGAGTAGGCCTCTAGGATTGCAGGTAGAGACTGTTGTCCTTGGTGATAGCAGGCTTCCAGAGATTCAAGCAGAGCTGTTAGACCCTTTTGGTTTCAGGCTGCTAATTGTCCTGGGTAATGGCAGGTCTCCAAGAATCGTGGTAGACCTGGTAGTCCCTGAAGATTTCAGGCCTCTGTCCTGGTCAGCAGCAGGCCTCCAGGGATATAAGTTGTGACCTGGGAAATGAAACACAAAGTGGGCAGGGTGGAGCTTACTGCTGCTGGGTTTGCTTAGTGTAGCTGGAAGATAGGAAAATCACCTACCACCCACCTAGTCTCACCTAGTGGTCCATGATGGCTATGGGTTGTGATTTGAGTTGTAGAACTTTTTTTTTTATATGTGATGGAAAATCTAACTTTATTTTCTGCAAGTGGAATTTCAATTTCAGCAGTATTTGCAACAAAACAAAACAAAACAATCAACAACAGAATTCTTCTCCATTCCCATAGATACATCTGGTCCCTTCATCAAAAATCAGTCAGAGTCATATAAGCTAGTTATAGGCTCTCAGTTCTGTGTGTCTGTCCTTAGGCCTCTAACACAGAGTTTGAATTACTGTACCTTTACAAGTCTGGAGGTGGGAAGCGTGATTCCTCTGACTCTGTTTTCTCTTCAAATATGGTATGGAGTTGTAGAACTTAAGATGGAGCACAAACAGGCCAGGGAAGACCTCACAGCTGCTGGACTTGCTGTGGATACAGCAAGCAGGAGTCTGGGTCTTGGGAACTCACCTGGTTGTCCCTAGCAGCATCAGGCCTCTAGAGAGGAGCTGTCTCATTAAGAGTTCCTAATGGGTATCTCTCAATTCTATGCTGGAATATTTTGACCTAACGTATATGCTAGATAATCAGTAGATTCTCTTCTCTACATTTTTTTCAGGAGCAATTCATCATCACCAATGTAACAAAATTCTCTTTACTTCATCAAACTTTTTTCCCTAAGTTATCTGAATCAGTCCACAAACTATTATCCATATAATGATAAATTATGGAATGAGGAAACTGTTTAAGAATTATTTTTAATGGCTGTTGTACAAAGTATTGTCATAAAGTAGGACTATTAAATATGTCTTGTGGTAAGATTTTCCAATGGTACGCCATTATGAGACAATTTCTATTATAAGAAGGTACTGAGAAAAGAAACATCCCATTATGCTTATGCTCATGTAAGTGGATTGTGATAAAGCATATTTTAAATCATTAACTATAATAGCCTATTACTTAGGTTACAAGGAAGGCAATGATTTTCCAGCAATAAAGAGCCCACTGGCTGAAAGATTTTATTAATAGTTCTCAGATCTGTCAGCATCCACCATTTGCCAGATTTCTTTTTAATGACAAATATAGGAGAATTCCAAGGGCTAGTGGACTCTTCTATATATTGAGCCTCCTGCTGCGCTTACACTAGATGTAGTGCCTACAGCTTTTATTTTTATTTTATTGCCATTATGTTATCTGAGTAGGTTTGCCAGTTTGCTATGTTAATGGCAGGACAGTTTCTGCTCTACCAGCAGTGGATCCCCATACAAAGTTGGAGAGTCGGCCTCTGTTCTATTCTGTTTATGAACAGCTTGAATAGTTGGTAACCGTCTTTAATAATGTCTTTTAATTTCTTTATTAGGAAAATCTCCTCTTTACAGCCTATCTCTAAAGTTGGAGGAGTTCTAATCTGTTTTTCCCATCATTGCAATAGATCTCTTTCCCATAAGTTCATGGCTATATCTGCCATATCTTCTCCTATGCATTTAATCCATTTTAGATTTTGTTTTATCATGAACAATATATCAATCCTTAGGAGCTATGTGGCCATGCTGGATTCCAGGAATCTTGTGATATTAAAGTTACATCTGCTCCAGTATTCATTAACCCTCCAATCTTAATTCCATCTAATTGTAATTTTAGCTTTTGTCTCTTATCATTTTAGTAGTTTGCCAAAAATCTGGTTTTTTTTTTCCTTAAAATCTTTTGTTTCATTCCTAGGAGCTGCTCTATCTCTGTTAACTGGTTTATTTACATTTAGAACAGCACCATTTGTCTTATAAGACCTTGAATTTTCTAGTTGTTTTTCAGAAATACTTTTCCTTGGTGAACAGGAAACAAATGGCTAATTTTTTTTTTATTCTGGGCTTGAGTTTTCCAATATTAAGGAATTGCCTTGGATATCCTTGGATGATCTACTTTCATGAGCCATATGACCATTTCTTCCACATGTTATAAATTGTATAGGAAACTTCCTCTCTGAATTATTACTATTATAGAAGAATTTATCCTTAGAAACTGTTTGGTTACAGTCCTTTAGGAAATTACTTCATCTTTCACAGCCATAGAAATGGGCATCTACTGTAATTGTTTGTCCAATTGTCACAACTGTATGGTGAGCATTTGGGATTTTGTTTTTGTTTTTGTTTTTTTGGGGAGTTTGGGGGGTTGGTTTTAAGGCACTTATTGTCACGGCAGAAAGTAGATGAGTAAAACCATACCCTGGAGCATTTGTTGTTTTTTTTCCTACAATAGTCTTAATCCATTCACAAAGAGGAACAGATCTTGTCCTTAAAGATCTAATAGACTTTTTGCATTTAGCATTAGCATTTTCAAAAGCCAGAGATTCAATTAAAATTTCTCTAGCAGATGGATCTGTTATTGTTCTATTCAGAGCTATAGTTAATCTTTGTAAAAAGTTAGTGAAAGATTCTTTTAAACACTGGGTTATCTTTGTAAATGATTCAGCTCATCATTGTTTTCAAGCTTGTCCCAAGCATTTAAGGCTATTGTGTGACTTTGTTATAGGACAGCATCCTCGAAAGTAACCTGCACTCTTAATTCAGAGTACAGACCTTCACCTAGTAATGGCTCCTTTTCTATGTCAATGCCTCTAGTCCTATTTTGTTGCTCCACAATTGAAGATTCCTCTTCCTGTCATGCTTGCTACTGTAACTGAGAGCCAGGCTCTAGAGTGCCTGTCATCAAGTTTCTCCAATCTTTTGGAATTATACAATAATGTGTGACCCAGTTATTAAGTATCTCTTTGACATATGGTGAATATAAGCCATAGCTTGTTACTGCTTCCTTAAATCTTTTTTAATTTTTGCCTCTATAGGTTGTCACTCAAATTCTTGATTACCCTGGGAATTTCCTTCATTTCCACCTAATTTCTTTATTAAAGATGAGAAAAGTATTTTAGTTTTTGTTTTTAGCTAATATAGCCTGCCCTTTTGAAGTCTTGTTACAAAGTGCTGCTGTAGGTTCTAGTTTTTCTTCTTCTGTTTTTTATTATCTGCTTTAATTTTATTTATAATTTTTTGTAACTTTTCTTCTAAGATGTTTCCAATGTTTATTATTTCCCCTTTCTAGTATCTTTAGTATCTTAAAATCCTCCTCAATTTTGTTTACAAATTTCTCTAATATTTCCTTTAATGTTTGTCTCTATATCTTTATTATCTTATAATTTTCTTCAGTCTGATTTATAAATTTTTGTAAAATTTCCTCTAAATCTTGTTGCTTCCCTAAGATCTTTGAGAAGACACAGAAAACCAGTGTGCTTATTTAAGGAAAGAATGAGGTTTACTAATTCAACGATAATAATAACCAGTACTGTGTCAGTTTCAGTTAGGCCATCTCTCTCTCTCTCTCTCTCTCTCTCTCTCTCTCTCTCTCTCTCTCTCTCTCTCACTTAAAATGGCATTAGATAAACTCTAAAATATCTGTGATATTGTGCCTCTCACCTTTATATACTGTATTTCTTTAAATTTATTTCTTTCAAATCATTTATTTATATTTGCCTGTGATATTTTGTGTCCAGATCCTTTCCCCCTTGATGTTAAGACATCTAATTCCAAACTCCTTTTACTTAGTCAGGTCTGTAGTGTTAGTTTCCCGTTTGTGTTCTCTGTCTCCCTCTGCTGCTCAGCTCAGGACACTCACAGTAGTTAGTCCACTCCTGGTCCCTTTGCTCACAGGGAGGGGTAGAAAGGCCTCTCAACTGGAAAAACATCTTTGAGCTACTGATGTCCTGGGTCCTGGTGACACCTTGACATTTCATGCTGAGCCAGTGCGCATAACCTTGTACCAGTCTTTTGGGGAGGAAAGGATTGGCCAGGTTCTAGATGAGCTTTGCTTTAAGTTCACCTTCTGTCTGGCATACCCCCAAGCCTCAGGGTGGGTGTCTGGGGAAAGGATCTAGAAAAGCTGCTGTGGAGCTCTTGAACAAATGAGCTGAGTCATCCTGTGATGAGCTGAGTCATCCTGTGACTAATTTCAGATCCAAGCTCTGTGGCTGGTGCACAAGGCTCAGCACAGTCCTTGCAGGACTCGTTCACCACTGTAGGCATGCTGAGGAGCTTTGGGCTACGCCACTGCTGTTCTCTCAGCAACTGCAGGAATGTGACTCTACCCAGGCTAGTTTGGTCTAGTCTTCTGCCTGTTCCCAAGTACTCTACCTTAACTGGGAGATCTGCTGCACCTGTATCTGTTGGCCCGAGTAAAATTTTGGGTTCAAAGACCTCATTCAAGTGTTTGGTAGCTCAGCAGGGCCTTAAGAGCCACACTTTCATTTTTTGGGAGACTCTACCAAGGACTTTCTCAGGTTAGCTTGAATTCTATGCCCCACATGTAGTATGCTAGGTAATGTACTGACTGTATGTAGGCTTTCCTGTCCCACTCTATCCTGCTTAGTTTCAGAGTAAACAACACAGAGATATCAGAATTTATTAACAAGCTACAAATATGTTTGCTTCCACGTTAATGCTTTCTTCAGCTTTTGCATGCAGTCAAGTTCAGTTTCTAAAGCACATAATTATATATTATGAACTAGGCAGGTTCTGTGCTATTCTAACTTATATTCAAACCATAGACACCATGCTACTTGCAGTTTGAGTCTCACCTAGCTTATTCTGTTCCATGTGTGTCCTCATGGGAACTTCTTTTCCACATGGTCATGGTCCATCCTTGCTTCATGGGACCTCCTTCTTCATTCTGTTTTCTTTTCTTCCTCATGGTTCCTACCTGAGAACCCCTACTCAATTTCAAGTTCTTCCTTTCTCTCTTTCCTACACAGTCAACGCTCTAGACTTTTATTAACCAATCACAGATTACAGGGGAACATTCTTTACAACACATTGGTTATTATAGCGCCCCAGTATCAAGTTACAGTCTGATAGGGGCACATAACTCAGCATCTGAATACACAGTTCACAAGACTAATCCCAATAGGGGTTAACTTAAGTTTTAAGAGCTAGTTGGGAACAAGCCTAAGATAAAACCAAGATTTCATAAATAATAAGTCTCTGTGTCATAATTTAGTTAGCTGTCACATCGAGATAGTCTGGCAATAATTGGCACCCAACAGTTTTGATTAGAGTGCCATTCATAGGGCATATAATCCAAACTTCGGCCTTCGGGTGATACCACTCACTGCTATGTTATTGATGGGGATTTTTAAGAAATGTCTCTATAGTCCATTATCATGGTGTATAGAAACTAGTGCTTATTGTAGTACAATAGCTAGACCGAGAGAAGCTCATGAATATTGGCTATACATATATTAATTTATATCAAAGGCACAAGGAAAATTAGCATTGGATTTTGTCTGCATTGATTCATGTAATTTTTAATACATTTGTGAACAATATAGGGCATGAGGAACAAATGGAAAAAGGAGCCAATGTTTGTCATGTATTATATTTACTGCAGACATGACTCTAAATGTTGCAGTGTGGACTCTTTTACTCCTTACTACTTTTCCATATTGAGGGTGGTATTAGTCCCGTTTCTCTGAGAAGAACCTGAAGCTCAGAAGTTCATCTAAATACTTGGAAGTGCCAGGCCTCAGACAATCCCATGAATCATTTATGCTAAGACTATACTTTATCTGTGAATGAAAAGCTTTCAAATTGTTCAGCAAAACAATATATAATTATGTGCTTTAGAAACTGAACTTGACTGCATGCAAAAGCTGAAGAAAGCATTAACGTGGAAGCAATTTTTTTCAGACACATTCTTTTGCAGTTCATGAGAAGAACCAGCTCACTGGAGGTTACAGAAATTGAAATTGAGATGACTTATCTTGTGGGAATCCCATAAGTTATCTTGACTACTCACTACACCTAAGATTCCATGATCTCTTCATCCTGTGAGCCTTCCATTGTTTCTAGACTTGCCTCTTACTCTTCCATGAAAGTTAAAGGATCTTAGGAGACCTAACAATAACTGTGACAATATTCTTGTAAATGCCTTTAAAAAATGAACACTGTTACCTTTTAAATATACCACATACTTCAAGCCTCATCCACCTGTGACTACCTTGTTTCCCTGTTGAGTTAATGGAATATAAGATCTCACCTGACATATCAACAACACAGGGGCCCCTCTTCCAGAAATCTGATTCATCCTTGATGTTAAAGCCACTTTCTGCCTGTGGCATTCATAGCCGATGTCCCACCCTTTGGTCACTTGATTATCTTACACCTAGCCCTCAAAGCCTGGAGGCAACCACTCTTTGGCTGCTTAGGGTAGGATTAGGGATAGAGTCAGGGTTAGGGTCCATTTATAAGTGGGCAAGCAAACAGAAAGAAGAAGGCACTAACTCCATGGTGACGATTTTAAGCAATCTGCTCTTGAATTCTATATAACAGGAAATGTTGTGTCTCTAAAAAGATAAACAGAGGGGGATATGTTTTGGTGGAGGTATAGTCATGTGTGGGGAAGGGGTGCCTCCTCAGGCCCATGCTGAGGCATCCCTTCCTCCTGAGGGACCAGGGTACAGTATAGAATAGAGTTTATTCAGGGCATGGGGATGGGAGTTAAGAGGGTAGTAGAGGTAGAGAGAGCGAGAGAGAGTGAAAGAGAGAGAGAGAGAGAGAGAGAGAGAGAGAGAGAGAGAGAAGGAGGAGGAGGAGGAGGAGGAGGAAGAGGAGGAGGAGGAGGAGGAGGAGGAGGAGGAGGAGGAGGAAGAAGAAGAAGAAGAAGAAGAAGAAGAAGAAGAAGAAGAAGAAGAAGAAGAAGAAGAAGAAGAAGAAGGTCATGAGCACATGGAGAGAGAGGAGGGAGGGGAATGGGGGAAGGGGAGAGGAGACAGAGTGGAATCAAGAAGGCAAGAGCAAGAGAGAGGAGGGGTCAAGCAGGGCCCTTTATAGTGAGTCAGGCATACTTGGCTGTTGCCAGGCAACTGTGGGACAGAGCATACCTGGCTGTTGCTAGGTAACTGTGGTGCAGAGCTGAGACAAAATGCTAGCAGGAAGGAGACTCATACTCCCCATTGTCATACAACCTTACTGTTTACCCCCTGAGAGACTCACATTATCCTGAGGTCCAACCTGAAGTCTGTAACAGGCATTTCCCCACATTTTGTGTAACACACCTATACCATGCTTTCACTATTAAATTTTAAATGCTTTTATTCAGAAATTTCTTTATTCTATTATTGCAGGTAAAATAAACACCTATGAGACTGCTATTATACAAGAACATGGAATTTGTATTAATCTAATCTGTTTTTCTAGGTCTTGATTGTCAAAGCTGCCGAGGATGTCATTGACCTGCTTTGGTATCCAGGGGGTAAATCGAGGCAGGCAGCATGGTGTGGCATTGGTGATTGAGATCAGTGCTGAGAGCAGCTGAAGGGGGTCAGCACCAAGAGGGGCTGACAGGGATCAGTCCAGATATAGACTGATGGAGGCTGCGGCCTCTGGTAGCCAGTGATTAGAGAAATTACTCAGCAGAGTTTTCTCTGAGGGAACAAAGCTTGATTGATTCCCTGGGGTTGGCATGCCAGTAGCCAGCGAAAAACTCTGAACTCTTTTAGTTCTTAGGGGTCATGGAAAAAGAAAAAGAAAGAAAATTCACACACACATACACACACACACACACACACACACACACACCACAAATGTGAATAGTTGCAACAACATGCTGACTTCAATAGCTTCATAATACAAATACATACATTTATGCACACATACATACATACATGCATTCCTACATGCATATATATCTACAGACAGAAAGACATATACAGAGATTCACATATCAAGTAGATGGAAAAAATTCCAACAAGCAGGCTCCAAGCATTTTGCGCGCACACACACACACACACACACACACACGCACATATATATACAAATATCCACATGTACACACATATATACACATCATATATGCATAAGCACATATGTATATATACACATATGCACATATACATACGAAATTAGGGAGTGGAAGGAACAAAGTTACAACAAGCAGGTTCCAAGCATTTCACACATGTAAACACACAGCTGGTAGACGGAACAAGCTCCAACACACACCCACACAGCACACACATACACAGACAGACAGACTTGATGGATGAAACAAAGTTCCAATACCTTTTTTCTCCTGAAGCTTATATAGCCCAGCAAAACCTTTCAAATAGTATAAAATTACAATGTGATTCCATTTTCTAGTGAATGACGATGAAAGAACACTATGTTCCCTAAAACCTTCATAAGAAATAGCGTTACATAATAGAGGTAATGAAAACGATTTGTTCCCAAGAATCCACATACATTCATAACTAGGCAACCTGTTATAGATTAACAAAGTGTAAGTCAGCAAGGTTGCTTTCTCAGCCGGTTTCTCTTACTGGCAGGCAGCAATTTGCAGTTATGAAGAAAGAATTAATTATTTATCTTTAAAAATAATCTTATAAGAATCTTAAAAGAGTGCCGGGCGTGGTGGCGCACGCCTGTAATCCCAGTACTTGGGAGGCAGAGGCAGGCGGATTTCTGAGTTTGAGGCCAGCCTGGTCTACAGAGTGAGTTCCAAGACAGCCAGGTCTACACAGAGAAACCCTGTCTCGAAAAACCAAAAAAAAAAAAAAAAAAAAAAAAAAAGAATCTTAAAAGAATCACAAATCTAAGCTTTTATATAAAAATCAGTCCTTCTACTTTAAGTCCTCAGAATACACATCTGTTCATCAGCAATTTTTATTAAATCATATCAGGAGGCTGAGGGCAAAAATGACTAAAAGAAATCGATCACCACCAGCCCAGCCTTGGTGAGAGTGACGTCAGTGCTGCCCTTGTTCTTGTTCCCTGACCTTAAAAATGTCCTTTGCTGAACTATTAGGAGTGTTCCGTTCTGAACTTCAAATTGTTCCCTAAGATTTCCTACATCAAAGCCACGAGCAAAACCATCCCGACCTGGCTTCATTAGCAGTTTGATTTTTCCAAATGCTTTCTAAGGATGATGGCCATAGCTGAAAATCTACAACTCTAAGTTCTTTCCTAGGGTGGTAATTGAATCAATAATCTGTTCCAGTCGTGATGTCTGAAAGAGGTCTCAAGCACTACTCTAGTGAGTGCCAGAGATACTGTCCACTGAGGGGCTGCAAGACCCCTGGGAGTTGTCATACAATTTTTAGATTAAAATGGATGTGAGGGCAGAGAGCAGAGCGGAACTCCACAACAGCATGGAGTCCTCGGGACACGTGATCCTCAGGGCGTGCCTCTCTGAGGCTCACCCAGCATAGCCGCCTCACCTCTGAGGCTCCACATTCCACGAGTT
This sequence comes from Apodemus agrarius, assembly GCA_964023405.1. Lineage (NCBI taxonomy): Eukaryota > Metazoa > Chordata > Mammalia > Rodentia > Muridae > Apodemus > Apodemus agrarius. The sequence goes on from OZ030012.1 coordinate 126,566,900, forward strand.
CCAAAGGCATTTATTGTCCCTCCTGCATGGCCTCAGCACATGATCCCTGATACTTGGCTCCAGAAGTAACATTTCTGGTTTGAATGTGAAATAGTATCCAGAGTTCGTGGATTTGAACACTTGATCCCAAGCTGGCAATGATGTTATGCAGTTGTGCAACCTTTAAGAAATGGAGCATCCCTTGAAAAATGGTTTATTGTCAAGGACTCAAGGTTTAAATCTGTCATAAGTTTCTATTTGATCTCTGAATCTTGACATCAGCCCAATTATCAAGCTAAATTCCCAACACTGTCCCCATATCTTCCCTACCATAATGAAGCATTTCCCTAAAGCTATCAGCTAGAGTATACCGTTCATTCCTTACATCACATGTTATCAGTTACTGTCAGAGGACAGCAACTCAAACAGCTTTCTCATGTTTCCTTGTAGGACAGAAGTACATTTTTATATCAGTAACATTTTGTACAACAAAATGCAGGTCACTATACATTTTTAATCTATATGCCAGGAATCACAGAAAACCTCTCATATATGTTGTCACCCAAGTCAATGCTAGCTATAAGCTTACACCCAACTATTTAGATTTATGATCCTATGGAACTGTAGTTACGGATTGTTGTGAGCTGACCTGTGAGTGCTAGGAATGAAACTGCTCCTAACAGAGCTCTTAACAACTGGATGATCTCTCCACCCCTACTAACCCACTTCTTTCTTTCTTTTTTTTAATTACTAAATTTATTTATAAATAAAACATGGTAAAGCCATAATATTACATTGATACAAATCTTTATAATTGATACATTAAAATTATAGTTTCTTACATTGGCACACTATATATGATACATATTTAAAGTCTTCTTGATATAAATCTTTACATATTGCTACAAAATTTAAAATTAATATTATTACCCTTAGACATTATGCTATACTATACATTTAAAAATTCAAGGCTTTGACCAGGTCCTTCAAGATACAGTTACAAACTGTTTAAGATGATTGAATAATAGAAGTTGAGGGCCAGAGAGTAAACTCGTGGTTATATTAGATTCTGATTTAATTATAATAAATTGCTTTCAATATTATTCAAAATTAAATTTAACTAAGAATAGTCAAGTTTTAACAGTTCAGATGTACTTTCATTTTTTATTAGATATTTGCTTTATTTATATTTCAAATGTTATCCCCTTTCTTCATTTCCCCTCCAGAAACTCCCTATCCCATCATCCCTCCTTCTGCTCCCCAACCCACCCACTGCCACTTCCCTGTCCTGGCATTCCACTCCACTGGGGCATAGAGCCTTCACAGGGCCAATGGTCTCTCCTCTTATTGATGTATGACAAGGCCGTCCTCTGCTACATATGCAGCTGGAGCCATGGGTCCTTCCATGTGTACTCTTTGTTTGGTGATTTAGTCCCTGGGAGCTCTGGGGGTACTGGTTGGTTCATATTGTTGTTCCTTCTATAGGGCTGTAAACCCCTTCAGTTCCTTGGGTCCTTTCTCTAGATCCTCCATTGGGGACCCTATGCTCAGTCCATTGGTTGGCTGTGAGCATCAACTTCTGAATTTGTCAGGCAATGGCAGAGGCTCTTAGGAGACAGCTATATCAGGTTCCTGTCAGCTAGCACTTGCGTTTGGTGACTGTATATGAGATGGACTCCAGGTGGGGCAGTCTCTAAATGGTATTTCCTTCAGTCTCTGCTCCATACTTTGTCTCTGTATCTCCTACCAGGGGTTTTTTGATCCCCCTTCTAAGAAGGACCAAAGTATCTACACTTTGGTCTTCCTTTTTCTTGAGCTTCATGTGGTTTGTGAATTCTATCTTGGGTATCCCAAGCTTTTGGGCTAATATTCACTTATCAGTGAGTGCATACCATATGTGTTCTTTTGTGATTGGGTTACCTCACTCAGGATGATATTATTTGCCTAAGAATTTCAAGAATTTATTGTTTTTAATAGCTAAGAAGTTCTTCGTTGTGTAAATGTACTACAATTTCTGTATCCATTCTTCTGTTGAGGGACATCTGGGTTCTTTCTAGCTTCTGGCTATTATAAATAAGGCTGCTATGAACATAGTGGAGCATGTGTCCTTATTACCTGTTGGAGCATTTTTCCGGGTATATGCCCAGGAGTGGTATAGCTGGGTCCTCAGGTAGTACTATGCCCAATTTTCTAAGGAACCACCAGACTGATTTCAAGAGTGGTTGTGCCAGCTTGCAATCCCATCAGCAATAGAGGAGTGTTCCTCCCCTCCCCAACCTGCCCCTCCCCCGCATTCTTGCCAGCATCTACTGCCACCTGAGTTTTTTATCTTAGCCATTCTGACTGGTGTGAGGAAGAATCTCAGGGTTGTTTTGATTTACATATCCCTGATGATTAAGGATGTTGAACATTTCTTCAACTGCTTCTCAACCACCTGGTATTCCTCAGTTGAGAATTCTTTGTTTAGCTCTGTACCCCATTTTTAATAGGGTTATTTGTTTTTCTGGAGTCTAACTTCTTGAGTTCTTTGTATATATTGGATATTGGCCCTCTATTGGATGTAGGATTGGTAAAGATCTTTTCCCAATTTGTTGGTTACTGTTTTGCCCTATTGACAGTATCCTTTGCCTTACAGAAGCTTTGCAATTTTATGAGGTCCCATTTGTCAATTCTTGATCTTAGAGCTATTGGTGTTCTGTTCAGGAAAATTTCCCCTGTGCCCATGTGTTCCAGGCTCTTCTGCTACTTTCTCTGCTATTAGATTCAGTGTATCTGGTTTTATGTGGAGATCCTTGATCCATGTGAACTTGAGTTTTGTATAGGGAGATAAGAATGGATCAATTTGCATTATTCTACATGTTAACTTCCAGTTGAACCAGCACAATTCCTTGAAAATGCTGTCTTTTTTCCAATAGATGGTTTTAGTTCCTTTGTCAAAGATGAAGTGACCATAGATGTGTGGGTTCATTTCTGGGTCTTCAGCTCTATTCCATTAGTCTACCTGCCTGTCACTGTACCAATACCATGCAGTTTTTATCATGATTGCTCTGTAGTATAGCTTGAGGTCAGGGATGGAGATTCTGCCAGAAGTTCTTTTATTGTTGAGATTAGTTTTCCATATTCTGGGTTCTTTGTTATTCCAGATGAATTTGGAAATTCCTCTTTCTAACTCTATGAAGAGTTGAACTGGAATTTTGATGGGTATTGCATTACTATATTAACCCTGCCAATCCATGAGCATGGAAGATCTTCCCATCTTCTGAGATCTTCAATTTCTTTCTTTAGAGACTTGATGTTCTTGTCATACAGATCTTTCACTTGGTTAGAGTCATACCAAGTTATTTTATATTATTTGCGACTATTGTGAAGGATGTTGTTTCCCTAATTTCTTTCTCAAAGTTGTATATCAGTTGTAGGAGTTCTCTGGTGGAATTTTTGGGGTCACTTAAGTATATTATCATATCATTTGCAAATAGTGTTATTTTGACTTCTTCCTTTCCAATCTGTATCCTTTTGACTTCCTCTTGTTGTCTAATTGCTCTGGCTAAGACTTTGTACTATATTGAACAGTTAGTGAAAGAGTGGACAGCCTTGTCTAGTCTCTGAATTCAGTGGGATTGCTTCAAGTTTCTTTCCATTTAATTTGATGTTAGCTATTGGTTTGCTGTATATTGCTTTTACTATGTTTAATTATAGGCCTTGAATTCCTGATATTTCCAATATTTTTAACATGAAGGGATGCTGAATTTTGTCAAATACTTCCTCAGCATCTAATGAAATGATCATGTGTTTTTGGTTTTTTTTTTAGTTTGTTTATGTAGTGGATTCCATTGATGGATTTCTGTATATTGAATCATCCCTGCATCCCTGGGATGAAGCCTACTTGATTGTGGTGGATGATTGTTTTGATGTGTTCTTGGATTTTGTTGGCAAGAATTTTATTGAGTATTTTTGCATCATAAGGGAAATTGGTATGAAGTTCTCTTTCTTTGTTGGGTCTTGGTGTGGTTTAGGTATCAGAGTAATTGTAGCTTCATAGAACAAATTGGGTAGTGTTTCTTCTGTTTCTCTTTTGTGGAATAGTTTGAAGAGTATTGGTATTGGGTTTTCTTTGAAGGTCTGATAGAACCCTTCATTAAACGTGGCTATTTTGGGGAGACTATTAATGACTGCTTCTATTTCTTTAGGGGTTGTGAGATTGTTTAGATTGTTTATCTGAGCCTGATTTAACTTTGGTACCTGGTATCTGTCTAGAAAATTGTCCATTTCATCTAGATTTTCCAGTTTTGTTGAGTATAGGCTTTTGTAGTAGGATCTGATTAATTTTTGGATTTCCTCATTATCTATTGTTATGTCTCCCTTTTCATTTCTGATTTTGCTGATTTGGATACAGTCTCTGTGCCCTCTGGTTAGCTTGGCTAAGGGTTTATCTATCTTGTCGGTGTTTTCAAAGAACCAGCTCCTGGTTTGGTTGATTCTTTGTATAGTTCTTTTGTTTCTACTTGGTTGATTTCAGCCCTGAGTTTGATTATTTCCTGCCATCTACTCCTCTTGGTTGTATTTGCTTCTTTTTGTTCTGGAGCCTTCAGATGTGCTGCCAAGCTGCTCTTTCCAGTTTCTTTTTGGAGGCACCCAGAGCTATGAGTTTTCCTCCTAGCACTGCTTTCATTGTGTTCCATGATTTTGGGTATGTAGTGCCTTCATTTTCATTAAATTCTAAAAAGTCTTTAATTTTTTTCTTTATTTCTTCCTTGACCAAGTTATCATTGAGTAAGTGTTTCTCAGTTTCCATGTGTATGTGTGCATTCTATTATTTTCAATAATATCTATTATTGAAGATAAGCATCACTCTGTGGTGGTCTGATAAAAATGCATGGGATTATTTCAATATTCTTATATCTGTTGAGGCCTGTTTTGTGTTTGGTCAATTTTGGAGAAGGTAACGTGAGGTGCTGAGAAGGTGTTTTTTTTTTTTTTTTAAGAATAAAATGTTTTATAGATATCTGTTAAATCCATTTGGTTCATAACTTCTGTTAGTTTCACTGTGTCTCTGTTTAGTTTCTTTTTCTTCAATGATCTGTCCATTGATGAGAGTGGAGTGTTGAAGTCTCCCACTATTATTATGTGAGGTACAATGTGTGCTTTGAGCTTTAGTAAAGTTTCTTTTATGAATGTGGGTGCCCTTGTATTTGGAGCATAGATGTTCAGAATTGAGAGTTCTACTAGTAGATTGTTTAGTGCATTTGGCATTTTGATTATTATGTGACAGGAGGAATTTCTTTTCTGGTCCAATCTATTTGGAATTCTGTAGGCTTCATGTATGTTCATGGGCATCTCTTTCGTTATGTTAGGGAAGTTTTATAATTTTGTTAAAGATATTTACTGGCCCGTTAAGCTGGAAATCTTTGCTTTCTTCTATACCTATAATCTTTAGGTTTGGTCTTCTCATTGTGTCCTGGATTTGCTGGGTGTTTTGGATTAGGAGCTTTTTGCATTTTGCCTTTTCATTCACTGTTCTGTCAATGTTTTCTATAGTATCTTCTGCACCTGAGATTCTCTCTTCTATCTTTTGTATTCTGTTGGTGATGCTTGCATCTATGACTCCTGATCTGTTTCCTAGGTTTTCTATCTCCAGGGTTGTTTCCCTTTGTGATTTCTTTATTGTTTCTATTTCCATTTTTAGATCTTAGATGGTTTTGTTCAGTTCCTTCACCTGTTGGTTGTGTTTTCTTGTAATTCTTTAAGGTATTTTTGTGTTTCCTCTTTAAGGTGTTCTACCTGTTTACCTGTGTTCTCCTGTATTTCTTAAAGGAGTTATTTATGTCCTTCTTGAAGTCCTCTATCGGCATCATGAGATGTGATTTTTAAATCCAAATCTTGCTTTTCCCATGTGTTGGGGTATCCAGGACTTGCTGTTGTGGGAAAACTGGGTTCCCATGATGCCATGTCCCCTTGGTTTCTGTTTGTAACATTGCCATTTGGTTATCTGCGGTTTAAATTGGTCCCACTGGAACTTGTCCTTCCTGTGGGCCTGCAAGCTTATCACAGCACCTCTGGGAGACCAGTTCTCCCCAGGCACTAAGGTCTGTGGAACAGCCCAGTTCCTGGGTCCAGATTGCCACCAAAAGAACCCTGTCCCAGCTGGTCTGCCACTTCTGTGCCCTGTGCGATCCTGGCAGTACCCTCCTTGGACAGTCACTGGAGAGAAAATGGCGATCTCACCTCCAAACCCGGGAGCCAAAGCACTCCCTGGAGACCAGTTCTTGATGTGCACAGAGGGCTGTGTAACAGCCCAGCTCCTGGGTGCATATGGAAACCGGAAGTACCCTGTCCCAGCTGCTCTTCCAACCCACTTTCAATAAAAGAAAATAGAATAACATATACAAGAGATTTCTAAGATCCAGCTTTGAGGAAAGCTGCAGACAGGTAAAAGAGTTGGCCTAAAAGAAGTTGTGTGTGCTTCAGGGGACAGAGCAGGAAGAGTAGGAATTTCGAAGTCCTTTGGAGTCCAGGCAATTTCATCACAAAATCAAGTAGCTTAACAAGAAGCTATAAGATTTGATGGTTTCCCTACTGGTCTTGCTTTGGTCTGTTCATTCTTTGATATGCTCTGATTCTTTGTAGAATAGGATTGTTCATTCTGTGACATTGTATAATAGAAATAGAACAGTCTCATTTAAGAATATGGTAGAGTGTGGTCGGATAAAAAGTAGTTTTCACTATCTAAGAGTTGCAGAAAATGTGGTGGTCAAATATGAATGGCTCCTATAGAGATATATGTTTGAACACTTGTTTTCTAGTTTGTGCTCCTTCTCCTTCGGGAAGGAGCACAGGTGTGGCCTTTTTTGAAATAGGTGTGTCCCATGAATACAGTTTGAGTCTTTAAAAGAATCTGACTATGCCTGTGCTCAATACCTCTTGGTCTGAGGTCCAAAATATGAGCTCTCAGCTATTCCTGCTGCCATTTGTTTACACTTCCACCATTAACTTTAACCCTTTGAAACCATCAGCCCAATTTGCTCTCTTCAACTATAACTTGCTTTGACCATTGTGTGTTTCATGACAGCAATATAAAGGTAACTACACAGAAGTGTTCTGTTGAAGGAACATAGGAATCTTTCCCTCCAACTATAAAAACCAGGGAGAATTTTTTTTTTTGTAACTTTAGCTCTAGAAGAGTTAGGATCATTCCAAAGTCTTTGAGGTTAGGAATGATCTCAAAATTGACAATTCTGGACTTTTCTAAAGAAGGAGCCCATTAAGGACATTTTTTCTTTACTTTTAACAAGAACGATATCAAATAACTTTTCAGATCCATAGAATATGGTCATGCTAGGAATGATGGACCAAGGCATAGGATTAAATATATACTGTTATTTATTACAGATTTAGTATGCATTATACATTATAGTATACTTAGTGACTCAAGGTCAGCTGGGGTGACTCTGACTCAAAGAAAAAAATCAAAATTATATTTGTTAAGGACTAGCTGACTCCATTATTACTTTTCATAATTAAATCTAATGTTAAAATTTGTTTTATTTCTATATTGTTCCCTATGGTGTTTTCTCTAATCATATCCCAAATTAAAGGTCACTTGTTTCCTTGACTTGTTCTTCCTCTATAATCTTCAGATTTACACATCATAAAATGTTTTCACTTTCTGTGGCATGTTCTGAAAACTGGCTGGCGGTTAACTAAACTACAAACAGCAAAATACTCGACTTTCGTTATTACATGCTATGTACCTCAGCTTTGAGCTTGAATATAAAAATGCTCCCCCAAGTTTAATCAAGGCTACATCTCTCTCTTGCTTGAGAAGAGACTGCAGCATTTGCCCAGACATAAAAGAAATGTTTACCTCATGACATTTTGGTGGTTTCTTCCTAATACTTGACACCATAATATTCACGTTTTGTTAAAGGTCCATTTGAGATGGGTTGTTCTATTGAGGTAAATACTAGTCAGCAAGTTAACATTGTCAAAACAATTTCTGCATTTCTGGCCTGATCTGCAGGAGCCATACATGGGGGCAAATTCACCTGACAAACAGGATGATTAGGTTATCTATTTTCTGCAGGATGTCTTAGGTTATATACATACTTTGATTATGTTACTGTAACCTGATTGGGGGGGCAGTTCTAGGGAAGAGTCTGGAATAATCATTCTGGAGAATTGGGTGAGGTCTGGCTCCACAGAGAGCAAAGAGGTCACCAGATCATTAACACAATCGACTCCCAGCCTTTTGGATTGAATGCAGGTATTTTATCTTCTTCATTGAGAAGCGCCTGTGTGTTCGATATTCCTTGTTTCCCTAGTGATCTGTGGGAGCAAGGACATTTGTGCCTTCAACATCCTGTTGCCCATTAAAGAATGGAACTCTCTCGTATGTGGGAAAACTAGCCTTGGGCAAAGATGAGCTCTGTCTTAGTTAGGGTTTCCATTGCTGTGAAAGGACACCATGACCAAGGCAACGTTAAAAAGGACAACATCTCATTGGGACTGGCTAACAGTTTTGAGGTTCAGTCATTATCATCATGGCAGAAAGCATGGCAGCATCTAGGCATACATGGTGCTGGAGAAGGAGCTGAGAGTTCTACATCTTGATCTGAAGGCATCCAGAAGGAGACTGTCTTCTGCAGGCAGCCAGGAAGAGTATCCCATTTCACATTGGGCAGAGCCTGAGCATAGGAGCCTTAAAGCCCACCCCTACTGTGACACACTATGTCCAACAAGGCCACACTTCCTAATAATGCTACTCCCTGGGCCAACTATATTCAAACCACCACAAGATCCATCTTTGGCTATCAAATGCAATGTGGTCAGTTCTGAAACCATATACACACAGCTAACAGAAATGGAATTAGCTGTTACAGGATATTTGATCATACTGTACACACTGAGATTGTGTTATTTACTGGAAAAACCTGTTTTCTAGTTGTGATGTGGTTCAACCCTAGCACACACCTTTGATCCAAGAGCTGTCTGCTTATTGTAAACAAGAGTAAATAAAGTCAACTATAGGTCATGAGGCAGAGAAAGCAAACAGGTAACAGAGAGTGAACAAAGGAAAAAAATAACCCTAGAGAGTAAGAGGAAGTCAGGAAGACAGAGAGATGCACAGGAAGTCGAAAGGAGAAGCATTCAGTTTGAAGGTTTGTTAGAGACAGAATGGAGGAGGAGAACTCTGTTCCTTTTGGGACAAGCTTAGGGTCAAGCACAGAGAAATGCTGTGTGCTTTCTCTTCTTCTCTGAGCTAGCAGGCTTTCACCCCAGCATCTGGCTCCAAGTCTTCATTGGTAAAATGAGAATTAAAATTTTGTTAAAAACAACACAGCAAATTTTATTCCTCTATCTGAGCATGCTTATTCACACATACTTAACAAGGAAGAAATTGGTTTCGAAGAATTTGGGAAGTGATGAAGAGAGGGCAGGAATGCAAAGTGATATAATATACTTAAATTAAAATATATGAAAATAAATTTTAAATAAAAAATTACTAGAGAGATTGCTTAGCAGTTAAGAGCAATGGTTGTTGTTACATAGAACACAGGTTCCATCCCCAGAAACCACATAGTAGCTAACCATTTGCTGAAATTCCAGTTCCAGGCATCCCCTGCCTTACTCTGGCCTCTCTCGGTACTGTACAAAGACACATGCACACACACACATACACACACACACACACACACACACACACACACACAAATTAAATAAAGCTTAAAAACTAGAATTTTATACAGTGAGGTCATTCCTGAGACAGAGAACAGTGAAGGCTAATTAAAATGAACTCCTTCTGGTCTTGCATGAACGTAGTTGTGGCCTTCCTCTGAGCCAGCTTACTTAGAGGCTAAAGCTGCCTTATTGTGAGATTTGAGCACCTCAGCAAACTGTTCCTGTAAGAATGGTGCACAGTGCAGAGAGGTGACTTTTCCTTGATGTTTTCTGAATTTGTGTTCTCTGCATATGTGAAAATTGTGGCATTGATACCCGTGTTACATCATGCATGAGGATTAACAGGCAGCACTGGCTCCTGAGAAATCCACTTTCATAGTGTCATTTACTTGATTTTCAGCTAGTACCTTGTAGTATGTGGCTAGCATTCCAGAGGCATTTCTGTACATCATTTTTATAATTTATATTATGTTTTGCTGACTTTGAGCTAAGAATGCCCTTAAATATCTCTGCTTTGACATTTTGACCACGTTCAGCAGAGGATTTAACTTGACATTTATAGGAATAGGAAAACCTACATGTAAACAGGTCCTGACTCCCTCAGTAAAATTCCAGTGCTTCCTTTGTTGAAGAAAAGTATTGCTTTGAAAATGACTCCCATGCTCTCCTTGTTTGCCACAGGAGAAAAATCTTTCTCAGCTCTTCTGCTTGGCTATTCTGATGGCTATTGTTTGTGAACCACATCTGGAATTAACTAAAACCAAAAAGCTGGGTACCACGGGAAATTTTCCTTAATTATAGCTTTTGAAGTGGGAAAGCCCTTCCTTAATCAGGATCTTTTCAGGTGCTAAGATCCAGCTTTAATCTAGACCACAGCTTCTGGTGGCAGATATATATAGCTCTTTCTCTTTGTCTGCTTGCCCTACCTCTAGCTAGAAAGTTCTTTTTCTTTTTCTTTTCTTTCTCCTTCTTTTTCTTTTTAACCAGGCCAGCTCAGTCAGTCAGCAGGTTCTCCAGCATAGGAGTGAGGATTGAAAAGAGACAATTAGACAGTAGTGCAGCATGATTTCAGTCAGTTCTGAGACTGAATGCAGGTTTAATTTTTTTTTCCAATCTGCTTTTGTACCACTTTAATTACATGCAGGTCATAAGAGCGAGCAGTGCAATAAACACAAGTAGTCAAGGAACAAGCAAGGCAATGAGCAAAGTCCAATGATCGCTCCAGTGTCCGCTGTTTCTAAGGCTTGTCAGGATGACCAAAATAGCTGAGCCTTCTTCCTGGTCCAAGCCACTAATCAGATAGTTGCCTGAAGCCTACTTCTTTTGTTCCACCCTAAAATTAGATTCCTGCCTGAACTTACTTCCCTGTTCTAGCCTAAAATTAGATTTCTACCTGAGCTTACATCCTTGTCATGGCCTAAAGTCAGATTTCTACCTGAAGCCCATGTCCTTGTCCTTGTCCTTGTCCTTGGCCAGTGTCAGATTCCTGCCAAGTGGCCCCCAAAGCTCCCCACGCTTTTTCTTTTTCCTTTTCCTTTTCTTCCTTTCTAGCATTAGAGCGCATGTCTTCAGAATTCTGGTATGTGCGGAGACATCCAGCAACATGGACTGGACCACGACTGGATTCTTTAAGTTACCATTGGCAGACAGCCATGGGTGGACTAGGTGACCCAGAGCCTGTGAGACATTCTAATAAATCCATTTTCTACATACACAGAGATTCATTTTATCAGGGCTGTTCATCTAAAGAACCTTTACTGACACAGCTGGGTTTTGTTTTTGTTACATTTTTGTTTTGAACCTTCTCCCTCAGGAAGATATGCTGGTTAACAATAGAGCTCGACAGCTTGATCTGCTTCCTGCTTTTCTTCCTGCATTGCCTCATACTACCAGACAAGAAGTATCTGCAGTTTATCTTATAGCCACAAAACTCTTGTTTCGTAAAATCTCGTTTTAATTGTTAACTATTCTGGGCACCCTTTTACTTGTGGGACAGATAATTCCACTGCAAGTTCAGTAAGGAGCTATGCACGCTATCTACCCTGAATCCAGGAGGAAGAAGGGGGAAGTGCCAGGCAAGCTCCTAAATTGCTACCTAGTGAGCCCAACTTCACGGACCCTTAAGGAAGAGGGGCCTGAAGTGGTGGGTCCTCCCAGGGACTGGGTGGGAAGACAGTCGAGTAGGCTGTTGGAAGATAGGCACAAGTGCTTTAGAATGCAGCCATTGCATATCTGGAAAAGTTTTGGCCCTGGACGGGAAACCCGGAACAGAAAACAGTATGCTGTGTACCTTTAAAACACTCAAACACTAAGGGAGGTGTTCATGTCACTCAAGACGCACTGGCCAATCAGGGCCTCCAGGCGGATCTGTCAGTGAGGCAACAAGGAGTTTTCTTCCGGGTGCCATGTTGCAGGTTCACAGTAGCTGAGCAAGTTTGAGAGGTTGGTTCGGTGTGATGTGCTCTGAGCCCTGCTGCTGCGTGCTGTGAGGCGCGCTCAGGCGAGCTCCGAAGTTGCGACATGGTGAGCGCAGGGTCACTCACTGCCCACAAAGGGGAGAAGCAGGGAGCTGAAGTGTTTGGCCCTCCCGGAGGCTGGGTCGGAAAACAGCCGGCAGGCTATTGGAGGACTAGCACAAGTGCTACATAAACAGGGAGCGCAGGGGAGGGGCAGGCAGCCGAGCCCCGGGAGCTGAAGTGGGTGGTAAGCTGCCTCCCAGTGCAGCTACCGGTGAGATCCTTTGTGGTCCCAGACACTCCCTGGACCCGGCAGTGGCCTCTGAATAACTTCACTGTGGGGGTTGGATCTACACAAAGCATTTAGATCTGGAACTTGTGTGTAGAAACGTCATTGTCAGGGTGCCAAACTTGGAAAGCCCCGGTTTCTCTAGTGTCATGTGCAAGTTCTGCCCTTAGCATTTAACCTTTAGATGTAAGGTCCATTTGGAGTTAATTTTGTGGAGGTTGTACATGTGTTGAGTAGCACTCCAATATTTAGCTGTGATGTAGGAAACTAGAATTGATGATTAAAGGGTTTACCAAGCTTTAGGAAATAGTAAATGATACCAGAGTTTGACTGAGGGACGACTGCCTCCAAAACACCCCACAGATAAGTCGTATGATTTATTCACCAGGATTGTCCAGATACTTGACTCCAAGCTATAACAACGGAAACAACTGACTTACAATCAGCCACTAGGCCCGTCCTCATGTCAAAGGGCAGGCCTCTAAAAAGCTTTTCAGAGGGGGCATTCCGGGATCACAGCCAACGTTAAGGCCTGGTGTGCCATTGAGGTCCAGTTTGCTTCTTGATAAAAGCATAGTTTTGCCACAAGGGCAATATGACACCTGGTGACAACTGTCTGAAAAGGAAAAGCATGGCCATGTTGAGGGCTGGCCTGGTTAAGCAAGTCTTTCCATGAGGCACCTCAGGTATGGAGAAGGAACAAAACTCTTTCTCAGACCCAGGAAGGCCTAGGCCCTGGGAGCTCTCCCTAAGGCCCCAGTGTATTGAGAATAAACCAGGGCTCCTTCTCTAAATCCAGGAATATGCTTGGGAGAGAGATAAGGGTTTTGGACCAGGGCCTTTGAGGAGGGGTTGTTTCAGATCCTCAGATCCCAGGTCTTTCCACCACATGGGGCTATGGTTATCAGTCCTAAGGCAAGTGTAGGCTGGGCTTCTGCCTTCAGACCGGAACAGGAGAAACAGTTTTTGATGTTTTTGAGATACCGTGTGTTCTTCTGGCGCAGCACTGTTTTATTAGATTCCTGCTGAGCTTGTCCCATGGTATGATAGTTCCTGCTGACTTCACGGAAGTCTCCCATTTCTTTCCATTTTTGTCCTGTATGTAGTATGCAAGATACTGTCTACTTTTCTATTTTTTCTCTTTTTCGTCATCTCATCCTTCCAGTTAGAACCCTGTAACTGAAGAATGACCTGCTACTTCAGAGCACAGGTATACTTAAAAAACAATTCTGGGAATAATCTTGCTGTATAAGTCTCCCATCTGTCTAAGTGGCTAGACGTGTAGTCTTCAATCCATATTGAAATTGTGCAAAATATAACCTAGGGCCTGAACCTGAAAGAGTCTTAAGGGTGACAGCAACTGTGGAGTAAACAACCTCTTCTCAGCGGCCTCTGAGCATTAGCCAGCACTGCGTGCATGCTGTCATTAAAGAGACTTTCCTTACTCTTGTGTGTGCAGCGATTTCTCCCTGGGAAGGCATGTTAATTCTAGAACAGCCGACTCTTCAGCCTTTTAGAAGTGTTTCTGAGACCAGCCATGTTGATTCAGGTTGCCTTGATTCCAGTCTGTGGCTCCCGGGGCAACAACCTTGCTTTCCACTTGATGAAAAGTCCTAAATTCTCTAAAGGGCTGCACCACAACAGTGTTTTAAAGTTATTCAATTGAGTCATGCAATAAACTGTTCACTTCAGTAACAAGAAAAGAATTTACCTGTGGAGTACGGCATCAGCCTTCTGACCAGAACAGAAGAAGCAGTTTACTGTGTAGACTGTGGAGTGAAGCAGGACAGGCAATTGTTAGATCACAAACTAAAGTTTAAAGGAGTCTAGGAGTCTGCTGCAGGGGTCGCCATTATTAAGGACCTTTATGTTTTGTCGGTTATGTTTATTGCTTTTAAAAAGTTAATTGTTGGCATTACCTTTTAAATTTCATTTTCTTTACATTTTACTGCACGAATCACTTATTTGCTTCTATTCTCCAATGCTTCCCAGTCATTAAGAATTTCATTCCTTTTACTCAAGGGCTTTCATATTTGTTTCTGTTTAGAGCAACAACTTCTGTAGCTCAGCCTTTCCTCATGCTATGTACTTAAGACTTGCTTTGAACTCCTAATCCTACCTCTGCTGCCCAGTGCCTGGAAGACAGTCCTGCGGCTCCTTTCAGGCTGGGCCCTGTCTGGTTGGTGTGAAGGAGCGTCCTCCAACCTCCCTGGATTTTTGACAGGAATTACAAATAAAGAGGGTTTGGTGTGGGCTGGAGAGATGGTTCAGAGGTTAAAGAACACTAACTGCTCTCCCAGAGGTCCTGAGTTCAATTTCCAGCAACCACATGTTAGCTCACAACCATCTGTAACAAGATCTGGAGCCCTCTTCATTTTAAAGGGACCTATGTAAGAACTAAGTTCACGGACCACTTTTGAAGCTGGTCACAGCTCAGAAAGGAGCAGGGAGGAAGGAAGGTGGGAACTTTCCTACTTTGACAGTAGTTTGCTTTAGCAGTGAGTAGTGTGGTAATAAATTTTAGAATATCAGTAAAATTCCAAACTGGCTATTTTGGGGACTTCACAGGCCAGGGAAATTGAGAATCTGGATGAGGAACTGAACTTATTTCTAGAAACGAATTTCTGTAGTTACACTAGCTCACCCAACACAGAAGATCTGGACAAACTGCTGTGGCTGTGCATAAGAGAAGTGTTACTTTTCCTATCTGAAAATGCACAAACTGAGGGAAAAGGTATGAGTAATTCTTGGTGTGCTTTAATACATATGTCTAGCCCCTGAAGAATGGTGCACCATGAAGCCTGTTTCAACTTTTTAAAATAATTTTTGAGATTATAATTAAATCATTTCAACTTCTCATTTTTTCCTACTGTTCAGTATCAAACCCTGTGGAGAATAGCTGAGGTACCTATTTAACAACTCAAAGCAGAGCTGGCTGTCGGTTTCCCCAGCATTCCTTACCCCGTCCTGTCCGCTCCAGGGTGCGCCTGGCATGCCTTGCCCCCCATCCCAGTGGTTGGGCTGTTCTTCTCCCAGCTGCCCTTCCTTATGTAATCCAGCCATTTGGGGGTACCTGGTCTTTTTCATCTGTCATGTACCCTCCTGGTCTCTTAACTCTGGCTCCCCCTCTGCCTTTCACCCTTTACTCCCACGGCTCAGGGTTATGACCACTCCAGACTCTCCCAGATGCCCCCTGTCCTGGCTAGGTTCTCCCTTTTATCTATTATAAACTTTCTACTCTAACATAACTAGAAGCAGCCGTGTCATTTCCTTTTTATTTCTTTTTTTCATTTACTTCCCATTTACTGCTCCTTGCTTTCAAGTTCATGGCCACTCTTTGCTTTCATTGTGGTTACTGTTTGATTTGACTGAAGTCTAGCCACAGGACTTCACAACGACGAGGTAGAGATGGCTGCACTGTACATTCAGTCTGTGATGGTATGTGCACAATGTGGACCCTGGGTCTTGAAGGTCAACAGGAAGTGCTCTAGGAGAGTGGAAAATTCTACTAAAGTACAAATTTCCCAGACTAGGCTTCTGTCTGTCCCTAGGGTGGGAGGGCAGAACTGAGAAGGCCTCAACTATCTGAGTCATTTGATCTCTGAGTAGTAGAGGAGCTGCTACTTACTGTCTTCATTCCCAGCTGGCTGGCACTCTGAGATAATGAGGAACTCTGGGCAGGCCTAGCAGTCCGGAGCACCAGTGGGCAGTAGCTTGTATGTTCTTTCCAGGATTCTTCTCTGACGCAGCTGTAGGAAGCTGTGAGGGAAACCCTAAGGCGTGCCATGATGAGTATAGGGGCCAGTACCTCCAGACCAGGAGGAGCATGTCTGCTGAGCTACCGGAGTCTCATCTGCTTGGACTGAAATAGCCTGTGGGTGAGGCTCCGGTTCCTTTAGTCTGTGTGCTGATCTGGGACTCTTACCCTGAGTGTGAGTTCCCTGGGGGTGGGGAGTGGAGGGAGGAGACTGCAGCCCTCGCAGTGGAAAGCTGTGGTGCATGCAATACTACTAACCAGTGTGCACACATAGTCATTGCTTTCGGTGTGCAATAGGAAGACAGATTGGAAAACTAAGGGTCTGGTTTCTAGAAAATTTGAAACGCATCCCACATTCAGCTTTGTGTGACACATTTTTATAAATAGTTTTGAAAGTGATCGAAAAGAGGTGGTGGAGATCAACCTTCAGCTGTATGCGATCAGAACCTTCTGCCACCGGGCACAATAGCATGATTCAGGGACATTAAGTATCAGGGTACAAAAGGAATTTCTGAGATGCAGAGTTTTGCTAGGTGTACATGGTGTTGGGTAGGTGGATAGGGAAACTTCTGCATCTTGTGCTATAGTTCATGTGGCAGGAAGTAGACATTCTTTAACATAATTTTGTGTGTATGCTTCAGTGGGGCTGGGTTTGCCTGAAACCACAAGTGGTCATGAGAGGCTGCAGAAATAGCCCACTTTTTGGATCACCTCCACTTCCAAAAAGAGTTCTAGTGCATGGGACCTCTCTGTTTTGGAGATCAATAGTAGCTGGAGGGTCAGAAATACAACAGTTTAGGGGTCACTTTGACTTTTTTCTGTAGAGTTGTGAAGTCTGTGTTTAATTTCCTATACACATACAATCAAATAGAACATTGGTCAAGTTCACATTTTTCCTGGTTGAGTTCCTTAGGTATTTGATGAAAACTTGAATATACTTTTAGGCTTGCTTTGGGCTTTTTCTCCCCTATCCCCTCATTCTTTCACAAATATTGTACACATTCTTGATTCTTGTAGCTTTGTAGTAAGTACAAAAGTCCCATTGTCATAATGTATATACTATTTCTTCATAATCCTATTGAGAATTCTGAGTTTTTTCATATGAAATACAGCTTTAGAATCAAATTCCCTGTTATAAATTGTTAAGGATTTCCTTTGGATTGTATTGAATTTATGCTGCAAATTAAACATAGGCAACATTCTTGTTTTTTCTTTATTGAAAGTACAACATTTTAGTGGTGCTTATGGTTCAATAGTTTTATATTGTAGAATAAAACAGTAAAAGATTGTCTACACTATCATTCATTTAGCAAGCTATAGTAAGTGTGTGGAACTGAACCTGGTGTGGGATAATGTACAAAGCCTAGAAAGAGGACTTTATTAATAGAGTTTAGTGACACAGAATACATTGTGAAGGTCACTTAAAAGCTGTCCCACCAAGTATGATTTAGTTGAGAAGACAAAAAGTGAAAATAAAACATGGTATAGAATTGAACGATTAATCTGAATTTGACTTGGAATTGTGTGAATGAGACACAGGATTATGTAGTAGCATACAAAATAAACTAATAGCAGGTTGGGATTGTCCACAGATATCAACTAAAATGAATTAAAACCACGTTCCCTTGTTATAGTTGATATAAGATTGCACACATTTACTGTATTATTGTGATGCATTTGAACCTAGTACCTACACCCACGCTACCTCATTACCACAATCAACACTGTGAGCCCTGTTCTCTAAACAATCTCATTCTCTCCACATTTATGTGTGTCTGCAGCATACAGAGTTCTCCTGGAATGACAGAATTGCTCTGGCTCTCAGCAATCTTCTCGGTATGCTTTCCATGCACTTGAAATTAGTTTTAAGAAGTATCAGAATTCTCATGCTCATTGCAGTTATGGCCTAAATATGAAAATAATCTAAATGCTCATTTGTTGAGAACAAGCTGGGTGCCTTAGGAGGACACTGTTCTAAGTGAATGAAGACAATAGAAAGGGTTAAAGGATTATAGACTTATAATAATGACTCTCACAGTCAGTGCTGTATCCATTACAAAACATCAAGTAATTATAGCTTAGGCAGTTTCAATAAATCCACTTCTTTCTCTGTTTTTGTTTATTAATTATTTTATTGATTTACATTTCAAATGTTGTCACCCTTTCCAGACTCCCCTCCTGAACCCTCACCCCTTTGGTTCTTAGAGAGTACTCTCCCACCTACCCAACCACTCCTGACTCAGCTGTCTAGGAATCCCCTTCTCTGGGGCATTGAACCTCCACAGGACTAAGCACCTCTCCTCCCACTGAGGCCAGATAAGGCAGTCCTCTGCTACAGACATAGCAGGAGCCATGGACTGGCCCATGTATATAGTCTTTGGTTGATGGTTTAGTCCCTGGGAGCTCCGGGGCATCCAGCTAGTTGATACTGTTGTTAACATGAGGTTGCAGTCCCCTCCATTTCCTTTAGTCCTATCCCTAACTCTTCCAGTGGGATCCCTGGGCTCAGTCAAATGGCTGGATGTGAGTATCTGCATTCTGTCTTAGGTGCTGGCAGAGCCTCTCAGATGACAGCTATACCAGGCTCCTTTCTGCAAGCACACCTTAGTACCAACAATAGTGTCAAGATTTGATGTCTGTGGAGGGGATGGATCCCAAGGTGAAGTGGTCTCTGAGTGGCCTTTCCTTCAGTCTCTGTTCCATTTTTTTTTGTCCCTGCATTTCTTTTAGACAGGAACAATTCTAGTGTAAAAATTGTGAGATGTGTGGGTGGCCCCATCCCTCAACTGGGGTTCATGTCTGGAGGTGGTCTCTTTAAGTTCTATCACCCCAATGTTGGGCATTTCAGCTAATGTCATCCCCACAGGGTCTTGGGAGCCTCTCACATGCCTGGCGTCTGGGACTTTCTAGTGATTTTCACCCTCATTCACCACCCCCTACTGCTACATATTTTGATTCATTCTCCTGGGCCTCTGGACTTCTCTCTTTCCATACCTAATCCTGGCCGTCCTTTTTCCCTCTCTCTCCCCTCTCCCAAAGCTCAAGTCCAAGTGGACCAAAGCCTCCACATAAAACCAGATGCACTGAATCAATCCACTTCTTTCTACCATTTGATTTTAATGTTTAGTGGACTCCCATATGTCAGATGGGTGTAAGAACTTAAGCCATCTCATCTACACTGTAGGTAGCAAAAGAAAATTGAAGGGCAGAAAGAACACAAAATCTAGAAGAAAAAAAAACCACATCCAAAGAGTTTTTCTAACTTTTAATTGGTATGTGGAGAAGAAAACTTAAATATCAAGCTTTTGTAGCAAGAGTTGTTCCAAAGATGATAAGCAAATGTGCTATTAAAGTATACTGTAAAATGCAGAAATATACTTTTTTTACAAAAAAATGACAGTATGAGAGATTTCTGTAGTGAGTTATGCTGCATGAAAAAAAATGGAGTTAAACAACAGACTAACTTGTTTTGTTTGACTTTAAACAATGACAATAAACTACAGTTTGACAAAAATGTAATAGTCTTAGATAAATAACTCGTCTCTTTGTTTTCTAGTAACCAAATAGTCCACCTTAGATAGTGACATTTTTATCTTTGCTTTTGAGAATGTATTTAGACAGTTAACTTTTTATATATGTTTGTATATATTTACTATGTAATTAATATAGCAATACTGTATAACATTATTTATGTAGTTCTGTTATTTGAAAACTAACAGAAGAGAATGACCTGGGTTTGTTTCCTGCATGATATAGATTTCACATTGCTGAGAGCATAACTTTTGATATCACAGATGTCTGTGAGGTGAAGAATAAGCTTGTCATATCTCCTGTGTGATGTTCACCCATACAGAATGAGAATTATATGTCAAAATCATGCTTTCTCCCTGTCTTCACTATTTCACTTCTTTTTGTTCATTATTGCTTTTCTTCTTTGCATTTTCATTTAAGAAAAATTGAGTTTATGTTTTTTCATTGGAATAGATTTTTCTCTCATACACTACGTTCTGACGACCGTTTCCCCTCCCTCCACTCCTCTGAAGTCCCGCCTACTGTCCCTCTTCTGCAGAGCCACTCCCCTTCCTCTATTGCCTCTTTAGAAAAAAGCAAGCCTCTAAGAAAGGATAGCCAAAGAAGACCAAACAAGACACAAAAAGACAAGGCAATGGACCTCATATTGAGTCTGACCAAGGCAACCGGATAGGAGGAACACAATCTCAAGAGCAAGTGAGAGAGTTAGAGCTACAGTGCCCCCACTGTTGGGAGTCCCACAAAATCAGCATGCTAACAGCACTAATGTATCAGCAGAGGACCTACTGCATACCCACGCAGTGCCTTATACTTGCCATTTAAGACTCTGAGATTTTTGGCCTTCCAGGTAGTGTAGGTGATAGGTTCTCTCTCGTAGTGTAAGCTCCAAGTTAAACCAAACATTGGTTTGCCATTCCAAGAAGTTTAGTGCCACCAGGCCCCTGCACATCTTGCAGGTAGGACAGATTTTAGATAGAGGGTTTTTAGCCAATAGTAGTTTAATGTCCAAGTTTCTCTTTCTGTAGCCTGTGCCTTCTCACCCCAGAGACTAGAAACCATGGGGAGAGTCTCCAAGTATGCACCTGCTCCACCTCTCTATATTCAGAGAGCTGTGTAGAAGTTGTCCTCAGCAATGTGGCCCTGCTGTCAGCTTTCAGAGAGTAACCTTCTGTCCTAGCATTGTCCTGGGTTGTTTTGGGATCTCCTCTCCCAACAACTCAACTGAATGTAACTCAGTCTCACCACTGAGACTATACCCTGCTTGGCTATGAAGGATGGCTAGTTCAAACTCCGTAATCTCCATTACTAGGAGTCCTCACTAAGGTCACCTTCTTAGATCCGAGGAAGTTACTAGTGCACTAGGTCTCTACACTAACTCCCAAATGCCCCCTAATTCTAGCTATTTCTCCCTGAACTGCACTCTCCTCTTTCCCAAATCCTGTCCCAGTCTTGTCCCCATTCACTGCCAGTCCACTCACAGAATCTATTCTAGTTCTCATTTCCAGGGAGATCCATGCTTCCTCCTATAGCTGTCCATTTTACCTATACTCTCTGAGTCTGTGGATTGTAGCTTGATTATCATTTACCTAGTAACTAATGTATGTTTATAAGTGAATAAAAACCATATTTGTGTGTCTGGGTATTGATACCTCATTTAGATTTATTTTCTAGATCTATTTTCCTCTAAATTCCATGATGTCATTTTTTTGGCAACTGAGTAATACTCCATTGTGTAAATATAAGACACATTCTTTATCCATTCTTCTGTTGAGGGATATCTGGGTTGTTTACAGTTTCTGACTATAATGAACTATGTTACTATGAACATAATTAAGCAAGTTTCCTTGTGGTAGGATCAAGCATCTTTTGGGTCTAAGCCCAAGAGAAGTATAGCTAGGTCATGAGGTAGACTGAGCTTTTGGGGTTTTTCTGAGGAATCACAATATTGGTTTCTGTAGTGGCTGTATTAGTTTGAATTCCCACCAGCAATGGAGGAGTCTTCCCCTTTCTCCTATTCTTTGCCAGCATGAACTGTTACTCATATTATTGACCTTAGCCATTCTGACTTGTGTAAGATGAAGTCTCAAAGTACTTTTCTGCATTTTCATGATGACTAAGATGATCAACATTTCTTTAAGTGTTTCTTGGCTATTTGAGATTCCTCTGTTGAGAATTTTCTATTTAGATCAGTACCCTATTTTTAATTGAATTTTTTATTCCTTGAACATCTAATTTCTTGAGTCCTTTATACATTTTGTATATTAAGCCTCTATTGGTTATGAAGTTGGTAAAAATCTTTTCTCATTCCTTTACCTATCTCTTTTGTCCATTGACTGTGGTTTTTTGCCTTACAGAAGCTTTTAAGTTTCATGAAATCTCATTAATTGTTGATCTAAGTGCCCACACTATTCATATTCTGTTCAGAATGTCATTTGAGCCAGTACATGCAAGGCTGTTCCTCACTATATCTTTTCTCAGTTTCAGTGTGTCTGATTTTATTTTGATGTTTTTGATCAACTTGTACTTGAGTTTGTACAGGGTGATGAATATGGATCTATTTGCAATTCTTCTACATGCAGAGATACAGTTCAACCAGTACCATTTGTTGAAGGTACTGTCCTTTTTCCATTGTGTATTTCTGGATTCCTTATCAAAATCAGGTGTCCATATGTTGATGGAATTATGTCTGGGTGTTCAATTCAATTCCATTGATCAATGTGTGTGTGTGTGTGTGTGTGTGTGTGTGTGTGTTTGTGTGTGTGTGTTGCCAATACCATGCAGTTCTTTTCCTGTTCAGGACTGGTTTAGCTAGCCTGGATTGTGGTTATTCCATATAAGGTAGGAATTTTCTTTCAAGGTTTATAAACAATTATTTTGGAATTTTAATGGGAACTATGTTGAATGTGTAGATTGATTTAGGTTGGATGACCATTTTTACTATTTTAATACTGCTGATCCATGAACATAAGAGTTTTTTTTTAATCTTCTGATATATTGTTGAATATCTTTCTTCAAAGACTTGAAGTTTTTATCATGCAAGTCTTTTACCTGCTTTTTTAGAGTTACTCCAACATATTTTATATTGTTTTAGTGTATTGTAAAAGTGGTTGTTTTCAGAATATAGAAAATAAAAATAAAGTGGTTGTTTTCTTGATTTCTTTCTCAGTTTGTCATTTTTATGTAGAAGAGTTATTGATTTGAGTTAATCTTGTATCCATCCATTTTTCTAGAGGTACTTAGCTTTAGGAGTTTGGAAGTGGGATTTTTGGAGTCACTTATGTATACTATCATATCATCTGCCATTTGGGATACTTTTTCTTCCTTTCCAAATTATATCCCCTCGATCTTTCTCAGTTGTCTTTGCACTAGTTAGAACGTCAAAGACTTTATTGAATAGATATGGACAGGGTTGTCAGTCTTGTCATGTTCTTAGTTTTAATGGAATTGTTTTGAGTTTCTTTCCATTTAATTTGATGTTGGGTATATAGGCTTGCTGTAAATTCCCTTTATTATGTTTAGGTATATCCTTTGTATCCATAATCTCTCCAATACTTTTATCATGAATTGGTGTTGGATTTTGTCAAAGGCTTGGTCCATGTCTAATGATATGGTCTTGTGGCTTTTTCCCCTATCTGCTTATTTATATGGTAGATTACATTTACTAACTTTTAATATGTGGAACTATGCTTGCGTCTCTGAAATGAAGCCTACTTGAACATTGCTGTTTTTGATTAAGTATTGATTACAACTATTTTATTGAGTATTTATGCATCTAGGTTCATGGCGGAAATTGGTCTATAATATTCTTTCTTTGTTGAGTATTTATGTGCTTTGGGTTTCAGAGATGCTGTGGCTTCATAAAAATGAATTGGGTACTGTTCCTTCTGTTTATATTTTTTAGAATATTTTAAACTTCTATTGGTGTTAAATCTTTCTTAGAAAATCTGGTTGAATTCTGCATTAAAACCATCCAGCCATGTTATGTTTTTTGTTTGGGGAGTTTTATCTTTTTATTTATTTATTTATTCATTTATTTATTTATTTGCTTGGGAGTCTTAATGAATTTTTCTATTTCATTAGTGGTTATTGGATGATTTGATCATGATTTAACTTTGATAAGTAGTACCTATCAAGAAACTTATCTATTTCTTTTAGATTTTTCAATTTGGTGGAGTACAGTTTTTTAAAATGTGTCCTTATCATGCTCCAGATTTCTTCACTGTTATGTCCTTTTCATCTCTCATTTTTTAAATTTGCATATTCTTTCTCTTCTTTTAGTTTGGATAAAGGTTTGTCTGTTTTGTTATTTTTCCCAAAGAATCAACTCTGTTTCATTGATCCTTTTAATGCTCTCTTTAACAGTCCCTGTGCATTAGCCCACCCTATTGGTCAGATTTCCTGCAGATCAACATAAAGATGAACTTTTATGAATTAATGATGTGTAGATGAATCAATGATTGTATAGAATTCATAATTTGATTCAAATAATTTTAGGAAGAAGATTTTAAGAGATGGTCATAGTTGCTCTGCTAGAAAGATATAATAAAGTTAGAATCAAGAATAAAATGTGCTCACTTCTGGTAATAGTAAGTAAAGATTGTACAATAAGAAATACCATGAGCTTTCATAATTACAGTAAAAAGAGAAATAGACTTGGGATAAATTTGTTTTCAAGGAAAAACATTTAGGTCCAAGGATAAAGTCACAGGTGTACACTATGATAAGGCAAGGCCATGTGAAAACTGTTGCTGTGAGCATATAACAAATATATTATAATAAAACACTGTTTTCAACTTAATATCTGCATCCTTCTGTATTTCCTATTTTATGTACCATTTTATCTCTGAGGTAATTTTCTAAAGAACTTTTTGTCTAAGAAGGTATAAAAAGAGATAAAGTTCTCTAAGAAGATATAATAATGAAGAAAGACAGAGAAAAGAAATAACGTTGTTGATTGGATGGTTTGTCGTGGGGAGCTTTGTCCCATCCATCCATCCATCCATTCCTCCAAATGAATGTATCTGTCTCTATGTGTATAGATATGTGTGTATATGTAAACATGCATGAATACTTGTATAGTTGATTGTGACAAATGGTCAGGCCCACCAGAGTGTGGGTGTATGAATATATGTGTGTCTGTGCATATTTGCCTGTATAAAGCATTTTGATTATTTTCCTTTCCTTCCAGTCTTGTTCACAAGGGGTTAACTACCCAGGCCTGCAAAGGGCTCATTGCTGGATGGCCAGAAAAAGGAGCACTAGCAATAAATCCTTTCCAGAATTCCCTCTGTTAAACAGACTATGTTAATCACCAGATATTAGCACTTACATAAGCACAAATAAGACAGAGTTTTTAGCACAGAACAGTAATAAAGAGTTAAGTTTCCCCAGCACTTAATGAAGCACAGAACAGTAATAAAGAGTTAAATTTTCAGCACTTACTGAAACACAAAACAATATCAGAGAATTATAAAGTAAAGATATAGTACTTAATAAAGCATAGAGATTTATAAAGAAAAAATCCACAGGGAGTTAAAGACAAAAGAAGCCGGCAGTTTTCAGCTATAGAATAAGTGCAAGAGATTAAGTCTACAGAAGCCGTCAGCAAGCATTCAGTATAGTTAGAGAGTGAGAAGGCCAGAGACCATCAGTCTTTAAAAGCTACATCCAAGCCAGGCGTGGTGGCGCACGCCTGTAATCCCAGCACTTGGGAGGCAGAGGCAGGTGGATTTCTGAGTTTGAGGCCAGCCTGGTCTACAAAGTGGGTTCCAGGACAGCCAGGACTACATAGAGAAACCCTGTCTCGAAAAACCAAAAAAAAAAAAAAAAAGCTACATCCAATGCTGTGACCCAATTCAAACCACGCCAGACTGGGCTGGTTCATGGCACTCAAGGTAATATCTACCACTGATATTGAGCAACATTAATGTTGGAAAGATATAATATGTTTTCTGATTTTACAAGGTGTGATCAAGAGATTGTCTTGAGTGTCAGAAGAAACTTTGGACATTTGAACAATGTACACTATTAGCATCATTAGTTAGACTCAATGCAGTTCCTTAATAGGATGACCATGAGCCTGTAGTGACCAGGTCTGGATGTAGTTGACTGAATCAAAGACATCCTAGGTAGGATGGTATCTTTGAACTCTTGTCACTCCTTTGTGGCTTTCTTTGGGGATCTTATGGAAATTTTTGTAGGAGGAGCCTTTCTAGATTCCTTATTGGGATGGGATTTGAGTGTCTATAGACTCAACCCATTGCCTGTTGTGTGTGTGTGTGTGTGTGTGTGTGTGTGTGTGTGTGTGTCTGTCTGTCTGTCTGTCTGCCTGTCTGTCTGTCTGTCTGTCTGTCTACTGTGTTGTGGTTAAAACTCATCAGTCAGCTTCCTTCTCATTCTGCCACAGCCTTTACCATTACAGACTTTATCCCTAATTGACAAAAGATACAATAAAAGCAGTTGCTATTCAATGTTAAGCTAATTTGCTATTCTGTTTATTTTTAATTTTGTTTTTTGTTGCTGGTGCTGTTGTTTGTTTGTTTGTTTTTTGTTTTTGTTTTGAAGACACAGTTTCTCTGTGTAGCCCTGGCTGTCCTGAAAGTAGATATGTAGATCAGACAGGACTTGAAGTTAGAAATTCACATAATTTTGGCTCACAAGTGATAGGATTAGATGTGGAACAACATCCCTTGCTTTTTTGCTGTTATTGTTGTTGTTGGGTTTTTTGTTTGTTTGTTTGTTTGTTGGATTTGTTTTTTTTTGAGACAGGGTTTCTCCGTATAGCCCTGGCTGTCCTGGAACTGACTCTGTAGACCAGGCTGGCCTCGAACTCAGAAATCCGCCTGCCTCTGCTTCCCAGAGTGCTGGGATTACAGGCATTTGCCACCCCCACCCGGCTTGTTGTTGTTTTTATATTATTAGATGGAATGTATGTTTTTGTATATGTCAAACATATGATCTTGTGCTGTTCTTTATTCACATCTTGAGTTTTGAAATTTGGCAGAGACTATAGTTTATTTCTCAGGATGGCATGTATTCATGACATTAATACTACCTGAGCCTTTTGAGTCATTGAATTTCACATATGTGATATCTTTCCTGCCTGTTGTGTTTGTTTTGAAATTTTTTTAATGAATATGAGTATTTTGCCTGTATTCATGTAGTCCTCAGGACACATACTCCTTAGGGCTCTGCCTCTCTGAGGCACTTCCATCATGGTTGTGCTAACTGGTACACCTCATTCCATGAGCTCTAAAGCTATTTGTTGTTACTCTTCCATGGGCCTTGACAAAAGATGGCCTTGAAACTCCCAAACTTGAAATAGTAGATAGTTGTGAGCCCCCATGTAAGTACTGGCAATTGGGCTCAATTATTTGCAAGACCAGCAAGTGCTTTTAACTTCTGATCCATCTCTCCTGCCCTATGTTGCTTATTTATGATCAGCTTTCACATTGCTAATATTTTCATGGGTTCATTTGTTACTATTTAAGCATGCATTCCATTTTAGTTAAATCTTTATGTTACTATTTAAACTGGGACACTTCAGGTTTCTGGAACATAAATGCAGAACCAGAAAGGATGTATGAACTTCACTAAAGATTCTGAGTTCTTTCCATCTTTTTTTGTTTGTTTGATTGATTTTTGCAGGGAGTTGGGGTCTTAATATGTGTCTATGGCTATCCTGCACAAGTCAGGCATCCAACTCAATGAGATATACTTGCCTCTGCCTCCAGAGTGCTAGGATTAAGACCATGAGCCATACACCCAGATTGGCCATCATTTATTGTATTTGTTAATTGTTCATACAATATCTCTGGAGTGTGCTCCCTTTGCCTCTCTCTCTCTCTCTCTCTCTCTCTCTCTCTCTCTCTCTCTCTCTCTCAATTAGCATTTCTCTTGCAAGGCTATATCCTATTCAAAGGGCACAAAAATGACAGAGGTGAACCTCATTATATAGTTTCCTTCTACAATGACTTGGTAACTACATTAGAACTACTATGTCAGAAAATAAGTGGGGGAAGCACCAGAATTATATGAATATATTGTCAATGAAGTATACATTTACAGTGTTGTCAGTATCATGTTTTCTATTCTACACATGAATGGGGTATTTTAGAATGCAATGACCTATGATGATGTGCATGTGAATTTCACTTGGGAAGAGTGGGCTTTGCTGAGTCCTTCCCAGAAGAGTCTCTACAAAGATGTGATGCAGGAGACCTATGAGAACCTCACTGCTATAGGTAAGATAGTAAATTTTCTTTGACTTTTTAAAGTAAGGGGAGAAATGTTTCTTTGTCTTTGATGATCTTCTGTGATGTCAATTGGGAATGAGGAAAAATGAGGTGAATAAATCAAGCATTGTTCTAACATTCACTGAGTATAGTAACTTAAATTTTCCTTAATTTCCAATAATATATACATTTTCTGGTGCTGCATTTTAGGCTACAATTGGGAAGACCATTATATTGAAGAACAATTTCAAAATTCTGGAAGAAATGGAAGGTAATTTTCATGTGCAAGCTGATACAAATATACCTCTGAAGAAATTTTACTCTACTCTAGAAGTTCTTTAAAAAAAAAAGCCACAACGTAAAAAAGTACTTCTTTAAGTGTATTGATGATTATTACATTCTCATAAATCCATGTACCTCAATGTCAGGGGTCTGATTTGTTTAAGAGGCACTCTTCTAAGAAAGGAGACCAGGAAACAATGCCTTAACAGATATCACCATTTGAATCATAGCCCTATTAGAGCTATGCTGTAGAACTGCCAATCTGTCTCACTTAAACATTGTAAGAAGTATACACTTTTAATAGGTGATAAATATATCTTCAAAAATATTTGAATGAGAAACTAGTCCATATTAAAGCTGGTATTACTTACATACTTGCAGTAGCATTGCTAAATATAGTGAGAGGGGCAGTTTATAAGAGTAAAGAATTAGATACCTTAACCCCTTACAACATATCTATAAGGAACAAAATCAAACTGTGTGAATGCAATGTGGGAACCTTTATTTTGTTATTCTTCTCTTAATGGTTATATCATATGTCACAATGGATACACCCCATTGAACTTAGGGATATTCAAAGAAGCAATGTACCTCTCTCTCTACCAGAAAAAAATTAGAAGATATTTAGTAATTAGAAGATATTTGAGTAAACTTCCTAAATGTGGTTCAAGCTTGCAATTTGGAATATGTATATAAACTCACACTGTAGAAAATCTCTGTGGATGTTAGAAATATGGAAATTCTGATTGTCCTGGTTCACCTTGCAAATGTGGTGTGACTCACACTATAAGAAAATGTATGAATTCATTTAGTATGGTAAATCTCTGAGTTCTTTCAGTTTTCTTCAAATATGCAAAAAACTTCATATAGAAAAAGAATGCTATAAATGTGAGTCATGTAATAAATGCTCTATGAGCACAGGTATTGTCTCTATGAGCACAGGTATTGTCTCTATGAGCACAGGTATTGTCAAAGATGCTTAAGAACCCATAATGAAGGGGAACAGAGTGAATGTAAACAAAGTGATAAAATCCTAGGATCTAATTCTTCTTTACCATTAGACCAAATTATCATATTAATTCATACAGATAAAACATTCAACAGTGTAATTAATGTGGTAAAACTTTCACATGTGCCCATTATCTTCACAGGCATAAAAGAGGTCGTACTGAAGAGAAACCCTATGAATGTAATCATTGTGGTACAGCTTTTGCAAGGCATGGTCATCTTCAAAGGCATAAAGGAACACATACTGGAGAGAAACTTTATGAATGTAATCGATGTGGTAAAACCTTTGCATGGAGCTGTCATCTCCGAATACATAAAAGAACACATATTGGAGAGAAACCTTATGAATGTGATCAGTGTGGTACAGCCTTTGTAAGTCACTGTCGTCTTCAAAGGCATAAAAGAACACATACTGGAGAGAAACCTTATGAATGTGATCAGTGTGGTAAAGCCTTCTCACAGCACAGTACTCTACAAGTTCATAAGAGAATTCATACGGGAGAGAAACCCTATGAATGTAACCACTGTGGTAAAGCCTATACACGTCACAGTCATCTTCAAAGACATAAAAGAACGCACACTGGAGAGAAACCTTACACATGTAATCAGTGTGGTAAAGCCTTTGCTTATCAAAATAGTCTCCAGTATCATAAAAGAACACATATTGGAGAGAAATCTTATAAATGTAAGCAATGTGGTAAAGTCTTTGCATGCCGTAGTCATCTTCAAATACATAAAAGAACACATGCTGAACAAAAAAGCTATGAATGTAAACAATGTGGTAAGGCCTTTGCTTTTCACAGTCATTTCCAAAGACATAAAAGACATATTGGAGATAAACCTTATGAATGTAATCACTGTGATAAAGCCTTTGCAAGTCACAATAATCTTCAAAAACATATAAGAAGGCATACTGGAGAAAAACCTTATGAATGTAATCTGTGTGATAAAGCATATGCACATCATAGTCATCTCCAAACACATAAAAGAATACACACTGGAGAGAAACCCTACAAATGTAATCAATGTGATAAAGCCTTTTCACAACAATGTTCTCTACAAATCCATAAAAGAATACATACTGGAGAGAAACCCTATGAATGTAACCAATGTGGTAAAGCCTTTACATGTCACAGATATCTCCAAAGACATAAAAGAACACATACTGGACAGAAACCCTATGAATGTAACCAATATGGTAAAATATTTGCACAACATAGTACTCTCCAAAGCATAAAAGAGTACATATTTGAGAGAAACTCTATGAATATAATGTATGGTAAAACCTTTGCAGATCAAAGTCATTTTCAAAGGCATGAAAAAATTCATCCTGGAGAGAAACCTCATGAAAGTATTTAATATGGTGAGGCCTTTACACATTTCTGTAGTCTTCATCATCATGGAGAGAAATTCTACGAATGTAAGGAGAGTGGTAAAGCCTTTGTGTTATGGGTCCATTTATATCCACACAAGTCAAACACCAGATCAAAGCAAGTGACAAAAATTAATTGTAATAAAGCTACTACTGATTAATCAGGGCCTTAGAACATATTCTGGAGGTGAAATACAACCCATGTTACAGAGCTTTTAAGCTTGAAAAGCACAAACATCTGTGCCAAGTTACAGCTGCATTTTTCTACCAATCAGCCTTTAAGGATAGTAGCTTTTCTTATGTGATTGATCTATGTCAATGGATACAGAATGCATGTTTTACATTCTAATCAATCATATCCATTTGTTCTTTTGTAATTAGAAACAGTCATTATGTTTGGGGGAACAAAAGATGTTAACAGATGCTGTTGTTAGTAACAGTAATGTTTTAGGGAATGGAAGCCATGGTTAGCTTGAGGTGCTATGGATATGTATATGTTATTTGATGTTGATTGCTTTTTTATGCTCATATTAGCTACCATTTGACAGTTCCTCTTAAAAATACTGCCTTCTGAGGGAATTATCTCAAGATGGTAATGTAGCAGCAATGAGATTTATTAATTTTTTTTCTGTTGTGTGTGTGTAATGTGATTATTGGTTTTCTATGTTGGATAGATGGAGACTGGAAAACAACTTTCTACTTTGGCCATCTTTCTATGGTGATAAAGGTCAGGCTGCCAGCTTTGCACACCACAGAAATTTTCTACTGAGCTGTCTCACTGAGGTTCAAATAAGATTAGTAAAATACTGTCTTCTTTTCAAATTGTAAACATATTGTCATCTAAGGATTGCGGAAAACAGGATGATTTTAATAAATCCTATTTGCAAATGAAAATGATATACTGCTATTGTGCTTTGTTTTGTTTGGTTTGGTTTTTTTGGAATGTGTTATTACTACTAACATGTTTTTGGTTTTGTTTGGTTTGGTTTTTGGAATGTGTTATTTTATTCTTAGGAGTGAACATTTGTCCTTAACACTTTCTCAGAACCACAGATGAGTGCCAGAGAATTGTCTCACTGGGTAAAGTGGTTGCTGCAAACCTGATAACCTGAGTTCAATGTCTGGGAGACCCATATTACTCCTACAGTTTCAAAATATCCTGTTTCAAAAAATTCCAAAAAGAAAGAGTATCTCTCGAATTATGGAGATTTTCCTAATATAATCCAACTGGACTCTGACTGGTTTCAGCAAAACCTTTTGTTATCTTTACTCACATTAAGAAAACTATATTGGGGCTAGAGAGATGGCTTTGCAGTTAGGAGTACTAACTGCTCTTTCAGAGGTCCTGAGAAGAATTCCCAGAAACCACATGGTGGCTTAAAGCAATCTGTAATGGAGTCTGATGCCCTCCTCTGGTGTGTCTGAAGAGAGTAATGGTGTACCACATACATAAAATAAATATTTTTAAGTTAAAAAAGAGAACTATACTAACAGTGAAAAAGGTAATGTGGAGAGTCCATTTACAAAGAGAAATCCAGTGATTTGCTCAATAACCATCCAGTAGGAATTTCGTCACCTTCAAGTGATAGGAGACAGAAGGAGTAATGGAGCATCTTCATCGTCTGCATTGGGACCTGGGGAATTAGTAGTACTACTCTTCTTTAGTACCCAAGGTCAGAACTACCCGTATTTCCAGATCCAGAGCATCTGTTTCATACTTCGAGCTCCTGAGCTACTGTATATGTAAATAGATTTTAATATAAAAGCTGATTTAATTTAGGTGCAATAGTTTTACTACTCTGTATACCAAGTCCATGCCAGGTATCACTGGAGGCCAGAAGAGTGCCTGATCTCCTGTGATTGGAGTTACAGACAATTGTGAGCTGTCTCTTGGGTGCTGAGAATCAACACTAGGCCCTGTAGATGAACAGCCAATGCTGTCAGGGGCTGAGCCATCTATTCAGCCCCATGAACATGTCATTAATAACAATTAGGTGTGAATGGTTGATCCTAAGTTCATCTTTACCTGAATCCTGGTGACCCCGAAGAAATATAAGATGGATAGCATTCGAAACTGAGACCTAGTGCTTAAAGAAAATTTGCAACCCAAATCTCCAGAAAATTAGGGAAGAGTACAAAAAATGGCCAAGAGACTAAAAACTGACCATATAAATCTTTAAAAGGTGGTTGACCACTTGACCAAAGCTACCAGAGACTGAGTTTATTTCACATGGTAAGTAGGCAGAAATGGATTCCCACAATGACACATACAAGGTGTACTCCTGCTGGAATATATGCCTACTCTAAGGAAAGCAAAGAGACTTGCAGGCATGAAGACGAACTTGTCTGAATAGGATTGTATTCTGCTTCCCTTACCTACAAATCATTCCGTTAGGAGCTCTGATTGTTGGTAGCTCCAGAGAACATTGAAATTGTTGTCAGGGGATCCTGAGACTCAAACAGAAGTCATTCTAAGGGTGGGGTAATCAGGCATTTACAAAGAGCCTTGGGGTATAGATGAACTATAAGGGTTCATCCAAAGATGAACTTTGGATGTGAAAGGAAGAGGATTAAAGGGTCAAAAAACAACATTTGAGAATATATCTGAGGACAAGTTGGATCCTCCTGTATTCTTCGTATCTATTCTTCTGTGGTAGTCAGCCCCTTCCAGGTCTTTCATGGTTTTTTTTTAACAACTACATGTAACTTTCTTTTTTTTTATTGGATATATTCTATATTTACAATTCATTTCCCTTTTTCTGGTTCCCCACCCCCAAAGGTCCCACATGTCCTTTTCCCTCCCCCTGCTCTCACATCCACCCCCTCCCACCTTACTGTTCTTGTACTCTCCCACAATGATGTTTTGGTCCATTCTAGCACCAGTGTCCACTCCTTTCTTCTTGTGAGACATCACTTGATATGTGATTTATGTCTTTGGTGTTCCAAGCTTCTAGGCTAATATCCACTTATCAGTGACTGTATACCATGGGTATTCTTTTGAGACTGGGTCACCTCACTTAGTATGACGTTCTCCAGCTCCATCCATTTCTCTAAGAATTTCATGAATTCATTGTTTCTAATGGCTGAATAGTACTCCATTGTGTATATATACCACATTTTTTGTATCCATTCCTCTGTTGAGGGACATCTGGGTTCTTTCCAGCTTCTGGCTATTATATATAAGGCTGCTATGAACATAGTGGAGCATGTATCCTTATTGCATGCTGGTGAATCTTCTGGGTATATTCCCAGGAGTGGTATGGCTGGGTCCTTCGGAAGTATCACGTCCAGTTTTCTGAGGAACCGCCATACTGATTTCCAGAGTGGTTGTACCAGCTTGCATTCCCACCAGCAGTGGAGGAGTGTTCCTCTTTCTCCACATCCTCGCCAACACCTGATGTCTTCTGAGTTTTTAATCTTAGCCATTCTGACTGGTGTGAGGTGAAATCTCAGGGTTGTTTTAATTTGCATTTCCCTAATGACTAGTGATGTTGAACATTTTTTAAGGTGTTTCTCAGCCATCCAAATTTCTTCAGGTGAAAAGTCTCTGTTTAGCTCTGTACCCCATTTTTGGATAGGGTTATTTGGTTTTCTGGGGTCTAACCTCTTGAGTTCTTTGTATACATTGGAAACTAGCCCTCTGTCGGATGTGGGGTTGGTGAAGATTTTTTCCCAATTTGTTGGTTGCCGATTTATCCTTTTGACAGTGTCTTTTGCCTTACAGAAACTTTGTAGTTTTATGAGGTCCCATTTGTCTATTCTTGCTCTTAGAGCATAAGCAATTGGTGTTCTGTTCAGGAATTTTTCCCCTGAGCCGATGTCTTCAAGGGTCTTCCCCAGTTTCTTTTCTATTAGTTTTAGTGTGTCTGGTTTTATGTGGAGGTCCTTGATCCACTTGGAGTTGATACATGTAACTTTCAATGACAGCATTATGCAGGCCTCCCGCTTGTTGGTCTCCAATTGGACCTTAAAGCTCCTCAGTCCCCACCTTGTTATCCCTGTAGCCTACCTGCCTGTCTAAAGAGACATCGATCTTTCTCCCTTTCACTAATATTTAGTGAAACAGTGGACCTCGTGAAATTCTGATTTCCCCTGGAATCTCATTCTTGGAAAGCCTGATTCTTCCAGATGAGAATGTCTCTCCTGAAAATCATATTAACTCATTATCTGAGTGCCTTACAAGAGAGAAATGAGCTGAGAATTGGGGAAGTCTTTATGGATGGCTTGCCTACATTACTTAGTTGTGTGTTTCTCTCTTAGCTTCTATCTAACAGTTGTTGACATTTGCAAAGAGTAGTGAAGTCTTGACTGACCATTTCTTGAGTCCACAGATCAGGAAATCAAGAATCATAAGGATTCTATAGCCATCAAGCTTTATTGGCTATGCAGAGACATTCATGTCTCAGCCAGTTGTCAGAGCTGAAGACCAGGATAGCTTCTAACTCACAGATCCACCTGCATATGCCACCTGAATTGGGATTAAAGATGTGCACCAGCATCATGTAATGATGCAATTATATGCAACCATTCTCCTGAAGCCTTCCAGGCAAGGGAGAACGAGAAAGAATAACATTTAGACCTGGACTTTAAATATTGGCAACCTAGAAAAACTAAGACAATCCATTTGTACTTCATATATTCTGGCTAAAATATTTTTTTTGCTCTCCTGCATATTAGCATTTCCTTTGAATGGGAGTTGAGCTATAATTAAGCCAGAATCAAGTATGCTCAAGCTGCCTGGTAGTAATAGAGACTGCAGGCATGCACATGGCTGTAGAACCCTTGCATCATGTTCCAGAAGTTGTGAGTTTGGTGATACTGGGATTGATTATTTGAGTCCAGGAATGACAGATGAAAGAGTATATGTGGCATTTGTCTTTCTGGGTCTGAGTTACCTCACTCAATAACTATCTGGTCCAAAGAACTCTCTTCCCAAGTCTGACATTCAGAGAAAAGCCAGAATCCCCTTAGGGATTTGAAAGACTAGACTTTACCTCCTAAAAGGAAGTGTACATCTTATCTCTGACAAGAGACCTCTGGCTCTGCCATTGATGTGTGCCTGTTGTGCCTATAGCATATCAAGCCTATCTATGTTAGCTTCTGGGCAACCTTAATCCCTATTCACAAGTCCTGTATTACACTTAAAGTCCTGTGCCCTAGTTTAAAGGTTCTCCTGTTAAATACCAAAAGCTCCCATTTACAAATTCAATCAAAGGCATCAAAATTCCAACACAGTTCTTCACAGCTTAGGGTGTAAGCTCTTAGCTACTGCTCCACGCTATGCCTGTCTGCCTGAGCCATGCTCTACAACATGGTAGTATTGTACTCATTCTCCGGAACTGCAAACCCACAATGAACACTGTCTTCCATACATTGCATTGGTCATAGTGTCTTATCAGAGAAATAAGAAATGAATAAGAAAAAAGACATGAATACAAATATAGATTATAAGTACATTCTGTACATATACATTATAAAATAATTTATCATAATAATGTATAATAATATTTTTCGCTATGGATTTTTCATTCTTCATGTTATTTATCAGCCCTTATTCACTATCCTCCCGAATTATACTTCCTATCCCTTCTCAATCAAAGTTTATTATTGTTTTATTATCCATTATTCCTTTTATCTCTTTTATAGCATAGATCTCCTACTCTCCTACTCTCTAGAATACTTGTCACTGGTTTCCATAGTGGCTGAATCAATGTTTAATCACGGTAATTAAGAATTCTCTACTCTCCACATCATTGCCAGGAATTGTTGTTAGATATTTCCCCAACATAGCAATTTTGACTAATGAAAAATGAAGTCTTTAGAGTTGCTCTTGTGTTTGGTTTGGTTTGGTTTGCTTTGGTTTTCCCTCACTGGTTGCTTTATTGACAGACTTGTGAATGACAGTTGTAACCCAACCAGTCTCTATCTTTTCTACCAAAGCAAACAAAGAGGAAAAATGATGTTACTGACAAAGCCTAGCCAAGGGACCTGGGTGGTCAGTAGCCTTGACTCCAAGGGCACAAATACAAGGAGGCTGGGAAGGACAAAATGTCCAGTTCCCCAAGGGCAAGGTGCTGGTGAGGTGGCTGAGGAGCCTGGAGGTTCCACAGCTATTCCTTGCCTGGATGTCAGAAACTGAAGAGGACTGAAGCCAGGGAGGACTGAAGCCTAATGCTTGGGCAGCAGTGGGGAGTGAAGAAGTGAGCAACTCAATGGCTTTCAGAGTCATTCGAGGCATAAGGTTCTGTGAGACCACCTTGAGCTACATGGTGAGACCCAGTGTCACTCACCTCCTGCACTACAATCAAAACTGCACCACCACCCCCCTACACACAATCTACTCATTCACATCCACTCTAGCACACAGAGGGACCCTATACCCTGGAGTCCTGGAAAGTTTGGATTGGTACCCAGATTGGGGTTGCATAGGATCAAGTCCCTGACATTGCTACTGATCAGCTGCCTCACAGGCAACTATCCAGTTGCTGTACACATCCACTGGTTCTGACAGTTGTATAACAGGCATCTGGAATTCCTCTAGGCACACTGTATAGGAGATGACTCCAGTGTTGTGAGCATGGCTGTGAACATTTTTACATCACAATACTACTTATGATTGCAGAAGAGGTAGGTGAACTAGACCTCTAGGGTGCCTGTCATCTTCTTGTGGGACTTTCATCTGGACTTCCTTTTTTAAGAAAATGACATTTCTTTTTAAAAAAAAAAGATTTATTTATTTATTATATGTAAGTATACTGTAGCTGTCTTCAGACACTCAGAAGAGGGTGTCAGACCTCATTACGGATGGTTGTGAGCCACCATGTGGTTGGTGGGATTTGAACTCAGGACCTTCAGAAGAGCAGTCAGTGCTCTTAATGGCCAAGCCATCTCTCCAGCCCAGAAATGACATTTCTTAGTCATTTATTTGTAGTTCTTCTTTTGTGTGCTTTCTATTCACATCCATAGGCAATTTTTAATTGTTTTTGTCTTAACTCTGTTTTTGGAGTTCTTAATATATTCAGAATATCTAAGTCTTCTATCAGATACAAACCTGACAAATTCTGTCTCCCGCTCTGTATGGTTTTCTGTCTTACTGCTAATTTTGTTATCCAGAGTGCTTTAGTCTTATGAAGTTCAAAAGTAATTCCTGAGCTAAGAGAGGGCTATTCAGAAAGTACTTTGTTAGGCCTCTGTCCTGTAGGATGTGAATACCAACAAAGCTAAGAGTTTGTTCTTTGAAAGGATTAAAAAAATTGACACACTTTAGTGCATCAAACAAGAAAGATAAAACAAAATTTAAAAAATTGATTAACCCTAACAAATAAATGAATTTAAAAAGGCAAATTCACCTAATCAGAGGTGAAAGAGAAACATTACAACACATGTTAAAGAAAAGTCAGTCACTATAAAGAAAGCTTTAGAATCCTATCAGTAAGTTACAATTTATAAAAGAAAA
This sequence comes from Apodemus agrarius, assembly GCA_964023405.1. NCBI lineage: Eukaryota > Metazoa > Chordata > Mammalia > Rodentia > Muridae > Apodemus > Apodemus agrarius. The sequence continues at coordinate 126,604,939 of OZ030012.1, forward strand.
GGAAAAATTTCTAACTTCATCCACATAATTAATAAGGAAAGAGAAGATCAATAAGCTAAAAAGACCTAAAACAAACACGAGAGCTTGAAAATAATACTTAAAAGATGTCAAAATACAAGATATTCAAGCTAGATGGGTTCATAGAAAAATTCTACCAGACTGGTAAAATACTTCTAAAATTAGTCTAAAAAAAGTAGAAATGAGAGGTGTACTTCCCTATCCCTTCTCCAAAGCCAGTGTTAATTTGAATGCCAAAAACAGGTACAAACAAACAAACAAACAAACAAAAAACAAAAACAAAGGGAGAATACTACTGTCTGACATTCTTGAGGAGAATAGATACAAAAATTCTAAATAAAATACTAATGAAACAAATACACCAAATACACACACATATGAAAAAAATATCATCTATCTACCATAGTACTATAAAATACTATTCAAGCTGATGGGTAAGAGAAACAGTCATATCCTTATCCAGTAATGACGCCTGTGAACAACAGTGATGAACAGCTCAACAAGAACTCCTAAAGGTACAATAGTGGCACTCAACTTGGTGTTAACCAAGAGCTATCTAATTGTCCCTCTGCCCAGGGATAGTAGCTATGACTAGTAGAATAGACCTACTACTGACACTTCATTATGCCTGAAAAATCCCTATTATCCAAATCTTATCTTTATACCCACAGTTGAGTATAGCTGTAAAAGGCATCAAAGAAGTTTCTCTTACAGAAAATGGAGACTATTTCAGAAAACCACAACTTGAAATGATGCAGAGGTCAAAGGTTGTCAAGGAATATATCCAAAGTGAATGCATTTGCAATGAAACCCCTCTATTTAAAAGCTCAGGAAAAAATTTCAAAGGGGGTAGAAATATTGTAACAGCCAGAGGCCCATGAAGTTTGCCCTGAGACTGTCTCTCCTAAAAATATATGCATAAATAAGTTCTGAAAACTGCATTTTCAATAGATATGCTCAAGCAGAAGGGAAAGTCTTCAAGCAATTAAAAAAGACTACTGTAGCCGGGCGTGGTGGCGCACGCCTGTAATCCCAGCACTTGGGAGGCAGAGGCAGGCGGATTTCTGAGTTCGAGGCCAGCCTGGTCTACAGAGTGAGTTCCAGGACAGCCAGGGCTACACAGAGAAACCCTGTCTCAAAAAACCAAAAAAAAAAAAAAAAAAAGACTACTGTATAGGAATAATGTTTTTATTCACTGTGTAAAGATTATCCTTGAATGACTCAAATGCTGATTTCACTTCCCCCATAAATGGTTGGGATCCGGATTCAGTATTGTAATGCTTATTCTAAGTATCTCCTGTCTCATGTTTGTGTGAACATTGCTCCCCATTTATTCTCTGACTTGTCAATAAAGCTGATGGGCCAACAGCCAAGCAGAAGAGAGAATGCGCTGGACTTCTGCCAGGCAGGAAATGTATGGAGACATAAGCCTAAAGGAGAGGGGGAATTTGGCTGGGAGGTAGCCAGATTACATTGGAGAAGTAGAATAGAATAAAACTTATTAGTTACTGTGTTGTTAGCTTATAAAATAAATTTATAATCTTAATCTTATTTGGGAGCCGACTGGAGTTTAAAAAAAAACCTGTCACCATTTAAAATTACATTAACACTACTGAGAAAAAAATTAGCCTCTTCCAGGCATAAACCTAACTGGTTATCCAATACAAATAGTCCTGTCACATACCCATAGGTAACAAAAACTGACTCAGCAGGCTTTCTGTTCACATTTATACAAATCTCTCTCTTCTCTCTTTCTCATGTCTGTATAGCAATAATAATAATAATAATAATAAAGGACAACATTGATTAGAGAGATAGGGGCCTAGAAATGATTTGAGTGGGAAGGAAAGGGGATAAGTAATATGATTATATTTTAATTAAAATCTCTATTTCTTAAAAGAAAGACAATTTTAAAGTCTTCTTTGATAACAAACATTTAAAAATTATATTATCCTTGAGAACCAAGTTGGCTTTATCACAGAGATTCAGGAACTATTCAACACATGTAAGTCAACAAATATAATGAATCATAAAAATGAACATAAAGAGGAAAAGTCATGTGATCATTTTGGTAGATATTTCAAAAAAGAAAAAAAAAAGGTCTTTCACATTATCCAACACTCTTTCATGATAAAAGTCATGAAAAGTTACTATTGGAAGTAACAAAACAAAACAAACAAACAAAAAAGTAACAAAATAACATGGTAAAGGCTTCATGTTCCAAACACACAGGCAACATCATCCTACATGGAGATAAATTCTAAGCAATCAATTAAAATCAGTAATGAGACAGTGCTGTTCCCTGTCCCACTCACTAAAGCACTGGCTAAAGCTATAAGACAAGAGAAGAACAAAAAAAAAAAAAAAACTACAAAATGGAAATTTTTTTATTTTCCCCATTTGCAAATAATACATTACATATAAGACATAAACGATACCACAAGACAATACAAGAAAATATCTAGAAATATCACTTTTTGGCTAAATGGTAAGACACAAAATCAACTAATGAAAATCAGTAATTTGCGCACAGAACGTAACAGTGACAAGCATATTGAGAAGTGTATCAAAGAAACAGTCTCTCATAATAGCCTCAAAACTGGTGAACCTAACTAGGTATTTAGCTAACCAAGGCATATATTAAGTCTGTGAAGAAGAGTGAAGTAAACGGGAAGATGCAAATATCTTCCAGACCCAGGTGTTGGTAGAATTAATATGTTGAAAATTATCATCCTACAAAAAGCATTTTACAGATTCAATCCAATTCTAATCAAAATCCCCAAGATATTATTTAAAGAAATAAAAATACTAAAATTTGTATGAAAGCACAAAGGATTCTAAATACCTGAACAATGCTGAGTAAAAAGAACAATGTTATGGGGATTAACATTCCAGACATCAAGCTCTGTAATAGAACTATAATGATGAGATTAGCAGGGTATTGGAACAAAAAGACATGCAGGACAGTGCAACTATAGGTCACTATAGGTACAGAAAGTTGCAGCTATCTGATACATGTCTAATGGACCAAAAATATGTACTAAAGAACAGATACCATGTTCCATGAGTTTTGCTAGGAAAATGTGAGGTCCACATGTGTGAGAATGAAATTGAACCCATATCTGTTAGAATTTCTTCTAGGCTCCACCCAACAGTTAACTACCAACAGCCTGGCTTCCTGTAAAGGACTGTTTGACCTCTCTCTCTCTCTCTCTCTCTCTCTCTCTCTCTCTCTCTCTCTCTCTCTCCCCCTTCCTCTCTGGCCTTTCCCCCATCTCTCTCCAACTGTTTCTAGTCAGCCTCTTCCCTTCTTTTTCTCTTCTCTCTCTTTCTGTCCTTCTGTCCATTTTTAATTCTCTGCTTCCACTCCTTTCTCACCCCCTCTCTTTCCCGCATCCCAAATAAACTTCATTTTTATTAGACCCATTAATGGCTGGTACCTCTTTGTGTGGGGGGGTGCCTTACTTGGGCCTACCAAGGCACCCCTCTTGTGACATCATTCCACTGCATTACAAAACATATCAATTATCTATCAGTAATTATACCTAAATACTTCAATATGGAACTTGAAACAATAAGTGATTGTTATGTACATTGATGCTTTCATCTACATATATTTCTGTATTAAGGTTTTGGATCCCCTGAAACAGGAGTTAGACAGTTGTGAGCTGCTATGTGGGTACTGGGAATTGAACCCAGATCCTCTGGAAGGGCAGGCAGTGCTCTTCATAGCTAAGTCATCTCTCCAGTCAAATAAGTGGTTTTTAACAGAATTAAAACATCAGAGATTTACAGAGACTAAGGTACAAATTAGACAAGCATGTCCATTACTGTTTTTATTGTACACATTGTTAATTTTAGAGTGGATGGGAGTCTTAGTTACATTTTTATTTCTGTAATAAAACACCATGACCAAAAGAAGCTTGGGGAGGAAAGGTATATTTCATACTAAAGCTTGCATTCCATCATCTAGGGAGTTCAAGGAAGGAACTCTAGGCAGGAACCTGGGGGCAGGAACTTATACAGAAGCTTTGCTCTGGCTTGCTACTTACTCATGGCTTGCTTACCCTCTTTCTTATAGCACTGAGGCCCGCCCACCCAGAGATGGCCCTGCTCACATTGAGCTCGTCCTCCTCTATCAATCATTAATCAAGAAAATGTCCCCGCAGACTTGCCATGGGTTGATCTGGTGAAGATATTTTCTCAGTTGAAGTTTTATTTCCCAAATGACCCTAGTGTGTGCCAAGTTGGCATAAAACTAACCAGCAGAGTAGATATCATTTTACCATTATTTGGATTACATTACACAAGGCACTAAAGCTCTTTTCATGGAAAATGAAATGATAGTTGTAAAGACCTCTGAATATGTTGAAAACATGTTACAAGTGGAAAATCAAGAAAAAAGTCTCATTTCAAGACAGATGAGAGATTGCAAAATTAATTTAGGAAGTGCAGTCAGATATTGCTCTTTGTTACTATTCAGAACCTGAGATAAGAATCTATTGCTGAAGACACTAAACATAATTCATGGAACATGAAAAATGAGGCTTATTCTGGTCTGGAACTTCTTTGCCTATTGGGTAACATTCATAGTGCTGGAAGGGGCTAAGCCCAGTCTCAGAGGAAAAAGCCACCAATCTTACACAACTGATAACCCTATCAGCTCCAATAATGATTGATGTGGTGATATAAACACAAAATTGTCGCATGAGTATTATGGGACTAGACAACCACTTTTTGATTGAACTTGGGGTCCACTCCATGAGATAGCACTAGTGCCTGGCCACATAAATGTGGAGAACCTACTTAACTGAAATGGAAATCATATTAAAAACAAGTCTAAATGTCCCTTTAGTGCTGACTACTCCACAGCCTCTGATTCTTTGCATGTTGATCACTTGTGGGTCTCTGTGTTACTGCAGTGTAATGCAAAAAGAATCTTCTGTAATAGCCAGGTGTGGTGGCGCACGCCTGTAATCCCAGCACTTGGGAGGCAGAGGCAAGTGGATTTCTGAGTTCGAGGCCAGCCTGGTCTACAGAATGAGTTCCAGGACAGCCAGGGGTATACAGAGAACCCTGCAGGTGTTCTTCAGATCAACAAAGATGTACGTACCATCATGTAGTAATTCTGTATAGACAAATTGTGATTTCATAATTTTTGATAATTATTTTATAGAATTCCTGATTTGATTCATATAATTTTAGGAAGAAAGTTTTTAGAGATGGTTTTAGTTGTTTTTTGCCAGAAAGATATAATAAAGTTAGAATCAAGAATAAAATGGGCCCACACCTCATAAAATAGTAAGTAAAGGCTGCATTGATAAAAAATACAATGAGCTTTCACAATTAAACTAAAAAGAGAAATATTCTTGGGACAAATTTGTGATTAAAAAATTTTTCTTCTATGTCATATCCAAAGATTAAGCCACAGGTGTGCTCTATGATAAAGCAAGGTCATATAAAACTGTTGCTTTGAACTTACAGAATGAAATACTGCTTTGTATTTGTTATCACCATCTTTCTGTAACTCTAACATTTTATCTATGAGGTAATTTTCTAAAGAACTTTTATCTAAGAATTATAAAAAGGCCAGAGAAAATAAAGTGTAGCATCGGGGGCTCTGACCCATCCACTGTTTGTGTATGTGTGTGTGTGTGTGTGTGTGTGTGTGTGTGTGTGTGTGTATTTGCTTGTCTATACATCCATGTATACGTATATGTATATGTATGTAAGTATGCATGAACACTTGTGGATTTGATGAAACAGGTAGTTGGGCCAACTCAGATTGTGCATGTGTATGAGTGTTTGTGCATATGTGCATATTGCCTGTGTACAAGATTTTAATCATTTTCCTTTCTTGTCTCTCTTGTTCACAAAGAGTTAATGAGCTCTAAGCCTTTTGCTTGGCCAGCAAGAGGTCTTGAGCTACAAAGTAAGAAACCAGAGTTTATTAAAGCACAAATAGTAACAGAGTTACAGAGTAAGAAACCAGTTCTCATCAGTGCAGAACAGTAAGAAAGAGATAAGTTTCCAGAGGCATCATCTTCTGGCCCCCAGAACAATAAGAGAGAATTATTAGGCTATAGGTCAGCAGTCTTTGGCCTTCGTCCAACTCTGTGTCCTGCCCAGTACCATCCCTGTAAGGCTGGGCAGGCCCCTGGCAACTAGTCAAAGTTTTTAGCCTCAAATAGAAACCTAAAATGACAATACAGTTCAGAAATACAAAAATAAGTCAGCTATGAATGAAAGTTGGCCACCAATTCAAAGGTTTTATAAGAATCAACTCATGTTACACAGATAGATTTATTATGTAGACAACTGTTATTAGCTGATTGTTTCAATCAATGAAAACTGTTAAGCATAAAAGCAACATGAAATAGGTATGTGACCCAATCAATATATTTTTTATTTCATGAGAATTTCAAGATCAATGAACAAAAACATTGAATTTCTGATAAAAGTGTCACAAGTAGTTGAGGAAGAGCATGGAGACTTTTCCCCACAACCTTATGTGTCAGAGATAAACGAGTTCATTATTGGTTTTCCTAATTTCTTGTTCTCTAATCTTACAACTATTATTAGTGATTTGCCACAGATATTTTGGGGAAGATATATTAATGTATAATGTCTATTTTATTTAAATTGAAGATTCATATTTTTATTATCATTGCTACCAATACTTTTGCCTTCTTTCTTAGTTTGTCACCCTCAAAATGCCAACATCAAGTGTTGGACTTTTCCACGGACAAGATCAGTAGAAACTCCATTTATTTTTGTAATGTATCTCTAACACTTAGGCCCTCTAGTTACTTTTGTAACCTGGAAGTATTATGCTATAGCAGACCTTTGGAAATAAATGAATTTATAAATTAAGTTAATTATACATGTGAAGACCTTGTGTGTGAAGTAGCACTTATAGGATCATTGTGGATATCTGACTCACATGGATCCCCATTCCCAAATTATAACATTTGCTGAAAGTAAATTTGGTGTGGTATAGGAAAATTGAAAACCTGTCTCCACTGATGCCATTGTCAAGATTTAAAGACAATGTAGGAGAATAATGGTTTGGTGCATGCATGATCTACATAATTTAAAGAAAAATATCAGGAACTCAATGATATAACAGCATTTATTTTTTTGAACGTGGAGGAAATAGAAAAATAATCACATGAATTTTTACAGAATACAGATTCTATACTTCTTTAAAAATGGAAGAGAACTGAGAGACAATTTTGTTAATGTGGTGAAAATCTATTTCGTCAATTCAGCCTGTTACATGGCTGCAAAGATAGATTTTACTTCATGCTTTCTCATATTGTTTCTATGACCTTTATCCTTCAGCTAAGTTTTGGAGCATTTAATTCTAACCTACACAATGAAGACCAGTTTCCTGTATCAGGTAGCCCCCAAAATCACATACCTTTCTCTGTCCATGTTCTCCTTCATGCTCTCTGTCAGATACAACTTGATGAGACTGGTCCTAACAGATGATGACCAAGGTTTTCAGTTCTTCTCAAACATAAGGGAAGGGATTAAAATAAACAATGTCTATTTATTATCTGGAGATTTGACCCCAGAAAGTAAGTAGTTATATGTGGAAAAAATTAAACTTTATTATGATCAAGCTATGACACACACAGCAAAAAGTTATAACCCTATATAGTGACATGAAACTCTTTTGTAGCTCTGAACTTCCTATTATGAAAATTTTTACACATGTGTACTAGAGTGAAACCTTATGAGTGTAAGCAATGCGGTAAATCTTTTGCCTCTCATGGTCAACTTCAAAAGCCTGAAAGAATTCATACTGTAGAGAAGCCTTACAAATGTAACCAATGTGGTAAAGCCTTTGCATGACACAGTCATCTCCAACTGCATAAAATAACACATACTGGAGAGAAACCTTACAACTACAGTCAATGTAAAGCCTACTCACAATCAAGTCACCTCCAAGGACATGAAAAAACACACATTAGAGAGTAACCCTGTGAATGTAACCAATGTGGTAAAGCCTTTACAGGTCACAGTGATCTTCAAAGGTGTGGTGGTTTGAATATGCTTGGCCCATGACAAGTAGCACTGTTAGGAGATGTGGCCTTTCTGGAGTAGGTGAGACCTTCTTTGAGGAAGCATGTCACTGTGAGAGTGAGCTTTGAGAACCTGTGCTTATGTTCTACCCAGGGCAGAAGAGTCTTCTCCTGGCTGCCTTCTGATTGATATGTATAACTCTTGGCTCCTCCAGCACCATATCTGCATGGACACTTCCATTCTTTCTGCCATGATGATAATAAACTGAACCTCTGAATTTGTACACTACGCCCGATTAAATGTTGTTTTTTTTTTTTATAAGAGCTGCCTTGGTCATGGTATCTTGTTACACCAATAAAACTCAAATTAAGACAAAAGGCACAAAAAATTGCATACTGAAGAGAAACCCTATGAATGTATTTAATATGGCAAAGCATTTGCACATTTCTATAGTCTTCATTATATCAAAAGTATTCATACTTCCATTCTCTGAAACCCTGTGAATGGAAACAATGTACCACCTTTACCCTTCATAGTTATCTCTAAATGCATTAAAGAACCCAAACCGGAGAAAAGGCTTATGAATGTGCTCAGTCTGGCAAAGTCTCTGTGTTTTGAAATCTGCACAGATCCGTAACAATTCAAACACCTGGTCAAAGTAAATGCCAAGAGTTTGTTGTAGTCAAGCTGTTTGGGTTAGAAAGTTATGAGTTTGGGTTAGGGTGCTTGGGGTTACAGTTACTATTAGAAAATTAATGGTTATGGTTAGAGGATTAGGGAGATAAGGTTAGACAGGGTAGGGTTAGAGGGATAGGAAAAGAAAGGGTTGGTGTTAGAGTTAAGGTTAGAGGGTTAGGGGGATTGGATTAGAAGAGATAGGGTTAAGGGGATGGAATATGATTAGACAATTAGGGTTGAGACTTGGATTTGGGTTTAATTAGAGACAGAGTTAGGGAGGTTAGGGTTGGGGTTTAGGGTTAGAGGATTAGGGTTAGAGGTTAGGGTTAGAGGATTAGGGTTACAGTTTAGGGTTAGGGCTAGTTTTAGGCTTATGATTTTTCTTCATATGCTAAATGGTTAGGGATAGTGGTTAGGAGTTTTGGATAAGTTTAGGGTAACTCAGCATTAGGGTTAGGGTTAAAGTAATTCAGAGTTAGAGTTCGGGTTCAGGTTAGGTCCCATTCACAGGTGGCCCAAGCCCACCAAAAAATATAAACATTGAACTTCATGGTGACATTTTAAGTAATCTGTTGCTGAGGTCCGTATAACCTGTAGAAAGCTCATAGTCCCAATTTCTATTCTACTTAGTTCATCCATTGATTTACTAACATTTTCATGAAGTCCAATCTTAAATCTATAAGAGGGATTTTCCCACTTTGATATAATACACCTATGTCATGCTTCTACTAATATATTTTGAATGCTTTTCCTCATAACTTTCTTTGTTCTTTTATTGTATGTAAATTAAACACTTATCATACTGTTATTATACAAGAAAATGAACTTCATACTAATCTAATCTGTTTTACTAGGTCATGGTCACTGATATTTAGCTGCAGAACTATCCTTTATGGTTAGAATGTGAACTAATCTCCAGAGGTCATGAATTTGAACACTGGATCCCAAGCTGACGATACTGTTTTGCAGTTGTGCACCCTTCAGGAAATGGAGCCTCCTTTGAAGAATGGATTATTGTCAAGTACTCAAGGCTTATAGTTGTTGTAAGTTTCCATTTGGTCTCTGATTCCTAATCTCAGACCAATTATCAAGCTAGATTCCCAACACTGTCCTTAAATCTTTCCTACCATAATGGAGTATTTCCCTGAAACTATCAGCTTGATTATACATTCCGTTCCTTACTTCATATGTTATCACTTAATGTCAGAGGACAGCAACTCAAACAACTTTCTCATGTTCCTTTGTTGGACAGAAGTACATTTTTATACAATTCATGCAATCACACAAATCAATGCCAGATACCAGTTTATACCCAACTATTTAATTTATGTTCCTATGGAATTGTAGTTGCAGACTGTTGTGAGCTGCCTTGTGAGTGCTAGGAATGAAACTGGTTCTAACAGAGCTCTTAACAACTGAATGATCTCTAGCCCTGCCAACCCATTTTCAAAAAAATAAAGTACAATACCATATACAAGATATTTGGGGTTCCAGGACCAGCTCTGAGGAAAGCTTCAGGCAGGTAGTAGGGTTGACCTAAATGAAACTGTGTGTGCTGTAGCCGACAGAGCTGGAAGAGTAGACATACTCTTTGGAGTCCAGGCAATTTCATCATAATCTCAAGTAGCTAAACAAAGATCTACAGATTTTATGTTTTTCCTGCTAGATTTTGGTCTTGCTTCGGTGTATTCATTCTTTGTTATGCTCTGATTCTTTGTGGAATAGAATAGTTTATTCTGTGACATTGTGTTGAAAACATAATGGTCTCATTTAAGGATATGGCAGAGTGTGGTAAATTGAAAAGTATTTTTCACTAAGAATCGAAGAAAGATACAGTGGTTAAATGAGAATGGCTCCCATAGTCATGTGTTTGAGTACTTACTTTTCAGTTGGTGAAACAGTTTGGGAAGGATCATGAGTGTGGCCATTTTAAAAGAAGTGTGTCACATGGTGCACTTTGAGACTTTGAAAGCTTTCTGACCATGCCCACTGGGTTTGCTCCCTCTTGTCTGAGGTTCAAAATGTGAGCTCTAAGCTCTTTCTGGTGCCATGTGTTTATGCAGGCATCCTCGACTCTAATCCTTTGGAACTGTAAGCTCAATTTGATGCTTTCAAATATAATTTGTCTGGGTCAAATATAATTTGTTTTATGACAGCAATAGAAAGGTAACAGTAATGAAGTGTTCTGTTGGAGATCAGAACACAGAAAGTCTCCCCTTCCAACTACTGAGTCCAGGGAGAAAATTATTTCTAACTTTTGCTCTAGAGCAGTTAACATCAGTCCTATGTCTTTAAGGTTAGAAGTGATCCCAAGATTGATAGTTCTAACTTCCACGAAGAAGCAACCCTGTTAAGAACATGCTCCTTTGCTTCTTACCAAACCAATATTAAATAAATTCTCAGATCCCTCTTCTATAGAATAGAAGGCTATCTTACTCAGAATGATGATCCAAAGGCACATGATTAAATAAATACTGTTATTTCTTACAGATTCAATGTGTATTGTATATTATAGTATACTTAGTGAGTGAAGGTCAGCTGGGGTTTTAAAGGAGACACTGTCTCAAAGAAACACATCAAAATTGTATTTGTTAAGGGCCAGCTGACTTCATTTTTTCCTTCCTTCTAATTAAACTTTGTTAAATTTTTATTTAATTTCTATATTGTTCCCTATGGAGTTATCTCTAATCATGTCCTAAGTTAAAGGTTAACTTGTTTTGACTTGTTCTTCCTCTGTAATCTTAAGATGGACACATAGTAAATTGTTTCCCTTGTTGATGGTATGTCCTGAGAACTGGCTGGCAGTTAACTAAATTACCAAGTGCAGAAAATTCCACTTTGTAATCATTTGCTGTGTACCTCATCTTTGAGCTTGAATATTAAAAGGCTCTCCTGCTTTTATTTTATTTCTAAATTTATGTATTTATTCACTTTATATCCCAATTCCATTCTCTCCTCCCAGTATCCCCTCACGCACACCCTCCCCCATTCCTCCCTTTTCCTGTGAGAAGGGAGAGCCCCTCTCTGGGTGTTATCTTTCCAGGGTCCAGCCTCGACACAGGCTTGGAGTTCTCAACTGGAAGCAGGGATATCTGGAAGGCGCATAATAAATATACACAGACTACTTTTGGGGTACAAGCTGATAGGCAATTTTTCAAGGCTTAGCTTAAAAACTCAAGAGACAACAAGTGCTGGCAAGGATGTGGAGAAAGAGGAACACTCCTCCACTGTTGGTGGGATTGCAAAATGGTAAAACCGCTCTGGAAATCAGTTTGGCGGTTCCTCAGAAAATTGGGCATGTCACTTCCAGAGGACCCCGGCATACCACTCCTGGGCATATACCCAGAGGATTCCCCTGCATGCAATAAAGACACATGCTCCACTATGTTTATAGCAGCCTTGTTTATAATAGCCAGAAATTGGAAGGAGCCCAAATATCCCTCAAAGGAGGAATGGATACAGAAAATGTGGTATATTTATACAATGGAATACTACTCAGCAATTAAAAATAATGAATTCATGCAATTTGTAGGTAAATGGTTAGACCTGGAAAATATCATCCTGAGTGAATTAACCCAATCACAAAAGAATGCACATGAAATGCAATCACTGATAAGTGGATATTAATGAGCCCAGAAGCCCTAAATACTCAAGACACAAATAGCAAGTCAAATGATTCCCAAGAAGAAGAAAGGAGAGGACCCTGGGCCTGTAAAGATTGCATCCAGTTTAGTAAAGAAACCAAGGGGGGAGGAGGAATGATTGGGGAATAGTTGGGGGGGAGAGGAACTATGGGAACTATGGTGGGTGGGAACTGGGAAAGGGGAAAGCCTTTGGAATGTAAACATAGAATATAGAAAATAAAAATTAAAAGAAATAAAAAAAGTTTCTTTTCTCTCTCACTCTCTGCTCTCTTTCTCTCTTGCACATTCGCTCGCAGCTTGAGGCTGCACACACTCTGCTTCTCTCCTGTGCGCTTTTCTTTTCTTGCACTCTCTCGCGCATACACACTTCTGTGTGTTCCCCTTTCACTCACACACACACTCTTCACACACATCACACACACACACACACATCACATGCACTCTCCTTTCACACACACACCACATGCACTCTCCTTTCACACACACGCCACATGCACTCTCCTTTCATCACACGCCACATGCACTCTCCTTTCACTCACACACCACATGCACTCTCCTTTCACACACACACCACATGCACTCTCCTTTCACTCACACGCCACATGCACTCTCCTTTCACACACACACCACATGCACTCTCCTTTCACACACACACCACATGCACTCTCCTTTCACACACACACACCACATGCACTCTCCTTTCACACACATACCACATGCACTCTCCTTTCACACACACACACCACATGCACTCTCCTTTCACACACACACCACATGCACTCTCCTTTCACACACACACCACATGCACTCTCCTTTCACACACACACCACATGCACTCTCCTTTCACACACACACACCACATGCACTCTCCTTTCACACACACACCACATGCACTCTCCTTTCACACACACACACACACACACACACACCACATGCACTCTCCTTTCACACACACACACACCACATGCACTCTCCTTTCACACACACACCACATGCACTCTCCTTTCACACACACACCACATGCACTCTCCTTTCACACACACACCACATGCACTCTCCTTTCACACACACACCACATGCACTCTCCTTTCACACACACACACCACATGCACTCTCCTTTCACACAAACACCACATGCACTCTCCTTTCACACACACACACCACATGCACTCTCCTTTCACTCACACACCACATGCACTCTCCTTTCACACACACACACCACATGCACTCTTCTTTCACACACACACACCACATGCACTCTCCTTTCACTCACATACCACATGCACTATCCTTTCACACACACACACGCCACATGCACTCTCCTTTCACACACACATGCCACATGCACTCTCCTTTCACACACACACACCACATGCACTCTCCTTTCACACACACACACCACATGCACTCTCCTTTCACACACACACCACATGCACTCTCCTTTCACACACACACCACATGCACTCTCCTTTCACACACACACCACATGCACTCTCCTTTCACACACACACCACATGCACTCTCCTTTCACTCACACACACCACATGCACTCTCCTTTCACACACACACACCACATACACTCTCCTTTCACTCACACACTCCACACACACACCTCACATTCTCTCTTCACTCACTCTCTTCAAGCTCTTCTCATGCTCTCCGCATTCACTCTCACTTGCTCTTCATGTGCTCACTACTCTACATTCTCTCTACAGTCTCTTCTCATTCACTCTACATTCTCTCTCTCTCTCTCTCTCTCTCTCTCTCTCTCTGCATTCTCTCTTGCCTTCTTCTTGCCCCAGTCTTTTATTGATACTCCAAAAGCAGGTTAAAAAAAAGAGACATTGTACAATCATTGCCAAGTCAAATTCAAAAGAATAACCAAGTCCCACAAAAAATAAAGAATTACAATTTTTCCCCAAAGTTTCAAGCTTCCCTATTCCTAGGCCTATAGCCAAAATAATAATAATTGCAAACTCATCATTATTTAAACTTTAACTATTATACTTCAGAACTCAGAGCTCCGAGGTCAGCTACTTGCATTTTCTTGTAAAGCTCTAATGATAAATGACATGAGCAAAGCTGCCAGGCAGTGGCCAGAAAGAATCAAGTTAGCCCTTAACTCCGTAGTTCCCCTAGCTTTCCGCTTCTACACATTGCACACAATGACTCTCCTAAGAGTCCCAGTGCTTTGACTTAGTTTTACTAATCTAAGATTTAACATATTCTATACTTGCTTATCCAGGAAACACTCTCAAATGCTGTGCAGAACTTATTTCATAACTTTGATAGTTTTTTCTTTCTTTGGGGTCCCAGTGTTGGCTCTAATTCATTTTCTAATAATTTCATCAATCTTTCTTTGCAAGTCAAGCATTAATCTGGAACCACCATTGTGCAGTTATTGCATTGTTTCTAAGATGAGAACACACAGCATGCACCTGGGCCATTAGGACTGTACTGTATTGTGCTGTGGCCTATACCTCAATTTTTAATTGTTTAAGAATCATTACATCAGGGAACATCTGGTTTCACAGAACTCACCAGAGCAGGAGGAGAAAGAAGTAAGAAAGTCAGATATAATAGAATAATTATGCACACCAAGGCCAACTGAAACACAGTCACACACAAATGAAATCTATACAGCTGTTGTCCAGGACTAAGGTTAGGAGAAATGGGAACAACTGTTGTTACAAAGAGCTGCCGTGGCCTACTGCAAGCAGTCCCTTATTTCAGATGGCGGGTCCCCTGGATGGATGTGTGTCCTGCTTCTCAGGGTCCCAAACACCATCCTTTTCTACAAGTTGCTGCTGCGGGCTTCTGAGATGTCTCCATCCCGGCCTACTGCAGGCAGTCCCTGTCATTGCTGTCCCCAGCATTATCCCACCACTACCCCCATTACTCCACCCTGACACATCAAGTCTCTACAAGAATTAAGAACATCCTCTCCCACTGAGGCCAGACAGGGCAGCTCAGTTAGGGAAATGGAATCCACAGGCAGACAGGCAACAGATTCAGGGACAGCTCCTGCTCCAGTTGTTGGGGGGCCCTGCACATCTGCTACATATGTGCAGGGGACCTAGGTTCAGCTGGCTCTTTGGATGGTGGTTGAGTCACTGGGCTCCCCTGCTTTTATGCAGGGCTGCTTCGCCTTTTTTTTTTCCTTTAAAATTTAGGTCTATTTAAAATGGGTTATACTGTGGACATGACCATGTAGACCAGCATGACCTCAAACTCATAGATATGAATTTGCTTCCAAAGTGCTAGGATTCATAGCATGTGCTATCATGCTTGTCAATATTTATTTTTGAAAATGATTTTATGGACACTGGTGGCAAATACCTGATATGGCTTTATGACTATGTAGCACAGGCCTTCCTCAAACTCAGTGATCTTCCTGCCTCTGCGTTCTGAGTGTTGGGCTTGAAGAAATGCTTTACTATTCCCTGCTTGAATAATAGGCTTTACGATATAACACACACACATACACACACACACACACACACACACACACACACTATAGCTAAAAGACCTAGAATTTAATGTGGTCTCTGACCAATAGCATAGAGGTCAACTGGCCATAAAGTGCATGTGACATCTCCCCAAAGGATTGGTAACAGTCTAGGGAAGAAAGAGTCTGAGAATGATTATTCTGGGAATTTGCGTTATGTCTGTCTCTATAGTAAAAGGTAGGTGAGGTCTGCCTCCACAGATAGCAGAGATCACATGGTCATTAACAAATTCCACTCTCAGCCTTTTGGATAGAATGCAGGTATTCCTTCATTGAGAAGGGACCCTGCATGTTTAACATCCCTGGTTTCCCTAGTGATCTGTGTATATAAGGACCTTTGTGCCCTCAACATTTTCTTGCTCATGAAAGGGTGAAACTCCCCTGAAGGTGGGAGAATTAGCATCAGGCAAAGATGAGGTCCCTATTTGGCTATCTAATGCAATGTGATTAGCCAGTCCTGAAACCATTTAGACACAACCAACAGAAATGGACTCAGCAAGTCTTATTTATATATTTGAGCATACTTATTCACAAATACTTAACCAGGAAGAAATTGGCTGGGAAGAATTTAGGAAGGGGCGGAGAGAGGACAAGGAAAAGGGAAAGTGATGTAATATATTTTCATTAAAATGTATAAAAATAAATTTTAAATTAAAAGAGGCTAGAGCAATAGCTTAGCTGTTATGAACCATGGGTGTTGCTGCAGAGGACACAGGTTCCTTTTCCAGAAGCCACATGGAAGCTAACCATTTCCTATGACTCTAGCCCCAGGCATCTCCTGCCTTCTTCTGACTTCTGTTGGCACTGCACACAGCCACATGCAGGCACACACACACACACACACACACACACACACACATTAGAAAAAATTAAAAAATTACATACAGTGATGTTCCAGCCCTGAGTCAGATAGCAGTCAGCGCTAGGTAAAATGACCTCCTCTGGTCCTGCAGGGAAACCGCTGTGGCTTCCCTCTGAGCTGCCTGCTTAGAGGCAAAAGGAGCCTTATTCTGCTCAGCAAATAATAGCTCAGCAAAGCTGTTCCTCTAAGAACAATGCCCGCAGTGCTGATAGGTGAGTTCTCCTTGGCGTTTTATGATTTGTGTTCTCTGTCATTTGTATATGTGAGATGGTTGCATTGATACACTGATTTGTTAGATCGAACATCAGGTAGCATTGACTCTGGAGCCATCTGCTTTCACAGTGTTATTTACTTGGTTTTCAGCTAAGATCTTATAGTATAAGGTGAACATTCCAGAGGCATTTCTGTCCATCATTTTTTAATAGTTTACATATATTTCTGCATGACTCTGAGCTAAGAATTCCCTTAACTATCTCTGCTTTTACCTTGTGGCCATGTTCAGAAAAGGATTTAACTTAGCATTCTTAGGAGTAGGCAAACTTATATGTGAATGTATCCAGACTCCATAGTAAAAATCTCAATGCTTTCTTTGCTGAAGAAAATTATTGCTTTGGAAAGGACTCCCGTGCTTTACTTGCCGGTCACAGGATAAAAATCTTTCTCAGCTCTTCTGTCTTGGCTGTATCTGAAATTGACTAAAAGTCAAAGAGTTGGTTACTGTGGGAGATTTTTCTTAATTATAGCTTTTGAAATGGAAAAACCTTCTTTAATTTGGCTCTCTTGACATGATAAGATCTAGGCCACAGCTTCCCAAAGTAGCCGACATGTTGCGAGAAATATTAAAAAATGAACCCGCCAACTCTCCTTGGGGCCCACGGTCTCTTGCTCCGGCAGGCCTGCCAACTCTCCAGCCATGCCGGACCACAGCCCCCTGCTTCCCCCCACCCCCGCCCCGTGCCCCTTCCGAGTTCCTCTCGCTACCACACGAAGCCCCACACACCCCACTGTCAGCTATCTCAACAGCCAATTACCCGGTAGAATCAAGACTCCCAAAGCTTAATTAACTAATCAGATTCATGTATCAATAATATCACAATTTACAAGGTGCCAATAAAATAATTTCAAAGCCAATTGATAATGATAAAAGCTTTAATCCAAAATTTCTAACCTTGTAAAATCATAACTACTTTGGCTGGTAAATGCCACACAGGCTCAAGTCCGCAAGCAAGCCTTGTTCCTTCTCCTCCTACCCTGAGACACTCCCTGTCTGTAACTCTAAGCTCCGCCTCCCTTTTCCTGTCCAATCACAGAGCTCCTCTGCACTAACGTAATTAGACAGGGGAAATTGTGCAACGCCTACAAATATAAAGGACATTGAAGATGGAGATGGCAGCTCTCTCTCATTGTCCACGTGCCCTGCCTCTGGCTATCAAGTTCATTTTTTATTGGCATGAGAACCTTCTTCAGAATTCTGGTATACACGGAAGACCAGCGGAGACATACATCATGAACTGAACGGCTATTAGATAGCCATTGTTGGACTAGTTGGGCCACAGCCTATTCTAATATCCTAGGAAATCTTTCTACATACATAGATTCCTCCTATCAGGTCGGTTCATCTAGAGAACCTTTACTAATAAGCTCGGCGTGTGGACGTGTTAACCTTCCCACTGAGGAAGATGTGCGGGCTGACAATGGGGCGCCACAGGGTTAGTCATCTGGCTCCTCTTTGCCTCCCAGGGTTCTCATACCTACCAGGTGAATACGAGCTGCAGTTTACCTAAGTCCAGCATGAAGGACTCTACCCAAGCCAAATTAGAGTATTTGCGGGTTTGTTGGGGGCAGCTCTCTAGTGGGTTCACTGATCCCAAGGAACCAGAGGGTTCACTAGTTCCCAAGGAGGTCAGAGAAGTTGCTATGGGTGGGTAGAATGAGGAGGGTGGTTCGGAGAAAGAGGCAAGCTGGGAGACACAAATGCATGGGTGGTAGGTGGTAGGGAGAGGGAGAGGGAAAGTGGAGGAAGAAGAAGAGGGAGGAAGGGGAAAGGGGGGAGGGAGAGACACAGAGACATTAAAACAAAGAGACAAAGAGCACAGAAAGTCCGGATTATATAGGAAGAGCTTCTGGGGGAAGGGAAGCCCAGCCCCTGAACTGGAAAGTTCAGGACACAAGGCGGGATATGCCAGCCATGCCCTGTAACGGGTGGGGACTGAGTGCTGCTGCAAGAACCTGGAAGCGGTCGACTTTGGTGTGTTAAATATACACGTCAGCTGCTTGTCCCAGGTCTGCGTGCCCCAGCCACAAAACAAAAATCTTGTTTCCCAAAATCTCTCTTTAATTGTTAATATCCTGGGCACCCTTCCACTTGTGGGACAGATTGATAACTCCACTGCAAGTTGAGTAATATGTAAGCTATCCTCCTTGATTCTGGAGAAAGAAGGGAAAGAGCCTACTGAGTGCTGTGATGGGGCTCCTGTTGAAGACAGGACCTGGTGGTCACTGCCCACAAAGGGGCGGAGCGGGCGGCTGAGCAGCGATGGGTGGAGTGGTGGCGGGGTAGGTGAAGTCCTCCCGGGGCTAGGTGGGGAGACAGATGGGTAGACTATTGGAGGACAGGCACTAGTGCTACCGAAATACAAATCCCTGCAGATCTTGAAAAGGTCTGGCCCTGGACTGGAAGCCTGGACCAAGAACGTCTCTACTCTGAGTGCTTTAAGCGCAGTCTAACCCTAAGGGAGGTCCTGATGTCACTCAAGACTCACTGGCCAATCAGAGCCTTCAGGAGGACCTGCCAGTCAGAAGAAGAGGCGGGCTCTTCCTGATGGTGCTGAGTGGCAGGTTCCGCTCAGTAGCTTGTAGGCTTTAATGTTTGGGTGCGACGTGCTCTCTGTCTTGCCTCCGGATGCTATGAAGTGCGCTCCGGCAAGCTCCGAAGTTGTGACATGGTGAGCACGGGGTCACGGCCAGTAACCGGGAGGAGCGGGGAGCTGAGCATCCGGAGCTGAGGTGGTGTTTTCACCCCCGGGGGCAGGGTGGGAACCGGATGCGGCTACCTGTGAGGAGGACCTTGTGGTTCTAGCCACTCGCTGGACCCAGCGGTAGCCGCTGAATATCGTCACTGCGGGGGCTTCATCTGCGCAGAGCATTTGGAAGAGTGCCTTGTGCGTAGAAACATCCTTGGCACGATGCCAAATCCAGAGAGCCCCAGTTTCTACAAGTTTTGTTCTTGGCATTTAACGTTAAGGTGTTTGATCCTTTCGGAGTTAATTTTGTGGAGGCTGTAAAAGGCATTTCGTATTTTGGGTAGCAATCCAGTATCAAGCTGGGGTGTAAAAGCGTAGAATTGATGATGTAAAGGATTTACTAGTGCTTAGGAAATACTGAGTCACACCAAGTAGAATTTAGCTGAGGGAAGGGCTGTCTGTAAAACACTCCACAGATAAACAGTATGCTAGCCAGGATGCTGTTAGAGATTAGAGTGCTAGGATACACATGTTCACCAGGATGGTCCAGAAATCCAGCTAGAAACCATGACAGAAACAACCCTGCTTTACAACCAGCCACCAGGCCGGTCCCCATATCAAGGAGCAGGCCTCTAACAAGCTGCTCAATGGGGCTTTACAGGATCACAGTCAACAGTAAGGCCTGGTGTGCCATAAAGGTTCCGTTTTCTTCTTGAGAAAAGCATAATTCTGCCACATGGGCAAGATGACACCTGGTGACAACCATTTGAAAAGGAAAAAGACCAAGGTTGTGTTCAGTGCTAGTCTGGGGCTTAAACCTTGGGAGTTTTTCCTGAGGCCAGGGTATAGAGATAGAACAGACTCCTCTAAAACCAGGAATATGGTTAGGAGAGCTGATCATGGCCTGGGGCCAGGGCCTTTAGGAGGGCTTGCTTCAGATTCTGAGAACACACCTCTCCCCACCATATGGGACTGTGGTTGTCAGTCCCAAGGCCACTACAGGCTTGGTCAGGAATGTTTCTGAGACACACTGAGTTCCCCTTGTGCAGCACCATCTGATTAGACTCCTCCTGAGTGTGTCCTATTGTATGATGCTTCTGCTGACGTCATAGTTTCTTCATGAGTTTCCTTTCGTTTCCCCCATGTAAGTAGTATACGAGATGGTATTCTTAAGAAGCTGACTTAGCATAAGAAATAGTTTGTACAGGACCTTGAGCTTCAGGTGGACATCTTCTTAACGTTCCATGCCTCAGCAGGCTGGGGAATCTGCCAACAGACCCTGAACCACCTGCCTGGCAGGCAGGTTCTCTCTCTCTCTCTCTCTCTCTCTCTCTCTCTCTCTCTCTCTCTCTTCTCTCTCTTCACTCTCCCTCTCCCCCTGCCCCTGCCCCTCCCTCTCCTCCCCCTCCCCCTCTGCTTCAGAGAAGCTGGGGCAAACTTTTACTCTGCTTTTAGAAGTAGCAAATGGCTCCCAACATTTCCTTTTGTTTCTTCTTTGGCCACAGCTACTAGCAAGCCACACCACCCTTCCTAAAAGACCAACCACCCTCCACCTCCTGAGGTCCTCGGATTTATGTACCTCCAGAAAGTTCCCAGAATTCCAGATGTCACACCAACACAGAAATCTGTAGCTGCCAAAAACATGCTTCTGCTAGAGCACAAGGCAAACCATGGTTCGTGACTGCAGACGGTCAGGAGCAGCCTCACATCCCTACACCCGGGATTAAAATGAAAGCACATTCTTATAATTGTATGTCTGTGTTTTTTAAAGAAACCAAAATTACAGAATTTTCAAAAATATCACTACAAGCCAGAATTGAATACAAGCTACTATTAAAGAGGTTTTTAAAATTAATCTTTTAATTTTGTGTAGAGTGATCTCTCCCTGGGAAGGCGTATTAATTGTAGAAGAGCTGCTTCCTCAGCCTTTCAGAAAAATGTCTCTGAGACAAGCTATGTTGACTCAGGTCAGCTTCATCCCAATCTCCTGCTCCCCAAGGCAAGGAATGGCCTTGCTTTCCTCCCAATTAAACTTTCTAAATCCTTAAAGAAAACTGATATATCATAACAGAGTTTTAAAATTACTCATTTGAGTCATGTAATTAACTGTCCATTGCAGCAATAAGAAAAAAGATTTGTGTTTGGAGGATGGCTTCTGCCTTCCGATCAGAACAGGACGGACAGTTTACTGTGTACACTGCAGGATAAAGCAAGCTAAGCAATAGCTAGATAACAGACTAAAGTTTAGGGGAGTCAGCTGGAGGGGTCACCTTTGTGAAGAAAGACCTGATTCAGACAGGGTGGTGATTTTGTAATTTCACAGCATGCATTAATTCATGGATATAAATGAAAACAGACCAGATCGGTGGGTATACAATTTGGGGAGGTTTGTGTTGAGCCAGTGAATATTGAATTTCAATTAGGGGACTCAGCAGGTAACATAGAACAAGGGAGTCATGGTCAAGCAGTATCTTATTAATGCTGTGAGCCTGGCTGTCAGGTTCTCCCAGCATCCCTCAGTACCTACCTGTCACAGGGTATGGCTGGCATACCCACCCTCTAGCTTAGGGATTGGGGTGCCCGTCTCCCAGCTGCCCTTCCTTATATCATTCAACCATTTTGGGTACCTGGTCTTTCTCATCTGTCATGTACCTTCCTGGCCTCTTACTCTGGCTCCCCCTTCTCCCTTTCACGCTTTCTTCACACGGCTCAGGATCAGGTCCATTCTGAACTCTCCCAGATGCCCCTGCCCTGGCTGTGCTCTCCATTTTATCTATAATAAACTTTCTTCTCCACTATATCTAGGAGCAGCCATATCCTTTCCTTTTTTATCTCTTTTTTCCATTCACCTACCATTTATTGTTTTTTGATTTCAAATTCACAGCGACCTTTTGCTTCAGTTGTTGTTACCGTTTGAGTTTGGCTGGCGTTTGACTGCAAGACTTCTGAGCTGTGAAGCAGTGGACACTGGACATTGCGTGTGTGATGGAATGCACACACAAAGGACCTTGGAAGATGAACAGGTGCCCTAGGAGAGTGGAACATTCTACTAAAATACAAATTTACCATAGAGGCTCTGTCTGCCCCTAGGGTAGAAGGGCAGAGCTGGGAAGGCCTGTGCCGTCTGAGTCATTTAATCTCTAATTCTCCCCTAAAGGAGCTGCTACTGTCCTGAGTGCCAGCTGGCTGGTCAAAGCTGAGGGGCTCTGGGCAGGCTAGCAATCAGGAGGAGCACCAGTGGGAGGTAGCTCCATATTCTTCTCTGATACAGTTCTTCAAAGAGCTGTGAGGAAGACCACAAGCTATGCCATGGTAATTGTGGCAGCCACTGGGAAGAGCAGGTTGACTAATCTATCAGTGTCCAATATAACTGGACTTGGATAGACTGTGAACCAGACCGTGGTTCTGTTGGTACATGTGGTGACCTGGGCAGAGGGCCCTGGTCTCTCAGCTTGCCTGAGTATGGGTTGTCTGGGGTAGCGGGGGGAAGGGAAGGCCCTATAGCTCTGGCCATAGGAAGCTGTGCTGCTTATCTCACTGCCCAGTGTGCAAACACAAGCATTGCTTTTGGTGCGCAGTGGGAAGACAGATTTCAAAACTGAAGGTCTGGTTTCTAGAAGTTCTGAACATTGCATTGCAAATTCAGTTTTGTGTGATAAAGTTTACAAATAGTTTAGAAACTGGTGGACAGGAAGTAATGATCATCCTTCAATAATATTTTATTAAAATCCCTTTACCTTTCCACTACCGCCAGCCACAGTGGCATGATTCATGGAAATTCTGTTCCAGGGTTCACAAGTAATTTCTAAGATGCGGAGGTTTATCAGGTGTGCAGGTGGGTAGGAAAGATTCCACATCATGTGCCATCATCCATGTGGCAGGAAGCAGACATTAAATTATTCTTCGACAATGCATTGTGTATGAGCTCAGTGGGGCTGGTTTTGTGAGAGATCCCATGGAGGCCTGGGGAGCTGCTGAACCAAAGCCCACCTTTCTGATCACCTCCGTACAGACAGAACTGTAGAGCCTGGGGCCTGTTTGGAAGTGAGGTCAGTAGTGGCTGGAGCGTCAGAAATATCAACAGCTTCAGGGCCACTTTGAGTCATTTGGGTGGGAGTCATAAAGTCTGTGTTTGTTTAATGTCTGCACATAGGCAGTCATAGCTACTGGTCAAGTCCGCATTTTTCCTGCCTGAGTTTCCTTGGATCTTCCCACTAAAACTTGACTATACTTTGTGGCTTATGTTCTTGGCTTTTTCTTGGCATCCCCTTACTCTTTCACAAACATTGCAAAGCTTTTGATTGTTCTAGTTCCGTGATAAGTATGGATGGAATTCACATTGTGCCAAAATATGAACTATTTCTTCATAATCCTATTGAAAATTCTGGGTTTTTTTTTTTCCCACATGGTAAATAACTTTGGAATCAGCTTTCCTGTTATGCATTGTTAGGAGTTTTCTTTAGATTGTTTTGAATATATACTGCAATTTTAATATACCCAACAATTTTTTTCTTTTTTCTTTTTTTTTTTTTTTGGAAAAATATATCACTTTAATGGTGTTGTTTAGAGTTGTATAAATGGATAAAAGATATTCTACATCATTATTCATTTAGCAATCAGTAGTAAGTGTGTGAAACTGAAAATGATGGGAAATAATACACAAATCCATAGAAAGAGGACTTTAGTGACACAGAATATATTGTTAGGATCACATAAACAAAATCTTACTGATTATCATGTAATTGAGGAAGCAAAAAGAGTGAAAATAAAACATGGTCCAGAATTGAACAATGAATCCAGATGTGACATAGGATTGTATATTAGTGATAAACTCTGATAGCAGTAGATTGAGATTTTCCACAGAGACCAACTAAAATTAGTTAAAACCATGTTATGTTATAGTTGATGTAAAATCGCACATATTTAATATATGTATTCTGATATATTTGGACATCATAACTATATCCAAGTAGCCCCATTGTACCGAGTGAATGCCATGGAACCTTGGAATCTCAGTATATTTTTCATGCACTTGAAATTAGTTTTAAGAACAACTAGAATTCTCATGTTCACTGCCGTTGTGTTCGTGGTGGCCTAATTATGAACATAACCTCAATGTTCATTTGTTGAAGACAAGCTGGATGCCTCAAGGGGACAATGTGCTAAAGGAATGAAGACAATAGCAATGGTTAAAGGATTATGCTCGTGTAAAGACTCAAACTGTCAGTGCTGTATTGGTCATAAAACAGCATGTAATTACAGCTTCAGCATTGTCCACCCATTTCTTTCCCCATTCTCATTTTAATCTTTAATGCACTCTTATTGTCAGATGGATATGAGAGCTGCAGCCATCTTGTCTACATTACAGGTAGCAACAGAAAATAGCAGGCAGAAAGCATAGAATCTAGTTGAATCAATCTCCTTCAAAGGGTTTTTCTAATTTTCTTTTATAACATTATGTGGAGAAGATAAGTGAAATATCAATCTTTCTGTACGAAGAGTTATTATAGAGATGAGAAGCAAATGTGATATTATAGTATACTGTAAAATTGCAGAAAGTGGCTTTATTTGGATGGCATGAGAGCTTTCTGCCAATTAGTCACATTTCATGAAAAAGTAAAAATGAGGTTAAAAATAGACCGATTGTTTTGTTTGATTTTAAATACTGACAATAAATTACAGTTGAACAAACATGTTATAGTTTTAGATAAGAGACATCTCTTTGTTTTCTCTGGATTAAATAACCTATCTTAGATGGTCACACGTTCATTTTTTTTCTTTGGAGAATGTGTTTAAATATTTAACATTTTAATATATCAGTTTACTTATGCTTAATGTATAGTATAATTAATGTAACAATTTTGTATAACATCACATATTTATTTCTATTATTTGAATAGTTATTCAAACATTAGTTTTTCTTAAAAACAACCAGGAGTTTTCCTTTGGAATGAAATAAACAGAAATCTCTGTAATTCCACATTCCAAACTAGTGAAAAGCTAACATAAGCTTTTGTTTCCTGCATGATATATATTTCACATTGCTGATAGCAAAACTTCTGATTTCACAGGTATAGACTGGACCCAAGATGAACTTGTCATGAACTCTTGTGTTGCAGGTTATTTGATCATATTGTGAACCTCAAGACTGTCTAATTGACTTTTTCTTAAAAAAAAAAAAAAAGCTGTTTCTAATTGTGATATGGCTCAGCCCTTAGTACACACCTTTGCCCCCAAACAATGAAGGTAAAGTCAGTTTTAGAAGGAAGCACCCATGTTTGAAAGTGATGTCTAATTAACAAAATGATGAATCAGGAATATCTGACAGAATAGGATATGCCCAACTCTCAAGAGAAGACAGGAAAGAGAGGCAACATAAGAGGAAGCAGCTCAGAGGGTGAGAGGAGGAGGAGGCAGTTTTACCAAAAGAGCTTTACGGAGATGGTTAAAGAGAGAACAAGCTAGACACCACAGGTGAAGAGAGAACGAGCCAGAGAATAAAGAGCCAGGAGGTAAGAACAGATTACTAGAGTTCTTTTGAGGCCAAGCACAGCAATTCAGTCAGAAGTGAAAGAAGCTAGTTTGAATCAGTTAGCATGAAGAGGATTTTGAGCCTGAATAGCTGAGTTGACCAGCCAGCTAGAATTCAGAAAGAAAAAGAAAGCGTGAGTGTATTCAGCAGTTAAGTCTCAGATGCCAAAAACATCCTAGACCTAGATAAGATTGTACAGAAGCTAGACGCTTCCAGGACTACGTCTACATTATCAGAAGGAGGAAGTAAGCTCTCAGGATGATATTTTTACACTCCTGTGTGATGATCGCCATCTACACAAACAGAATGAGAATTGTGTCTGTCACAATCATGCTGTCCCTGTCTTCACTATTTTCTTTTCTTTGTTCATTATTGCTTCCCTTCTTCTTTGTATTTTCATTTAATCAGTATTGAATTAAGTTTTTAATTGAAGATAGATTCTTCTCTCATACAATACATGCTGACCACTGTTTTCCCTCCCTACACTCTTCCTAGCTACCCCTTACCCTCTCCTATCCTCTCCCCAAGATACAACCCCATCCCCGTTTCTTCAGAAAGGAGCAGACCTCCAAAAGAGAATAGTCGAACAAAACGAGATGGAAGAAGACAAGGTCAAAGTCTTCACATTGAGGCTGGACAAGGCAACCTGGTAGGAAGAAAAATGTCTCAAGATCAAGCATAAGAACCAGAATCAGAGCTATTCCCACTGTTAGGAGTCCCACAAAAAACACAGAGCTGACAGCAAATTAGCAGAAGACCTGGCACAGATCCATGATGTCTCCACCATTGCCATTTACATCTCTGTAGGGTTCTTAGAAATCCAGGCAGTATTAGGCATGAGTTCCCTCTCATGTCAAGTGCCTCAAGTTAAACCAAACACCACCATTAAAGTGATGTTTAAAAAAAAAAAGAAATAAAAGATGCAAAATTTAAGATCATGGATTCTTCCCCTGTGGTTTCAGTTCAGCACTATTCCAGCCATCGATGTTTGGCAGTCAGAGCCCCTGTAAGAGTGCATTGCATGAACCTGTGAGGATGAAGCCTGAGTTGCATTTTGAGACCACAAGATGTTGAGATAACTAAGCAATGAGACACCTGCCATGGAGAGGTATATATAAGGAATGGAAGAAACTAACCAAGAGATGTATGAGAAGTTGCAGGGATGGGGCCATCTAAGCCTTTTGAAACTGCGGTCCCATGTGTCTGAGGCAGAGCTGCAGGATTTGTTGTTTGCCTTGCTGGGTTTTCTGCCTTATTCCAGTCTTCCCTAACTATGTACACATTTCTCTCTATTGGAACAGGAAGGGGTATTCCGTTCTGTTGTATGTTGGAAAGATAACTATTCTTGGCTCAGGCCTGGTGACAGGTACAGCTCCTGGCAGCTTCTGATTGGCTACCTGTGAGGGGTGGTTTTCCTGGAATTGACTTGTTTTGGACTTTTCCAATCCTGGGAAACAGAAAATTAGGCTTAACTGCTAGTATGCAGCCTGTCATGGAGTCAACCTGGCTCTGGCCAACTCTGTCCACTCAATAGAAGCTTTTGTAGGAGGAACCTTTCTAGATTTCATATTGGGGATGAGATTTGAGTGGCTATAGACTCAACCCATTTCCTGTGTGTGTGTGTGTGTGTGTGTGTGTGTGTGTGCGCGCACACACACACACACACACACACACACTTACATGCACATGCATGCATGCCTGTGTCTACTGTGTTGCGGTTGAACCTAATCAATCAGCTTCCTTCTCATGTTCTCTTGCCTTTACTATTATAGACTCTCTATAGATGACAAAATGCAGTTGAAACAATTATTATTCAGTGCTAAGCCTGGTGTTTTTTAATTTTTAATTTTTTTTGGTTTTGTTTCTGTTTTTGTTTTTGAAGACAAAGTTTGTCTTTCTAGCCCTGGCTATCCTAAAAGTAGGTGTGTAGAACATGTAGGCCTCAAACTTAAAGATCCGCCTGACTCTGGCTCCAACATGCCTGACTTTTTCTTTGTTTGTTTGTTTGTTTTTATATTATTTGTTGATGGGCCTGTAATGTAGGTTTTAGTACATGCTAATCATATGCTGTTGTATTGATCTTCATCCACATTGTGAATTTTGAAATTTGGCAGAGAGAATATTCTATTTCTCAGGATGGCATATATTCATGACATTAATACTGCCTGAGCTTTACTGCCTTAGGTTTCTGAGTCATTGAATTGTAGGTGATAACATTCTTCCTACCTGTAGTGTTTGCTTTGATTTTTTTTTAAAGGAAAATGAGTATTTTGCCTGTGTGCATGAATATCCACATCATGTATGCCTGATCCCTATAGTAGTCAGAAGATGGCCTCAGAGTTCCTGCCCTTGGAGTAATGGACAGTTGTGAAGCCCTCTTGTAAGTGCAGGCAGTTGAGCCCAATTATTTGCAAGACCAGCAAGAGCTCTTCACTGCTGAGTCATCTCTCCTGTCCTATGTTGCCTATTTAGGACCAACATTTACATTGCCAATATTTTCATCTGTCTGTTTGTATCTGTTTAAAGATACATTCCCTTTTAGTAAGATCTCATTACTATTACAGTTGAAACTTAGGCATTTTGGTATTCTGGAATATAGAACTGGAGTAAAAGTGTAATTCTTTGTAGGAACTCCAGTAAAAACCTCTGAGATCTTTCTCTCTTTCTTGTTTGCTTGCTTGATTTTTTACAGGAGAGACAGGGTCTTAATATGTACCTCTGGTTGTCCTGGATAGACCAGGCTGGCATCCAACTCAATGAGATATACCTGCCACTGCTTCCTGAATGCTGGGAGCCAATACACTTATCTTGCCCATCATTTTTTTTGTAGTTAGTAATTGTTCATACAATTTCTCTGATGTGTGCTAGTACTGTTTGCTTCTCTCTCTCTCTCTCTCTCTCTCTCTCTCTCTCTCTCTCTTGTAATTAACATTTCTCTTGTAAGGTTATATCCTATTCAAAGAGCAGAGGTGTCAGAGGTGAACCTTAGTATTCAGTTTCTTTATAAGATGACTTGGTAATTACATTAGAACTTCTGGGTCAAGAAATAAGTGGAAAAGCACCAGAATTGCACAAATATATTGTCAGTGAAGCATACATTTCAGTGATGTCAGTATTATGGTTTCTGTTGTACACATGTATGGGGTATTTTAGGATGCAGTGACCTATGATGATGTACATGTGAACTTCACTCGAGAAGAATGGGCTTTGCTGGATCCTTCACAGAAGAGTCTCTACAAAGATGTGATGCTGGAGACCTACAAGAACCTCACTGCTATAGGTAAGATAGTAGATTATCTTTCACTTTTTAAAATAAGGGAAAGACTATTTGTTACTGATCCTTTTCAGTAATTTCAATTAAGAATGAAGAAGAATGAGGTGAATAAATCAGGTTCACTAAAGGTAGTCACATAAATTTTGCCTAATTTCCAATAATATATCATTCATTTTCTTATACTATATTTTAGGCTACAATTGGGAAGACCATAATATTGGAGAACATTGTCAAATTCCCAGAAGGCATGGAAGGTAATTTTCATGTGCAATTTGGTACAGCTGTCCAGCAGCTTTGGTCAAATGGGGTACCTAGAAGGAAGGCTGGGAATGGGTGGGATGGACAATGAGAAAGTAATGAAGCCAAGAAAAGGTTCTGATTAAGGCCCCAGCATTTAATGCTTAACTCTGAATTTAAAGAGGGGAAGCCCATCCTCTTTTTGCCAGGATCTCTTGGGAAAAACAGGTTCAGCTTCTCAGCAGGTGGTGGCTTCTAGCAGGAAGTTGGTATGGATATGCCTCTGAAGAGATGTTAATGTGTCCACGTTTTAAAGTTTTAAAGAAAAGCAACAATGTTAAAAAAAACACTTCTTTAAGTATACTGATTTCTAAATTCTCACAGATCCATGTACCTCAATGTCGGGAGCCTGATTTGTGTTTGCAAGGCATCCCTCTAAGAAAGGAGACAAGGAAGCAGTGCCTTCACAAATACTGCCATTTGAATCATAGCCACATTACAACTACTCTACAGAACTGCTAATCTAGTTATTCTCATATCACTCACATATTGCAAAAGATGTATATCTAATATTGAATAGGTGATAAGGATATGTTTATAATAAGCAAATATTCCATAGTAAAGCCGTTTACAAGAAGTAAGATTGCTCAGTTTAAGTGAGAGGGGCAGTTTATGAGAGTCAAGAATGTTTTGGGAAAGAAACCTTAATTACTATACCACATGTCTATGATGAAGAAAAAGTCAAACTGTGTGAATGTAATGTAGAAATCTTTCATTTATTCTTCTTCTTTTAATAGGTGTATCTTCTTTTAATGTAACAATGGATACAAGCCATGTGAGCATAGGGATATTGAAAGAAGCAATGTATCTCTCTCTCTCTCTCTCTCTCTCTCTCTCTCTCTCTCTCTCTCTTTCTAAGAACAATTAAAATATATGTAGTAGTCCCCATTTGAGCAGACTTTCTCAGTGTGATACAAGTTTATAATTACTTGGTCTTCCAACTTCATTGGGGATATATCCATAAACTCACACTGCAGAAAATCCCTATGAGTACTGGGAATATAGAAATTCTTTTCTGTTTGTCCTGGTTCACTTTGGCAATGTACTGTGCAAGTGTAGTGTATTTCACAATATAGGAAAATGTATTAATGTACTCAGTGTGGTAAAGCTCTGAGAGCTTCCATTTCTCTTCAAATATGTGAAAAATCTAATAGGGATTAAGGATGCTACAAATGTGAGCCAAGTAATAACACTCTTACCATTACAGGTTTACTCAAAGATGCAAAACAACCCATAATGAAGGGGAAACTATGAATGTAAACAAAGTGATAAAACCTCAAGATGTGATTCCTCATTACAATTAGACCAAATTTTAAAATGAATTCCTACAGATAAAAAGATTCATCGGTGTAGTGATTGTGGTAAACCTTTCACATGTGTCAATTATCTTTGCAGGCATGAAAGAAGTCATACTGGAGAGAAACCCTATGAAGGTATTCAGTATGATGAAGCCTTTGTAAATCATAGAAGTCTTCAAATACATAAAAGAAAACATAATAGAGAGAACCCCTACAAATGCAATCAATGTGATAAAGCCTATTCACGACACAGTCATCTCCAAAGACATAAAAGAACACACACTGGAGAGAAACCTTATGAATGTAAGCAATGTGGTAAAGCCTTTGCAGAAAAGAGTGCTCTTAAAAGACATGAAAGAATTCATACTGGAGAGAAACCTTACAAATGTAATTATTGTGGTAAAGCCTTTGTGTATAACACTAGTCTCCAAATACACAAAGCATTCCATACTGGAGTGAAACCTTATGAATGTAAGCAGTGTAGTAAATCTTTTGCCTCTTATGGTCAACTTCAAAAGCATGAAAGAATTCACACTGGAGAGAAGCCCTACAAATGTAATCAATGTGGTAAAGCCTATTCAAAACACAGTCATCTCCAAAGACATAAAAACACACATACTGGAGAGAAACCCTACACATGTAAGCAATGTGGTAAAGCCTTTACATACCATTTTGAACTTAAATTTCATGAACAAGTTCATACTGGAGAGAAACCCTATGCATGTAAGCAGTGTGATAAAGCCTTTATGTACCATTTTGAACTTCAACGTCATGAAAGAGTTCATACTGGAGAGAAACCCTACAAATGTAATCAATGTGATAAATCCTTTGCACAATATTGTAATCTTCGAACACACAAAATAATACATACTGAAAAGAAACCCTACAAATGCAGTAAGTGTAATAAAGCCTATTCACAATACAGTACTCTCCAAATACATAAAAGTACACATACTGGCGAGAAACCCTATGAATGTGATCAGTGTGGTAAAGCCTTTGCATATCGTAGTTATCTTCAAAGACATAAAAGAACACACACTAGAGAGAAACCCTATAAATGTAATCAATGTGGTAAAGCCTTTGCACAACATGGTCATCTCCAAATGCATATAATGATACATACTGGAGAGAAACCTTACAAATGTAATCAATGTGGTAAAGCCCTTGCGTCTCATAGTTATCTCCAAGTACATAAAAGAACACACACTGGAGAGAAACCCTATGTATGTGATCAATGTGGAAAAGCCTTTGCACAACACAGTTATCTCCAAGTACATAAAAGAACACATACTGGAGAGAAACCCTATAAATGTAATCAATGTGGTAAAGCTTTTACATCTCATAGTAATCTCCAAGTACATAAAA
Organism: Apodemus agrarius; assembly: GCA_964023405.1. Lineage (NCBI taxonomy): Eukaryota > Metazoa > Chordata > Mammalia > Rodentia > Muridae > Apodemus > Apodemus agrarius. The sequence continues at coordinate 126,637,409 of OZ030012.1, forward strand.
GAACACATACTGGAGAGAAAGCCTATGAATGTAATCAATGTGGTAAAGCCTTTGCATATCATAGTTGTCTTCAAATACATAAAAGAACACATACTGGAGAGAAACCCTATGCATGTAATCATTGCAATAAAGCCTTTGTACAACACAGTGACCTCCAAATGCATATAAAAACACACACTGGAGAGAAACCTTATAAATGTAAACAGTGTGGTAAAGCCTTTGCATCTCATAGTTATCTCAAAGTACATAAAAGAACACATACTGGAGAGAAACCATATGAATGTGATCAATGCGGTAAAGCCTTTGCATATCATGGTCGTCTTCAAATACATAAAAGAACACATACTGGAGAGAAACCCTATGAATGTAATCAGTGTGGTAAAGCATTCGCACAATACAGTAATCTCCAAGTACATACAAGAACACATACTGGAGAGAAACCCTATGAATGTAATCAGTGTGGTAAAGCCTTTGCATATCACAGTTATCTCCAAGTACATAAAAGAACACATACCGGAGAGAAACCCTATGAATGTGATCAATGTGGTAAAGCCTTTGCATATCATGGTCATCTTCAAATACATGAAAGAACACATACTGGAGAGAAACCCTATGAATGTAATAAATGTGGCAAAGCCTTTGCAGGTCAGAATGATCTTAAAAGACATGAAAGAATTCATACTGGAGAGAAACCTTACAAATGTAATCAATGTGGTAAAGCCTTTGCGTGTAACACTAGCCTCCAAATACATAAAGCAATACATACTGGAGTGAAACCTTATCAGTGTAAGCAATGTAGTAAATCTTTTGCCTCTCCTGGTCAACTTCAAAAGCACGAAAGAATTCATACTGGAGAGAAACCCTACAACTACAGTCAATGTAAAGCCTACTCACAATCAAGTCACCTCCAAGTACATGAAAGAACACACACTAGAGAGTAACCCTGTGAATGTAACCAATGTGGTAAAGCCTTTATAGGTCACAGTGATCTACAAAGGTGTGGTGGTTTGAATATGGTTGGCCCATGACAAGTAGCACTGTTAGGAGATGTGGCCTTTCTGGAGTAGATGAGACCTTCTTTGAGGAAGTGTGTCACTATGAGAGTGAGCTTTGAGAACCTGTGCTTATGTTCTACCCAGTGCAGAAGAGTCTTCTCCTGGCTACCTTCTCATTGATATGTATAACTCTTGACTCCACCAGCACCATATCTGCATGGACACCTCCATTCTTTCTGCCATGATGATAATAAACTGAACCTCTGAATTTGCACACTACCCCCAATTAAATGTTGTTGTTTTTTTATAAGAGCTGCCTTGTTCATGGTATCTTTTCACACCAATAAAACTCAAATTAAGACAAAAGGCATAAAAAAAATACCACACTGGAGAGAAACCCTATTAATGTATTGAATATGGCAAAGCATTTGCACATTTCTGTAGTCCTCATTATAACAAAAGTATTCATACTCCCATCCTGTGAATGGAAGCAATGTACAACTTTTGCCCTTCACGGTTATCTCTAAATGCACTATATACTGGAGAAAAACCTTATGAATGTGCTCAGTGTGATAATGTCTGTGTTTTGAAATCTGCATAGATCCATAAAAATTCAAACACCTGCTCAAAGTAAATGCTTGTTGTTGTCCAGCTGTTTGGGTTAGAAGTTTATGAGTTAGGGTTATGGTGCTTGGGGTTATGGTTACTATTAGAAAATTAATAGTGTTAGGGGGATAGGTTACACAGGGTGGGGTCAGGGTGATAGGATTACAATTGGAAGGGTTACAGGGATAGGGCTTAGGGTTAGGTTATGTTTAGGATTAGATTTAGGGCTATGATGTTTCTTCATATGCAGGGTTAGGGTTAGGTGGGTTATGTTTAGGGTTAGGCTAGGGGTTAGGTTTATGATTAGTGTTACACTTAGGGGGGTTAGGGTTAGGGATCAGTGTGGGAGAGAGAGAAGAGAAAAAGAATACATGAATTTGAGATAGAAAATGCAAAGAGGCTGATTGTGGAAAGGGAGGGATAAAAATTATATAAATATAGTATTTACATGAAAAATGCTCAAAACAAATACCAAAAAAAGGTGAAAAGTCAAAAATAAATAAGCTGGAGGGTAAGGAAAGCTATTACCACACATTAGTGAAATCCAGGAAAAGTGTTAGGTCTTACCTTAAAAATCATATATTCTTATGAACTGTAATATTCTAAAATAAAATACATAGATTTCTAGATATATATGACATACCAAAAGTAAATCATGAAGATATATAGTAAAAAAGGGCAGCTTTATTGATAGCAATAAAAGTGAAGCAATAATCAAATATCTACCATCAAAAAATTATTAGACCTTCAATGAAATACTAACACCAATGCTTCTTAAACTATTCCATTAAATAGCAAAGGAAGGGTACATTACCAAACTCCTTATGAAGCTAGTATTAGCCTGATACCAAAACCAGGTAAAAAACAAAATAAAAATTACTGACCAATCTCCAATATAGATATATATGCAAATTTTATTTAAAAATACTTGCAAACTTGATTCAATAATTTATCAAAAAATCACTCACAATGATCAAGCTGGTTTATTACAAAGAAGTAGTGCTGGTTCAGTATGTCAATAAATTTTATAAATTTCACAAATGATTTCTTGTTTTTGATAGAATAGAAATCATATGACATCTTGATAGATATGGAAGGCTTTTGACAAAACCAACATCAATCTTGTTAAACATCCCAAAGAAACTCAGAATATAAGAAACATAACTCACCATAATAATATGGCAAGCCTATAGCTGACATTATATTAAATGGAGAAAACAAGGGTTAAAGTGCTTAATCAAGGACAGCAAGGTGGCTCAGCAAAAGTCACTTGCCACCAAGTCTAATGACCCGAGTTCAATTTCTGGGACACATATGGTGGAAAGAGAGAACTAACTTCCTCGACTTGTCTTCTGGTCTCAACATGCACTTCTGAGGTTTACACACACACACACACACACACACACACACACACACAGAGAGAGAGAGAGAGAGAGAGAGAGAGAGAGAGAGAGAGAGAGAAACAGAGTGAGAGAGAGAGGGAGAGAGTCACACATGTTACACACACAAGTGCAATTAAAGAGGAGTATAAATCCGTAGAGATATGAAATGGATAACAAAACATAAAGAGAAGATTCAACATAAAAAGAAAATGTCAAGTAATGAGTAAAAGCAATGTTTGAAGAAAGTGTCATAATAGTTCAGACTGCAAACAAATCATATATAAACAAAACTAAAGTCCAATGTGAGCTGCTTTTATCAAAGAAATAACAAAACATCAAATTCAAAGAGAAACTTACAGGAGCTTCAAATTAGGAGGAAAACAAGGCTGCAAGTAAGTATACCTATTACAAAACCTGGAAAGCAGAATATAGTGGGACACCTAAGGGAAGAATAACAGCTAACCTGAACGTATTAGTTGGTAGAACCTTTTGCCCACCTTTTTACCCTTCTGTCCTTTATAGTCTCTACTTTAGTTTTAGTAATATTTTTATTTTACCTTATTCAGCAGGGATTTGTCCAGTTTTTTGTTTATGTTGTTGTTGTTGTTGTTGTTTGTTGGTTTGTTTGTTTTTTTTTTTTTTTGGTGTTTTGAGACAGGGTTTCTCTATGTAGCCCTGGCTGTCCTGGAACTCACTCTGTAGACCAGGCTGTCCTCGAACTCAGAAATCTGCCTGCCTCTGCCTCCCAAGTGCTGGGATTACAGGTGTGCGCCACCACTGCCCGGCTTGTCCAGTTTTTATTAATTTTTAAAAAGTATACCCACATTTGGGGCCTGGAGAAATGACTAAAACATTAAGAACAATTGCTGATCTTTCAGAGGACCTGTGTTCTGTTCTCAGCACCCAAATCAAGAAGCTCAATAGTTTGTCCATGTGATAATAATAATGACTACATCCTACATCCCCTATGAGCATACAATATTGTTTTTTCTCTTCTATAGTTTACTCATTGGGAAGAAGTATCTAATGTCAAGTCACTACAAAAATTCACAATGTAGAATGAGATCACAACTAAATTATTTTGGACATTTAACTCTGGAAACACCTTCAATAATGTCAGTTTAGGATGCTAACAGAGGCCATTTGAGAAATCATTTAAAAATAAAACAAAAAAAAAGGAAATCTATTTGAGAAAGGGTTAGTAATCAGTATAAAGACCTCACATTGGAACTGTTGAAAGTCACTGTACACTGACTTTAAACATCAATTATGAAAGGGTTAATTGTTCAAATTCTGAAGCTTATGATAGGATCAATGAAAAAATCATCTTTCTTAGTCAATCATAAGGTAGAAGCTTATGATTTGAGCTCATTTTCCAGTCAATAGAAACTTGTAGTTTGAACTTGTTTTTCAGTTGGCATGGCCACATCCTTCAAAAGGTCAGAACCAGGACTGGAGAGAAGGCTCAGTGGTTAAGAGCAATGACTGCTCTTCCAGAGGTCCTGAGTTCAATCCCCAGCAACCACATGGTGACTCACAATTATCTCTAATGTGATCTGATGCCCTCTTCTGGTGTGTCTGAAGACAATGACAGTGTACTAACATATATAAAATAAGTAAAATCTTAAAAAAAAAGAAAGAAAGAAAACACTGAGCAAAAGCTCTGATTCTTAACACACAGCAACAGATGTTTTATTGTTCTGGATAGAAAAAGATTCTTGCTTCATCAGACCACAAATAAGCTGACCTATGACAAGTAGGAGAAGTGGATCCCATTTTCCTGTAGCCTCCCTTGAAAAGTACTATTGTGCCTGTGACTAGTGGGTATTTGCTGCGCACAGATTGGGCAGGTTCATGTTAGATGCTGTTTAATGTACATCCTGTAGGTGGCCTACCGACAGATATCTTCAGAAAGAAGTTAAAAAGCAGAGAGCTAGGAAGCTTATTACCTCTGGATTCTGTAATATTTTTTCTCCAGACAACTCTTGTCAACAGGCTAGTTAAGAGACAAGACGGGGGGCGGGGCTCTTTGTGATCACTGACTCTGTGCTACCTCCCCTCACTCACCCTGTCTAACCATACATGGCCCAGACTCACCTGTATTAATGAATCTTCCGCTAGAGTCTGATTACCACCTTGACAATTTCCATAAGGTGTAGGTAAAGGTGAGCATACAGTCAGGTCTCTGTATACGTGGGACTTTGGTTCCGGGCCCCCCCATCAATATCACATCGAGGGACAGCCAGTCTCCTATGTAAAATTGTGCAGTAATAGCATAGAACCCAGACACATTTTCCTTACAGCGTAAATCAACTTAGATGTTTTAAGATATCCAATACAATGCTGATTCTAAGAAAACACACTGAATTATTAGGAAATATGACAAGCAGATAGATCTCTACACGTTTGATACAGAAATAAGATCTTTTAAATAGTCTCTTCTTCCTTCTTTTCCTCTCTCTTTTCATTTTTCCTCATCTATATCCTTCTACATCTCCTTTTCCTTTCCATTTTTTTTCCATGAGGACAGAGATGCATTAAGATACAATCTCACATGTAGCCCAGGGTAGTCTTGAATTGAAAATCCTCCTGCCTCTACCTCTTGAAGGCTGAGATTATAGGTGTGTGTATCATGCCCAGGTTTTTCAAGCAGAAATCCATGGATGTGGAACCCTGAGCTACAAATCAACTGTCTAATCTTTGGGAAATTGCTAATATTGAGGAGTAGACTCAGAGACTACAGCCATGCCTACACTTCTGTTAGCTCCTGGAAGACCATTACTAAAGGGATATGGAGTAAGCCTAGGCAGTAGTTCTAAAACAGTCTGCTTCACTTGAGACAATAAGGGACACCAAAAATGACCAAGAGGGACTAGAGCTTAATGCACAATTGTTGTGGCTAGCCCTGGGCTTGTATTTTGATGTTAATTCCACTCCTCAGAGGGGCTGCAGATGAGGAGTTGCCTTGTGAACCGTCTCCCCACCTTAACTTTTCAAATAAAGGCTTGAGCCAATGATTGGGCAGGAGGAAAGTGGGAGGAGCAGTCAAGGTATAAAACAGGAGGAGGAGGAGCACCGAAA